>CALNHX010000052.1:0-631024 GCA_940337035.1 Agriotes lineatus | reverse complement strand
ATTTGAGTTCGTCTGAAAAGGTTACGGGTATTTGTAAAAGTCATGGTGCCTTGAGAAGCTCTATTTTCCCCTGTTTGTGAACAGAACAGTCTCCGTTTTAGCCGAGTTTATTAACAAGAAGTGTTCCGGACACCATTGTTCAGTTAGTCTGAGTGCGGTTTGCATTAACTTGTATAGCACTTGCTCAGATTTGACGTTACGCAGGACGGTTATATTGTAACGCTAGCTTCTGCAGCAAATTATAATTATCCATCAAAAATGTATTTAATTCGTACACTGCTTATTAGGGCGTAATCAAGCGTTACATCTATCCGGCGCTCGAACTGATGATAACAAATCACGCACCCGCTATGCGCGAAGACTCGAAGAAGCAACCCCAGCGCCGCCTCCCACTCAATGGTACCCGGAGCGGCTGTTTGATAACGCGGTTCGAAGGATATAAAAGCAGGTTTCTCAACCATTTAAAATCACTTGAATCAATTGAGTCCACCAATTCTGACCAGTCCGACTTGAGTCTACGGACTTACCTTCCTCCATCCTTCCCTACCTTAGCATGTGACAGCGTTCTGTCTCCTAAGGCATTTCCTGACACCGACCTGTACCTTAGCATGTGACAGCATTCTCAGTCTCCTAAGGCATTTCCTGTTAATTCAAAGACCCACGTCCCCGACACTACCGTAGGCGGCAAGAATATTATAACCTATTAATAACCATACCTGTTGGAATCATATTGTACTTCCCGCACGAAAGCATCACGAACAATATACCCTCATTAATTTGTAACGTTTCGCCCAGCAGAAACGCGTTCTTCTGAATTAAAATTAATTCGCGCGTTTTCCCCTAGCGATTTCTACGTTACGTTACGAGTTTGAATTTTTCGCCCGCGCGGCCAAATACGTCATCGAGAGATCCCCGCTGATACATTAAGTCAGCGGAGAAGCCTGTCCACTACTAAGTTACACAGTAATGGCGAGAACGCGACTCTAAGGACAGCCTCTGCTTACTATCACTAATATGTATAGCTCTGCACGGCAAAAACTGTAAAATCCACTGTCTAACCATGTTGCTTGTTAAATAGCGTTTTATCAAAAACATCTTCCATGTCTACGAATACACTTAGAGTAAAAATTTTCTTGTTTAATAATCTTTCTATACGCTTTGCTACAAAATGTAAGGCGGATTCAGCGGATCTCCCTGGGATGTACGCAGTGGGTTATTATTAATCAGCACATTTTCCCTTAGTCCTTTGTCATATAGCTTTTCCAACGCTTTCAGAAAGGATATAAGGCTAATCGAACGATAAGATTTAGCTAGGGAGTAATTCCTGTGTCCTGGTGTAGATATGAAGACTACCTTTACTTCCATCCAACTCTTAGGGATGTAATTATAAGCGATACGGCTCCTGAAGAGTCGTGCGAGGTAATGTAGCAACGTATCCAAGTCCCACTGTAGGAGAGCTGGGCCATCCAACCCAGACGATTAAAATGGTTGAAATTTTTGATCGCCCAGGTTACCTTTCCAATTCCTCCTGACCAGAAGTAGCTGGGCGCTTCTGCAAATTTGGGAAGAGGATTAGCACGAGAGCCTGGAATATGCATGTTCATTAGCACATTGGCTGTATCTTTAGCGTTGGTGGTAACGTCCATCTTCATGTTGGAGACTAGCTGGTTGCTGATGTGGATCCTTTGACAGGATCTTTTTAAGTCGAACAAAGTCCTTGACAGTCTCAATTGTGTTACAAAAGGACTTCCTTGAATCTCTGTGCTTTCTCTTTATTTCTTATACAGTCGCTGGTAGTGTTTATACGCTTCCCAATCGACTTCTGTTTATTTTTCTTTGCCTTCTTGAACAGTTTGCATATGGCAAATTTTCACTTCTCAAACTACTTGCACCACCATGAATGAAGTCGTGCGGAGAGGTGAGGCTGTCTTCAAACGACATGTCTGTACAAAGATTCTATTATAGAGATCTGCAAAAGGTCGATATCTCACTGCAGATCCGGGACAGTCAAGACATTTTCCGAGACAGAAGGAAACCCCAGTCGGCCATACATGGACTGCGTAAAGCAGTCTGTTGATTGACGAATCGGATGTGAACAACAGTGATATCACGGCCACTCAGCTGCGGCAGAAGGAGAATTTACAACCCAAAGTTCCTGGATTAGGACGGTGTCTTGCGTAGTGCCTAAGTGTCCGCATAAGGTTGCTGCAGCCGCCCGGCAGTGTTGCAAGTTAATATGTTTGATGTATAGCCCAGCTATCCTAAACATGGGTAAAACGTATTTACCTTATTCTGGTATTATCCCACCATCCTCTTTCCCTGCCACTCGAACAAAGAGGATGTTGGGATAATCATCAGATCTGTTTTTAAACCTAACGAGTATATATCCAAATTCTTTGAAGAAATCATTCGACCACAGTCTCTATTCAGGCGTTAAAAGTCTTGAAACCTATCTGAATGACATCTTGCCCATTCCAAACGTTTCATACAAACTGTGTAGGACACTTGGTTCGGATACCCTCAACGCAACAGCGACTTCTGCTACCTTCAAACGTCGATTTTAAAGAAGCATCGACTCTACCTTTCTGCACATTTCACGATTCGCTGCAGTATGCGGTTGGCCTGGTCTTAGATTGTTTTCTACTAATTCTTGCTTCAGCACCATACGTCATTAAGAGTCTCACAACGCTTTTGTATATTCTTGTTTTTGTGTCCATAGCGAAATACTTCTTTGCCATAATGAAAAAATGAAAAAATTAAGAGACGAAAACGCTACCATAGAAAATTAATATTAAACAGGAAAATAAGATAATAAAGTAAACAATAAATCGAAGAATGGAACACTGGGAGAAGGAGCGGCAAAATGATATTGCGATAACAGGTTTAAAAATAGATACGAGCGACCCCAGTATTTTAAAGCAGGAGATGAAGAACTTTATGAAATATATTTTAGGAGTTAGGAGAAGGGCTCAGTTGGTAACTTTTGGATGTACGAAAGACAAATTCAAGATCGTGATCCGCTTCGTTTATTTCGTTTTTTAATTTTCAAATATGTACGCCGATTAGTATGGGTTAATGGGCCAATATCGGCTAGCATAAACTCAAATAAAGACTAAATTTAGTTAATTCAGTTCCCCGATTCTACTTCCGCAGGATTCCACTTGCGATCGCTGGACTTCAGCATCAAGCTAAATTGTAAGTACATGCCATTATCAGCTCTGTTTTAAATCGACAAGGCATTCTCCTTAATTAGGTCAGTTCTTACTAAGATCTTAGCAAATCAAACTGAGCGTGTTTAATCAACCTTTTGGCTCAATCTTTTATGACGCTAATGAGCGCAAATTTAAGCAATTCAAAATTGCTGGAATAAGCATGTGCATTGTGATCTATGAGCCGTGCCTTAAGCGTTGTGCGTTTATGCATTGCGATAGCACAGGTGTTGTCCTGAAAGTTGCAATTTTAGCTAAAATTAGCATTTTGTGGTTTGAATATTTGGAAGTTAATTCCTATTTGTGATTTCTAATTAATTTGATGGGCAATAGTCCTAAATTTTTTAAATTTTTGTCACATGGCTTGAGGGAAATTGCTGATAATTCATGTGTTACAATGACATTTGGGTTTGAATAAATGCCCCTGTTGCTATTATTTGTGTGTGTTTTCTTCTGCAACCTCTCTAGCTCAACGAGTAATCTAGGTATGCGGTGGAACACCAAAGGTAGGTGGTGTATTTTTAAGTAGCTAGTTTTTTTTATATGTTATGAGTAAGAACAAGGCGCCGAATTTGTATTAATCCTTCTGTTCAGTTTTAAAATCCGAAGCATTTCTTAGCCTGGTCTTTACACCACGCCATATTCTGCCGATAGTTAAAAGAGCTAGCTGAGGCCTTGTCAACCCCTTCGTTTAAGGGTGGTACATAGTTAACTTGGATCCCCAGTCTACATGTTTCGAGTTGATGTCTCCTCCGACAATGAATCTTTCGCCAAGGTGTTTCAGGAGTGTTAAGTAATCTTCTTTTTTAAGATTGTGTCTTGGCGGAAATAGACAGCCCCCATTCTCAGTTTCTGTTTTAAAGACATGATTTCATCCACTGTTAGTTGAATATCATCTCTCTGCAGATGACACTCTTCACAGTGGTTGATATTTTCTTTTATTATGATTGAACCACCACCCTTGGCTTGGTTGTCCGGGTGGATGGTGTGATATGTTTTGTATCCTCTTATTTTCAGGTAAGATTTGTTTGTCATGTGTCTCACAAATAAGGCAGACATCTGTGTTGAGTATTCAGGAAGACTTCAAGATCGTGTTTTCTGTTTAGAACGCCGTTGGCATTCCATGTGGCGATGCGTAAGTCTTGTCGGTCCATTATCTTACTTTAACCGTAGGTATGATTCCAGTACTTCTGGCTTCTAGCTTGTTAAGTCTTTCGTTGACTTGATCCAGTGTTTTCATCATACTTTGCATGCGCTGCATCATGGATGATTCTAATAATGCTGGGGATGTTAATTCAGTTGATGTTTGTTGGATAGCTTTGGCGTAAGATATTCCGGTTCTTCATTAGATACCGCTGGTATTTGTTGAGAAGTGGTTTTTTGACATTAACTGTACCCTTTCTTCTTTTCTGCAGCTCCTTTGCAATTGTGCAGCCCCTGTAGCTAGCTGAGTGTGCTTCAGAGCAGTTGACGCACTTCGTAGGTGTGTCTTTCGGGTTGCATCATGCTGTAGTTAAGTGTTCTGCGTATTTAACACAATTTGGAGTTATTGTACAGAATTTCTTTGTATGTCCATATCTTTGACATCTTTTACATTGTGATATGTTTTTCGGACTTTTTCCACTGTCTAGGGTGTAAATCACACAACGTTTCGGGAGTTTTGATCTACTCTCGTCTTCAGGTGTTTTTTTACATTGTGGAATAAGCTTGCTATTCCTTAATGCCTCTATTTTGACTTTCATGTTATTGATGTAGTGGATTCCGTAGATTTTATTGATGTCTTCAGATCTCTCGAAGACTAATATATACAATGACAAGCGAATATGTTTCACCTCGATACTAGAGATAGTTCTCTGGAGTTTTTGTGTTACTTCTATAATCTTAAATTTCTTTTCCTTTAGTTCCTCGACAATTTCTTCTGCTTCAGTTGTAGGATGTAAGTTTATAACCATTATCTTAATAGGTCTCGTGGCTTTATTTTCATATGAGTGCCATTCGATGCTAGTGCCGTTTATTAAGGTTGTCAAGTTTCGCTTTTTCATGAGATTGCATTTCGTCTACTGACCTACATCGAGCCGCACAAGTGGTATAAACTGCGATTTCTGAGGTCACAGCGCTGCACAACACGTCTTCACTGTTCCACTGCCGGTAAACAACTGAGTAGTGACAAGGATTCCAAGCGTTAGTGAGAAAAGATACTAAAAAACTGATTCCCAATAAAGAGCATAAGAATAATCAAAGTTGGTGTAACAAAGAATGTAAAAGAGACGTAAGAAATAAATTGACGATTAGAAACAAAAATAGAAGCAGATAAACTCGCATATCAAGAACAGAGGAAGAAAGTAAAGAATGCATGTAGGATAATAAAGAGAAGAAAGCAAACAACGAAAAGCTGGGAGGAAGTCACAATTACACAATAACACCCACATATAAAAAAGGCGAAGTCAATGCCTGCAATAATTACTGGGAAATATGAATATCCTTATTATATACCATGTAACGGGCCTGATTCGTCTCGCCAGAACTTTTTAATATTTAAACTCGCTAGCGTAAGGCTGACCTGTAACTTTGGTGTTGTATTAATTAGTTAAGAAAGCATTATGTATTTGAAATCGCGCCGAAGTGAATTTGTGCGCTTAGTCCAATCAACGCCAAAGATAGCTAAAAATAGAATCGGAGGACGCAACGGTGTTTTGTGGGTACTGAAGATATTAGTGCTTGAATTGCGAAAGTAAGCGGGGGCCCAGCCAAGGTAGCGGCCAACGCTTAGTTTTTGGAGTTGATATTCGAGCCCATAGGCGGATTTAGAGGGGGGGCACGGGGGCACGTGCCCCTCCCAGACGCTTAAAAGTTGACAAGGGGTTTAATACGGTCTCGCTATAATTACGTTCGTTTTGTTTTGTGTGCTATGGAGTATGGAGCATCCATCACAGTACATACTTATTATGGGAAAATCAAATTATCGCTAAATTCGCAAATTGTCAAAATAGCTTTGAAGGGAGAGCTAAAACTTTTGGCAAGGAATGAGAGAAAATATTATGCCAAGTATCCAGCAGATGCATACAAAACAGCAACGGCGCGGCGTTTCCAAATATTAGAACTCTGTGTCAATTGTTGTGCACGTTTCTTGTGACTACTAGCACTGCCGAGCGTTCTTTCTCCACCTTACACCGATTAAAAACATATCTTCCCAGCAGAATGACAGAAGATCGTTTGAATGGACTGGTTTTAGTGCATATCCATCAAGACATTGTGTCAAAAATGAACATTCCCAAAGTACTGAATATTTTCAGCAGGAAACATAAAAGAAAACTGTGGTTATTATACAGAGTGATCCAAAATTAAACCGCCAAATGTTCAGGGCTGATTTTTCATGTAAAAATAAGACTTTTTTGTCTATAAATATATTTTCAATAATGCACCCCCTCCGACCGAAAGTGAAAACAAAAGCATCGACTACAATTTTGCATGAAATGTGTGCTCTTTTTTGTGTGTCTCAAACCTTGACAGTCATTTCTCTGAGTGAATTGATTAACTGAAGTTGTAGTGCATTTTAAGTGTGTTTTTGCGTACTTTAATCACAATCATGCCAAATATTTACACTGTACCTGATTACGGTGATATTGTGTTTGTTTACGGGTACTGTAATGGCAATGCGCGCGCTGCAGTAGTTGAGTACGCCCTCAGATTCCCGATAAGGAGATTGCCTGGCAGGTAAATGTTTTCCAATACTTTTCAACGTCTAAGAAAGACAGGATCAACTCCATTGCTGTCGCGAAGAGAAATAAATTTATAGACGAAAAAAGTCTTATTTTTACATGAAAAATCAGCCCTCAATGTTTGGGGGCTTAACTTTGGATCACCCTGTATATGTAATTTTTTTTTATTTTCATATTAATAACCTTTATATTAAATTACAGGTATATTTCTTACAGTTATTGTTGTATGTTGTTGTTAATACCAAATTTCAGAACACGTTTCGCCCGTCTGACCCTTGTGCCCCTTCCAGAAAAAAATCCTGGATCCGCCCTTGTTCGAGCCCCAGAGGTATCGCACAGCCTTGGGAAGCAAAGCCGAGAATCATACATCTATCAACTGGAAGTTGCTACAGAGACTTCAAAGTGAAGTCACCTGATTTTAGTACTATTAAAGTAATTACCTTTGTAGAGTAGTACTAAAGTACCTATTTCCTATATACAGGGAATTTATTTTAATAGTTGACATAAGAGTTTCGTTTCTATGCCAGCATTTAATCATACAGGTCACTTTCATGGTTCCAAATGAGACCAATATATTAGAGCGTTTATTTAACGAGTGAACATATGAATGATTACTTGTCAAAAATACAACTTAAAGTTATCATAATGTATACAACTGAAGAAGAGATACAACTTGTGAGTTGTACCTAGGTATCTACTTTTTACTGGCATGCCTACATCCCGGTAATAAAATGTAAGTTTCTTATTAGCAAGTATCTAATTCAAATTCGTATGTTAACTTGTAAAACAAACGCTCTAATCTATTGGCCTCATTTGTAACCATGGAAGTGACCTGTATGATTAAATGCTGGCATGGAAACCAAACTGTTATGTTAACCATTAAAATAAATTTAGTGTTTATACATGAAGCACTGAATTGAAATACATGTTGATACTACTTCAAGATATTTTATTAACTTGTTTATATTTTGTTGGGTTGTAAGGTTTTTCGCTTCCGGGTACCCAGACGCGGTCCCGCCGAGTCCAGTTAAGAATACCCTAACCTGATACCCGGTCTAAGATTCGGCGAGATCCAAGTCAACGTTTTTTTTTTTAATTTTTGTGTGTTTTAACTATATTATATTATATATACCTTAACTTTACTATAGTATGAGTTAATTTTGTTTTCTCAGTTCCTTATATTTTATTTGTATTACTTATCTGTTGTAATAATGAATTATTGATAAAACAAAACAAAATTATATACACAATAGATAGTTTGGACATAAAATATCAAATACCCGGTCCCGGACTCGGACCCGACGAGTCCGACTGAGTTCTACCCGGACTCGACGGGTCCGAAAAGCCCGAGTCTTCCCAAACCCTAAACACATGCACCACCAACTTCCGCAGCCTGCTATTGTCGCTCGCACGCATCCATGGCCTATGTTGACCGGATGTGTGCAGCGACCACTTTTACGGCCTGATTTCGTTGCTCGTGGGCATTCATGGCCTGCACTGGTCAAGTGTAGGCAACAACCATCCATGATTAATCATCATTTGAGCACTTCATATGCTATACATTCACCTTCTGTTGCTGATAAACCTGGATGCCTTCCTGATTCTTTCAACATCACCCACAACTTTACGCGGTTACCACCCGTCCAAGGTGCACCACTAGCAAGCGCGTGTGGTTGTACATTAACTATCAACACCTTACTACATCTTCTTAATCTTCCAAACCATACAAACGGTCATATTCTTTTAACTTCTACGATGACACTTGGACCAAACAAAATTCCAAAATTAGTCGAAACATCTTGTTACAACAATTCCCGTCATTACTTACTAATTTTAATATTAACGCTCGAATCAAACATCGAGTCGTTCACAGAATCGTTACGAGACCTTCTAAATTTACCAAATATCGGCGTCTCAATCCAGAACAAATATTGTTTCTAGAAAGACATCTGCAGGAGTTGTTAGATGCTGGTATAATAAAACGATCATCCAGTCCTTCGGCTGCTGCCATTCTCTTAGTCGGGAAACCTGCTGGTAGTTATCGAGTATGTGGCGACTAGATCCCAACAGTACCGAGCGTGCTAAGTGCAAATTTTACCAACAACGTTATTAAAGGGGACAGATTCGCTGTTAGCAAAGGGGAAAACAGGTTAGTTCATTTACGACCAATGTATTTGATCAAATCCATAATCCAGTGCCAAGCCGCTGCATACTTCGAGCAGAGCACATTATTGCGCCATACGTCAACGCGGAATTGTGGCGCCTGTTTCAAGACTTGGCCGCATAGTCAGCAAATGCTTGCGAGTGGTTACGCGTACGCAGTACCGGACTAAAGTTAAGTTGGCGGGGTGCGTGAAATATATTTTCAGAAACTTTCATTTTAGCGTTAATTTTTGGCATTTTGTTGGTTGTTTCTTGTGCAAACTATAAATGGGCGTAGAATTTAGCTTTTAACTTGTAGCATTGCAAACTCAACTTTAACCTTTATATGGCAGGCCAAGCTCCTTCATAAGGTGTTAGTGCCTCACCATTACTATTACTTATTATTATTATTCATGGCATATGTTAGTGCCAAATTACAATTGCGGTTAGAATTCAGCTTTAGCCCGTAGCATTACAAACCCAATTTTAATCCTTGTTTATTAATGGCATAATAATGCTAAATTGTAGTAGCAAGTAGAATTTAGCTTTTAGCCCGTAGCCATTCAACTAAACATTAATTTTTATTAGCCTTGGCATTTATTTCCAGCGAGGTTGGAGTGTCTATTTTCAGACCTAAATGAGTGGACGAGACGAACTCGGAGCAACGCTGTGTTGGCTTTTCTATAGCCACTGCTGTGGTAACAAACGGGTCTTCTGCATTGACGTCTGAGCTACCTAGCAACTTGAGGGTAATCAAAACTAAAATAACAAAGGGGCAAAATAAACACCGCCGTGCAAACAGTAGTAGTACCCTTTTTAGATAAAAAAAATCGTATGATTCGTAAAACGTTATATTAAGTATTATCTTTAACCTCAGTTTACCTTGCGGTGTAGAGGCTGGTGCTTTATACGCATGCGTCTGGAGGCACAATGCTCAACTTGCCCAAGATTCGGGTTACAAAGTTGGAGTGCGCCTATTGCGCTTGCACAGCAACCATTGTGTGAGGTGTGTGTCTTGGTGATGCGTCGACCTTGTTACTCTGTGGCTTTGAGTAGAGCACAGTTAATTTGGTGCCCAACTGTGAATACTCTCACCGGCCGCCGTGGGATTCGAACCGAGGACTTGCTTAACGGATCAACAACATCACAGAACCACAACCAAATGAAATCCTTGGAGAGACATTGCAACTTGCAAATCTATCTGCTTCTGTTTGCCAGACACGCTGACGTCAATCAGGCAATATAAGGCAAACTCTCATTACATCTGAGTGCAAAACACAATCTTTAAACTTCGTCGGTCTTCTGCTGCTTAATCCTGCTTCATTTAAACACTATATTGCAAGATTGCAATTTCTTAGAGCGGATTGCCTAGGACAACACTCATCCCTTCAATTGGTACATAGCTTTCGTCCTTACCTTGGGCTTTAAAAGTCATCTAACAATGCGACTTATGCTAGAATAATTTCTTCCTATCACATTAGCAACATAACACATCGAGTATCCTTCATCCAGCAAAGTTGATGCTCTTGCTCAGTTTCCGAACAGATTTTAAATCAATTTTTGGTAAAAGCATACTATATGTATTACTCCTATACTGCTAGCGTATATAAGTGGAGAACGTAAGTGAGACAGAAAACCATCTCTTTCCACGAACTTGGTGCATTCTGCGCAAGCGTCGTCCGTGAACACGAGAACGAAGCTGTGCAGTTCGAATTCTCAGGCATGTGCACGAGACGCGTAGAACTCAGAAAGAGAAGGGCGTACTATATGTCGGCGCCATGTTTTCGCCCATTCCCAGACCCTACTAGCAATATAGGAGTACATATTACATATATGGGTAAAAGCGACTTTAATTGACAATTGTAATTTTAAAACAAAACATTTCTTGATAGCATTTATTTGAAATGTCAGAGGAGTTCCAAAACCTACTTGTAAGACAGTTCCTACACTAAAAGTGGTCAAATTCTTATACAGGGTATACATGGGAATGTCGTACATACGAGAAAGGCAATGTTAAAAATTACAAAGAATCGACTACATTTGTGGTCATATAACGTAGCAACATTGTTTGTTTTACTATGCCAACGGTTTATTATGCTTTGTTACATAAAATAAATTTGAAATAAAGCAAAACCTATTGAAATAGTTATTCATTTTATGAAACAGATTTGCTGAAAACTAATATTTTAAAGATAAATTCGGCTACACGTCACAACAAACAAAATATTTCAACTGTCATGCTATCAAAACACTCATGTTTTATTCGGGTCAGAACTACAGTCGATGCTTCGTAATTTTTAACATTGTCTTTTTCCTATATACTGAATTCCCGTTTACACCCTGTATTAGTATATAAGCCTTTCTCCGTCAGGCTGTAAGTACTGTACCGTACTATACTGTATCGGTGTAAATTGCACACGATAGAGCCACAAATGTTGCCTAAATCAGAGCTTTAAATTACAAGGGATGGGAGAGGCTGAAAGCCCTTATACATCAATTACGTTAGTCACATAATTTGTTTACTAAAAATTAAGAACTTGCTATGTTCGGTTTTGAAACCGGTCACCAGGTATATTGATTCCTAACATGTACTTGTGAAAGCCATATCTCTAAACTTTGCAAACACCCCTATTCCATTTCATCCGCTATAATTTAACCTTCTTGTATACTTTATAGAGAAAGTTACAGCTTCATATAAAAAACTTAAATTTTAAACAGCTTCGATGTAGGGTCTGTTGATATCTGAATGTTTTCAGTCTGCGAAAGAGTACACCAATAATACTTGTCTGTGATATTTGTCCGTCATTTGTTCATATGCCTAATTGTTTTAGTGTTACTTTTTCATGATATGTATATCTAGACATTTATAGTGAACGCTGAAATAATAGTTTTATGAGTGTCAATGTCATTCCAATCTCCAGAAAATTATAATATTTCACAAGATATAAACTGTAATAAATGTTCAAAGTCATTCAAAACCAATAAAGGACTTACGATTCATACATCGAAAGCACACAGAAATCTGGATGTTTCAAATAGTTTGCAGTCCACATCAAGAGGCATCAAAGGAATTAAATCATCACGTGGAAGATATTTTCGTCCTCGTTACAAATTTGAATCGAACTCGGATAGTGATGGTGTTGATCCTATTCCTACCAAGGAACCCCCTTCATTACTTGAAAAAGTGGATACAAATAATTCGCAATTTGACAGTTCTACCTTTCATTGTCAATATTGCCCTGAAGTTAGATATTTTAAAAGCCCCCAATGGTTTAAAAATACATACTTCTCGTTGTCACAAAAAGAATACAATCTTAATGTTTGATCTTGATCAAAAACATAGCTTCACTGAGAAAATTACTTATCTTAAAGACAACGTTATTATACTTAAAAGAGTTCCCCGAGGTGCAAGAATTACTGTGGCCAACAAACTTGCTAAAATAATCAGTGAATGTGTTTCCCATAATACATTTATAGCTTGGAAAAAAAATTTTTTTTTTCGTATCATGTTCTTCATATTTCGTCTACGAATGAAAATGAATCCCTAACTTCAAGAATCAAGCAGAACGCTGAATTTAATTTTGATTCTCTACATCACGTCAAAAGGAATAATCTAAAATCATCACGTTTAAAAATTCCGAAAATAAAGCTGCTGATGGTGACATAAAAGGTGCTATACGTGTGTTGTCTTCTGAGGATGCCTTTGCTGACAACAATTCCGATACTTTTGAAAAATTGAAATCAAAACATCCAAATCCTTCCAGAGAAATTGATTTTCAAGAACCTGAGGTTGATACTAACAAACATCATATTGTTTCCACCAGGCGCGTAGGAGCGTTTTCTAGACTGCGGGGGCCATTCTATTTTCAATAAAGACTTATACTTCTAACTTGATCCATTAATACGAGCTATAATATTTCTGATTTCCTGATTATCAATTTTTAGTTTTATACTATAATAGTATATTGTAGTCACTGGTTACTTAATAAGTGCTATTTTATTAAAAAAAAACACTGTACCATAAAAAAAATTAATTAAACAATGAACAATGTTTATTATCAGATTTTCACATAAGCAAAGAATACACATGAATAAGCAAACTTAAATAAATATAGAAACGAGTTTCCGAAAAATAAAAAGGGTATAAATAAAGATTAAAAATAATAAAACACAAATACAAAAATAAATTCAATTAACCCTTAGACTACGGCGTGGGGTCCTCAAGGGACCCCAGACTTTGTTTTTCTTGAACATCTTTCTAGGTATTTTTTTAATAAATTTTCTCTCTCGTGTATTTGTCACTTTTACAATTATACATAGCATGATGTATTTGGTTTTCTGTTTTTAATATCTGCATACTTTTGTTGAACAAAAAAGGTGCGTGGGGTCTCCAAGGGACCCCACGCCGTTGTTAATGTGTACCATTTTTTTCTACAAATCAATAAGTTGATGTCAGTTTTTTTATGTGTTTTACGACGATAATGAGGACAATATTTTTGCAAGAAGTAATTCTGATGTTGTAACTTGTTTATACCCTTATCTGAACCCGTGTATATTATCTCAAAGTACACTCTTAAATTGAGTAGTAAGTGAAAATAAGGATAAGGGATGAATGTTTTTTGTTTTTGTTATTTTGTACACGAGCATCCGATAAAAAAGTAAATATAAGATGTTTATAATGTCATTTCTTCGTTTGCAAAAAACATCGAAAAGAAAATATTGTCTCCACAGCGAGTTGCATCGATCACATCGAAAATTGACAATATATTATACTTTTTCTTTAATTTATAAGAATTCTGTTGTTACCTTTTTTTATATTTGTAATGTGAGTTAATTTTCAATATATTTTACCATTATAAACACTTACTCAAATGTTACCATACGTTTTAATATGTTTTTAGCTGGGGTCCTTCGAGGACCCCACGCCGTAATTACCGTTGGTCTAAGGAACGCAGTAGTCTAAGGGTTAAGAAACTATCATTTCGAAACCTGTACCAAAAACAGAAATTCTAGTTGGTAAAGCACCTACTAATGTTCCACATAATAAATCAATAAATGTATTTTTTTCTATAGCACATGTTAAAGTGTGCTTTTATCAACTCAAAACAAAAGGTCAAGTTTTACTTTAACAGCAAGGGTAGATAAAGTAGCACTTTAACATCAAGGATAGATAAAGTAATTTAATTTTCTAACTTTTGTTTAAATTAAACATGACAGCTTCGTATTATCGTAGCAACCCAATCTAGCTACTGACATTTTGAAATGTGATTGACTGTCATTATTGTCTTTTGAAATTGTTAAAGTTCTTGCTATAGAAAAAAATATTGTATTATACACGACGATAAAGTTGTTTCTATCCACTCTTGAATCATTAACGTCTCGACTTCGTCTCGACGTTAAACGATTCACTCGTGGATAAAATTTAACTTTATCGTCTTGTATAATAAATTACTATTATCAGACCCGCGCCAATCGGTTATTCAAAAAGGCAGTTAAAATCATAATAGTAGGCATCTTTTGGAAACAACCTTGCCGTTGCACGACAAATACCCGATAAGAAAAGTGTTGTTATAGTAGTCCCATTTCAATTATATCCGACCACACCGATTAATTTCTGGAATAGTGAAATTTAATATCGCTCACTCTGCGGCAATAAAAAATAAAGCCGATTTACAGACGCGGGTGTTAATTACATTCAAGTTCACATATGTTCCTGTTAGTGGTTGCAAGAAATACGTAAAACTATAAATTATGATGAAACTAGAAACAGATAATTTTGAGGGGGCCAGGCCCCTCTGAAAATTATTTGAGGGGGCCATTGGCCCCCGTGGCCCCCGCGGCTCCTACGCGCCTGGTTTCCACGGATCAGGTTTCTAGTGCAATCTTATCTTTTCCTAATGGTTCTGCTGCAGGTATGGATGGCTTGAGACCGCAACATCTTAAAGACTTAGTAAGTAAATGTACAGGTGACATTGGTCAAAAACTTTTATATGAAATAACCCGTCTATGTAACTTAATGCTTTCTGGTAAGGTTAATTCAGATATTAGACCTTTTATATACGGAGCATCGCTTTGTGCTGTTTCAAAAAAGGATGGAGGAATCCGTCCAATTGCTGTAGGTTCAACTTTTAGACGTCTTACTTCTAAACTATGTAGTCATCATATTTCAAACACGTTATCATCTTTCTTTTATCCCAAACAATTAGGTTTTGGAATCAAGGGAGGTTGTGAAGCGGCAGTTCATTCTGTTAGGAAATATTTAAAAAACAGTTTTGATGCTGAAGTCATTTTAAAAATAGATGTCAAAAATGCCTTCAACTCTGTAGCAAGAGATTCTCAACTAACTGCTGTAAAAGATACTATTCCGGATGTTTATCCTTACCTTTGGCAGTGTTATGCTTTTAGATCATATCTTTTTTTTGACGGAAAAACAATTGAATCCGCTTTGGGTTGTCAACAAGGTGATCCTTTAGGTCCAGCAATTTTTAGCCTTTCCATACATAATATTATTAAGGAATTAACTTCCGAACTTAATATTTGGTACCTAGATGATGGTACTCTAGGAGGAAAAGCTACAGATGTCTTACAAGATTTAGAAAAAGTTATCTCAGAATTTTAAAAAATAGGTTTAGAATTTAATTTTAATAAATGTGAGCTTTATTTCTTTAACAGTATCAAAAATAATCACCGATTAGGTTTGTTAAAAAAATTTGAATCCTTAGCTCCAGGAGTATGTGTCAGTCCTGATGAAAATTTTTCTTTATTAGGATCTCCTTTATTAGAATCAGCTTTCATTCCTTGTCTTTAAAAAAAAATTGAAGAATTTTCTCTTTTATCAATGAATCTTTGCAAACTAAGTCCACACATTAGTTTTTTCTTATTACGTCATTATTTTTGGATGCCACATTTTATGTACCTTCTCAGATGTTGCCCTATTTGGAAATTTGAAGATATTTGCCTACAACTAGACAAATTAATTGTCTTAACTTTAGAAAAAATTTTAAATATCAAATTTACAAATAGATCATGGAATCAAGCCAAGTTACCAGTTCGTTTTGGTGGTTTAGGAATTAGATCTATTACGGATTTATCAACACCAGCATTTTTGGCTTCGATACATGCTAATTCAACTCTCATTAAATCAATTCTTCCACCTCATTTTTCTGATCTTGAGACTGAATTTTTATATGAGGCGATGCATGTTTGGCTTGATAAATCTAATGGATCCCAATATCCTGCATCTAAGTGTATCCAAAAAAATTGGGATTTACCAATTATTTTAAACCAACACGAAGTGCTAATGTCAACTTCAACTGATCGACAAAAAGCAATTTTACTCACAGTTTCCGAACCAGAGTCGGGAGCTTGGCTTGAAGCTTACCTTCCTGTCAACTTGGTACTCTCTTGGAAAAAACCACTCTGCAAATTGTCATTTCGCTTAGATTAGGCATTAGTATTTGTCACCCCCATGTTTGTAGTTGTGGCTCTCTCGTGGATACCTTTAGTCATCACGGTTTGTCTTGTTCAAAAAGTGCTGGTCGTCTTTCCAGACATGCATCCCTTAATGACATCTTAAAGCGTGCCTTCACGTCTGCCAACATCCCTTGTATTCTCGAACCTAGTGGTGTTCTGAGGAATGATGGCAAAAGACCTGATGGCATCACTATTATACCATGGAAACAAGGTAAATCACTTGTTTGGGATGTAACATGTACAGACACTCTAGCAGAATCCCATATCTCTGAGTCTTGTTTAACAGCTAGATCCGCAGCTAATAAAGCAGAAAACCTAAAGAGGCAGAAATATAACACCATATCTGAACATCATTTCTTTGTTCCATTTGCGGTAGAAACCTTTGGTCCGTGGAGCAATAGCGCAAAGTCTCTTTTTAATGAATTAGAAAAACTAATTGTTGACAGCACAGGTATTCCTCAAGCAAAGGCATATCTTAAACAAAAAATTAGTATTGCCATCCAGAGAGGCAACGCAGCTAGTGTGCTGGGCACAGCACCATCTTCAGCTTCATTTAATGAAGTGTATTACCTTCATTAATGTTTCACTTTATCTAATGTATTTAATTTGTAATTGTTTTGTAATATAAATGTTAAATAGTAGATTATGTTATTAGGAGTAAAAGTGATACTTTATGTGGCGAAGCTGAAGTTTATTTAGCTGAACGTTAGTGAGGCAAATAATTCAGCTAAGCCACATAAAGTCACTTTTACTCTGAATAACATATACTATTTTATCCGCAAACGTATAAAGGTAAATTGCATTAATATTAATTTTTAAAAAAAGGATGCATCGGCCGGGAATCGAACCCATGCCACCCGTGTGACAGGCGAGCACTGTACCCCTGCGCCAACCTCTGTTGTTCAAATAACGCGCTACTGTAATGATATATAAACATACTGAATCACCCGAGCTAAAGTACGTGTTTTTCCTATAAAAATTTTCAAGGTCAAGATAAAATTGGCAAAACTGCTTTTCTAAAATTATTAGAAAATTTATTTTCGTCAGGTTTTTCTGTAAACGACTTTTGTCACTTTGACATTTAAAATTAAATTGTCAGTTTTCTTTTTTAAAACTGAATACGCGTAAAAAATGTAATCTTTTAAAATTAAATGTAAAAAAGCATTTCTAAAGTATGCAGGGGAACTGTTGGATCTGCATCTTAACACACCAGAAAAAGACGTTTACGAAAGATTAGCAAGAGCTTTTGATGTACATAGAACTTTAATGCCAGATTTTAAATTTCCCACCAATTTTTAGTTCTATAAAGTTACTAAAACAAATTTTACCAACATACTGGCTGTTTCCTAAAAAACGCCGCAACTCATAACTCCGTTGTTTTAAATTTTAGACCCAACAAACTATATATATTCTCAAATGGCAAGACAAGAGCTACCGTTTGACATCGCCCGTTCGTAAATATCTTTCAACTGTTTTGAGCAACGATGTTCCAACTTTTTTATTTTAAATGGAACACCCTGTATATTTTTACATATTTGGATTCAGGATGAAATTCTGCATGCAGCAGTATGCTTCATTTGTTTTTTGGACACTTAGAAATGTTTAAAATAATTTTTTAATATTGCATGTACAGTCATACAGTTTACAGTACCATAAAATTTTCAAGTGTGCCGTGGAAAACAATCAGAATGTTGAAATATTTTATTGGAAACAAATTTAAACAAAACTACAAAACGCATCTACAAGTATTGCTCAAACTGACCGCCACCTTGTTGAACTGTACGACTGTCTACATGCAATATTAAAAAATTATTTTAAACATTTCTAAGTGTCCAAAAAACAAATGAAGCATACTACAACATGATTAACAAAATTATAGCTCAAATCATAAATACAAGGATGATGGAACATGTGGAAAAGAACCTCAGAAATGAACAGGCAGGCTTTAGGCCAAACAGATCTTGCATTGATCACATTAACAGCTTGAGAATAATAATAGAACAATGCATAGAGTGGAGATCCCCACTATACATTGTGTTCATTGACTTTAAACGCGCTTTTGACTCTCTAGACCACAAAGCACTTTGGCAGATACTGGAATTAGTCGGAACCCCACCTAAAATAATAGCCCTAATAAAAAATCTCTATAAAGATGCACGATGCAGCGTACTTCACAGAGGAAAGAGTACAAACACATTTCCAGTCCTTAAAGGCGTTAAACAAGGTTGCCCCCTGTCCCCACTACTCTTTAATATAGCACTAGATTGGATTATGAACAAAACAAACCACCAACAACGAGGAATCACATGGGGACTGCAGCAGCAACTGTTAGATTTAGACTACGCAGATGATATATGTATTGTGGCGCACACTTTTAATGACATACAATCACGCCTTGATCAGTTGGTTGAACACGCTCAAATAGTAGGTCTAGACATAAATATTACAAAAACTAAATCCCTAAGAATCAACAACAACAACCAACGCAGGTTCATCATCCACAATACACCAGTCGAAGATGTTCAACAGTTCACTTACTTAGGCACCGTAATAACTAGCACAGGGGGCACGGAAGAAGACATAGAAAGCCGTATTGGGAAGGCGAGAGGAGCTTTCGCCATGCTAAAAGAGATATGGAACAGCCCGCATCTATCCAGAAACAACAAAATAAGAGTGTTTAACTCTAACGTAAAATCCGTCTTATTGTATGGATGTGAAACATGGAAAGCCTCAGCAACCACAACCTCGAGACTACAGGTATTCGTCAACAGATGCCTTCGCAAAATATTAAAAATTAAATGGTCAGATCGCGTAACAAATGAAGAAGTATGGAGGCGCTCAAAACAAACCCAACTATGCCACGAGATCAGGCTAAGAAAATGGAACTGGATCGGGCACGCTCTACGGAGGAACCCTGACAATATCGCGAGAGCGGCACTAGACTGGAACCCCCAAGGTAGCAGAGGGAGAGGGAGGCCTAAAACAACGTGGCGAAGGACAATCCTACAAGAAATGATAAACACAGGACGATCGTGGCTGGAAATAAAACAAATAGCCCAAAATAGAACGCGATGGCGAGCATTTGTCGAGGCCCTATGCTCCAACTCAGGAGCTTGAGGAAATATATATATATACTACTGCATGCAGAATTTTATCCTGAATCCAAATATGTAAATATATACAGGGTGTTCTATTTAAAATAAAAAAGTTGAACATCGTTGCTCAAAACAGTTGAAAGATATTTACAAACGGGCGATGTCAAAAGGTAGCTCTTGTCTTGCCATTTAAGAATATATATAGTGTGTTGGGTCTAAAATTTAAAACCACGGAGTTATGGGTTGCGGCGTTTTTTAGGAAACAGCCTGTATATGTTTTAAAGGAATCCAAGTTATACCAACATAAACCTTAAATTCTTTGATCTTGAAAATTTTTATAGGAAAAAAAACCTACTTTAATAGCACACGGCCACAGCAGCTGTCACACCATAACCCACGGAGACAGATGCTCCGATCCGCTGCTTAAAGGTTTATTTAAATTAAAATTTTTCGTACTCTTTTTGCAAATAAAAACCGCCCTACGATCTAAGTCTAAAAATTAGCAAAATTTTAAGCCATCATACAATTTAATCGGTCCCGTATCTTCGGAAGAGATAGCGAACAAACATAGAAAGAAAGAAAGAGAGCAACGATTTTGTGTGCTTAGGCAGATAAGTAATTTAAGTAATTTACACCGTTTGAAAAACCTTGAAATTGCAAATGGTTTTTAGTGTTAGGCTAGTGTAATCTTCGAGTAGAAGAAAAACTTAAATCAGTGAAGCCGTTTAGATATTACAGTGTGTTGTAGTTATTGAGTTGCAGTCGTATTTGCAGGGGCCTTGAATCGTTCAGCCGCAATGTCGAGTTTTTGCAGTTCCTGTGGTATCAAGCTGTTGCCTCGTACAAAAACAAATATCAACTGCAGTTCTTGCGGGGTAGATCAGCATGTTGCTTGTTTAAATATTAATCAAACAGAAGCGGAAGAAATTCGTCTGGGAAAGAAAACATGGGACTGTCCGGGCTGTACTAAGATCAAAAATGCAAAAACGCAGGAAGAAACTAAATTAGATGAAATTTTGGCTGAAATAAAAACTTTGAGATTGGAGCAGACAAGCATGGCCCACTCTATAAGCGTGTGTCACGATGAAATCCGCGAATTAAGAAATCTTCTATCTGAAAAAGATAACGCTATTAAGCAAAATGAAGAGAAGATAGCAGTGATTGATTCCGAAAATAAAATATTAAAAAAAGAGAATGAAGAGTTGAAATGCAGACTAAATGACAGTGAACAATATTCCCGCATTAACTGTGTGGAAATACATGGTGTACCAGAACCCCACGAAGAGAATATTTATTTAACCCTACAACACGTCGGTAATGCACTTAACTTTAACTTTGATAAAATGAAAATTGATGCTTGTCATCGATTAAAACCCGATATAAAGAGACCTGAAGTACCTAGGCCTATAATAGTTAAATTTTTGCGAAGAACTGATAAAGAAGAGTTAATTAAGTGCAGAAGGGTTAGAAATAATATAACGACTAGTAGTCTGGATCACTCTTTAGCCTCTATTGTAAAGCAACATTTTCCTATATATATAAACGAATCATTGAGTCCGTTTAACAAACAATTGTTTTATAAAGCCAGGCAAGTAAAAGCTGAAAGGAAGGTGAAACATCTCTGGACCAGGAACGGAAATATATTTATGCGAGTAACTGATGACAGCCGCGTTTATCGTATACGTACAGTAAATGATTTTGCAGATGTCCACTAAAAATGAAATTAAGATTTACTACCAAAATGCACGTGGACTTAAAACCAAATTAAACATACTATTTAACAACGCGCTTGCTGAGGACTATGATGTGATAGTTATAACGGAGACCTGGTTAAATGATAGTGTTTTCGACAGTGAAATATTTGATGATCGATATACCATATATCGTCGAGACAGAGACCTGGGAATCACAAATAAATCTGATGGAGGGGGAGTACTAATTGCGTTAAAAGTCAAGTTTATGTCTCGCCGCCTACTAGATTTGGAGTCCGACAACTTAGAAGATTTATGGGTGAAAGTGCATTTTAATAAACAGATTGTTTACTTGTGCGCGGTCTATATTTCACCATCATCTCCTGCAGCAACATATAAAATATTTTATGATATCCTAGAGGCAAATTTACAACTTGCTTCTTCCAACTTGCTTATCTTTGGCGATTTTAACATTCCCAAGTACGATCCTGCTTTCAACACAGTTAATGGTTCGATAGAAAACGAATTTATGAATTTTTTAAATATTAATAATACTTATTTCTCAACATAATTTTGTATTAAATAAAAATAATAAAGCTTTAGACCTTGTATTGTCAAATATGAATATAAAAGTTTCAAAATCGACTTTTTCTCTGGTGAAAGTAGATTTGTACCATCCGCCTTTAGACATAACATTTGAAATGGATATATTTGTTAGGACTGATGTTTATTTTGGCGGACCACAGTATATGTACCAGAAAGCTGATTTCGATAAACTCTATCGAGAGCTGAGGGATACTGACTGGAATTCGATTAACCATTGCAACGATGTTGATGCTATGGTAAGTGAATTTTATAAGTTATTTTATAAAGCATTGGACGCTTCTGTACCAAAGAGCAGGCCTAAAAACAGATTATATCCACCTTGGTTCACTTCGGAATTAATAAAAAAAATTAAATTTAAATCAAGACTGCTTAAAAAACTGAAATTTCAGAACACACCACTAAATCTTCAGAGATATAACCTTTTGCGAACTGAAATAAAATGTAATATTGCCGAATGCTTTAAGAATTACCTTAATAATTTAGAGACTAATATGCAACAGAACCCGGCTTGTTTTTGGTCGTTCTTAAAAAATAAAAAAAGGGTAAAATCTGCTCTTCCATCCATGACATTTGAAGGAAAAACTCTAAATACAAATGAAGAAATTACAGAAGCATTTGCAAAAAATTTTAAATCAGTTTATAGTTTTAAAGGAAGTAATATGAGCAGTAATGTACAAAATTTTAGTGAACCTAAGGACACGATTGATATTTTAAATATGATGCAAATAACAAACGACGAAATAATTTTGGCAATTACAAAACTAAAACCCAAAAAATCTGTTGGACATGATTTGATACCAATTTATATATTTAAAGGTTGTGCCAATATATTAAACTACCCCCTTATTATAATTTTCAATAAAATAATTGCTACTTCTACATATCCTGCTGCGTGGAAGATAGCAAAAATTTGCCCAATTTATAAGAGCGGCCAAAGATCCAATGTAACAAATTACAGACCAATTTCTATACTACCAGCGGTGTCAAAAATTTTTGAATCTATACTTCACTCTCGAATATTTAATCATGTTAAAACACTTATTTGCGATAATCAACATGGTTTTTTGCCTAAGCGTTCTACAGTAACAAATCTATTGCACTTTACACAAGATGTGTCTGAAGCCATAGATGAAAATTTACAGACAGATGTAATATATACGGATTTCGCAAAAGCATTTGACAGTGTCTCATAATGTGCTTTTGTCGAAATTGAGAATGTATGGATTTTCAGATAGTCTTGTAAATCTAATGGAATCTTATCTTGTTGACAGAATTCAATATGTAGTATATAATAGTTGTCAGTCACATAGATATTTTGTTAATTCCGGAGTTCCCCAGGGTGCCAATTTAGGTCCTCTACTCTTTTTGTTGCTAATAAACGATTTACCCAATGTTTTGCAATATTCTAAATCATTACTTTTTGCGGATGATTTAAAAATATGGAAAAACATACAATCAGTCCAGGACTGCATTGAATTACAAAAAGATATTGACAATCTATATTTTTGGAGTCAAAAAAATCAACTTTATTTTAATATTGCTAAATGTTCTTATGTAACTTTCTCTAAAAAACATACAAATTACCAATTTAATTATACTATGAATCAGGAACCACTTAAAAAAAATGAAACAATACGGGACTTGGGCGTTACGTATGATTCAAAGTTGTCTTTTAATTTTCATATAGAAAATTTAGTTAACACAGCATACAAAGCCCTTGGCTTTTTAATAAGACAATCACAAATGTTTTCCAGTCGGAATACCCTCACAACTTTATACAATTATTTTGTAAAAAGTAAACTGGAATATGCCTCGCTTATATGGAGTCCCATGTATGCTCACGGTATAAATGCAATAGAAAGAGTGCAGAAACGATTCCTTAAATACTTGTATTTCAAAGAAACAGGATACTACCCCCTATATTCGCATTACTCAGAGTTATTAAAGAAATATTCAGGTATTATAACTTTAGAGAAACGGCGCTATTTGGCAGCACTTGTATTTTTACATAAGGTTTTTAACAACGAAACTGATATTAGTCCAATATTACACAAATTACGTTTTCTTGTACCCAGACAAGTTTCCCGCTGCAATCAAATATTTTATCTTCCACCATCTCGAACAAATTCATTAATAAATTCACCAATTTATCGATTATGTAAATATGCAAATATTGTAAGTGGATATGTTGATTTCTTTAACCTCAAAATAAAGATATTTTTAAATATGTGTAAATATGCTTTAAATTTACCGAGAGTTGAGGCTGATATTGGGGCGAGGCATATTTAAGTTTTAGCTTAGTAATTTAGTTTAAATCTACAACTTACTCTATAATTTAGTTTTAATCCAGCTATCATGTTTTTTTTTGTTTTTTTTAAGTTATTCAACAATCATTGCTTTACTCTGATAGCAAATTGTAAAGTTATTTTTCTTCCATTGTTTTTGTTTTTTGTTTTTGTTGTTCTCTTAATTTCTGCATTTGAAAACTGGCCTATATTAATGTTAATTATTTAAAATGTAGCCTGTCATTGGCATCAGCTGTTGGCTACAACGATAATAAATAAATAAATAAATAAATAAATAAATAAAGTACGCAAAAGTCGCTATTTTATCTGCTTATGCAGATAAAGTGACACTTTTACCTTGTCAATAAAGACACATAAGTTGTCACTTTTGTGACGTTTGCGGATAAAAACTATTATGTGTTGTTCTCAAGACAACGCACTCTCCAACACAAACGCCTAGGAAATTGGTAGTTTTTCACTTAAAAAATGCTGATCATTTCATTATATTTCATTCGATCTTTCCAAATTTGAACCACCAGTTCTGAAAAAAACACATTTTGTTTTTTGCTTATTTGGTATTAACCCTCCCCGTTCCACGGGTTAGGCCTACGAGATCCAGCAAAAACGTAATTTTGTTGTAACGTTTGTAAACAAACTCTATCTGCTTAACCTTCTATCTACCTTTCAGCTGTTAGATGGTACATATTTCCATGTGATTGTTTTTAATTTAGCCCTTTTTGTTTAGATGTGTGAGGGGCGTTATACCTGTGAGGCCCAACCCATGGATTCGTGTTACTGTGGTATCCAATTCCTAAAATTTTCTAACTCAGGTTTGTTTTCTACTGGAAGCTAGGTAATTCCCATATATTATATGTAAGTACCAGTGTGTTGTGTAGAGCTCGGAAAATTCCACTCTTCTGTAACCGCAGAACAACTCCATCCTTCAACAGCTAGACGACGAGGACATTGCAAATATTGCAAGAATCAAAGATTCCATTATCACTGTACATTCTGCAATAACTGCATTTGTTTGCAATATGTGCAAACAAGCTGCCAATACTACGCAAATAAATTTTAATAGCTGATTTTGGGAATCGATATTTTGTGTACCACAAACACGTCACCACTTTCATTGGTGTTTTCTGCTTTTATAATCACTGTATGTTCCTAGTTTACTATGGTCATCATTTTGGTTTTATTTTTTCTATTACTTTTGAAAAATAAAATAAGTTTCAAGTAAGTATATGTAAAATTGTAAGATTTTTTCAATAAATAATAAATTCCAAGGACACATTTTTTCATTTTTTTCATATGGAGACCTTTACAATAAACGATTTTACCCTAAAACGACAATAGAATACAAATATTGATGCTTTAACAATAAAATATTTGCAATGTAATTTTCAAACCACCTGTGGAACGGAGGCTAAAAAAAAATTTCGACATTTGATACAGAGTATTATTGAGCAAAGGTATAGCCATCAGCAATGAAAAAACTAAGATAATACCGGTAGCATGGCCTCCTGGATTAGTACGAGACTGACGTCTCTACGCGGCCCGCCACATTTGTATATTTTTTGTCATTCTGAGGCCAACCAAGGTTGGTAAAACACGCTTTCAGTTTTACCAACCTTGAGGCCAACATACTTTGGCGCCATCTGTTGGGTTTTTGATAAATTATCTGTAACGTAGGCACGACCTCCTGGATTAATATTAATCCAGGAGGCCGTGAACGTATGCAGCCAGGCGCACAAGCACAACGTACTGTAGCGCCTCTACAAACTATAAAAAACACTTTGAACTAAAAATACGGCGGGCCGAATCGAGACGTCAGTCTCGCATTAATCTAGGAGGCCTATTACACGCTTTGGAAATGAAATACATGAGCAAAGTGGAAGGAGTTCAAAGAATGGATCAGAATACTAACAATTCTATCAGAGAAAAACCTTCAAACTAAACCACCAAGGTAGTCGAGACAAACCAGCTAAGATGATTTGGGCAGGTTGACAGAATGGCTGAAGAGAGAATTCCTAAAGTGGTGTTATATAATAAAACGGTACTTACGACCAAAACAAGCTCAAGCTGCCCCAAGGACGCCAGGACGTCGCTTGACTGAAATGGAAAAGCTAAAATTCCCTCGACGAGTGTCAAATCGATGTTTTGATTACTCGAAAAGCTGCACACCCCAGCGTTATGTAACAAATGACTGCACGGCTAGATACAGTCGGGTTTTTCTCAATCCGTGTTAATACCTCCACAACTTGAAACAGGGGACGAAATTGTCAGAATACTTCCTGTGTATGATGTGTGAACTAGCCGTTTGCCAACGCGAACCTACATTGGTTGATTCCTAGAAGACGGCATCATCTATACAAGCTATATACAATAATTTTATGCGACTAATACCGGACTACCTAATTATTACGAACAAAACACTGTTTCCTAAAAGAAATGCTCATCCAAAGGCAAAATATGCAATTAATATCATGCATTCCCCTCGTGAAGGGAGTAATGACAGAAAAAGTTAATTTCCCATTAAACAGCGGAAGTTGCCCACATATTTACAGACTACTATACTGATGCCAACTCAGCAGGATTCGCATAGCCACTAGTTAGAATTGTATCATGAATCGAAATCTACAGAACCATATGGGCAAGGCCGGCTTAGCCCAACATGAACGAGGAGCAACAAATTTCCACAAGTGGCGTTAAGAATAAAAATTAACCTAACAGCGGTATAAAAAACTAGGATGCAGGAAAATCAGCCACGAGCACACCAAAGTTAAGGTGGGACAATACAGTAAACAGATCTCTTAAAAGCAGAGGAGTGGACAGGCAAGAGGCAGAGAGAAGAACGAGGGCAGAAAGACTTGAAGGCAGTTTTGTAAGACACAATTTTCAGAAACCTGAAGCTAAACACCAAAAGGTAGATGAGTTCTTTACTTAGTAGTAGTAGCATTAAGGAGTTGTCCTCGAACCAACTGGCTGCGTATGTGAAAAATTCAGCTTTTGTTGTAACATTTTCATTTAATTTACCCGAAACTAGTATAAGTTTGAATCGTAGGCTTGAAGCTTGATTTTTGAAAAATCATTCATAAGCAGTAGGAATATTCATTTTGTGCGTTCTTTGCGATTCGCTTCTTGATGCGGCTCGTTTCTCTAATATTAATATCCTGCACGCTCTTCTTTCTGCTGAGCGCTGTGTGGAAGAATTTTGGTTTTTCCAAAAAAGCACACGGCCTTCGATAATAAAGGTAACTGGAATGGAATTTTTGCAAATGTCGGTTTTCGATTGCAAGCACTCATCTAGGACGGCTGTGAACGCCGAACAATTTCAAGCCTCCTGAAGGATTTGAATGCCTTGATTAAGTAGACTAGTTTTCAACCTGTAACTGCTTTCCAGGGCTGGTAAACCAACAGTAAGTACAGTCGGCACCTTAGAAATAGGGGCACGTTACATTGTGTTGTAATATTTGATTTATTTTTTTGTTCTGGTTACTTCATTAATGAATCTGGCATTTCATATTTGACAAACAATAAAAAAATCAGACATAACAATCAAAACCATCAGAACTGTAAAAGCCCAGTTTCTACACTTAAAAATAAACGCAAAATGTATCATACTATTGTCCCGATTTCTAAGGCGCCAATTGAATTTCAGCGATTGCTGTAGCATTGCATGTTTTGATGCAAAGACGTTTGAATATAAAAAACGCACGTGCTAGCATAATAATTATGTAGTTTTATAAACGCCCATGCGTATTCACCTAGGGATAGCTCTAAATTATATATGTACCCTGCACGAACCCCTAGCGCAGTGTGTCCTTAGGCACCCAGCTTATAATTCAATTTTACCAATTTTGCAAGCCGCAACCGTTAATGCTGCTAGTGTTCGAAGCTTTAATTTGTTGTTGATGTGTTGTTTGAATTTTAATTTGTGTTATGAATTGGGTGACTCGAAATTCAATTATTTGTTAATTACCCATTCTCGACCTAATCGAGTCTTCAGCTTTATTTATGCTGGATAATTGTTAAGTGTTGTTGAATAGTAAATTCTATTTACTGTTGCTGGTTTATATTTTCTTTGTGTATCTGTGCCATAACCCTTCATGAACATGCTTGTGTTCTTTGAAGATTTAGATTGAAGTAAGAGGCATCCAAGGTAGGTGATGTTTTCATAGCTAGATTTAGTTTTATGTTGTATGTAACGATTGGCGCCCATTTTGTATTAAGTGTTATTATTTTTTGTAACCTTAAACACCACTGCCTGGTCTTGATTCACGTCACAATTTTACCGAGAGTTAGAGCTAGCTAGGGATGTACTCACCCATCGTTTAAGGATGGTACAATAGTATCAGTTCCAAGATGCTCCCCTGTGGGAGTCTGACGTCAACTTCCTCACTTCTTGACCTGTGTACTACTCGCATCGATTTTCATTGATATAATTTATTTTACACCTCAGCTTACTGCTTACCTTCGTATTTCATACCTTTCCAATTTTGCATGGTCAAGGAACAACCCAGCGAAACTCCACCACCATCCATAGCCTCCATGGTCTGCTCAATGAATTCAAAGAGTGTGGTGGTAATCGACTTTACCCTTAACACACAAGTGTTACTGATTATGTCGCTTTTTATTAAGAACTCCATCAGTTGTTCACACATTACCTTTTCCAATAATTTGGAGTAAGAAATGTTCTATAAATGTTTCTGCAAAATGGACACTTTTAAGTGCTTTACCTCCAACAGCAAAAACATTTTTTCACATATTTTATTTGTAAATCGATCTCAATTTTCTGTAAAACTTATATTGAAAAAGCACTAAAAATATTAATGAAAGATTTATTATTTCACATAAAATACATAAATGGCACTTTTAACTAACAAAGTAAATTAATATTAAAACAATAACTTTTTCTTCAAATGCACTAAAAATATTAATGAAAAATTTATTATTTCACATAAAATACATAAATGGCACTTTTAACTAACAAAGTAAATTAATATTAAAACAATAACTTTTTCTTCAAATATAGAAATAAAATATTAGAAGCTTATACAAAAAGAATTAACAAAACATAACCATAAAAACAAGAATAATAAAATGCTGAATGATGAAATACTTATTAGTAATCAGAATCATATTCAAGACAGTCGAGGTGCATATTGTAGACCTCTTGTGTAACGCCCGTAATTTGAAGCTCTAAAATGAGTTTCTCCAGCTTTGCTACGATTCCCAATGGGGGAAAATACAGATCCATAATTACTTTTACTTCCTCAATTCTATTTTTTAATTCCCCAAGTATTTCCCTGTAAAAACATCATAATCATAAATCCCATACAGATATTATTTGCGGTTCTTGTTTAAACTCGTCGAGTTTGTCTTTTCAGTTTTTAAATAACATTTTTCTACGTTTGAAATTTTCAATAAACTGTTATCCTTACCCCACTTGCGAATATCTGTCCACTGAATTGTCCTTCAGCCATAGGAGACAAATGAAACAATAGGTGAATCGAATGGCACCACTTGGTAAAGATAAATTGCCGTAGTATTTGTCATAGCATTCTATTACAAGCTTCTGCATATCCATATGGCATTTTAAATTACCTAGAATATTTCGGCAGTCACCACATATCACAAACTTAGTTTTACACAAGCTACCTGTCCTCAGATGATATTTTGCCAGTTCCTGATAAAAATCTCTGATCACTCTATGGTAAGGCTGGTATATCGTTTTAGCTAATTGCAGGCCTTGATTTGCATCTTCTAGATCATTAAACATTTCGACTACAATTAATAAGGCTACTGTTAAACCCAGCATTTAATCTTAGAAAAGTTGAGTGTCAAGTATCAATATATACAGTAGGTAACTACTTCACAAATTGAACTAATTGAAGCTATCCAGTAGTACTTACACTCTGCCAGGTTTTTCAAAACCAAACTTTCCTTGAAGGCTACTTCTGGAGATATTCTGCATTCATAATTGCAATCTAAACAAGTACCTCCAACAAGGAACCAAAACTTCGTGTCACCAAGTAGCGGGCCGCTGCATTTTGCACAAATATACGCATCGTGCGCCCCCTGCAACAATTACCATTATAAATTGCTGCAATTTCATATTGTATTAAACCTCTCTTATACAACAAGAGAAGAGGTTAAGTCAACAAAGAAACTTACAAAACTCATTTTTGGATTAGTGCACGCTCGGCATTTGCAGTTCAAAAAGCACTCCTTCAGGAGTTCCATTTGGCGTTGCTCAAGATTCGGTAGATATTCGTGGTCTATCCCTCGATACGCATAGTGGATTTCTTCATTGGGTTTTATGTTTTCTATGGCTTTCACTACCATAGTATCGTCTAGAAAACTAAAAGCAAATATTAAAAAAATGTTGGAAGCTGTGCAACGTAAGTGAATTCAGTTGCCTTCAAAATATATTTCTTGAAGAAACAAAACAAAAACAGTTATTCCATATTATCATAGTATTATCAGCGTACATAAATCAAACAAGTACACAAACTTTGATGTCAAAATACCGATTTGAATGACCTTGAACGGCTCCTGGAGGGTACTTTCCGATAGTACTAACAGATGGCGTCACTACTTTACCACATCATGATTGGTAGCAGAGCCACTAAGTAACTGGCTCTGATTGGTAGAACTTTGTTCTGCCATCTGGTAGTCAAGCTTAGAAATACCCCCTAAGTCACAGTTCCAGGCACTCTAGACAGGTTTCAACGTTAGACATGAGATCTCTACTTGTTTGATTTATGTACGCTGGTATTATTTATACAAATTGATGGCAGCTTGTGCATGAGAATTGAGTTTTCAGGATAGGCACCTTGAAGTAGCTGTCACATTATTACAAGATTTGTGTTACTTTTACCGTTATATTTGCTTCAAGACTTAACTCGAACTGCGTTCGTTACTGATCTACCCTACTCTTATTTGCAATCAACTACATACATTACTTAGTTTTGTTACTATAAATTAAGTATTCTACATTTTCAAAAAATCAAGGTGCATGATCGTGTCAAGCAGCAATTGCATTGCGTGTCCCTATGTTCGTACTAGCCACCACCAACCTGTATATTTTTCAAATCTCTTCACCAATTTCAGTTAAATCATCATTTTTAAATGGAAAACTTCAACTTGAATTGTTTAGAATTCTTTAAACAGCTGTTATCTATCAGCATAATGAAAAACTGATAGGTTTTGTACCCGAAAACACATGTTTGCTGTCCTACCAATTTTATTGCTTTCGATGATCAGTACAGAAAAAAACCATATAGAATTAAAAGTAAAAAAATACAAAACAGAAATCAAAAACTTGTAGATGAAGAAAAAAATTATAAAAAGGTGGTGTAGTTGTAGATCAAGTAGAGGAATCTTTCCTCATGAAAGGAATAGAAGAATCGAAAAGGAATAGTCGATACTAATTTGGTCAAACATTAAAAATGGGAAAAGCCAAGGAAAAAATAGGATTATGCACAAATTAGATACGGCAGTGAAGCAGTGATTGAAGTCTGACAAAAAATTATGTTGGTACATGGAAAAAGATACTAGTAATTATTTTCGACGAAAAGGACGAGAGAATAGGAGAATTACACTGTTAATTAGAAACAAATTCGAATATGTCAAACCTGCAGTTGGGAAATATCAGTGCAGTTTCTGTAGAAACCGATCTGTGCTGGATCACATCCATTAAATACAACATGAAAAATCTTCATCGTAATCATTGATTTTCATAAAGCGCAACGCAAAGGATATGATAACAACTAAAGGCCTCCAATACCAGCTCAATGATATGGGTGTATTTGGAAAACTAACTCGACATACATAAAGGCGAAACAATAGCACAGCTTTACATTATCTTGATATATTAATATCAACGGCGAGGAAATAAAAACCAAGCTAGTGGAAAAAAAAATGTTTGTACTGGAACTTAAAAGTTTTAATTGATGGTAGTTATGGTTGAGAAACGTAGACAACGAATGAAGTGAATCCAGAAAAGCTTCGAAGTATAAGAATGAATGAGCCTCAAGACGAATTTTTGGAGGAAAAAGAGCAATAAACGAATATGAATGGAACAGCAACGACGAGCTTAGACATTATAAGGAAGTTAACATTACCCAGATTGTGAAATCAAAAGCTGGTCTAAAACTTAACCCTGGAAGTACCAATAAGCAGAATCGGTCAAGAAACAGAAGCAGTAACTCAAGACTTGAAAGAAAAAGTGGTATCGAACTGAAAACTGAAAGTGAAAATGCAGAAAAAACTGTGCTACGAGCCTGATTTGCCTGAGACAACTAAACATGCATGCTTGATTACTTCTATACAATTTTTGTCCTTATATTTCTTCCACTTGGGTGGTTAAGTGGGTGAGCAGTCTGCTTAGCAACTGGGTGGACATGGGTAAAAAAAATAAGTAATATGCAATCGAACAAGATGGAAGCTACTAACATAGCAGGATACATGGGGAGGGAGCTAAGACCACTCTGGAAAGCAAAGAAGAACACAAAGAACCAAAGAGAGACTACCGGAACTCCATTAATAAGTCAAAAAGGGAACATTGGGAAAGACTCTGCAGAGAACTGGAAGAGGATATGTGGGGGGACGGCTACAGAATAGCGGTTAAAGGCCTAGGTCAGGAAAAAATACCATACAACCCGCCATTGGAGAAGAAGATTGATGGTGTAGGGAGTTATTCTCGATTGGGGAAGCCAGGAGACACAAGGAAAATAGAGAAGGAGGAGATGAAGTAGAGTTAATTTATTCTCTAAACGACACGGCGCAGAAACGAAAAATCGTTCGACAGCCATTATACTAATCAACCTAAAGATATCAGCTTTTTGCCGACCAGTATTGTGCGGTCTTCAAGCTCTTCAGTGCTCGCAGCTGCTCCGTGTTCAACAGTGCTCTAGCCGCCATAACGTGTTTTTGTAATTTCGTCATTACCTATTTTGATATTTACCGTAAGTTTGCTTAGTTTTCATGCTGCTTGCAAAATTTGTAAAAGAATTATGTTTATTTACAGGAAAAAATCATAGCCCACTCTGTCTCAAAAAGGTCGTGAACGGCTTATAGCTTAAGTTAAATGTAATACTTTAGAAATTCATAAGGATAATCTTTCAAATTTCCCGCATTCTGTCAACTACCGTATGTTTTTACGTTCCACTTCTAACTTTTACCCCCACTTTCGGCGCAATTCGCGTGTCATTGAGTAAATAAAACTGCTCTACCGTCTATCACCCAGAACGAGCTAAAGACAGCGGCAAACATTATTAAGCTAAGGAAGGCTGCAGGAACGATAGAATCTCCCCAGAGGCGCTTAAGGTAGCGGTAGAAAGTTCTCCGGAGGTAATACTAGAAGTATTAATGAGTTAATGATAAACCAGAGGTTCCCCAGAATATGGAAAGAAGCGGGGGTAGTACTGATCTGGCTTCCTCCTATAGACCTATCTGCTTGATAAGTACTCTAGGAAAACTGTATGAAAAGGTCATCTATATATACAGAGAGATTTTTCTTACTACGAACACGGCAGACGATATGTCGAATTTACAAATGCCGAGAATTTAACTTTGACAGTTCGCGTATTTTGTCAGTAGATAATATCTACTGTCATTTCTATGTTAAAATCGATAACTACGAAGCGACGGATCAGTGCAAATTGTAAAATGGTATTATCAGGGTCCAACGGTCCGGGAAATTCAAAATTCTTTCACAACATTTGAAAATAGGCGTTCTTTATCGTTATCAACGTTACATGGAGTTATTTCAAATTTTGGAAACTTTGGATGTGTTTCTCTCCAAAAGCACAAAAGCCCTAATGTTCCCAATGAAGACAGGTATTTAAAAGAGGTTTGTATTACCGCTAATGACTATCCAGACTATTTATTTAAATAAATTGCAGAACTAGTAGATTTAGCTGCGATATTCTTCCCGTTCGCCATTTCAGAACTATGGAATTTTGTGAAACTGTGACAGATATGCCTAAAACTTCCTCTGAAAAGTCGTTTTCACTACAACTAACGATTTGAAGAACTGCGTTTAAAAATTAAAAGGGTTGTTCAGAGTACTAGCACTAATACGTTTCCATGAACGCTTAGGATATTGTTTAGCGCAAGAAGGCAGGCTCTTTGAAAAAGAGCTAATTTAAACTTCTTGAATTTTGTTGTTTGAAATAAAAATAGTTTTATTTTTGTTTGCATCTTTTTTTTTACTGAGTTAGTTTGTTCGGAAGAAATTATTTCTTTCTTCAGAATGCGTTTTACTTTAAGAACTACCTTCTTTTACTGTACTGTTAATCTCTAAAAATCCTGTTTTTAACTCTGAATTTATCACCTGAATTAATCACAGAATAACAGTACCTCATACATTCTATCTGTGATATAATAATTAATTTAAAAAAATTACACTAGGCGTCTGCGTTGAACAATTACTTAAACAATCAACGCAGACGACCTTAGACCGACTGTCCATCGGTCTTGGCGTATTTTTAGGCAATCGTAAATTCGCCTTGATTTACTCGTGTTCGCAGTTCATGAATTTTCACTGTATATAAAACTGAAAGTCCTGACTCACTCATTCATTCGTTCAATTATTCGTTCATTCATTCATTCATTCATTCATTCATTCATTCATTCATTCATTCACTCACTCACTCACTCATCAACGCCCAGCCCAAACCCTTGGACCTAGAAAGCTGAAATTTTGCACAGAGGTTCCATTTAAGATGTATACAAGGAATAAGGAAGGATATTTCGAAATTTAACCCCTAAAGGGGTAAAATAGGGGTTGCAATTTTGTATGGAAAAATAATATTAAATAGACATTTAGACTTGAAACTTCGTAGAAGTACTCCTAAAAACAAATAAGCAAACAGGTATTTCGTGATTTTCAGAATATCAACCCGTTAGGAGGTGAAATGGGGTAAATAAACCTAAAAATCGATATGGGTGTCGTTATAGAGGTTTTTGGGACGTTGATTGCGAAAACGGCATTTGAAATTTGGCAGGCAGATTTCTCATAGGGAGTAGGCATCCGCTAAGAAAGGATTTTGGAAAATTCAACCCCTGAAGGGGTAAAAAAAAAGGGTTGGAATTTAGTAAGATCAAATTTTGAACTAAGTCATTCAAAGTTTTTAGAAATTTGTCCCATGGAGGTGAAAATAGAAGATGACGGGACAGGACGGGAAGGAACGGAACGGAACGGGACGGGACGGGAAGGGACGGGACTGGAAGGGACGGGACGGGAAGGGACGGGACGGGAAGGGACGGGACGGGACGGGACGGGACGAGACGGGACGGGACGGGACGAGACGGGACGACACGGGACGGGACGGGACGGGAAGGGACGAGACGGGACTAGACGGGAAGGGATGGGAATGAATGGGAGGGGAGAAGAGAGAACGGGGCGGGACGGGAAGAAAAAGGATGGGATGGGTGGGGGGAAGGGAACAGGGCGAGACGGGACGGGACGCGATGGGAAGAAAAGGGATTGGATGGGATGGGAGGGGGGGGGGAAGGGACGGGACGAGAAGGGATGGGATAGGGCGGAAGGGACGGGACAGAACGAAACGGGACTGGACGGGAAGGAAAGGGAAGAGATGGGATGGGATGGGAGGGGAGGGAACGGGGCGAGACAGGATGGAACGGGAAGGGATGGGATGGGAGGGGAGGGAGTGAACCGGGCGGAACGGGACAGGACGGGACGGGAAGAAAAGGGATGGGATGGGGAGGAACGGGGCGGGACGAGACGGGACGGGAAGGGACGGGATGGCAGAAAATAATTAGTCATCATTTAATACACAAATAACGAACCTCGCGCGTACGAAGTCGCGGGTAACAGCTAGTAAAAAATAAGACTAGAGCAGGAAATAGAGGAAAAAGGTGGGTTCTCACCAGATTAGTAAGGATTTTGTAAAAGAGGCTCAACCATACAGACAGTTGAAAGCGTCATTGCAAAGGTGAAAAACTCCGAAAAGTCTAGATATCACTAGATATCAAAAATGCTTTTAATTCAGCCTCGTGGTGGCATATCATGCATAAGTTAGAAGATAAGGGAATTGCAACATATCTGATCAATATAATAGGCAGCTATCTCAGTGACCGAGTTTGAAATAAACGCAGGCGTACCACAGGGATCGGTCCTAGGAACGACGTTAAGAGTATACGTAGAGACAGGAGTCAGCAGGATAGCTTTTTCAGATGATCTAGCATTAATAATTGAGGCTACGAAGGCAAAAGAAGTGATTCATAAGGGCAACGATGAATAACCACGAAAATTGCACCACAAAAGACGAAAGCCATAATATTAAAGAGGCCCAGAAAGACACAATCAAATTCGATGTAAGGGGAATGGAAGTGGGATGCGACAAGCAATTAAAGTATCTTGGTATAGTTATGGATGATGGCATGATCTTTGGCCCACATATCAAGTATGTATCCAGAAAAACTAAAACTAGAGTAGCGGCACTTACCAAAATAATGCCAAATGTGGGCGGCCCCAGCGACTTAAAACAGAAGTTACTGTATGGAGTGGTTCAATCAGTTATCCTATATGGAGCATATGGACAAAAAAGATTATCAAATATGTGAGAGATTGGGAAACCTGCAAACACAACCGACTACTTTTTCACTCAGTTTCTCTCAGGACATGGCACCTTCGGCGTGTATACTCAAGAGGATTAAGAAGACCGAGACAAATGAGTGTGTGTACTGCCAACAAGAGGATACAACAGAGCACACAATATTCCAGTGTGACAGATGGCTACCGTATACGCTGGAAATGCAAGTTGATATCGAGATGCAAATAGATCAAGAAAAAGTTATAGACATCATGATGAGCAGCAAAAAAGCATGGGAAGCGTACATCGATACATCAGAAAGGTTACTGCTCAGAAGGAAAGGGAAGCAAGAGCTAGACAAGCACAAAATGAATAAGGTAGGTTTAGAATAGTTGAGTGTGTGGTATGTTTGGATGCAGGGAAGCGTAATGTAAGTCACAAACGGCCCATTGCCTCCATTGCACTTCCGGCGAGGTATGACACTGAAAGGTAAAAGAGGTTATAGATAATGAATGAATATTGATTGATCAACCCAAAAGTTTTAAAAAACATAGTGGATGTTGTACAATTTTAAATTTATAGTATTTAACGCAGCATGTCCAGGATCTCCACCTGGACAGCCGGCGGAGTATGATGCAACGTTCAAAAATGGTTATCAGGCTATCACACCTCCGATAACGATTCAGCAATAGGAAGTAACAGATCCTGTAGATGTTTTAGTTCAATCCTGCATAACAGTGGTGTTTAATGCTGCAATTATAACCATTCAGAAATATTATCTGATACATCTGTAATTGTAGCAGATTTACAAGATGATACAACAGAAACCAATGATAGCAATACCACCCATTCTCCAACATGTGATAGCCGGATTAATAAGCATGCTATTGCTGAAACAGAAGCGACCAAAAACGTATTCTCTTGGTAAAACAATCCAGCAATGACACAATAAAAATGGAACATTGAGACTACACACATTGATCACAGACTACTCTAGTAGATATTAAATCTGTTGATTCCGTTAGTAAATTCAAAATCAGTCGTGCCTGAAATCAAAAAATTTGCTTCACACCACAAATAGTCAAGTAATGTCAAAAACTTCAAAACTAAAGTACAGATGCAAGGTTGAATGCTCCCTTCTTTATAATTTTTATTTTAAAGGTAAAAATTCCAGTTGCAAGACCCGATAGTCCCAGTCAAAAATCAAGCACTGGATACTAAAAATCTCAGATCGAATACTTCCTCTTTTAGGTCAATTAGGTGGCAAAGTTAAGAATATTTTAAAGCAGAGAACTCTATGTTCCATGTCAGCCACTTCAGTTTTGATCCCAAGACTGGCATCTTTTAAAAGTCCGGCAATGATGTCTGAGGTGGAAGATATTTCTAACCGTATGAGAATTACATAAAATTTGCTTAGGTATATAAAAATTGTACCTTAACACCTTAGGGTAATTAAGGTTATTGATTATATATATATATATATATATATAAAAATTGTAGATACAAAAGTGTGCACATTACTAAAATAATTTCTAAATATCTTCCAACGCTGCGTCCTTACCGGACTCTCTATATCAGATATTCCAGTTCTTAAGTCAAAAACTCCACTTGCTACATGAGATGTTCTACAATCATCTCATGCGGAAATAAAGAAAACTTCTTGAGAGAAATGTAAAACGTTTGTTATATATACAGGGTGAGTCGGGAGGAACGGACCAACCTCCAATAGTGAAAATGTGAAAATAATGTAAAAAAACTCGAATGTTGTTCTCCGATTTTCATTTGTTTTCAAGCTATAGCATCATAAAAAAATCCCCATATAGTCCAGTCAAATGTAAAAAATACGGGAAAGTTTTGGTGGAGTTTTCATATTTGGCTCCTATATGTTTTTTGGGTCGCTGTACACTAATGTCAGGTTTGCCAACAAAAGTTTTTACCGGAAACACGTTTTTTTAAGCAAAAACAGGGTAAAAACCGATTTTTTTTAGTTTTTCTAAAATTATCCGAAAACTATCCATTTTTCGTAAATACTGAACCTACATGAAATGGAAGATAAAATTTTCTATATTTTATGTACTGGAGGCTTTTTCTCCGATCAATCGTTCAGCCCGAGAGCGCCGCGAAGTTAGGTGTTAAAATTAAAAAAAAGGAATTATCCCGTTAATTTCAAAGTACATAACTCAAAAACTTTCCATTTTTCGTAAATCAAAAACGGTATATGAAATGAATCTTCGTAAATGAAATGTTGGAAAAACTGATATTTCGTACAGCGACCCAAAAAACATACAGCAACCAAATATCAAAACTCCACCAAAACTTTCCTTATTTTCTACATTTGACTGGACTATAACTTCGCGGCGCTCTTGCGGCTGAACGATTGATCGGAGAAAAAAAACAACTACATAAAATGTAGGAAATTTTATCCTCTTTCATTTCCTATAGGTTCAGAATTTACGAAACTGGATAGTTCTCAATTAATAAAAAAAAATAATAACTCGTTTTTTACACAGTTTTTGCTTCGAAAAACGCGTTTCCGGTCAAAATTCTTGTTGGCAAACCTAATATTCGTGTACAGCGACCCAAAAAACATATAAGAACCAAATATTAAAACTCCACCAAAACTTTCCCCTATTTTCTACCATTTTACTGGACTATATGGGAATTTTTTATGATGCTTTAACTTGAAAACAAATGAAAATCGGATAACATTAGAGTTTTTTTACATTATTTTCACGTGTATAGTACGCTCCTTGAGTTTGGTGCGTTCCTCCCGACTCACCCTGTATACAGTGTCCGCCAAAAAGTTGGCATAATATGGGAAACATTTTTATTTTTTATTAAAAAAAAAAACTTTCTACGTCAATAATTTGTGCTTATCTAAAAACCTATTTAGCCCCTTTCATATATACCGAGTGATTTTTACTAATTTAGAAAATAAGAGTTTTTCGAAATTGTCAAAATCCAAAGTGCTAAGGCATTTTTCGAAAATTACGTAAAATTAAGTAAGATTTCAATGAAATTTTTTTAGAGTGTGTTATTTTTAGCTAACTGAACTATCTCAAGGCCAGAAAACCACAATTTTTTTTCAACTTCAACTAAAAATTAATTTTTTAAATACACTAAAAATTTATAATTGGAAAAAATAATATAAAATTTTAATTAGTTCTTTAAATTTTTTATTATTTACCGAAAAGTAGTAATTATGTTTGCATAATTTTAACGTTTTTTATGCAAGGCGCTTTTTAGGTGAAATATTTTTCAATTCTAATTAGTATCTATTTAAATGCCTTCAAAAAACTCTGTTAATGAATTACTGTTATAAAATCCTGTAAACGTTCTTTTACAGTTGTCTAAATGAAGCCATTTTTTAGAACATAAAGAAAAATCTACTCATTTAGACAACTGTAAAAGAACATTTAGACAACTGTAAAAGAACATTTAGAGGATTTTTCTAACAGTAATTCATTAACAGAGCTAGATTAGAGTTTCCAGAAGCCATTTAAATAAATATTAATTAGAATTGAAAAATATTTCTCCTAAAAAGCGCCTTGAATAAAAAACGTAAAAATTACGCAAACACTACTTTTTTGTAAATAATAAAAAATCTAACGAAGTAGTTAACATTTTATATTATTTTTCCCAATTATAAATCTCTAAAGTGTTCTCATAAAAAAACTTGAATTTTAATATTAAGTCTTGGTAGGTATGTGACATTTTGAAAAATATTTAAAAAATTGCAAAATTTATTTTTAGCTGAAGTTGAAAAACATTAGTGGTTTTCTGGCCTTGAGATTGTTCAGTTAGCTAAAAGTAACACACTCTAAAAAATCCCATTGAAATCTTACTTCATTTCCGAAAAATAGATCTTTTGACCATTTCGAAAAACTCCATTTTCTAAATAAGTAAAAATCACTCAGTATATATGAAAGGTACTAAATAGGTTTTTAAACAAGCACAAATTATTGATGTAAAGTTTTTTTGAAAAATCAAAAATAAAAATTTTTCCCATATTATGCCGATTTTTTGGCGGACATTGTATATAAATAGCTTTAGAAACCAATTTGGCCTATGGTTTGAATCTTCTTCCTCCACGTCTTTCTGTCTTTGCAGTTCTTCTTCTATCGGTTGCCAGTATGTTTTCTTTGGTCGTCTTTTTTTTTCTTTTCCCTTCTGGTTCCTGATGCAGAATTTTTTGTATTGAGTCATTTTCTTCTTTTCCCATTATGGGACCTAACCACCTTAACATGCTTTGTTTTATTCTTATGCTGATGTCAGGATCCTGGTAGAACTCCTCTAATTCTTTATTCGTTCTTCTTTCACCCTCTCGAAAATTCGTCGTAACATTTTCCTTTCCCATATGATTAGTAAATTTTCTGTTCTTTTAGTTGTCACCCAGGTTTCACACGTGTATGTAAGGACCGGCCTGATAATTGTTTTGTAAAAAATTATTCTTATTGCTCTTGAGACACTTTTGTCTGTTAATAAATGGTTTAATGAGCCCGCACTTTTTAAAGAACTTAATATTCTATTATTTATTTCTTCTTCCCGATTTCTTTCGCAGTTCATCTCCACTCCAAGATATATCACTTTGTTTGTTACGTTGAAGGCTAGTTCTTCTTTTGTTGATTTTGTTTTTATTTACAGGCTTTGACTATCCTCCGATTTCCTATTCCCCATAATCATATACTTACTGTGAGTTTTTGGTGTTAATCTGTAATCTTACTTTATGCGCCTCGTTCTCAAAGTCCTTTACCATATTCCTTAGCTGCTCTTTTGTTCTGCACATCAATACCAATACCAGATCATCCGCATATGCTAGTATTTGATATGGGCTATTTAATATACTTTTGTTTGTTTCAATTTTTGTCTTCCTCGTCGTGTATTCTAGGATAATGTTGAACAAACATGGCGATAGGGGGTCCCCTTGTTTTAGACCCATATTGCTATCAAAATTATAGACATGCGACCTTTGAATTTCACCTTATTTAATGTTCTGCCGAGTGTCATTGCAACTACTTCTCTAGTTTCTTTCTTGTAATGTAGTTCTTTCTTTACTTCTTTTATTTTTGTTCTTTGCGCTCTATCGCCTGCTAAAAATCAACGAACAGCGAGTACCGTCATTTGGGGTGAAGTGGACAACGTGTGGTGAAGTGGCCCGCTTAAGAATTATTCAACATAATAGGTGCTGCTATCTGCTGTGTGATAGGTAAATCATTCACAGCCTCATAAGTCGGTAGCATGGGCACTGTAAGTCATATTAATAGGTATATGTAACAAAAATTCATCAACAATGCTTCACAATTAATTAGAACTGTCAGTGCTGTTAGTTTGTTGATATTCAAACACCTGTAAAACCTCTTGTGAAAAAGTGCTTTCCAAAAGTTTGATTTATGCAACATTTGTTTGGGTTGAAATTTAAGTAATTGGGAGCACATACCCACAACTAAGATTAATTTAAAAAAAAATGCTTATTTTTTAGATAAAAAAATATAAAAATTTGTCTTTCCTGTGGTGAAGTGGACCACTACAAAAAATGCCGCGGAATTACAAACCACAGCTCGGGGGAAGGCGTTACTGTCAATATACACACAGACAGCTACAAGAAGCCTTAAATGAACTAAAACAAGGTAACCAGTCAATTAGAAAAATGAGCGAGAAGTACAACATTTCTAGAACGACCTTGAAAAGAAAATTGTTGGGGTTGAATACAGGGAAATATGGGGGGCAGACAGTTTTAAGTGACATTGCAGAAGTGGGCATTGTACAAACTTTAACGTTATGTGCAGAGTGGGGGCTTCCCCTCACGAAATTAGATTTGAAATTTCTGATTAAAGGTTACCTAGACAGAAGTGGCAAATATATTAGAACAGCGTGATCTAAGAAGAGGCAGATATAAATTTATCAGTATTGACTGTGACAATATTTCTTAACATTATATTTACATTAATATCTAAGTATCAAAGAATCAATGTTAAATTTGTAAAATGTATTTTTAAAAAAAACAATAAAAAGAATGTATATTTGAAATAAATTTTTTAGAGAAAATATAGTGAACTTTCCTCCTATCGCCTTATTATTCACCAAATTTGATGTGTGCTGGCTACATATGGTTTTTCTAGTGACCACTTCACCACAAGGAAGGTATTAAATGGCCAAACTGCATGTTTTATACGTGTGGTCCACTTCACCACAAACTCTGGGTGCAGTGGACCACTTTTTAAAAAATCATAAAAAATTAGTACTTTATTTTTTTGTCAATTTCTAATAAGCAATCATTAGATAAGATATTGTTTAATATATATTTAAAATTTCGAACGGTTCTGAGCACAATTGATTGAATTATGTTCAAATAACTCCTAAAAAGTGGTCCGCTTCACCACGGATGACGGTATATTCTTATATTTTTTTCTCAAAATTTTTTGTGTATCTGTTTAATTATAAATATTTGGTCCAATGTTGATTTTCCTTGTCTGAAAGCAGCTTGATACTCTCCTTCTCCCTTGATTCTTTCTTGATCTTTTCCGTTATTAAGGATGCTAGGATTGTCTAAGTTATATTCAGCAAAGAGATCGATCTGTAATTTTCTACCTGTTGTTTATTTCCTTTTCTAAATACAGGACAGATCATGGTCATTTCCCATTTTTTAGGCATTTCCTTGGCGGCCCATATCTGTTTTATTAGTTCGAAAATTCTTCTTGCAATTCCCCATTGCCATATTTTATTAGTTCCATAGTTATGTTATCCGTTCCGGGACTTTTATTGTTCTTTCGCTGTTTTATAATTTTTTCGAAAGCCTCCCATGTTGGTAGTTCTTCAGATTGTTTTCTGTTCCTTTTCAGTTTTCCTTGCTTCATCATTCCAACAAGTTTTTTCATAATATTGTTTTTCATTATCTCCATTATCTGCTTTTCGAGCATAAACAGCTCCCCTTCTTCATTTCTTAGCCCCATTGTTTCCTCTTGGTATAATTTCCTTTTTATAGAACTTTTTTTTTGTTCGTATTTTTATATGATTCTTGCAGCATTTCTATTTCTTTGTTGATTTTCTCCATCTTCCTACATATTGTTTTGATTTTGTTTCTCGCTGTTTTATACTGGCATTCTGCTTCAGTAGTCTGTTGTAGCCGTTGTATTTTCGCTGTTCTGCCCTCTTCAATTGCTTCCTTGCATTCTTGATCGAACCAATCTTTCTTTTGATTGACTACTTTTTCCTCAATCATTTTCTTACCATTTAATAAGGTTGTTTTTAGAAAATTCCATTCCTTTTCTATTTCTTCTTTTTTACTATTATTTTTCCTGTCTCTTCCTTCTTTATAGTTTCTGTTAAACTTATTTTTGCCTTTCGATGGTTTTTTGTGCAAGTTGGTTTGAATATTCTATTCTGAAAGTGATTCCATCCAACCGCTGCTCCTCTACACGATCTTATATTTTTAAAAGCATTTACCTGCCTTTGCGAGATCGGAACATGATCTATCTGGTTCCTACTTTTTCCATCGGAGGAACACCAGGTTTGTTTATATATATTCTTCCTTTTAACCATCATACTTTTTATAACAAGATTATTATTTGCCGCAAGACTGATTAGTTGTACCCCATTATTGTTCGTTTTTTGGTGTAGCCTTTCTTTTCCTGCTACTTAATTTTTTTTCTCTATTTTGGCATTTTAGTCTCTTATGATTATTTTTATGTCCTACTTTGGAATTTGGTTCAATGTGTTATTTAAATCTTCGTAAAATCTTTCTTTTTGTTCCTCCTCTGCTGTTTCAGTTGAGGCATGTGTTGAAGATGCTTGTTTTTCTATATTGACCTCTTACTCTTAATACACGTATTCTTTCATTTGTTTTTTCCCATTCTACTATTGTTTCTTTTATTCCTTCATGAATCAGGAAACCTGTCCCGTATCTACTTTCTTCTCCACCTAAGTTGATCCATGTATATTCTTGAATTTTCGTATTTACTTCCCCTTTGATGTTGGTTTCTTGTATTCCTAGAATATCGATTCTATATCTTCTTGCCTCTTCTACCACTTGCTTTATTTTTCCTTCCCTGTTTAGGCTTTGGGTGTTCCAAGATGCGATTATTACCTCTGGTTTTTTCTTCATCTTCACCATCTCTCTGCTTTTCTTGTTTGTTCTAATATCCAATTTTATGACTTTTTTCTTCCAGCTCTCTTTCTCTTTTAAGCTTTCGAAATTGCCCAGGGATTGCCAGTTTTTGCTTATTTTCCTTAATCTTTCTAAATCCCTTCTCAATACTTCTCTTATTCTTACACTTTCTCTCAGATTATTTAATTCCGTTAGCGTAGTCTGCAATTCGTAACAACTTTTTTGAAGCCCTATTCGTATTTCTGTTTGTGTCTCCTGTAAATCCTTCAACATCTCCTGCATTACTTTTCCGGGTTCTTCGTTCTCCATTTCCGCCACGGAAAATGTTTGTGCGTATGGATGTTGTGTGTGTAAAATGTCCTTTAGTTAGTTGCTGTCTATAAATCTTGAGTGGAACAATCCCCGCCGTCTTTGCGTGACGTCTCCTAGCATGGTTATTAAGTATCCGTATTTGCTAAGTTCGCCTTTATGGTTCGTTGGATATCTGACTTGTTTTGCCTTAAATCGTTGGTTCCTGTACTCCGTTCACACTAATTTAAACCTCACTTCTTACACTGCACCACACTTTGCACTTATTCGTTTTCTGATTTCAGTTTTGTCCTCTTAAAACTCTGTAAAAGCACCATATGTGGGCCGAGGCCGCGGTTGACAGTTACTCGATGCCAGCGTGCTATTCTCTTTTGTTCTAGTATCAAGAGCTCTTGCAAAAAGCACAATATCAGTTAGTTATAAAACAAAAGCATCTCAAGTTAACATACCCAAGCTGAGAGCTTACAAAACTATCTGCCACATATCTAACTACCTATTCTTCTTCTTTCTCTTATTATAGGTCAGTGGGCTGTTTTAACAACAGAGTAGTTCCCTAGTTACCCTTTGGCCGTGTAGGTGGCTAGCCTTGCACGTCGAAAATGAGGCAGAGTTCCCTTGTTATGGTTAGAGTGGTAACCGGGGAGCGTTATTGCCCTGAGAGGCAAACATTTGCTCACTGGGCCATCCGCTCACTTCCTATTCAAATCCAGAAATATCACGTTGAAGATTTGATGCACTCCTTTTTAAACTTAGGACTTTTCAAGTTGACAAATTCTTTCCCAAGGCTCAAAAGTTTGTTCGCCGATATTAGACTTTCTTTATCTGCACCTGAAGTAGATTCCTTGATAATGACAAAATCAATTTCATGCTAACTTCTTTAAAAAAACCTACAGCCTCACCACAACTATCACAGTTTCCACAGCTTCAAAATGTGGATGAGGATAATTCCTCCCTACAAATTTAAAGTTCAAGTGTCCATTTTGTTATGACCGGATTTTTTTTTCAAGGATATCGCAAGATACCTGAAAACCATGAAATCTAGACAACAGGCACAAGGCTCATATTAAAACAGCATACAGGTAGATGTCATTCAGTCACGCTGCGTTAACAATTTGGAGATTTGAAACAAATGTAACACGTTGACTGCTCATGACACAGATCTGCCTCGTGTGCACATCGTAAACATTCGCAATAACGCGAATCAATCATGAGCAGTTATGAATATATAGGCAGACCTTGCTGCTCGCGGATTTGCATTTCGCTGATTTGATTTTACGCGGGGCACGTATGTGCTCCCTTTTATTTGCCGTTCGGGGATTGCTATGTGCTCCCTTTTATTTGCCGTTCGGGGATTGCCTTGCCGTTAAAATTGCCAACGTTAACTGTTTCAACTTTCACACACTAAGTAAATAAAGCAGACGTATGCGGTTTATGTCATGAACACCTAAATAACAATATTTATCACGAACTTGTAAACACACTTATCGAGCCTATTCCTTTGAATCTCTTATTACCACATTGGACCTGAAATAAATTGTAAAATTATAACTTGAATAAACAAATGGACATTCGAGCTCTAGATTCAAGTGGCAGACTTACGTAACGTATGGAATTTTAGTTTGTATATGCACGTTTATGTACTTTTGAATTTTTTGAGATTGCATAGTATAAATAAATCTAGTTAATGGAACCTAACCCCGTTTTTATCATTAATGTGTTTACTTGCGCATTGCGGTTTTGCGCTTCGCGGCATTCTTCTGGAACGTAACCCCCGCGAACGGCAAGGTCTGCCTGTAGAAGTATAATTATTTTACCTTAAATTCTTGCATATTTAATTTCAGTTAAGTGCCCTGCTATTTAATAATGATCAAATACTACTTACTAGTGCGTGGTATTAGGTTTGCAAGAGTGGGTTGCCATTGCCAGTGATGGACAAACTGCAGCTCCTACAGTTACACATGTAATAGGAAATCCATCCTCAATTTTTCGTATTGGTATTTCACTGCGGTACAACTGAGCAATGTGCCTAATTATTAAACCTCCTATTTTGTTCGTCAGCTCTTTCTTACTCTTATTTGCATATGCCGGCCACTTCTTAAGGTGATTGAAAAAATTAGTTTTCAATTTTAAATAAACTACTAAAGTCTCAGCTGCCTATATAACATACAAAATTAACAAGTATTTCTTTATCGTAAAAAGATACTCACCAATGCAAATAGCTCTAAGGTCTCCTTCTCAATTTTATCAATGTTGGTAGGCAAGCTGTACATGTAAGGATAATTGTCATCAATGTTTCCATAATTGTTGATTACTCCATTTTCAAAATGTACTTTGTTCATAGGCAGTCCTGATTGAAGCCCTTTAAATAAAATGCGCGCAGACATAGGACCGATTGCCTTAATAGCGAAAAGCTTTGCCTGAATGGCAGTGCATTCCCACTGGTGAAAATCATTCCAAGCTGCATCACGACACTCCTCTGAACAGTATAGATGTTCTACACAACCCTTGCACCTTCAAGAAGATTTTGGTTTTCCACATTGAATTTACGAGTTTATTAATAAAAATACTGAAGTAACTTACGGAACACAGCTAGCTGCTTTCTTGAGACAATTCTGACAATGAATGGTCAATGTTTCGTTATCATTGTAACATATAAAAGCGTATGCTTTTTCTACAAACAGAATGTCACCTGGTGCAATCTCCTTTTTGGCTACTACATAAGCACCTCTGCGTCTGGTATATCTGAAATGAGTTTTTAGAACCTACAGTAACCTCTACTAGCGGAAGATAATGGCAGGAGAGATACAAAATGTTATAGAAATTACCGTTATTAAGAATGTCTGTAATGATTTAGTGAGTTGAAATTTTTTTAAGAAAATGCGAAAAACGAGCCATCTTGGAAATAATCAAAAATTATTTTTATGTCTGCATTTTTACTTAGCCTTGTTGTTTAAACTTGATTTAAACACACATAAATTTTAATAACAAAATTTACGAAATCCAGTCAGAAGTTCTAAATGTAACTCTGATTTCATAAACAATCAGTTTTAACCTCCAGTTTTACTTCATAATTTCGCCAGTTTATATTTAATTTATATCTGTTTTAATCTTGAATTAAAACAGGCAAATTTCAGTTCCTATTTACGAAATATTAACAAACTAATCTTGTTTCGCAAGCATTGAGTTTAAAAACCGCAGCAAACTGCAACTTGGCATTTCACGCAGTACGCGACCTAATAAACCCAAGTTCACCGCTCTGTCCTGCAAACACATATGGAACTATAAAAGCTTACTGTGCTGAATTGCTGTTTTTGTACCTTTAAACGCGTTCCAGTACACTACACTATTCTGAACTTTGATATGTTACTTAGTTAAGCATTCTTGTTTTGTATAAATAGAACGTTTATTTTCGTAATAAAACAATCTGCATCTAATGTCTGATTCATTCACTACGTCGCTACCCTGCTACTAAGCCCTAATATCATTGGGACGTGGGGCTGCGTCCCCCAGGGTAGTTTACTGTCGTCCCTTTTTAAGTACCATTGACTACATTGGTTTAAAACATAAACGCAGTCTCGTTTATGTGCTTAAGGGATAGAACCAGCGCAAAGCAACGGAATCCTGATCCAGCCTCCAGGCAATTCTGTTCACTTGTTAATAGGAGAGAACATGAAAACTGAATGTATTTTACAGTTGTTCATTTAGTTAAAACATGTCATTAAAATATTACATAATAGTGTGAGAGTAACAAAAATAATGCATTTGCCTTTCATAGCAACCCGCTTAAACTGAGGTAACTACATAGTAGCATGTGAATTTCTTTATTAGTGATCTGTCGTAACAAGACCTTGCTTTGACTAGCAAAACCCACTAATAAACGACTATATATGAAAATTAATATTTATGGCCTAACAACCAGCTATATGCGTCACAGGTTCGCACATTCATCAACATTATTAAGGTTGCCAACCCCCTTTTTTAGTTGGAGCCTTTTGAATCAAATGTAAACTAATGTAAACAGGATAATTCTTAACTAACGTAACTTAATATTAATGCACAGTTTTATTAACTATTGTCGTTATATGTTGCAGGTACGCACATCATCGGCAACCAATGTTGCTCACCTAACCTACAATCATGTTTTTTTCACATTTAATACATAGCCTCAATTTAAATTCTCATAAACTCAACCTCTTTTCAAATTCATTTCATTTATTTAGGTAGTTTTTTTACAATGCAAACAATACGTGCAACTATTTTTATATACGAGCCGTAACTATATGTTTGGACGTAAAACGGTTTTTTTATAAATAGCTAATAAAATGCATTCTTTAGAGGAGTTTCACACATGTTACACATTTTTTTAACGTTATACATATGTTTCAAGACTTGATACCTTTTTTATTTAAACCATTTCACTATTTTTTATAAGTATTTGCTAAAAAAATAAATTCTACAGTCAAACTGTGCTCACAGAAGTAAAAAAAAACTTGTGCGTGAGCTATTAATAGTTTTTTCATTGATCATTTATTTATGTGTTTCGTCAATGCATACCAAATCGTTCATTAATGACCCTTATTAATGCACTTCTTTTTTTATTAATGACTCTTATTAATGGAAAGCTACCATGAATGTCAAATCTTGAAAATACCCCGGAAACTAATACGATTGATATACATGACAATGAAGCAAACAAAATGCAGTGTAAGGATCAATGGAAACCTGCCAGAAGTACATATTTAAAACAAAAAATGGACCAAGACAAGGATACCCACTGTCAACAGCACTTTTCAATTTATCAAAGAAGGTTATAAGTAGTAGCGGGATAAACAGACAAGGAACGATTTATGGTAACACACACCAGTGTTTAGCATATGCAGACGATCAGACAATAATAGCAAAAAACGAAAAAACTTAGAAAAAGCAGCAGGAAAGATAGGTCTGAGAATCAACGAACTAAATGTTACCGTTACGACGACTGTAAAAGAAGTAAGCAAAGACAACCGACTACTCAGCCGGAGCTGGTCGTGGGTAAAACAAAAGACTCAAAAGATTTAGCTAAAAAATAAAAAATGGGCGCCAAGTAGCAAGTAACCCAGCACTTTGCTAAACAAAAAGTACACTACAGAAAGCGCTACTAACCAAACCTGAAAATAAAAAGGTAACGGCAAAGGCACAAATCAGCGTATCACAAAATTCATATCACAGTAATAATTAAGCGTTATATTAAACCTCACCAAAATATTGGCATATAATTTAAATATTCATAAAAGCGTAGTTGGCATAAGAGCGCAATGAAAAAACGAGTACACGTTGACTTTTGATATGGCCAATTGCACTACTAAATGAAGATGGTCAATAGCTTCATGGCTGTGACACAATTATTATAGTTTAAAATTTAGATTGGTTAGTTGAATTCGACCAATTACCCACTATGCAAGGTTTACCTTAATTTACAATAACGCCCACACGGAATTAAAGATCTTGCTTCCTATTATAGCGCTTTAAAAACTGATAGTCACCTAAAGTACTTATCAATCTGCATGAAAATATAGCATGCTAAATTTACATTGAATTGCTTGCAATTGCGGGACATATACTGAGGTTGTATTCAACCGAATGTTAAGTCACTAACGAATCGTGACGATCGAAAATGGATCAAGGCTATTCATGCAAATGCCGTACAAAAAGCAATACTGTTATACTCGAACAGGCGTGAGACACGACGCAATAGTTTCTTTACAATGAAAATCGCATCACTACTTTACATGGGTGAGATACACACTTAAAATACATATTAAGATAAGTCTAATATTTACTGATTACATCGTAGCACGATCACAAGAACGAAATAAAATGGATTCCGAAGCTCGAGTGACCAAAAATTATAATACAAAAGAACCGACCTTGCGAAGATTTTCCCATGCTGCAGAAAACGTAGAAAAGGAGTCCGAAAGACTGCAGGGTGGCCGGCTCAACCAAGGGTGCAGAACTAACGACCTGCAGGTAACGTGTCGAAATAGGTCACACAGGAGCTTCACCTGCGCTTTTTATTGTAGGCGAGGGGTTCCTACAAGCTCGCCAAACTCAAAGCGGCAGCTAGGGCTCATCTCCGTCGATAAACCAAGGAGCAAATTCGCTCGAACGGGGCCGGCAGCCACGGGAGGAGCCTTTGGTATGACTCGATACGCCACCAAACAAAAGGACGTCGCCAGAACAAGGACGTAGCCCAGCAAAAGGTACGTCACCAAACAGAAAAAGCTGAAAGGGCACCAAACCATAGAATCTAGCTAATTAACCATCAAGAAAACATACCCGCAGGTGTTCCCGGCTTCATTTCGCCAACAGAAACATGTGCTTGTTAAGACGAAATCCAAACAAGTTTTGGGCTTGAGAAATTACCAAAATACAACACACGGGGCCTACATTAGCACCACCGGAGTATTCCAGACACAACAAAATTAACTCCTCAAGCTAGATGCTTGCGAAATAATCCAATTAAGTTACGTTTCATAACGTCGATCCACAAAAGCACCTAATCTTTAGCAGCACAACATTGCGAATGGCAAAAATGGTCCCAAAAAGCCTGATATGAAAACCCAAATTTGGAAAGGGCTTTTTAAAAGAAACCTGACATATGCAATCCAGAAAGCTTTATGTGCAAAGTGAAGTCTAAACTCTAGGAGCTTTCAAGCACTGTAATTCTGATTAAATGGCTTACGTTAGATCAAAATATAGCTTGCAGAAGTTCTGAATGCTCAGTTTTATTGTAGGCAAAATGAGACTTAAAGGAAGATAAGGCAAAAATTAGCTTTAACAAAAAATTAGAGCAATTAATTAAATGAAAAACTGTAAATGACTTTTAGCCCGTAGCAAGAATTCAAAGTTCATGATTATGGGAAGCACAAGAAACGAGGAAAAAGGAAAAGACCTGAAAATAAGAACAGAGAACAGAAGAGAATATAAGTTTCAACAGGTAGATAGGTAACAATAACGGAGGATAACAACAGCAGCAAGGAGATACAGGCAAGAATATTACGACGAAATAAAGCAATTAGAGAAGTGAGTGTACTGTTAGATTCTAAGAACTTAAAAGACGCGAAAAAACGGATTTATAAAACAAGTGTTTAATTTTGGATTAAACAGATATAAATTTCAATTAAAAATTTACGAAATATAGTTTATAAGTTTTAAATGCAATTCTGCTATCATAGACAGCCAGTTTAAAGGTCATTTGCGGGCGCAAGCATATTGCATTAATGCACGACCTAGTATCAGAGTTCGGCGTCCGTACTTGCAGACAAAGCAAGAAACGATACTGCTTAATGCTGATAGATTATTATGAAATATTAGATCGTTCCAGTAAACTATACTTTGTACCTTGAATGTTAGTAAGTAAGCAGTTATATTAATTGTATAAAAGCCCGTTTATTTTTGTAATAAAACCAATCGACATTTACTGTTTGATTCATGGTTCTTCGAGCCGGAACAGAATTGCCTGGAGGCTGGATCAGGTTTCTGTTACTTGCACTGGTTCTTTGTGCCTAATATTTTAAGCACAGGAGTGAGACTGCACACCTGTTTTAAGTCAATGTAGTCAATGTCACTTAAAGGGACGATAATTATGCTACCCTTTGGCTTGGAAGAGGGTAGCACCGATGTAATTGAATCAAACAGTAAATGTCGATTGGTTTTATTACAAAAATTAACGGGCTTTTATACAAAATATAACTGGAACGATCTAATATTTCATAATAATCTATCAGCATTAAACAGTATCGTTTCCTGCTTTGTCTGCAAGTACGGACGCTGAACTCTGATACTAGGTCGTGCATTAATGCAATATGCTTGCGCCCGCAAGTGGCCTTTAAACTGGCTGATTATGATAGCAGAATTGCATTTAAAACTTATGAACTATATTTCGTAAATTTTGAATTGAAATTTATATCTGTTTAATCCAAAATTAAACAACAGTGATAAGGCCGACAGTGACATATGCATGTGAAACATAGATTTTAAATAAAAGAGATGAATAGAAACTTCAGTGCTGGGAAAAAAAAGTGTTACGGAAAATTTACGGTGGAAAAAAGGTGGGAGAAATGTGGATGAGAACAACAAATGACGAAATAAATGAATTGTACGGAGAAGCTAACATAATAGAAATAGTGAAAGTGCAACAGTTACGGTGGTTGGAACATGTAGAACAATTACTGCATAATAGTCCCAAAGTGGTGTTGAGAAGTGAACCTGTAGGAGTCAAGCGAAGAGGAAGACCGAGGAAAAGGTGGTTAGAGACAGTGGAAGAAGATATGATGGCATTGGGAATAAGAGACTGGATGACAGCGGTTAAGAACAGAAGCAAATCGAGAAAGATAATAAACCAAGCCCTAGGTCTTTGTGGCCTGTACCCTGTAATGCTCATATTTATATTCTCGATAAACAAAATGCTTTAATCAACAATCAAAACTAAAATGACAGATACAAAGTATGTTGACCAAAAAACCAAACAAATGAAACAAACTAAAGCAGCTGCAACAGCTTTGGCAATTGGGCTCTGGTGAAGACGATTGCAAATTATTGTTGATAAAAATGGTGGGTATATCAAATCGTATTTTTAAACAGCATATTTAATATATATTCAGATACGTTCTGTTATTGATGTATTTCCTATAGTTCCAAATAATAAATGTTTGAAAAACCGCATTTTTGCATGCCTTTAGTTAACAATGCACAACTTTGAATTAGTACTGTCTCTTTAAAGTAAAAATGCTACATTTTTATTTATAAAGATTGAGCTTTTCGATGGTATAACAATCATTTATAGTATATTATAATACGAGTGTATAAGCAAGCCTTTCAAGCACGCACAACAAGTTTGAAGAAAACGAGTAAAACGAGTTTTCTTTAATGTTGTAAGTGCTTTAAAGGCGCTTATACACGAGTTTTATACACTATTTTTTAGTACGCATAAAAAGATCCTTTCTCAGAATGATTTTACCATTTCGATTTTATGCCTTGATTTTTTTTATCAGGTAATCACATGAAAAATTTTTGTCGTTAGCATGGAGATTTTTTTATAAATGTTTGTTTACTGTCAGTTTTGGTTTTTCGTGTTTGCAAAAAATGAATTCTGACCTAGTTCCTACCGAAATAGAGGTATTAACAGAACAGGCTGAACAAAAACTAATTCCTGCTAAATCAAGAGATACGTACATTAAGGAGTACGAAAAGTTGAAAACCTGGATGAGTGAAAAAGACTCTACGACTGTAACTGAACCACTGATGCTAGCATACATGATGAAAATGGTAAAATTTAGTACTATTATAATATGAGCGTATAATAATTAATTGTTTGCTTTTCTGTTTTATGCCAGTCGAGTGTATACAAATCTTCCTCTCTGTGGTGTATTCACTCAAAACTTCAGACAATGTTAAGGCTGAAAGAGGGTGTAGATTTGGCGAGTTATCATAAACTTCACGCTTTCATGAAAGCAACCAACAAATGTTACGAAGCCAAAAAATCATACGCATTTACGGAAGAAGAACTACGAAAATTCTTTATAGAGGCCCCTGACAATACTTTTTTGTTTGTGAAGGTACATTGACAAATTTGACAAATTTATGTAAGTAATAAGTTTATTTTCCAGGCTATTACTATTTGTGGTGTTTTTGGATCCTGTAGAAGGTGTGAAATGTGCGATTTGCGTTTGACTGACATAAAAAAAGAGGGTGCCGTTTTCTTGATTAATATACGACCATCCAAAACTGAAAAGGGGAGGAAATTTGCCGTTGTTGATTGTCCTGAAATACCATATGCAAAAATTTTTAACAAATATTTGTCGTTGCGTCCTGAAAATGTAGCAACGGATAGAGTATTTTTAAAGTATGCAGATGGCAAGTGCTGGAGACAAGTAGTTGGCATTAATACTATTAGTGCAATTCCTTCTCGTTTAGCTCGCTACTTGAATCTTTCTGAACCTCAAAAATATACCGGCCACGCATTTAGGCGTACATCGGCCACGATTATGGCGAACAGTGGCATGAGTATTAACGAATTAAAACGTCAAGTTGGGTGGAAGTCTTCCAGTGTTGCGTCAGCGTATATTGAAGACTCCAGTGTAAATAAAGTTGCAGTTTCTAAACGTATTGCTGAAAGTGTTACGCCGGATGAGACTCAGAACCTTCCAGCAATCTTTCATGCAACGACAAGTCATTCCACGAAGTCTACAGATGGATTTAAAGTGTCCAATAATTCGAATTGTACCTTTCATTTCCATTTTAATAATTAATATTGTTCAAAAAGTTGCAAAATTTTAATAAAATTGTGAAGTTTATTAATGTCAGATTAATATTACTGTTTCCTAGTAACCAACCTATAAAGCAAAAGCACGCCGTTCTATAATTATCGATCTACGCACGCTCCAGCGTATTTTAATCGTCATTTACAATACATGCGTACTAAAAAAAATATTAATGACTTCCAAATATACGAAGCTATACAATATGTACAGTTGTTTATGGCCCACTGTGAATATTGAGTCAAGTAGCAGCAAAATAGAAGACTAGACAAATCATAAGTAAAAACTACAGAAAGAGATACGGAAGAATGAAATTACATTAATAACTAACTAATGTTATCTATATATTTGTTGCGTCTATAAGATCATATACAGGGTTTCCCGCATAATAAGACACTGGCGTGTTCTTTGGTCAAAAAGAAACATAAAAGTCCTAATAAGCATATATTCGCAAATGCATAGTTTCCGAGATACAGGGTGCTAAAAGTTTTTTTTAAATTCGATTTTTATGTTATCTAAACACGCTTTGAGCATTTTTAATGAAATTTTTCGAGTTTGTTTATAACTTTATGAGGTAACTTTTGGACCTATTACAATTGATGCAGCAATTCCAGGGGCGTGCCCAGGGAAGCGTAACGATTAGGTTTTTGGACAAAAAAAATAACGCAACTAAAAATGCAACTTTTTTGTCTCCCGAGATTTTTTCAGATCTTTGTTTTTAAAAAAAATTAAATCCCATATTTTTGCACGTCTCTGAACCTGGTAAAACAAAAACTAAAATGCTTCAATACCTAAAAACGCCTTAACCGATTTTAGTAAAACTTTTAAGGTTTACTAGTGCTATTAATGATCATGTTTTGGCACACTTAGATTTAAATTATTTATTCCATAGGCGGCTGGTTTTTTTTTTTTTTGTAAACTTTAACACTCTGGATCTCAGAAACAAAGCATTTCCGAACCCATGTTTATTAGGAATTTTTTGTTTCTTCTTGACCAAAGAACACGCCAGTGCATCCTGTATAGTGTGTCTAAGCATACATTGTATCCAGGTCCTAATTTTTACTTAAAAATTACTATTATTAATGCAGTGTTTTATTGTATGAAGAAGCATAGAATAAATTCGCGAAGCAATATATCCATAAGAGCAACTTCCAATTGCCTTACTGGCATTTTCAACTTGTGTTTAAGAGTGAAATTTATATCTTTGTAGCTTTTTAATCTTTTAAAACCATTTTTAGACAAGATTTTCATTCATCTCAGTAGTCAGCGGTGTATAGCACACCAGTGTCATCAGCAAATGTAGATACATTAACTACGGTATCAAAACACAACAGTTCATTATTATAAATTGAGAACAACTTTGGACCAGGAAGTATGCCTTGTGGAACACCACATGTAACTTTTAGTAGTAGCTTATTTCATCAGTGATTTTTACATACTGGATTCCGTTGCTTAAATAAGTCTCCATTAATTTTAAAGATATTCCACGAAAACTCATAGGTACCTACATTCTAATGCTTCTAATAATTCCATATGGTTGACCTGAGTCCATCAGTACACCCATATAGCATTTCTTGGCATCTAAAGCTTGATAAACATTACTTGTTATGTGGCCAATTGTATTTTCAGTTGATATGCCTTGTTTGAAGCCAAATTGTCGGTTTGATATTAATTTATATTCATCAATATATTTTAAAATTGTTTTATATTTTTTTCTACTACTTTAGTAAGATTTGAAATAAGAGTTATTGGCCGATAATTGCCAATATACAATTTATCACCTTCTATTAATAGCAATTTAACTACCCCACTTTAAAAGCAGATGCAAATATTCCTGCAGGGTAAGCAAATGGTTCTTTTGAATATTGAACAATAAGACTTCAAAATCTCTGTCGAGAACTTATCTAATCCAGGTGCTTTGCCATTTTACAAGTTATTTATACATTTTTCTATTTCATAAGAATCAGTGGGATGCAAAAAATTGTCTGGTTAACATAATTTCTTTTTCTTACTTTATTAATTGGTTTGGCTACACTATTCGCCATTTTACCCCAACCTCTACAAAAAACTTATTCAACTCATTAGCCATATCTTTTTTTATTAAAACTTTTTCAACTCATTAGCCATATCTTTTTTTATTTGTAATCATTGAATTCCCAACTTTAATTAGATTTATTTCAGAACTTCCTTCTCTTTTTTTATTAACAAATTTATTTACAGTATTCCATGGGACGAAGTCGGTGATAGATAGTTTTTTTATGAGCTAAAACGATTAGTGCAGTATTAAAACAGGCCAGGAGAGCCAGTGAAAGTGATGGAAATACATATGCATAAGTATTTCCAACCGGGAAAGGTGTAAAATTAACTTTTAAAAAATTTTAATAGCAGATTAATTAAGTCAATTTGGTGTTAAAATTTGCAGGATTAATGTTATATTAAATAAAAATCATTAAGTCGTAAATAGTTTAATATATAAGCAAAAACGTTTCGCACAATTAAATTGGCTTCATCAGTTTATGATAATAAGAGCATTATGTTGACATGGTTAATTAGAAAATTACAAATCTGAAAAGTTAAAAAAATAGGTTAGCGAACTACAATAAAATTCCCTTAAATATGTGTACTTACGGTTTATTAACTTTTGTAGAACATAGTTTTAATCATTACGACTTTTTTATATTTTTTTATAATATTAAAGTATGAAATTAATAGATCAAAATTTACATTTTAAATAAATAACTGCTATATATAATTTCAATTAATATTTTACTGGCATTCATTTCGAAGCAAGCAAGAAGTCTGAATTATTAGATAAAACTGCAAGGTTACATTCAAATATTTGCAATTTATCAGTAAGTGCGCAGAAGGCTTAAAACTGGACATGCATTCTTTCTATTATTGCAGGGTAGTATTAAGTGAAATTTGAAAATTGTTACTATAAGGCGATATTAGCAAAACAAAACACATTATTTAAGAAATGTGAATTTTAGATATTTTATTTGAATAAATTGTGATAAATAGAACTTAGATTGTCAATATCAATTCTATAATTAATTGCTGTTGGACTTTTTTGTATTTCAATCATTTCCAAGCATAATCTCTTTTTTAGATTGTTCTCCCTATGTAAGATTGCTGGTTTGTTAAAATTAAAATTATGATATTTTTCATTGGCATGGTCTGTTAATGCAGTTTTTTGGTTAGATGGTGAAACTGTATTAACTTTTATAGAGTATTTGTGTTGCATTAATCTGTTTTTCAGTAGCTGTTTTGTTTGACCAATATAAGTGAAGGTACAGTTGCTGCAATCAATTTGATACACAACTTCAGATTGCATGTTTATTTGGGTTTATCCTTAAGGTTTGTAAAAAACATTTTACCTAAAGTATTGTTATTATATGCAATTTTGAAATTATATTTGTTCTTTTTTGATTTTTTCAGCAAGCTTGGGAATGTAGGGGATTGAAATGTATTTATCTTGCGTTGCTATAAAAGAATTGTTAAATTCATTGCCTAAACAATTAGGTTGTAATTCTATTGGTTGATTGAATTTGTTAATATTTTTTATTTTATTGATACGTATATTAATTTGCTTTTTAATCAAATCTACAGGATAGTCATTTATACATAGTATATTAGTTATTATCTCTAAGTTTTGTTTATGAAATTGTGGAGAAGAGAGTTTGATAGCTCTGTCTACTAAGTTGTTAATTACACTTGTTTTATATTTAATTGAAGTGTTTGAATTAAAATTTAAATATCGGTTTGTTTTTATATCTTTACGATACCAATTTGTTAAAATATTACCATTCGCTTGTCTGTATAAGGTTAAATCCAAAAAGTTAATAGACGCATTTTTATTTTCATTTTCTATTGTAAATTTAAGTCATGGATGTACGTTATTAAAAAGATAACATTTTGTTGGTTAATAGAGTCAGATGCCATAACGATATCATCAACATATCTTAAATAAAGAGAAAAATCGTTGTGTTGTTCAAGGATTTTTGTTTCAATTTGTTCCAACATAATTTCATACTTTAATATTATAAAAAAATATAAAAAAGTCGTAATGATTAAAACTATGTTCTACAAAAGTTAATAAACCGTAAGTACACATATTTAAGGGAATTTTATTGTAGTTCGCTAACCTATTTTTTTAACTTTTCAGATTTGTAATTTTCCAATTAACCATGTCAACATAATACTCTTATTATCATAAACTGATGAAGCCAATTTAATTGTGCGAAACGTTTTTGCTTATATATTAAACTATTTACGACTTAATGATTTTTATTTAATATAATATTAATCCTGCAAATTTTAACACCAAATTGACTTAATTAATCTCCTATTAAATTTTTTTTAAATTTAATTGAAAAAGTCAAATTTAACTTATTATGTAAAATTAACTTAACGTGTGATAGAAATTCCGCACGGGTGAGATTTGCTGATGAAGCGGCAGCGTGCGCACCTGAGTTATGCATTTTGAAGTCACGAACACAGTCAGGGTGTATAGCAGATATGGCATTCAAAATTCCCGTATAATTCCCGTATGTTCCCGGTCATTTTATTAGGATTCCCGGATACTTTCTGGTCTTCCGGTCTGACTTTATCGGGTACTCATTAAAATAAAATTTAAAAAAAAAAAAAACCAACAACGACCTGTCTTCGCGCGTCCCGTACATTTTTGCAATTATTCCGGATAATCCGAAAATTTTTACGGAAATATCACTTATTATTTCCGTAAAATTACTGCAAATTCCCTTTGATAACAAAAATTCCCGGTTGCCTAAGAAATTCCCGTATATTTCTCGCATTTTCAAGGGCACTTTCAAATTCCCGTATAATTCCCGGTTTTCCAGGAATTCCCGGTTTTCCAGAAATTCCCGGTCGCTAGACACCTTGACAGTATGTGTATATGTTATAAACGAATAAGGCGTAACGGATAAAATAATATGTCCGATAGTAGACAATCGGGGAAAAAAATTGCTACAAAAATTCACAAACAAAAAAAGAGATGCTAGTAGGTATTTAGGAGAAGTAAATTATTAGCACGACCACCGCAATGAGAATCATGGCAAAATCTAAGAACTGGGAGTAGAAATGGAGGAAGTGAAAGAAATGTTGGCGGAAATGCCATGAGACATTAAAGGAAAAATGAGAAAAATAAGGAAGAAATGGTAAAAATATGGAAAATACAATCAATGAAGCAAATGACAGAAATAAGAAAGAAAATCAACCAGGTATGTGATCAAATTAAAACACAGAAAAATTTAATAGGGAAAAGCAAGAATGGGTAAAAGAGAATAAAGCACTAAACTTGAGCCATGTTACGAAGGCGAGCCATGTAAACGAAGATTCTGACAGTTCACAGTGCAACTGAAACCAGTTTCACACGGTGCGCATTTTATGTAAACGTCCGTTGTATGATGCTGTAATAGAAATTACCACACAACAAAACAACGCTCATTCCTCCTCTAGTGTAAAGGCATGCAGAAGCGGTGTTAAGACTTTCTCTTCGAAACGGCCAACCACAGACAGACTTCCTATCACGTGATTTTCAGTGTTTGCTTACTTGGCTGAAGTTTAGAACACTAAATACAAAAAATTGATGAAACCATTGAGCAATACGATAAAGAGAAAAGAAGAAATAATATTGTGGTCTCAGGAACGAATGCTGCTCAGACAGATGAAAATATTAAGCAAATGAAAAATTTCATGAAGGAAGAGCTGAATGTTGAACTTAAAATAAAAAAAAGCTTATAAGATAAAGGAAGGCATGTGTATGGTACAATTGGAAAGCAAATAAAGCAATGAAAACAAACAGGATATAATTAAAAACAAAGCATTTGAAGAACGCAGAATAAAATTTGAAATAAGAAAAATAGCACAGGAGGAAAGAAAAAATGGAAACACGGTAAGAATTGGGTTCAGGAAGATGTTTGTGAATGGAAAGAAACTTGTATGGAAAGATAAAAATAAAAGATAACAAGAAGAAAGCCAACCTTCAAAAACTAAAACAAATCAACATCGCCGTATTTACGATTTAGTAACCCTTTTAATGAATTTAAATACCTTTTTGGCTGTTGTTTGCGTATTTGAAGTCAATTCCTCCATATCCCCGTGATGCCATATAGGGAATTAATAGTTTGAAATTAGTCTTAAAGTTACTGCACCAGAATTTCGTGTAACTTGGTGTGTTCATCAGTGTTTTAAATATTATTGGAAGTTTTTGTTGTGTTATGTTGTAAGCCAGACATGCAGAACTTATTTTTTTATATAACAAAATTATTAGCTGAAAGCAAAGGTAAGCGACCGAGGTCCGGCTCACAATTTTTCCTGCGACCCCGTTGTAGATTTTTTAAGGTTAGAAACGTCATGAACTCCTAGTGCCCCCACCCTAATGAATTTTCGACGTACCCCTATTTTGAAGTAGCAAACAAACCCATTTCAAATGCCTAGAATCGCACTGAAAGCTTGCTTTTTGCTTTAAGTACCGTTATAACTTGTAAAAATTTGTTTCAGCCAAGAAAAATTAAATATGCCCAAATTTTATATTCGCTATTGGCGCTAATCGCCCCCTTAATTACAGAAATCTCCACAAAAACTAGAACTGATTGGGAGAGCCACCTTGAGCTTTCAAAACCGAAACCGAAAATACGGCTGAAATGCCAAATTCAATACTTACCGAAGCTCAATAGCAGTAGATGCACCAAGGAATGATGGATTTGCGTCCAAAGTTGGTAATTTATCATAACGATTTGTTTCATCTTTTTTTGCATCTGCCTCTTTTGTTATCAGTTCCTTAACAGTTTTTCTGTAATTTTCTGCAAAGTACAAAAATAAAACCATATGGCAAGGAGCCTAGTCTCAAATATTACCAGCGATGGGTTTTAATAAAGGTTCCATGGAGTCGATCACATTTAAAACGTCAAGAAGGACGGTTCTCATTTTCAAAGGGTCTCCCAGCTTCTGGTAACAGTCCGCCTTACGTATGTACACTTTTGGCCTCAAAGCCTCAGGGTAGCCAGCTTTCAAACATAAGTCTACGTCCTTGATACAGCTCTGCAATACAAATAAAAAAAGTAGTCAGCAACAATCACATATTTTAAGAAAAAAGTAAGACCTCGTAATCTCCAAGTTGGAAGAAGACAGCAGACCGATTGGCGAGAGTCGTTGCGTAGGCTTCACTGTTGAATGTTGCGTAGCACAGGCTTTTGTTGTATGTAATTGCGCTTTCTTTATAATCACCATTCTTGTAGTCCTCGTTTCCTTCTTTTCTGAACTGCTGTGATTTTACGTCATCCTTTCCTCTCAATTGTTGGCTTTCAAAGCTTTGATTTATTATGGATGTCATGAAGGAGCTAGAAATATATTTCGATAGTACTATACTGTAATTAGATGTAATTCCAGATGAACTATACATTAAACATGCCATCACATATACTACTCCATATTGCAGTAATATACGAAGTGTACACTTGTGCTCATAAAAATGGAATACACTTACTGTTGCACTGATTTTTGTAATATTTTATTTTGTAATACCGGTTGGTTTGACACATCAATCAAGTGAAATTGTTTGTTGTATGAAGTGACAAGAAAATAGAGATATCGTATAAAAATGTATTTAATAATGCGCATAATACGATTTTTCACATCAGTGCAACAGTAAGTGTATTCCATTTTTATGAGCACAAGAGTATTATAATAGCCGATTAAATGTTGAAGTTTTTATTAGAATGTGTTGCTAAGAAATTTGACAAGTATGTGTACATTTTTGGGAGGAAAATTTACGAGATACACTTCTTCAGAGCAAAACAGTTCGACAGATAATTATAAAAATGTATTCAGGCTAGTTTAGATGCACGCAGGATATTCGGCATGATTATTTCCTAAATAAATAGATAAAATTCAGTCAGTGAAGCACCTTTGATTATGTCAAAATTATTCAGAAGCAATTAAATTCTGACACATTTTGTCAGCAGTTAAATTTTGACATTTGGATTTTTATCATTATTAAACTGAGAGAAAACATGGTAATTACTAAGGCGGTCTATATTGTTCCAGGCCATGACACTGGACCTATAAAGTGACCTTTGGAATGGCCTACCACAATCTGGCAACATGGCTTTGCCAAGCTTTAACAAAAAATTACTAGTTTTGGTCACTAAATGAGTAACCAGTCAATGCGCTATCCCTGTCATTGTGATGCATGCCAGTTGAAAAAAAAATCTATAAAATCACTACTATTTACACCGCAGTGTGTCACTTTAACGCAATATTCGATTTAAAACAATTCCTAATGGGTAGGTACCTAATTTTCTATTGCAAGTAAATTGTTACTAATTTTGACTTCAACTAAAACAGTAATTTCTTAAAAATAACTTGCCTGGAAGCTAGTGACATCGCAGTAAGAACAAGTCTCTACATCTTATTACCCTTTATATCTGTTCCTTTAAAGTGCTTTTCACACACAACACTAGCCTTTCTAATCCGCCACTGCTCTAAATGCAAAATGTCTTTCCATTTTTGTGCCACTGTTCTATTAGATGGAAAATTAAACACGCTAACATATGGAGCAACTGATGAAGCGTAAGTTGACTTGCAGCTTGGTACGTAACAATTCAAAGACATTTTTAGAACTTATATGAACTGCCTAGTCAAAATAGTTTTTATCTACGACCACTACTAAAAGTAGGCCTTTTAGCGCTAGCTTGTTTCACTAAAAGTGACGTTTTATACTTTAGCGTGGTTAAAGAAATCAGCCGTTTACTTTTAGCACATGGGCTAAAAGTGAAGTGAGGTTATAAAACTACAATTTCGAACTGGAAGTGAAGTTGTACAGCTTCTTGCGTTACAGGTAAAGTGTTTTTGAAATAATTAAAGCATTATGTAATGAATACAGTCAGATGTGGAGTATTAATAATTACATTTCGTAACTCACCTGTAATGCACTGGCGTGGCAAACAATCGCCCGCGCAGCGTGGCCTACTGTTTCATAAATTAAAAGTGTCGCAGATGCAAACTTTGGTTAAATCGATATTTATGGATTAATAACGGTAAAATTAAGGACGTAGATAAAATATTGTATGCAGCGCTTGCTAAAAGTCGTTTATGCACGAGATATGTTATGAGACTCGACCTTCGGCTTCGTTTCATAATTTTCATGTCTCGTGCATAAACATCGACTTTTAGCACTTGTTGCATAAATAGCTATTATTGTCAAATAGATTTCAAACAAAAAAATTGGCAAGACTGTAAGTCTATGACAAATTCCAGGTTATGTTTTGCGTCAGTTTGTGTCAAAATTGACGCAAAACCTAACCTACTAACCTCAAATTTGACATAGACTTACAGTCTTTCCAATTTTAAGTAAAGTTTTGGGTTGCCAACAAACGTCACGTTGACGGAATTGTGTTACAAACCTCAAAGTGACGTATATGTCAGAGGAATAAACATGGCGGACGGGGCGGTACTCTCCTATATCTACTGGCTCTGATTGGTAGCAGAGCCAGTAGCTATAGGAGAGTACCGTCACGTCCGCCATGTTTGTTCTTCTGTCATATGCGTCATTTTGAGGTTTGTAACACAATTCCGTCAATGTGACATTTATTGGCAATCCGAAATTTTACTTAAAATTGACAAGACTGTAAGTCTAGGTCAAATTCGAGGTTAGCAGGTTATGTTTTGCGTCAGTTTGTGTCAGAACTGATGCAAAATCTAACCTGCTAACCTCGAATTTGACATAGACTTACAGTCTTGCCAATTTCAAGTAAAATTTTAGGCATAACTCAATCAGTTATTGCTGATGGGAACACAAATGGCGGCGATGGCAGCATTTTTACGGATCAAAGAATGGCGGTACTCTCCTATATACACTGGCTCTGATTGGTAGTAGTGTAACTATATAATACTTTAGTCAGAATAGGGCAAACAGCGAAAAATTTTGGATCATTTTTTCATGGCTACCAAGATTTAATGATATATTGAAAAACAGTGTTGGTAAAACTGACACACACATGAGTTGTCAGTTTCATCAAATTCGAGGTTAGCAGGTTAGGTTTTGCGTCAGTTTTCACACAGCTTACGCAAAACCTAACCTGCTAACCTTGAATTTGGTGAAACTGACAACTCGTGTGTCAGTTTTACCAACCTTGTTTTTCAACGTATCATTAAATCTTGGTAGCCATGAAAAAATTATCCAAAATTTTTCGCTGTTTGCCCTACTCTTACTAAAGTATTATACAGGTACACTAATTGGTAGTAAAGTCCCTGTATATAGGTTACTAAGAGTTGGGCAAACAGTAGGATACATTTTCATTGGTTTGGATCACTTTTTACAAGGCATGTGTGATAAATGTGGCCTTTTTACATATTTTGTAACATGTTACGACCGATAGTTTCACACATGCAATTCTAAAGTTTAACTAAATTGGCCGTATATTACTAATAGTCGGTTCTAGAGATCCTAAGAATGATCAATGCTCCAAAAACTCTCCTATCAAAAGCAAGTTAGCAAGATTGGTTCCCATAACCTATTTCTTCGATATATGTCAAATATCTAATGTGGATCAAAAATATATGCCAAATCAGGCTGTTTGCCCAACTCTTAGTAAACTATATACAGTTACTCTAATTGGTAGATATAAAGGGACTGTAATTGGTAGAACTTTGTTCTGCCATCTGGAGATCAAGCTTAGAAATACCCCCTAAGTCACCATCACAGGCCAGGCACTCTAGACAGGTTTCAACATTAGACCATAGCCAGCTTCATCTGTTCCGCTAGCGCTTCGTCAGCGGGTAGAATGAAGCTGGCCATGCATTAGACATGACACATGAGTGTCTCTACCTGTTTCATTTATGTACGCTGGAAGCTGGAAATACTCCCTTATATTCGTTGTACAGTCGTGTTCAATAAAGTGTTGTACAGTATTTGTGCTTTGTAAAGATGATGAATTAATTACACAAAGTTAAAAAAAGTGTTGCATACACAAATATTTTGAAAGTATACATCCATGTCCAGCTAGTTAATAATACGGTGTGAACGTTTGTTGAGTAAAAATACAATCAGCAGTAAACTTACAACTATATCTGTACAACACATTTTTGAACACGACTGTACGTCCCATTTTCACTTTTAGACAGGTGGCAACCCTGATTCAACCGCGGTTTTTCGTAAATCTCCAGAATGTAGTGATTTTTTCCTCCCGAAAAATCAGCAAAATGAAAGACTACTTGACCTCGAAACCAGCAACCGACATGTAATTCTTGGTGTATGGCAGTAGTACGTGACAAATAGCCAAATACCAAATATCAAGCCGTCTCATTATGCTGCATCGCGCTTTTGATCCACATAAAAAATATTGCCCCATTCGCATGGGAATTCCGCAAATTAACTCATACATTTCGGTCTTTTATGCTATTCACGGCATCGAACATGTTTTTTTTTCGAAATTATGTTAAATTTATGTTGTTCATATAAACGAATTTTTCTCAAGTGTGCACTCCACCGAGTGACTGCTGTATTATAGTTCACATTCAATATGTTTTGACGATTTCTGGCGAACAGATGTAATCTTTGTTACCATTAGTAATACTAATAGTTAATCCGTAATGTATTTTTTGTATAATGGTCTAGTAGCAACTATCTACCAGCTTAATAACGAGTCTCGAAGGAACGTTTTTATGGCCTAGGCCGGTAGCATTTAGTAACGCCTGTGATTCATGTTATACGTATGGCAGTACTTAAGTCTATTGTTGCTGGCACCGTCAGTCCATATAAAATTCGAAGTTAGCACGTTAGGTTTTTCGTCAGTCTGATAAAACTGAAGCAAAACCTAACCTCAAATTTGACAAAGACAGCGTCGCCAACAATACATTTCAGTACTGCCAAACGCGTAACAAGAATAACAGCATTTTTAAAGCAAATCGTTTGGGATTCTTTAATAAAATCAAAATGGTTCTTGTTCAGTACAGAAAAAAAATATACGGCACACGGCCGGTATTCGCGTTTACAGCCTCGCTAGTTCACGTGTCTCGCCCTGACGGGCTCGACTGGAGTGTACTAGCTAAGCCATAAATACGTTAACTACCGGCCTAATGTTGTAAATAGCTATTACTTTTAAATAGTCCATTAGTGTTTCCTAATAAGTCTAATAACTGTACATAATACCCTTGCGGGAATTTTAGTTATACAAAAATTAAAAATATTACAATGATGCAAATAAATTAGAAAAAACTTTTAATTTTAAATTCTACAGTTAACTATATAAAAGTGGTTCAATTTCAATGCAGTTAATTTTTATGATACATACTTTTATTTATTTACTTGGGTTATGCAGTATTGAAGGTTTTCTTCCTAATAATTAATAATATTTAAGAAAGTATAAATATGGACATATTGTTTGATGAATTGGGAACTTTAAAAAATATGGCCATCTCAATATTCTAAATCCTTTGTGAATTTGAACGTTGTAGATAAATGGAATATTCTAATAAAACAATAATCAAAATTTTAAAAAGCCGAATTTAGTAAAACACGAGTTTGCTAGTCAAAACTAGTTCGAACAAAGCACTTTCGTCAATACTAGTTTTAACTAGACAACACTAGTAGTGATGGGCCTATCCGGAATGAATAATCGGAAAGTTTCCGATTGTTCAAAAAATCGGAAGGTTCCGATTATTTCGGAACGTTTCGGGACTTTTCGGAATTCGATTATTTTACTATTCGGTATACAAAATGAGAAAACGAAATGCCAATTTGAACTGAACGGAATACGGAATGTTGTGTTGACTCACTTGACTGCTATATGCTGGCACTAATGGCAGTGGTATTTCGTAGATTAATTATTAGATAGTACACCTTACAGACTTCAAATTCATGTATTGTTTTATACTATCTATTATGTACTTTATGTGCCATTAAACTTTAAAATATCACTACCATTTTCCGAAAGTCTATTAAGGTAACTACTGTAATAATTTGAAAAAATATTTTATTTCCTCACATCCCACTGTGCGACTCAAACTTATAAATTGTTTTACTGGCCGTCCTTATAAACCCAAACAATAGATGCCAAAGCAGATAAGGGCTTACGCGCAACGGCGAGTGCTCGCATCGCAAATTTGGACGCACTTCATCTTCCTTCCGCTTGTTGTTGTTTCGCTCGTTTTCCCTTGCTTGCATTTACGGAATGTAAAATAATCGGATGATATTCCGATTTTATAAACATTCCGAAATGGAACATTCCGATTATTGAAATCATCCGATTATGCCCATCACTAAACACTAGCTAAAGCACCTCTATAATACGAGCATGCTTGTCAGCCATATTGAATCACATCACAAAAGCGGCAAATTCAAAAACTTAGTTACTTTTCAGAAAATGAAAATACGTTAATGTGTATACATTTGATGCAAAGCATAAACGGCAAAAAACACAGGAAAACGAAGACAGCTGGAAACTCAAACACGAGGTTAGAAGCTAGAACACCGAGAATAGATAATATAATAACTAGTGATGCAACCTAAAAAAAAACCGTTCGTTTTTTTTTTAAAACCTGTTTTTTTTGTAAAAAAAAACAAGCGGTCTGGTTTTTTATTTAAATGCGTTTTTTTCAGAATTAAAGTGTAGTGAATAACAACAAGTAATTTGTTTGGAAAAACAAAAAACAGATATATAATAAATATAATACAATAATATAATAAAAATAATACATTTCGTAGGTAAAGTGAATTATAGAATTTATAATAACCAAAAAAAAAAGCAAATATTTCTAAAGAAAAATAGAAACATAGCCAAAGTGGATATACAGGGTGTTAGGGAAGTTGACTGAAAAATTTCTAGGGGTGAATCTTTGGCCCAAAATATGATGATTTAACTCAACTTACCTATATACAAAGTTGCTTAGTTTAGCCGCTAGAGGGCTTTAAAGATGATTAGCTTTTTTTAATTTTTTCAAATAAGTCGAAAAATCGTTGATGAATTTTATTCATTTTTTGGCCATGCGTTTTTACCAGTAAACTTAAACATTTTGTGGCATAAACCCTAATTTCAAAAATTACAGGGAGTTTAAAAACTTTGTCACAATTAATTACCATCTATCCAATTATTTAAAGCCACTAGCTTTTTTAAATGTTTTAACCCCCTGTATAATCACTACCAATTTTTTTCTGGACAGTTACTTTAATTTAGAAGCTATTCACTCTCTTAAAAAAATTTAGTTGGGTAAACGGTTTAGCCACAAAAAATATTTTCTAAATCCCTACAAGGCTGAATCTGTAATTTTAACTTAGCACTAGGCTTTTGTAGAGATTTAGAAAATATTTTTTTGTGGCTAAACCGTTTAACCAACTAAAATTTTTTTAAGAGAGTGAATAGCTTCTAAATTAAAGTAACTGTCCAGAAAAAAAATTGGAATGATTATACAGGGGGTTAAAACATTTAAAAAAGCTAGTAGCTTTAAATAATTGGGGACCTGCGTTGAAAGGAATAATGGGTAATAATGCGGTTGTCTAATGCGTGATGCTCACAACATCACCACGTGTCATGAATTTGACACGCGACAGCCGGGTGTGAGAGCGAGAATATGGAAGCTCTGACCTTCCGCCTTGCAGGCCAAGCTCCTTCATGGGGTGTTAGTGCCTCACCATTATTATCATTAATAATTTTTAAAGCCCTCTAGCGGCTAAACTAAGCAACTTTGTATATAGGTAAGTTGAGTTAAATCATCATATTTTGGGACAAAGATACACCCCTAGAAATTTTTCCGTCGACTTCCCTAACGCCCTGTAGAAATTCTAATAATGCAGAAATTACTCTCTAACAGACATGGCTGACTCCTCAACTGACTCGGAGTCAGTATCCATGCAGTTTACGTCGGCCATGTCACTGTCTGATGAATCGCTAACGTAACTTGATTCGTCGATCAAGTCGACAGTTTCAGAGCTGGGTCCAGCTTAAAGCAACTTCCAATAGGGGTGGGTACCTACCAAAACATGCCGACAATTACAAAAATGAATAAAAAACAAAAAAAACAAAAAAACCCGTTTTTTCTGTTTTTTTTTCTAAGTTTTTTATTCGATTTAAAAAAACGCGTTGTGGGTACCTACCAAAACATGCCGACAATTACAAAAATGAATAAAAAACAAAAAAAAACAAAAAAACCCGTTTTTTTTCTGTTTTTTTTTTCTAAGTTTTTTATTCGATTTAAAAAAAAACGCGTTTTTTTACATCACTAATAATAACCCACAGCGACAGAAATGTTTGACATTGTAGGGTTATGTTTTGGTTGCATCATGGCCACCAACATGTAAACGCGAAAGTACTGTGATGCAGGATTTTATGCAACTTGTGCGACATGCGTCTGCTTGTATTATAAAGGGCTCTAACACTAGCATTACCGTCATATGTCAATGAAAACTAATATGTACTACTAGGAACTGATAAAAGCTGGTTATGTTAAGGCTGGTTATGTTAAGGCTGGTTTATACACAGCTTTCTTTGCCGTAACGTTAGTGTTAGTACTACTATTAGCGCTAGCGAAGAATAATCATTTAGGTGTCACTGACGGGTTTATCGACCGATTTATCTAGAGATTCCCGTCTGTTACACAGCTGAGTTGATCGGATGGTTGCTTATGATGCGTTTGCATTTATTTTTAGCCATTGTTGAACATAAGCCAGGCATATTGCATACAAGTAGGTATCATATACAGATATTTTAGTTCTCTGTATATTACGTGCAAAGGCATTGGAAGGGCAAATTTATGCAGACTAAAATAGCAGCCTATCTTCCTACTAATTAAAAATGTGTATTACTCAGCGGCGCAGAAACTACTGTAATTATGGGGGGGGGGCAAATTTTTTTTTCTGAGGGTTTTAACATAACTAAGCGTTATGTTCGACTGTTTCATAAACACTTTATTATAGTATTATTTAGCGGTAACAAAGTGTCAGTTTACTCCATAGAGTAAAGTAAAATCGCCGACTGTCAATGTCCAATAGTTATTAACAAAATAAATGTAATTTTATTCAAATCAAGGAAGCGTGTCTTCTCGTTCAGGAAAAGTGGTTTTCGAAGTGATGTATGTCTGTCAGTAATTTTTGGTTAAAACCGGAAATAGTACTTTACTCTAATTTTTGTCGGTTTTCCCGGAACATTTTATAATTGTTTGATAAAAATTAATAATAATAATTATCCGACACCCTGAGGGTATATTGATATCTCCCCCCCCCCCCCCCCGAAAAACAAGAAGATAAAAATGAAATTTTATAGAACAAGATGGAATATTCTGTAATTATATACAACTTTTGTTGGAAAACATTTTAAGTATAACAGTTTTTCAAAAAATGGCAAAATTTAAGTTTTACAAGCAGTAAAAGAAAATCGTGTGGTGACCACACTTTACTTTTCTAGGGAATTCATTAACAACAAACATTGTCACTAGATTGCATTGTGTTGGTACATAAACTTGTGGTTATTATTTTTGCAATGAGGTTAGGTTTCATGTTGACTGGTTGACACCGTAATTATTTTAAATTATAGTTTTGGCTATTAGTCCGGTCAATATAGACATTTAAAATAACAAAAATTCCCGGAGAGCCAAATATTGGTGGGAGCTGGGGTTTACCATTACAAATAAAGTTTTAAAAATCCCCATCGATCCTATGTGTGCTACAAAAGTTATTCGGGGTCAAAGGTCAAAATTTGAGGTTTTTTGGATTTTTCTCGAAAACGGCAAGTTTTATCAAAAAAAAAACCTCAAACCAAAGTTGTAGATCTTAAAATTCTCTACAAAAATGGTCTTCATGATTTTTTTCCTAAGAGTGACCATTCCTGAGATATCGCGATTCTAAGAGTCACATTATACATGATATGCACACATTTCCACGCCACCTGTGAGGTAATGTACTCGGCGCGTTTTTTTACCGTGGTTTCCCCTGTAGGCCTACTCCACTAACTGTCATGATAATTTTAGGATAATTTAAGGGAACAATACCCGTCAAGTTCTAGATATTACCTTATTATTGATATTGATATTGCTATTGATTATAGGGTTAACTATTGTTTTGATTTCTTTAGATATTTTAATCAGATTCATACTCTTGAAAGTCTACTTCAACAGTCATGTCTTCTTCGATTTCTTCTTCTTCCTCTTCCTCTTTCTGGATGTTCATAAATTGTTCAAATGTGGCTGAGTCATTGGTCTCTTCATTAAAATCACAGGAATCTTCCTCTATTGTACTCAACTGGACATTTGAGCAAGACTGACCTTGGCAATTGGTACACGCTGGAGAACACAGCAACCCGACTTTTTTATAGCCACATTTGACACTACAACCTTTTTTGCAATTGCAAAAAATAGTGTTGAGCTCCATCTTGACAAACATTCTTCAATTCATCCAACGAAAACTGGCAATCATCACTCGTTTCTATGAATTGAAAAAATTTCTCCATCGCAGAGTTTACAGTTTCATCTTGTGGACGGCCAATTTTACCACCAATATTAAGTTTTAAGAAAGATTTGTAACAACGGTCATGGTATTTTGCATCAGCAGCGACTAAATCATACTCAAAATTAATACGTTCAAGAACAGCCTTTGAAACATCATCAGAACGATCTTTAGCTAATTTCAACAGGGATTCTTTGAATTTTAGTGTAGTCACGTTATAAATTTTTTTTCGAAGATGCTGTGCTTTCTTTTTCTCAGTTTCTTCATTGGCTTCATTGCCACAAAATAAACAGTATTTTTTAAAACAAAAATTTGCTTCACTTACTCGCGTTCTAGTACGAGGTGGACTTATTTTTGAAGTACTAGCCTGTTCCTCCTCACGTTGTCTTTTTACTGCAGCGATTGAAGTTTTCCGGGTGTATGATTTTCTGCAATCCACATGTATTCTAACGGATTTTTGAGTTCTTAAATACTCAGTAAACTCATCACCTCTCGCGACACTAGCCTCAATTAAAGTTGGCATTCCACGATTAACCACAACTGTTTCATCTTCAGTTAAAAGTTTATTGCAAATAAAGCAAAACTGAGACATTTTTTCGAGCTATAAAATAGCACAAATAACCTAATAATAAAATGGTAGACGCTTGTAATAAGTATGTATATTCACTTGAACTGAACCTTTAGCACTAAAAGAAACAGGTATATGAACGAGACCTACGGACAATAGAATGGCTATTCTATTGTCCGTAGGTCTCGATGTTTTTCAAGGCCACATGGGTAGAGGGGATTCAGTTAGGGACTGACTATCTTTTGAATAAATGTTTTCAGAATAGTATAATATATATAAAAGAGACACAAATAGGTATTTATACTTGTCTTAAGTGCCTGATTATGTATATACGTGGCTTATATGTGCATATCATGTATAATGTGACTCTTAGAATCGCGATATCTCAGGAATGGTAACTCTTAGGAAAAAAATCATGAAGACCATTTTTGTAGAGAATTTTAAGATCTACAACTTTGGTTTGGGGTTTTTTTTGATAAAACTTACCGTTTTCGATAAAAATCCAAAAAACCTCAAATTTTGACCTTTGACCCCGAATAACTTTTGTAGCACACATAGGATCGATGGGGATTTTTAAAACTTTATTTCTAATGGTAAACCTCAGCTCTCCACCAATATTTGGCTCTCCGAGAATTTTTGTTATTTGACCACTATTTTTATGTCTAAATTGACCGGACTATATGATAAATTGAAATTATTTAGTGTAATACCTACCTACCTAATTAGTTAAAACCAAATTTTTAAGTCACATTTCAAGTTTATAATAGCCCGAGCTATAGTCTGTTCAATAAACATAAGACACAAAGTGGCCTTTGATTTTCAAAATGTCATGGTGTACTTCCAAAAATGTATCTTTGTCTACGAGTGTAGTTCCAAAAAGGTACTAAAACAAATAGGTTAAGGGGGTGACATTTAGTTCCCATCTGTCATAAATGTTATGAAAAACTACTTTTAAGGATATTACACATATACTGTGTTGAATACTATCGACCTAACGTTTATTAATATGTATTTTTATTACATTTTATATAACTTTGGGTGGGAATTTCTAGAAAAATATCTACTTTATCATTGACAATGAGAAATATGGATTGTCATTTTTAAAATCAAATCTGCCTGTAAACAGGGTTGGAAACATTTGCAAAACAAAATAAAGAATCCTTAGCACAAAAATTATATGCACATGCCAACTTGTGTTTACTGAATGCCCTATACAATTTAAAATATTGAAATGTCAACCTCATAGACTATATTAGGGGGGCAAATTACACTATTTGACCCCCCGATATATTCTATGGTATTACTTATCGCTGTCAAAATTTTTTGTTTTTGTATTGTGTTATTAAACGTTTCTTTTAATAATTTGCTCATTAATAAAATCACGCTCACTAATGTAAACATTTCGATAATGCGAACACACTTGGGTTGAATTAGTTCACATTATCCAGCATATGCTGTATTTGGAAAGTTTATGATTCACTCGAAATTGCATACGAATACACGTATTTGCTGTTTAACAACCGTTCTTTGTAAAGGAGCCTCCAACATTTCGGTTCATGCTTGATTGCTTGCCCCAGATCTGCTTTGAGCTGTATCGGGTGTGCTTTAAAAGTGTGTGGTTATCGGTGTTTCTGGTTAATTTTTAATTTTTTTGAAATTAGTTGCAACTCTTGTGTAAATAATTTTTCCCAAATATAAACATTTGTCCTTGTGCTGTGGTAAATTTCCTAACCCAAAATATGTCCGTATAAACACGTGTTTCTTCTTAAGGCTAAGTGCTAGGTGAAGACTAAGGTTAAGACTAAGGTTAATACTAGGGTTAGGGCAAAGGAAGTTGTATAAACCAGCCTTTACGATATATTAAGTTAGGCTAGGTTAGACTCGGTAAGTTAGATTAGGGTTTAATTAACAAAATGCGGGTAATTCTTGTTTAGTATAGTTAAAACTATATAGTATTTACGAATGTGCTTTGTTGAAACTATTTCTGATGAGTAAATTCGGGTTTTGACTAAATTCGGGTATTAACTGTAACATATTAGGATGTCGTACCCGGTCTAAAATCAAACCCGGGTACCCGAAGAATTTATATTTTGCCTTATTATTTTCTGGCGAATGAAAATATTTCCATACAGGCGATTTTTTTTGATGACATTGTTTTCTTATTTGTTTGCACTTTTGTACTTTTATACAATGTTCAAGCTCTATGATCTACGCATTTTACCACCGCGAGTTTTCAACGGAACTAATTTGAAATAGTACCTATATTACTCGCCAATTCAAACTGCAAGTCATCAATATTTTCACACTTCCAAATGCTATCAAATTCAAGTACGTGACTTTTTATCTGAAATTGGTAGCAGCATCAACATCACACAAAGGATGTTTATGTTACTTCAACCCATACTGACGCGATTTAGTGGTACTATTGACGGGTTGAATATTTCCGTGAAACGGATTTATTGCCTTATGTGAAACAAGAATCAACATTATGTGTGGTATGGGATGGGTTGATTCTTGTTATTACTGCATTGTTGTGTTTTTCTAAAGCTTATTTCTATTGTTTTTTAGTTTTTATCATCTTCTCCGAAAAAGGTTGGGCATTACATAATTTACTAGTCGGGTACCCGGGTCCTGAAAATATACGCGGGTTGACTATTACCCGGGTCGGCCCGGGTACCCGGGTACCCGCCGACATTCATGTAACATATATTTCATCAATAGCTGCTTCCACAGAATTATATCGATTTTTTTATTATGAATGGACTGTAATACGGTTTCTACCCAACTTAAAAAAGCGGAACTACTACTTACCACTTTAAATTATTGTATGAATTGCAAAGAATTTTACGAAAGCACAATTGAGGATTTACTAAAGTGCCTTCAGAAATGATCGAACGTTTTTGAATGGTCATGGTTATATAACGTATGAATAATATGTTAGTGGCACTATATGTCTTCAAATTCGAGGTTATAGGTTTTCCAACAGTTTTGACACAGACTGACGCAAAACCTAACTTGCTAACCTCGAATTTGACATAGACTTACAATGCCACCAACATATTATTCATAGGTTGTATAACCATGGCCATTCAAAAACGTTCGATCATTTCTGAAGGCACTGTATATCGTTTGTATGAATGACCATAATATATAAAATTTCATAGGTAACAGTTTTATCAGTCATCACTATACAGAGTGGAAATTAATTGTGGAGCAAACTACACGCGGCGATGCTAGTCAAAAAATTCTGAGTAAAAAATCTTAATACATACTAAAATTTTTAATTGGTCTCTATGAGCCCTCACGAGCGGTAGATAAAAAACATGACTTTTTCAGGTAAAGTAATTTTTTCTGAAATCGGAGCGAAAGTACTATTTTCGCTCCGGAAATGCGGCGCGAAAATTGCATTTCCCTGACTAGTCACGAAAACATTTACACATTATTTTCTCAAGTTTTATTGAATATTAATTTTCTGTTCCCTTAGAAACAGAGAAACGTACTACTAGATAGGTACGTAGAAAATTGCCCATTCAATTTATTGAATTAATAAACATTAATTTTTACTATAATTGGGGATTTCAGAAAAAATTAATACAAGTCTCGTCAGTAAAAAATATCACTTGCGTCGGAGCCTTAAAAATACTCGGCACAAAGTGCCTCGTATTTTAATATGGCTCCTCGACAGTAATGCAACATTTTCCTGACTCTTATGTAAATAACTATTATTTGAAATCGGCATTAAAGTACCTCGAAATCGTCATTAAAATACGAGAAATCGGCAGTAAAAGTAATCCATTGTTTTACGACTTTTTTGTAGATGGCGAGGCGACTGATAAACGTCAACCGACGTTAACATAACCTGCAAATGTTGGTTAAAATGTCGTAATTTCACGATTTATCGATTTCAAATAAAATAAAACATAATGTACTCCTCGGCACTGAAGTTTAGCTTTTTATCACGAATGTGGATTTAGTTGCAGAAGCCCGAAGGACCAAGGCAAATAAAACCACATTCGTGATAAAAAGCTAAACTTCAGTGCCTTAGTCAGTGGCGTAACTAAGATTTTGCTCTGGGGGGTGTTCTGGGAGAGTGATCAACCTTTCAGTAAGAATTAAAAAAAAATGAGCCCATCATAAAGTATAGTTGATTTCTTTTCTACAGGACTTGCGGTAGACTTGCAGTGTAGACCACCTAGTTACACTTAAGAATTTACTAACTGATGTTGACGTCTATTTAAATAGGTGAAATTAACTAGTGTGGCATTTTATTTGCTTACTAGTGAGTCACCCGAACTACGCTTCGGTTCGCTAAATTAAGAGAGATTCATTACTATAAATTTAAAAAAGTATGCTTCGGCCGGAAATCGAAGCCGGGCCGCCCGCGTGGCAAGCGGGCATTCTACCACCAGACCAATTCTGCTTGGTATGAACAGCTGCTGTAATAGCATATGAACATAGTGAATCGCCCGAGGCAACAGCTGCCGCAGCACAGCCCACGCCCATAGACGCGATTTAAAACTTTTTTGCACTTTTTTTGAAAATAAAAACCAGCCTACGATCTAAGTCGACAAATTAGCAAAATTTTAAGCCATCATACAACTTAATCGGGCCAGTATCTTCGGAGGAGATAGCGAACAAACATACACGAAAACATACACGAAAACACACGCAAACATACACGCAAACATACAAAGAGAGCACCGATTTTATGTTATAAAGATTAACCAAAAGAAATCAGAAATAATTACTGGCTAAATAAATAACAACTTAACTTGTTTGTAAAACAAAATTGCATGATATGCCTGTCCTTGTTAGTTAAATTACGGCCTACTGCAAGTCATATAGAAATGAAAGTAACTGAAATGTTTATTTATAAACAATAAAATAATTAAAATTGTAATACCACTTATATCGTGTGTTCAAAAAGAAAAAACTTAAGTCTGTAGGTGAATGTCAGATTGCATTTTGTCTATGAAAACATCCGTCAATGTGACGGGTAAAAGTTTACACTGCAATAAGTGTGCTTGGTATCAAGCAAAAAGAAAAATAATATTGTATTTACACAACAACGAGTGTATTAATCATAAAAGTCAATAAAATTTGTTTTTATTAAGTGTTTTGTATATTTTTAGGAAAATAGTTCAAGATCAAGATGTAATTTAGTTATCTCTGAGTAGTTCATTTTCTTCAATTGATGTAGCAAGTTATGGCAAACTTCAATTTGATCATGGCATGCTGCGAATTAGTTTTTTTTAAATACGATAGTAGTAGTTCAAGTTTTCTTGTTTTTTTACTAACTCGTTAATGATTTCATCTACGTTCACCTGCAGTTCTCTGTGAATGGAGAGCATTGCCAATCCATTCTGCCTATATTGCGATATTGTATTTCAGAGGTAAGTCTTAATTCTTTTTAAGGTGGAGTTGTTGCAGTTGACACAGGAATCGTTGCCAGAATTTGCAGCAACTTGAATATGTTGGCAAACATGTCCTTATTGCAAGTAACTAGGGCATCCATTGCTGTCATATAGGGAAGATTTTGTACAGTTTGGCATTTCGGTATAATTTAAACTCCGAATTCTGAATGTAATAATTGATATTCAATTATACATTACTAAAATGTAATTTTAGATTTTTTGTATAAGACGAATTTTAGTTATTTCTAAAGCATCTGGGGGGTGTTCCGACACAAATATCACCCCCCATAGTTACGCCACTGGCCTTGGTATACAAACTACTATTTCTATTTCAAATATGTGAAAGTATCTGTAAGTAAAGTTGTATGTATTGTATTATCTGTAACCTCATTTACCTTGCGGTGCAGAGGCTGGTGCTTGTTATTCAAAATATAAAATTATGCCCCATGCAAAATTTCAAAAATATCGGCTGGATTTTATAAACCGTGTTACCACAAAAGTACTTCATCTATACTGCGTCTCAGGGTGAGTAGACAGTACAGGGCCTTATGGCAAACAGCAACAAACAGCCATGCAATATGTCTCCACAAAAGTGTTCTGTAGAAAAAACGCACCGATTACAGACAAACAAATCCGGCTATTATAATAGAGAAATCCTTCATTACCTGATATGTTTTGTCAGTGGTAGAGATGGGCGCGTGAGTGAATTTTCGCTCACGTCACGCACGTTTCACGCTTGCTTTAAACAGTCACGTTCACGCACGTTTCACGCTTGCTTTAAAGAGTCACGTTCACGCTCACGTTCACTCACGTTCACGGCGTGACACGCCACTCACGACGTGACACGCAGCTTTTATTTCAAAAGTTAAATTCAGAACAGAATGTTCAAATTTAAAACCAATGAAAAAACCCTAAAGAGAACTAAAAATATATTTTGCACCTGACATAATTTACGTGATATGTTGCAATCAGAATAGTTGACATAAAAAGAAAAAAATGAAAATTGACTACATTAACTTCGACAATGGATAAATACTGATTTCTCGCAAATATATTTCTTGCAGCTGTCTTCAAAGACATTACTTTTAATACTAAAAGCTTCACTGGAGGTGACGTTTCCCTCATTGGTATGAGTACAGAAGGTATATGTTGCTAGGCATCACTTTTAATTCGCTGGTTTGAAAGGACTTTTACGTACAAGGATCAACATTTTCAGCGTTAAAGCGAGTATACAAAAAAACATTACTTTTATTAGAATAAGTTCATCTACACAAGTACACAATAAATTGCTCTAAAAATATCATCTACACATCTACACAATACATTTTTGGTTTAATAATAAAACGTAATTAACAGTTTCAGCGTTAGCCGAGTATAAAAAACAAACAATTACTTTTATTAGAATAATAATAAGTTCATCTACACATCTACACATTAAAATGTTGATTTAAAAGTAATATGTAATCAACATTTTCAGCGTTACGTCGAATTCTGCGCTCTTCTAACATTCGCCCAGCTGTAGAAAATACTCTTTGGCTTGTAGCGGAACTTGCCGGTATGTTTAAAATTTCTCAAGTGTTTTTAACAGTGGCGTATTTACACTGTTTTTCCAAAATCCTAAAATATCAACCGAATTTTAATTTAACATACTAATTTAGTTTTGTTTCGACATCATCCTAATTACATGTGTCATCGTCAGAGCTATCTCTAAGTGTATAAAGATAAGAATCTGATGCTGATGTACCAGTTTTGAGTCGTTTGCTATATATTTCATCATTATCATCTATAGTTTTATTTGCATTATAATCTTCTTTTATGTGAAGGTATGAACTTTAAGGATTTATAATTAGGGTCCAAAAAAAAGCCACATAATGTAACTTGTTTGGCACAATTTGTGATTTAATGAATTTAAAAGTTGCTGCACCCTGCAGTTTTTTATTCGTTACTAAATATTTAACGTGAAATTAACGTGAAACGTGAATCACGCCTTGGAAATTTTCACTCACGTTCACGTCACGATTTTCAAATATTAGTCACGTTCACGACGTGACACGCCGTGACACGACGTGACACGACTCTTTTCACGTCACGCGCCCATCCCTAGTCAGTGGCATTCGAACAAGTTTATGAACAAAACAATTACGTACAGTAGGATCTCCGTTATCACAAACACATATTTCTTTTAATCGGAACTTGTCAGTTTTTTAATGAATAAAATTAGGTTCTAACGAGCATAAAATTCGCCAAATTTCATGGATTTGATAGGCGGTAAAAATAAATAAAACGAATATGTTTTTCACGGCAATCGAGTTTATACATTTAAAATAGAAATTGGAAAAAACAGCAACTGATTATAATTTTTAATTGTAAATTTTAAAAATTGTACAATTTGTGTGTCACTACTCGTTGTCACTATTGTTTACTTCAATATTAATGTCACTATCACTATCTGAATCAGTTATATTTATTAGGGATGTCGTACCCGGTCTAAAATCAAACCCGGGTACCCGAAAACAATACGTATGTCCATATGACATTTTTATCTTAAAATTACTTCCCGAACAAGATGGCATAGTTTTTTACACCTATTATAAACCACCCTGTATAAATAATGGTTTCTGAATTACAAATTATACTTTCCCAAACTGATTAATCTGAACTACAAATGATGCTTCCTGAATGAACATTTTACGTGAGAACTTATTGGGGGTTTTCGTTTATTTCAGTCAACTTATACCATCGCCCGTTGCATAGAACTGGCAACGTCGCAGCGAAATTCCCATATGGAAAGCATTCCCTATCCTCTCCACGCTGTCTTGTCACCCTGAAACGCTCTATAGTACACATGGTTTCATAAAATCAATATTTCAATATTTCTTACATTTTGAATGCGACCATAATTTTACATTTTGAACTTTGATTGACGATACTTTCAAATACCTATTTGTAACAGAAAAGGTACTTGACCTGAAAAAATTATGTTGTTTATCTACCGCTCGTGAGGGCTCATGAAGACCAATTCTACATTTTAGCAGGGTTGGCATGATTTTTCCCAGACCCAAAAATCCCACTGGGTTTTTTCGGGTAAAATCCCCACGGGATTTAGACTAAATGTGGTTTTTTTTTTCAAAAATTTTCAACGAAAAATATTTTTCCGCCAATCGTTTATATATCGACTCATTAATGCATGATTTTGTCTAAAAAATCATGCATTAATAGACCCGTTTTCGCAATGATTTTATATAGGCAACCATACGTACTAAACGTCAAATGTATCTGAAATGTCAAAACTAAAGGTTAAATTATTCCGTGGATTTATTAATATAAATATTTACATTAGAAAACGCTTCGCTCAATATCTTTGTGGCAGTTTGTATTTTATACCTATTGAGTTCTCAATGTATCCTTCGGCAACAGAGGTGGATTTCCAACCGCCAAGTATTTTAATTTCCGCAAAATTGCTCCGGCATCGGCAACCATACGTACTAAATGTCAAATGTATCTGAAATGTCAAAACTAATAAATATTTTTGATGGATTTTAATAAACGTACGATTGACGGAAAAGTCTTGTAACCAACTCGTATGTTAATCGGTGATTAATAATCTCGCTCATTAACGCGTTCGCTCGCTCCACTCGCTCACGCGTTAAAATCTCTCGATTATTAATCACCTTTATTAACACACTTGTTGGTTAAATAACCATTAAAGCTGTAAGTGTTATCAAATCGTTCATTAATAGCAATTTCAATACTCCGTAAAATCAAGTATAGTAGATGATGATTTGATTTTCAAACTAGAGATTTTTGCGGAACTATCAGTTTTCATGTCTTCCGATTCAGAAAAAAATGGTTTTCAAAGTGATGTCTGCGAGTCTATCTGAGGGCCTGCGTCCTCTCTACAGACCACACAATGTAATGTATAGACCTGAACATTTATATTGTTGCATCAGCCAAACAATAAATTTCATCACTCATAATTAGATAAAACGACAGTTATGGGGAATATCAGACAGTTAGGCCATTAACTTGATACATTAGGATAATCTTAATTTACAGCTTCCTTTTGGCACAGAATAATAATAACCAGAAGGATATCTCGTATTACCTGACCGCCGGCCCCTCATAGCCTTGAGACGTTTCTACCCTGAAATTCTACCCTGAAACGGCCAGTGTAGGTAGCGGCTTTGGGGAGAGCCCATGGAATAAAAGGTTCGAGGTCACCCGTTGTCGGCGTCGACATCAATGCGGTTGTGTGGAAGATATCCTTCTGGTTATTATTATTCTGTGCTTTTGGTATATAAGCAGCCCAAAACGGAAGGTATATTCAATTTGTATCTTCGTCCCGGTAAGGGTGCTACTCCACCCTATACGTGTTCAATAAAGTATTAGTTATTCTTTAACTTGGTTGTATTATTGAATTAACGTCAAAGTGTAGTAACAAAGTGCAATTAAGCCAATACGGTTTAGAATCGACTAGTGAAGAACCAGTTCACCGAGATCGATGCACCAGGGCTACCGTTCGTAAAATTACCGAATATCCACTTTCCACTACAGATGCCGAAAATACCCGATTTTACCCGCAAGTGCAAGACAGCAGAAAGCCCGCGAATTCAAATAATTTTATTTTTAATGTTTATGTTTATTATTTTAATACTCCATAACTTAATAGAACTCAAGTTTTAATTATTTTTGTTTATTTATTAAAAATACAACCTAAATCCTTTGAAGTAAAACAAATCTGGTGTGATATACGCACACAACTTCCTTTTACAGTGATCTTATAATTAGCCAAAAATTTTATTTTTAATTGTTAAGCTTTTCTCAAATTTTTCAAAAATTACAAATTCTATAGTAACCGTACAAAATAATACAAATTTTAGAGGTATTCAACTGGAACATCACCTAGCTCACATCAGTACACATTAAAAAAGTAATAAAATTGTAAAATGTTCGTTTTAGAATCAAATGGGGTCGAAAGAAAGCTATTGATATTTATTTAATATTGTTTTTTAGGTTTGAAATCTTGAAGAAATAAAGCAAAGGGTACCTTCAGCTTCATAATACCCGAAATTACCCGTAATATTCAATACCCACGTAATTACCCGCAAATGTCTGAAATACCCGCATTTCGGGTAATTACCCGCAGATTGGCAGCACTGTGATGCACAGTGGTCGGCGAGTGACAATCACCAGCGCCAATCTCAAACCAAAGTGGTCAGTGAGTAACATCACCAGCACCATTCTCAACCCAAGAGTGGTCAGCGAGTAATAATCGCCAGCACCAGTCTTGGACCAAAAGGAGTCCGGAGCCCGCCCTTCTTTACTAAAAGCTGCCCTGGTGGAGTAAACTTCAAAACCCCAAATCGTTGAGACCTTCAGGAATCCAATAATATCATTTTTTCTAATATAAATTCAGAGATCCCAGCGATTTTTGGTTAAAATGGGGCAACTGGAAGTGGTACTTTACTCTTTACTACGATTTTTCTGTTATGCGAGGAAATTTTATAATTGTTTAGTAAAAATTAAATTTCATAGAACATGATCATGCATTAGCTATGCAATGATCTACAATTTTCGTTTGGATAGTTTTTGGAAAATTGGCAAAATTACATTTTTACAAAGATTTCCTCGAAGCCCAAAAATTAATATACAGGGTGTTAATTAAGTACGTAGACAAACTTTAAGGGGCGATTCCTTGATCAATTCTAAGATAAAAAGTTCATATAAACATGGGACCTAAGCGGCTTCGTTTTGAAGATACAGGGTGTTGAAGTTCAAATAAAAAAAGTTTATTTCAAAAATCTGGAAAACGCCTCGAGGTATTCTAATGACCCTTGGTGTATGATAGTTTTTCATAAAGTGAAATAAATTTACTGTATTTTCACCAGTGGCGTGCATCGCGGCCACCTCAGTTACCTTATTTCAGAAAAAAAATGTATCTTTCATTTTTTAATAGAATAAACCTTTCCCGAGAAAAACAGAAAAATCTGTAACAGTAATTTCGTTCATTGGACTTTAATGAGATCTAAACGGCTTCGTTTTCAATCTAAACGGCTTCGTTTTCAAAATACAGCTTAAAGAATTTTTTTAAAAATATTATTTAATAACAATCTTACAATAGCTACAAAACTTTTGGCTAAAAAACAGTGGCGTACCAGATTTTTCTAAAATAAGGTAACTGAGGTGGCCTCGACCCAACGCCACTGGTTGAAATAAATTAAATTTATTTTGACTGAACAATGCCACTAACCTACACTAAGTTTCATCAGAATACTTCCAGCCGTTTTCGAAATTTTTGAAAAAAATTGTTTTTGTTTAAACTACAACACCCTGTATTTTGAAAACGAAGCCGTTTAGGCCCCATGTTTGTATCAACCTTTTATCTTAGAATTGAACAAGGAATCGCCCCTTAAAGTTTATCTACGTACTTAAGTAACACCCTTTATATATGTATTTTAAAACTTTAGTCTATCACTTTTGACAAAGACGTATTGTTTTCGTAAGACACAAGTTTTTGAAAAAAATCGCAGATTTTTACAAAAATATTGGGATTAATATTATTTTAAATGGTTTTAATATTACCTCAGTGGTTGAATGGGCTTGTTCTCTGCTTAGCAACCAGGTGGACATGGGTTCAAATCTGGCCATAGCCGACAATTTTATCATAGCAGCAGTGAATTTGAACTCATTAGTTAAGTTAAATGTAAGTTGTTGTGTGTGTGGTATGTTTGCATGCGGTGGAGCGTAGTGTAAGTCGCGTGCGGCGCATTACCTCCGTTGCACTTCCTGCGAGGTATGAATGGTCCTCGACACCGAAAGGTAAAGGAGGCTATAGATCATGAATGAATGAACTATAACTTTTGTTAAAAAAAGGTTTTTTTACGAAGTATACGTTGGTTTAGCAACTTGTCCTGAATATCATGCGTTACTGTACAATTGTTAGGCCGGAAAGTACTTCTTTACAAGACGATTTTGGAAAATTTTACTTTAGAGTAATATTTTGAAAAATGTATGTTTGATTGGTTTACAATGTTTGTTGGGTGTGGTTACTAAGGAAATCAACTTACTACATTGATTGATTTGCAATATCTGTTAACTGTGGTTTTTATGGAAATGAACTACAAATTAGTGATGCAACCTAAAAAAAAACCGTTCGTTTTTTAAAAAAAAAACCTGTTTTTTTTTGTAAAAAAAACCTGTTTTTTTTTGTAAAAAAAACCTGTTTTTTTTTGTAAAAAAAACCAAGCGGTCTGGTTTTTTATTTAAATTGGTTTTTTTTTTTCAGAATTAAAGTGTAGTGAATAACAGATATTTTTAAATAAAAATAATACATTTCGTAGGTAAAGTGAATTATAGAATTTATAATAACCAAAAAAAAAGCAAATATTTCTAAAGAAAAATAGAAACATAGCCAAAATGGATATACAGGGTGTTAGGGAAGTCGACTGAAAAATTTCTAGGGGTGAATCCTTGGCCCAAAATATGATGATTTAACTCAACTTACCTATATACAAAGTTGCTTAGTTTAGCCGCTAGAGGGCTTTAAAGATGATTAGCTTTTTTTAATTTTTTCAAATAAGTCGAAAAATCGTTGATGCATTTTATTCATTTTTTGGCCATGCGTTTTTACCAGTGAACTTAAGCATTTTGTGGCATAAACCCTAATTTCAAAAATTACAGGGTGTTTAAAAACTTTTGTCACAATTAATTATCCATCTAATGTTTTTTATGGATAGCTACTTTGATTTATAAGCTATTTCCTCTCTTAAAAAAATTTTGTTGGGTAAACGGTTTAGCCACAAAAATATTTTCTAAATCCCTACAAGGTTGAATCAGTACTTTTAACTTAGCACTAGGCTTTTGTATAGATTTAGAAAATATTTTTTTGTGGCTAAACCGTTTACCCAACTAAAATTTTTTTAAGAGAGTGAATAGCTTCTAAGTTAAAGTAACTGTCCAGAAAAAAAATTGGTAGTGATTATACAGGGGGTTAAAACATTTAAAAAAGCTAGTGGCTTTAAATAATTGGGGACCTGCGTTTGAAGGAATAATGGGTAATAATGCGGTTGTCTAATGCGTGATGTTCACCACATCACCACGTGTCATGAATTTGACACGCGACAGCCGGGTGTGAGAGCGAGAATATGGAAGCTCTGACCTTCCGCCTTGCAGGCCAAGCTCCTTCATGGGGTGTTAGTGCCTCACCATTATTATTATTATTAATTTTTAAAACCCTCTAGCGGCTAAACTAAGCAACTTTGTATATAGGTAAGTTGAGTTAAATCATTATATTTTGGGACAAGGATTCACCCCTAGAAATTTTTCTGTCGACTTCCCTAACGCCCTGTAGAAATTATAATAATGCAGAAATTACTCTCTAACAGACTTGGCTGACTCCTCAACTGACTCGGAGTCAGTATCCATGCAGTTTACGTCGCCCATGTCACTGTCTGATGAATCGCTAATGTAACTTGATTCGTCGATCAGGTCGACAGTTTCAGAGCTGGGTCCAGCTTAAAGCAACTTCCAATAGGGGTGGGTACCTACCAAAACATGCCGCCAATTACAAAAATGAATAAAAAACAAATAAAACAAAAAAAAACCGTTTTTTTCTGGTTTTTTTTCTAGTTTTTTTATTCGATTTAAAAAAAACGCGTTTTTTTACATCACTACTACAAATATCTCTAGATTTTTTACGAAGATATAATACGTGTTTGTTATTGTAATGTTTTAATATTTATGTAAAATTAACAAGAAACACAGGTGCCTAAAATGTACATAACTCATCCGGAAATGCCCTTTATAGGACTGTAGGCTTTCAGGGCTTAAAATGTGCTTATGCGTCCTGTAAAGATGCTCTTTCCAAATTTATTACGTAAACTTAATTTTTACAAGCAGTAAAAGAAAGTCCTTTGATGACCACATCTAATTTTTATTCCGACAAATTATTGAATGAGGAAATCTCCTTGAAGAGGCAAGATCTACATGTTTAAAGTATGTTTATTTGTATATTTGTAGGTAAATTACAAATTACCCAAAGTATCTAGCTTTTACCTAAAAATAAAAATTAGTACTTATTCATTAAGACTTTTATATAAGATATCTAAATGCAAAAAACAGTTATATCTAAAACCCAGAAAAAAAACGAAAAAACCCAAAAAAACCCAGTGGGCAGATAGTTTCTGAAAAAACCGGGTTTTTGCCAACCCTGCATTTTAGTACCTATTAAGGTTTTTGACTCGGAATTTCATGACTAACATCGCCAAGTGTAGTTTGTTCCACAATTAATTTACACCCTGTATAAATAAACGTTATTTTGGATTGTGTTTAAAACTTGTTTATTACAAAATATATACAGGGTGTATACAAATTTGCGTAAAAGCTCCAGGTAGCGATATTCCTTGTACAATTCTGAGTCGAAAATCTTAATTCGAAAATGTTGGATTAGTCTTCATGGGCCCTCACGAGCGGTCAAATCGTCAAATGGATCTGGCAACGCTAGATACAAGCACTAAATTATATCTTTATTACTTCGTCTTTATTCTGTCAAATCGTCGACACGGAATTTTTTGGTTATTAAATTCTGGAGCAACGTTATTGGCCAAATTTAGTGTTTTTAGTTTTAATGATCCAACCAACTGAAAACAAATTGAATTTACACCGCACATCTTTAAGAACTGACATTAATAAAAGACGCTCAGCGAGCAATGCCCTTCGCATCTTAGTCAACATTCATAATTCGGTAATTCCCCGCGCAGTATTCAAATCGTGGTAGACCGTAAATTCATAAATATTGCCTAATATTTTTGTTATTACGTTTCTACTAACTACTAAATTGGGGCGAGTTCAATGGAAGTTCGACGCGTGGAAAATCGAGAGGCATTTTAACATGGCATCGGCAAATAACGAAAACTACGTTTTTTCACCCTAGATTAAATCAAGATATCTATTTTCCCCCATTTGGTTGAATCTCTTATCTTTTGCAGAGATCTTCCATGCTGTATATTCTCGTCTCGAGATACGCAGTTATACCATCGACAATATTGTCCAGTCTAACTGGATGGCAAACAATAACACATGTAAAATTGGTATGCACGATGTTTAGTTATTAGTAATACAAAGTCCAGTGTTGAATTTAGACTGTTTACTACAGGGGGGGAAATGAAACATCTGGGGGTATTTTTAACTATTCCCGCGCAATTCAACCCTTCTTTTATAGATACAAAACACATGAACATGAAGTGGTAGTGTTTCCGGGAGGGAATTTCCTTCCCGGCCACCCCCCTGAATTCAACACTGACAAAGTCAACTAAGTAAAAGTAAAGCACTTACTTGGAATGATCAGTGACAAAGTTTTTGTATATTTCGAACTCGTTTCTCCCACGAATTTTGTGGTGCGCAGCACGGAACAACGAAAATGAAATGATATTCATAATTTTAGAATCACTGGAGCACACCGCCGAACACCGAAAGTTTTTCCCTGTCGTCACGGTTCACCACAATCAAATTGTTGCACAACACTGACCAGTTGACCACCAACCACCACCGCGATGATGCACTAATGGAAGTAATGTGTGTGTATGGTCATGTGGTGTGGGAACCTGTCAAGGGCGTAGCTAAAGGGAGAAACGGAGGGGTGCTTGCCCACCCTTATTTTTTTTTAGGGCAAAGGACAATTGCTGCGTAGTCACTATTACAATTAACATTCTACAGTATATAAAAAAAAGTAGAATAGTTCAGTGGCGGATTACCATATAGGGTAACATGGTCTAGGGACGCACAACGCACAGCACCATGTTAGTTGCATAAGTTTTAGTTGGCAATTTACCACTTTAATATCAAATTAGTTGTGGAGCATGCTCAAAAATGAAACTTACCACAAATATAGGCACCATATTAAAATATAGGTACCTGCATTTTCAATTGTATTCTTAATTTTATTTTAAATTTTTTTATTATGTATATGATAAAGATATAAAAAATATTATCGTTTTATATTTTCGACAAATTGGGGGGTGGGGAATTAAATGTGTGCCTAGGAGTGCAGCGGCACCTTTGCGCCATTGTAATAGGTTATACATACTGGGTGACCATAAAACGTTTTGATTGTTTTTCTTAGGTTGGCACTGTTTATGGTGGTGGCACTGTAAGTCTGCACTGCTAACCTCGAATTTGACATAGACTTACAGTGCCACCAACATAAACAGTGCCAACCTAAGAAAAAAATCACAACCATTTATGGTCATCCTGTATAAGCTTCATTAAAAACAAATGATAAAGAAAAACATCCACTCATATGAGTCAATCCACTGTATACCATACCATCGAGCTGTACAGGTAAACAGGTTACAACAAGAAACGTGTTTTGTTCTAGGGGAAGTACTGCTTGTAAGTCGTAATGTAAAAGTCAGTGTGAAAAAATATGCTCCATGGACTGATTGATGCTACCGCTGCGAATGACTAGAAAAAGTGTGAGTGGCAATAGAGTGCTTCACAAATAATGGGAAAATAATGAATATAAATTGAATTCTCTTTTTACAGCCGATTTTTTTCTATAATACCTATATGAGGAATATTCACAGCCAGTTCTAATTTTTAAGGATGAAATTTAAAGTATTTCGCCAGTAATTAAATAGATTTCGGTTCCAAGAAACCTTCTTCAGTATTCTTTTTAACAATGGATTTACATTGTAACTATGTCTCAGATTAGATTTTTTTTTAAAGATGGCGGTAAAACAATTTTGAAAAACACTTTAAAAGTTTTAATCATTGCTAAGTAACAAACGACTTCCGGGATTGGACCGTGTCATTATTGAGATCGAAGAACTCAACGTTTCGCCCACTTTCTCAAGGGGCTTCATCGGGAGGAAAAGCAAAAGAGCACGGTAACTCAACATGTAAACCACGCCAGTGGTGAAACTCTTTTGCATGGGAAGGGATAGAAGAGCACGGTAACTCACCGTGTAAACCACGTCGGAGGTGAAACTCGTCTAACAATTAGATTACGAAAGGCGAGAATTTATAGGCAAGTGCCGTCGCTGTTGAGTGCCGGTGGACGGAGTTTAGAAATTAGCACTTTCCACATAGAAGGAAGGAGAAAGGCTTTGTCCCGATTGAAATTATTATGGCGTTTGTAAAGGATCTTATGGCCGGTATCGCATTGGTGTTCGGCGATGACTTATGATGAAACGAGACCTGACTTGAGACAGCGCTGGTATTCAGAGATGCGAGTTTTTGCTGAACATTTTGTTTCACTAATGTATACAGCATTATTTCTTCCGATCGTTAGAAGAGTTTCGCCTCTGGCGTGGTTGACACTTTGAATTACCGTGCTCTGCTGTCCCTCCCCTTGTAAAAGAGTTTCGTCTCCGGCATGGTTGACACGTTGAGTTACCGCGCTCTTCTATCCCTTCCCTTGGAAAAGAGTTTTGCATCTGGCGTGGTTTACACGTTGAGTTACCGTGCTCTTTTGCTTTTCCTCCTGACGAAGCCACTTAAGAAAGTGGACGACACATTGAGTTCTTCGACCTCAATAATAACACGGTCCAATCCCGGAAGTAGTTTGTTACTTAATGACAATAGCCGTGAAAGCCTTCGAAATTATCTTTAATCATTGCTGCAACATCGAAGAAATTTCAAAACAGATTAGGTGAAAAATGAAAAGTGTTCTTTTCAACTAATCTGTTTTGAAATTTCTTCAATGTTGCAGCAATGATTTTATACCACAATCTTGTTAAAAATGTTTACTAATCTCAGACACGCAATGTAAAATTCGTTGTTGTTAAAAAAAATATTACTGAAGGTTTCAGAAACCTTGTTACGTTAGTATGACAATTAATATCCGAGTTGCAAGGGTTTTTAAGAAAGAAAAGAGGGTAGAAAAATAATAACAGGTTTTTGTTATCAGATTGGTGACATAATTTAGCTGTGCATAAAAGGTTTTTCGTGGTAAAAATGTGGTGAACTCGGTATTTCTCATTCTTCGTTAATAGTAGGTGGATACTAACGAAGCGTGCTTGAGGCAGATTTTGAGAGCGGGTACCATTTTCCAACGGATTTAGCTCCAGGTCATATTGACTGATTTAGGAACCACGGGAAGCGTTGAATAGTTTTTTTGCCTGTTAGTACAGGGTATGTATAGTTGATTTTGGGTCTACCTGATTCTATTTTCGTAACTGGATATTATAGCAACAAGTTCGAGGCGACGGAAACGCATTAGTTTGAACATATCTTCATAAAAATTTCACTACGGAGATCTTGCGATTGCTTGCGGTCAAATGTCAGCTGACGTTTGGCGACTGTCAGAGTAGCAGTTAGGAGAGCAGATCAACCTCTTGAACGGTGTTGCAGGCTGATTAAACTCCTGAGAAGCTAGTCTTCGATTCCACAAGCGTAACGAATTACCAGATAAGTAAAGTAAAGATAATCTTGTGATATTCCTCATATTCTCAAAAGTAAGAACAGTTTATAACCCCTTCGTAATACACTTGCTATTATATTTCTGTGAGTTAGTATGTTCATACGTTAGTCAAATATAGCAGTTAGAAAGTCAAATTTACGTAAGCTTAAGTGGGGTACCCCGTTTTTTATGATACGAACTATTACTTATATAGAAATTAGAAGTCGATAATTGTTTCCATAAATACAACAAGAATAGACTGACCAAAACTAGAATTATCAATAAATCTATATAAAGAATTGCTTCTTTCATTCAAACTTTAAAGGTTCAAGGGTTGTATTGTGCTGTATATATATGGCAAAGTGTTTATAAGTTTTCGTTCACCTATATAAGTGTACTTGGAGGTAATTAAACTTGTTGGCGCCCAGATAAATTTGGACATCTCATTAATAAAGGAATCACGCCGTCTTCAATGTAGCTAGTGACAGGCTCCAAGCACACTTTTATATTTCGAAACACAAAATCCGATGAGTAGCAATTAAAGGGTAAGAGGCGTCAAACGCCAAACGAGCGCATTTCCACTACGTTTGATACAGTGTTGAATCCGGGAGGTGACCGGGGGGGAAATTCCCCCCGGGCAGTACAAAATCCCCCCCCCCCCCCGCCCGAAAACATTACCACTTCATATTCATGTTTTTTATCTATAAAAGAATGGGTGGATGGCGCGGGAATAGGTAAAAATACCCCCCAGACGTTTCATTTTCCCCCCCAGAGTAATCAGTCTGAATTCAACACTGGTTTGATATTTGAAAACTTAAGAAAACAAAGGTTTTTAGACTAAACTATAGTTTAACTAATTTTAACAATCAACCAGAGCCAATCCCAGGAATGATAAAAACTTAGAAAAGAAGAAGTAAAACACTTGGAACTAGTAGAAGTAGTGAAAAAATGTCAGACTTTTATCCCCGATTAAAATATGATTACACATTTCCTTTGCCCAACCGGGTGTACCAAGCACCATTTAGTATATTACGAAGAGTGATAGCCTGTTTGCAGTCAACAGTGTCACAAATACATTTTAGTGGGTATTCTGAGGGTACAAAGAAAAATGATGCTGGGAAAAAGGAAGGGCTATAAGATGAAGTCTTAAAAAGATTTGCAAAAATCCATGAGAGCTGATGTTAATTTAACTCTTAATTTTTTAAATTTGTAAAATATATAATAAAATAATAATAATCAACTGTGTATATAAATGTTAGCCCCTCTCTAGCTGGAACCCTGGCTACGCCCATGGAACCTGCGGTTTTTTCTGCTGTGCAAGATGGTTTGCCTTCAGATGCGTGATTTACTGGCAGACGAAGCACGTGACCATATCGGCTGAAATTTAATCTTACATAAACATACAATTCGTTGAATCGCCAATAATCACGATTTGCTAGAACACAGACAGCTCTGTCGAACGCTCCAGCTAAAAGCTGAGTTGCAGTTATTAGAAGTTTAACCATTGCATGACCTAATTCACATTCCGATACCGCTGCAGGTTTTTCGTCACAACAAAATGTATGTTTCAAAAATACTATTTCGCCAACAGGTTGGTTGTCTCAAAAATACTGTACCTATTTGTAGCGGAAAAAGTTTTACATCTTTTTAGGAAGATTCCAAAAATGCTTTAGTGTTACATCTAGCCTAATAGAAAAGAGATTATACAGGGTGTTAACAAAAGCTAACAAACTTTATGGGGTGATGTACTCATAAAACTAAGACAAAAAGTTTCTATAAACATGTCCAGGAATGCGTCTTAAGGAGCTAACGGCAAGTTTCAATCTTTAGATTCGCTTTTCCCGAAAACTACGCCCTCAGCGATTCCAAACAAGACTACTTTTTCTATGTAGAAACGTCTAGTTTTTGAATATCTACATACAGACTTGACTACGATTTTTACTTAAAGGGTTACGATAAAAAAACATCTCCCCACCCTTGCATAAACTACCCCTTTTGCACCTTATACCAACTTTTTTCAAGGTCATCTAATTCAACATACAAAATCACATTTGCTTTATCTGTATGCAGGGCCGTATTACTAATGAAGCAGAAGGGATCGCTTCTAGAGCAAAATTTTTTGTAAAAAACGACAATCGCCGTACAAAAATTATGCTTATGAGAGCGGACTACCACCGATGTGGATTACCACCAGTATTGCCAACTCTGGAGAAATTTCAAGCTATTTAAGTGCTAAGACACTTTTACATTTTAGTAAATTTTAATAAAGTCCTCAGAAATTACAAAAATCGATAAACGATGACGATCGCTCAGCGTTCGATTCAGAGAATACACAATAATTTCAGTTAAACATGTTGATAATAGTTATTTATGTACCATGGGGATTATAAGATGTTTATGCCCGAGGGCTACAAACATTAAGTAATGCCCACAGCGTTTTACTTTCCACTTTGAATACGTAAATAAATTGAAAAGCAGTTTATAACGCCCCAGGGCGTAAAGAGCGGGCGTAATAATAACGGCCACTCATTATGCCCTCTCATAATGAGCGGATGTAATTATTTCGTGCAGGTGGGACTGCTTTATATACCTCATAACAGATAGAAGCAGCAAATAATAAATCAGTGGAAAATAAAGTTATTAAAAACACTGTAGTAACGTAAATACAGGTTAGGGAAAATTGTGGAATTTTCATTTGTCTAGAGAAATAATAAAATAAAAAGTTGCGGGGCGCCCGCCGTCTTGCATTACTACCGATGTTGATTTATATTTGACTGGAACTGCCACCAGTGTTGAATTCAGACTGATTACTCCGGGGGGGAAAATGAAACGTCTGGGGGGTACTTTTACCTATTCTACCGCAATCCGCCCATTATTTTATAGATTTAAAGAAACATGAATATGAAGTGGTAATGTTTTCGGGGGGGGGGGGGGGGGGGGGGGATTTTGTTCTGCCCGGGGGGAATTTTACCCCCGGTCACCCCCCTGGATTCAACACTGACTGCCACCGACTTGGTAATTGGTATACTGTCTGGATTGGTGATGCAGTGATGCAGTGTAGCTTTTTACACCACAATGTATGTTGGTATTGTTAAATAAATTAACAAAAAGTGTTGATTTGAAAGTTTAGAGTTTTAGACTATATTCCCATAATATATACAAAATAGCTCTTAAGAGTGACGTCTGCGTTGTTGGATGGTCAACATGATTCTGCTTAAAAACTAAGTTCCAATTTTTGTATGCTACCCACAAGTCATCATCATTGGCCCATTCCTATGGAATATTGATCCCGCTCATTAGAGCTTTTCAATCCATTTTCAGAGGTGGATCACTCCTCAGCTTTCTTTGGTTCGTTACAGTTTCTGGTGGGTCTTTGCTGATTTCACCACTTTTTTTCCAACTTTGTCTGTCTAGGGCTTTTTGTTTCCAATTTATCACTTCCATAGTGTGTATATCTTCTATTACTTCATCCCTCAATCTGCTCTTTGCCCTGCCTTTGGATCTCCCTGCTGATGGTTTCCAATTCGTAATCCTCTTCACTATACTTTCGTCTTCACGTCTTTCTATGTGCCCTAACCAACTAATTGTCGCTGCTTTAATTCCTTTCACTATGTCTTCTCCTTTCATTTTTTCCGTCAGTTCGAAATTCATTCTTCCTCTGCATTCACCGGGCCAAAAATTCCTCGTAGGAATTTTCTTTCTAACACACTTGTTTTCATCACTTTTTATTAAATTTAATGTCTCACACGCGTATGTTATTGCTGGGTTTATTATTGTTTTATATATTTTAATTTTAGTTGCTTCACTGATACACTTATTTTTTAATAAATGCTTGTAACTGTAGTACAGTTTATGTCCTGTCTGTAGTCTGTGTTTAATATCTTCTTGTTTATCATTGTTATTGTTAATTTGTACGCCTAAATATTTAAAGGTTCCGATCTCAACGGTCCTCCTTGGCGGGTGTTTCTTTTGACATGTCATATATTTGGTTTTTTCTTCGTTAATTTGTAGTCCTCTTTTCACTGCTTCATCGTCCATTCTTCTTACCAATTCATCTAGCTTGCTTTTACTACGTGCTATTATAACCAAATCGTCTGCGTATGCTATGATTTGTGCTTTGTTTGTTATAATATTTCCTATATGTTCAATGTTTCGTATTATGCTTTCCAAAGTTAAATTAAAAAGAGTAGCTGATAGTGCATCCCCTTGTTTAACGCCTAAGTTTACATGAAATTATTCGTAGTTTCCACCATTAGTTCTAATGCTGATCTGTGTTTGATCTAATGTCATTTGAATTAAACTAATTATCTTACTTGGGATTCCCACCTTCTGCATATCCTTGAAAAGCACTCCTCTTTTAATACTGTCAAAGGCGTTCCTAAAATCGACAAATAATATGTGGAGTCTTATATTGAATTCGTACCCTTTTTCGATAATTTGCTTCATAATGTGAATGGCATCTGTCGTTCCTTTTCCTTTTGCGGAATCCAAATTGGTAGTCTCCAATTTCGTTTTCAGCATATTCTTTTAATCGTGCTTGTAGGAGTGTGGACAAAATCTTATATGTTGAATTTAAAAGGGTTATTCCTCTATAGCTACAACATTTTTCGAGGTCTCCTTTTTTATGTAATACTGTTACTACTCCCTTATTCCATTCTTTTGGCATCTTATTTTCCTTCCAGATGTTTCTAATTTTTGAATGTATTGTGATATGTAGGTGTTCTCCCCCGTATTTTATAAGTTCTCCATTTATACCATCGCAACCTGGTGACTTTTCATTTTTAATTTTTGTTATAATTTCTTTTATTTCTTCTGAAGTAGGTTCTGTTATTACTTCATCTTCTACTTCTTCGAGTTCATATTGCATTTCCTCGTTATTGTCTGTCAGTAAATTTTTAAAATAGTTTTGCCATACTTCTTTTATTTCATGTTCTTCATAAAATACTGTTCCATTTTCATATTTTATACCTCTTGGTTTGATACTATTTTTGTGTTTATTCTTCCTGATTTTTTGATAACAAAATTTTATGTAATTTGTTCTGTTTTCTTCTATTTCATCCATTTTCCTGTTCAATCATTCTTCTTTCTTGTCTTTACATAGTTTAGTTGCTCCGTTCCTTTTTGTTTTGTATACCTTCTTATCTTCTTCTTCACCTGATTGTTTTGTTTCCTGATTCTTACTTTTGTTACAACTAACAAATGATCAGTGTGCAAACTAGTTCCTCTGAAAGATCTTACGTCATTTACAGATGCTGCATCTTTTCTGGAGATTAATGCATGATCTATTATTGATTCCCTCTGTTTGTACCTGGGATTAGCCATGTCATCTTATGAATTGGTTTGTGTTTGAACTTCGTACTACCTACTAATTACTAAGTTTGCTGCTGCTGCAAAATTGCACAATCTCTCCCCATTGTTATTTGTATTGTCATGTAACGTGTCTTTTCCTGCTACCGATCTATAACATGTTTCTTTACCAATTTTGGCGTTAAAATCTTCTAAAAATATCAAAATATCATGCCTGTTTATTTTTTCATACACGTCTTCTAGCTGATTATAAAATTGTTCCTTTTCTTTTTCATCTGCTACTTCTGTTGGTGCATAGCAGTTTATAATTGTTAAATTCGCTGGTTTTGATTTTATTTGTAAATATGATATTCTTCCATTCATCGCTTTAAAGTTTAATATTTCATCTTTTATACGTCCATTAACTATAAATCCAGTACCATTGCTTCCTTATTTTTTCTCTCCTGCATATAACATCAGATAATCTTTCTTTTTTATTTCTCCTGCTCCTTCCCATCTAATTTCTTGCATTGCTGCAGCATCAGTTTCATACCTTTTCAATTCATTTACTAATTCTCTTGTTTTTCCTGGTGCTAATAGTAGGGTATTTTCATTCCATGTTCTAGTTTAAATGTTCTCTTTTGTTTTTTGATTTTTATTTTTCTTTTTTTTTATTTAATTGGTTTTCATTATCAGTTATCATAGCCAAGGTCATTATCTGTGAGGGCAATTGTGTTTTTAAATGTAGTTTTTTGCATCCGCGTTCAATTTTTCCTTAAATTTCAATTTTGACTCCGTCATATCCCATTCTTACACATTTCCATCAATAGTTATTTTCTGGTATCCTATTTTTACTCTACTTCCAGCGTTCACTTCTTCTTTTGCGTAGTTTCTTATTTTTCTCTGTATTTCCATCTCTTTGCTGGTCAGATCATTTTCAATATATATTCTTGTACCTTGGAGTCTATTTTTATTCATCATTATTTCCTTCTTTTGTTCCCACGTTGACACCTTGGGTACTATTGCCTGTTTCCCCTCATTTTTTCCTATTTTGTATGCTTCTGTAATGGTTGTATTAATGCCGAGTTCGTTTTTTATCATATTTTCTACGTTTTCTCTTGTGCCCCACTCTTCCTTAGTTTGTAGGCCTTTAATTATTATATTTTGTCTCTTCTTTTGCTTTTCTTGCACTTCCACTATCTTTTCTAAAACTGAAATTCTTACTTTCATTTCTTGTCTTCATCTAGTCCATTCTTCTTCTTTTCGTTTTAATCCTTTTTGCACTTCCGTTATTTTATCTTGATTGCTTTTAAAACCATCTCTCATTTCTCTTCTTAAATTTGTTCCCAAATCTTCTATTGCATTGAGTATGTTATCCATATCTGTAGTTACTTCTTCTTTTTGTTTAGATTTTTCTACCTTTGAGTTTTTCTCTGGTGTTCTGCTTATCTTTCTGCTCTTTTGGAATACTTTTATTGATTCTTCTGAATTTTCTGTCTCTTGAATCCCTTTTCTTTTCCTTGTAATATTTTCTAAATCTCTTTCGCTACTTATTGATGATGCTCTATCTCTTATTTTATTCTTGAATTTATTTGCATTCATTGGTTTATTATGACACTAAAAACAGCTGACGGGTCGCGTATGGCTTGTTTATCCGCTGAAAGTTTTGTCCTGGTTTAGAGCGTTCCACGCGTGCGAAAAAAACACCGTATCGTTATCGCAGCAACAATTTAGCTCTCGAATTTTGATGCAAATTTAATCCTGTGCGCTGTATTTTTGTTTTATTGGCGTATTGAATGCAACCGATTTGGGCCGTCCGCATTTATTCGGCTTTAGGTTCAGTGCGCCGCTAAAATGCACAGCTCGCGGGCGCCCAAAATGCACCAATCGCGATCGCGTACTTATATTCCCACAAGTAAGGTTGCCATATTTGAAAATTACAATTTCGGGGCAGGATTAGGAAAATGTTGGAAGGGGTAGGGGGGGGGGTGCTTCCAGGGAAAAGGTAATTCAATACTTCATTTTTTTAAGGTTTTTTTAAATTTCTTCGTAGTAAATTTTGAAATATTTTAAACTAAATACTAAATAAAAACATTAAACTATTATTCGAAAAGGAAACTAATAATAAAATTTATTTAACAGCAACACTAATACGAAGCTGAAATAAAAATGTTAATTTCACAATATGTAGTTATTAATACAGGGTTAGTCATGAGTTTTGACACAAACTGACACAAAACCTAACCTGATAACCTCGAATCTGACATAGACTTACAGTGCCACCAATGACATGTAAACAGAAAGTTGGGGACTTTGATTCAATTTATTAATCAAATTAAATATTGTATGTTGGGTTGCCATCAACTTTTGGTCAGAAGTAACCCACTCATGACTAACCCTGTATATTAAACACTACCTCTGCAATCAATTTACATTACCTGTTTTAGCTGCAGTAGCAGTGGTCATTGGGATTGTTGTATGTACTATCAATCATATTTTTAAAACTTTCAATTTCTTTTAAATTTTACTTACCTATATTAAATGTGGATCAAGGTGCAATTCACATAAACCCATAATTAATTGCCTATTTAAAAACGTCTTTGGAAATCAAATTCCACAATAGCGAAAAGCTAAATACTGATAGACAATGTTTTGTTAAACAATTAGTTGTAAATTATATTTTAGGAATTGAACCAGAATTTGCGGAACTCAATCGAAACCGGTAAAGCGTAAAATGTTCTTAGAAAATCGAGACATTTCGGGACAGCATTTCGTTTCGGGACAACTAACTCCAAATCGGTACAATCCTGAAAAATCGGGACGTATGGCAACCCTACCCACAAGTCCAGTGGGAATGCGTAAATGGCCAATCAGAACGTCCAGAAAAATTTCTGATAAAAACTTAAATGTTGCGGTTTCTCACGGACAAATGCAATGTTGGTAAAAGTTTATTTGGGCTTCAGATACGATGGCCCTTTAGGATAATAACGTTATACTCTTAAGAAATGCGTTGAACGTGCTTGTGAATAATTTAAGCGAACCTGCACAAAATCGTCTGAACAGTTTGAATTTAAAGGAAAAGCTGAAAACTAATCGCACAAAAATATATCTATTTAATTAACTTAAAACTAGAGTCAAACACTGTCAACCTTAAAAATGTTGTGACAAATATATGCAATGCCACTGAACTAAAATACCACCAGTGTAGATTTACATCTAACTGGAACAACCGCTGGCGTAAACTATCACCGCCTGGGGTTACCACCGATTGGAAACACCTCCGACTGCATCCGATAGCAGTTGCTGCAACACATTTTACATGAACGACCACGAATTTTTGGATTGAAAATAACTACCCTAAGTTTGTTTTTTATAATTATATATTTTTTCTACTCACTGTATAGAAAGTCGGCTTTTGCGCTCTAGTTTTAGGAAATAAAACTGTCAATTTCCAACCAGCGGGAGCCAATTTCTATTAACTCCCGGCGGGAGCCAATATGTGTTACCTCCCGCATTTGTGTTTATGTCATCATGGATACCACACCAAAGCTTGAGAACGCTATGTCGACTTAGACATTTAACAAAATGTCATCACAAAAATCTAAAGTTGCTAGATACACATCTAATAAATCTCCAAAGCAAAACTTTAAAAATTTTGCATTAAAAACTGGCGTTCGAAGACAAAATCATATATATATCACTGGAGCAAAAGTTCATTTCCTCCCTTGTGTGTTTATTCACATGCGGGAGGAAATGAATACCTTTGATCCCTAGATATATAAATAGCTATTATGTCTGCTGCAATGTTTTAGATATTCAATAAAACAGCAAATATTAAAAAGGTTGCTTTATTTCATTTTGCAAGGGGTACATATAAAATGTGTGTATTTGGGGTAGCAAAAAATTGCTCTGCTTTTAGCGGCAACTTCCCTGAATCAGGCGCTGTCTGTATTATTTTAGTCACATAAAATCGTTGTTTTTTATTGGCCTGCTTAACAATGTAGCTGGTTTAAAATTCATATCAGGACCATGTTCATAGGAATTGTTTATCTTATTTTGATGAGTACCATCACCCATGAAGGTATATTCCCTTTTTTTAAACCCTGTACATTCTTTTTCTGTTTTTTTAATTCTTAGTCCTAATTTTAATCAACAATAAAAATAAATCAATACTGTATAATATACAGCAAGTCTAAAATGAGGAAGGTCAGTATGGGGATCTCGTTAATAGTAAGAGATACAAAATGGGAAAAAAGTTACGTAATTAAAGGACTAACAGAATCAGGTCTAGAAATACATTTTTGACGCAAACTGACACAAAACCTAACCTGCTAACCTCGAATTTGACATCGACTTAAAATTGACAGCAGAGTAACCAACATTAAAAGTTTTTCAATTCATTGTATTATCTCACTAAATACAACTCGGGGTATTAGTATTAGTAATCGGCGATATTTCTTATTGAAACCAAAGAGCAAATTCAACTCGGTTTCAATTCGAAAATATCACCGATGATAATTATACCACTTGTGGTATTATGGCTGAAGATACTTCTTATCACATAAATTTGAGTTACGAAAAATAAATGACAAGTTGATACTGTCGAGCTAAACCTACGTGAGGATCCTTGATACATAAAATTAAATTTAAAAAATATTATTAAGGTGACTAGTAAAATTGAATTATGGGTTGCATAACTTTGTCTGCAGCATAAAGACTCGACGAAATGCAATGTTGTGTACAAAACACCAAATAGCCTTTTATGTTTAAAATTCCATACTTTAAAGGTCATTTTGAACGCATTAGACAGGAAAATTTCAAAATAGCCAAATACCGTCATCAGGGGATATATCGGACAATTTTTTATCATTTTATTTAATATCTCAAGAAAAATTTGTATAATTCAAATCTAATAAAGCAGTTTAATAGAGGTTTACTCAAGGAACATTTAACATACAAAAAACAATAGATTGGAATGCACTACATACTTTTTTTTTATTATTAAAGAGGATCCGATATAACCTTGTGTACGGGGATATATTGGACAATGCGTTGTTGTAAGGGAAAAGTGTATAATTTGATATTTGTTCAATATAGAATTTATATATAACCTTTATCAGACGATTTTAATTAAAAAAGTTAAAAATATATATTAAAAAATATACACCGGAGAAAGGATTCTTTAGGCAGGGGTCGGCAAACTACTCCCCGCGGGCCATATCCGGCCCGCCGTCTGTTTTTAATCCGGCCCGCGGGTTAATCCATGAAAAAATTGAAAATAAATGAAATTACGCGCTGTAACCACTGACATATATAAATGAAATGACTGAAGTAATAGAAATTTTTCTAAATGAGAAAAACTGCCCACAACCACCATTATCTTACAATGAATGGCTATGGAAATTAGCATTTGCCGCAGACATCATGGGATATCCTAAGGAATTTAACTTAAAATTACAGGGAAAAACAGTGCTCATATGTGAACTGTATTCTGTCGTAAAGTCATATCGCCAAAAATTTGCATTGTTTGAAACACAAATCACATTAACCAAGTTTAACCATTTTCCATGCTGAAATTTTTTTAATATTAGGGAAATCCACATTCCCAAAAAAAATCGCGGCGGATATATTTTCTGAACTTAAACTACAATTACAACAGCATTTTTCGGATCTTGATGAAAGTGCAAAAGACATTTCCATATTTCAAAATCCACTTGCCTGTACAATTGAGGGGCTTCCGTCAAAACTTCAATTGGAAGTGATTGAACTGCAAATTGATGATATGCTAAAAATGATGTTTAAAGAAATGGATCTAAACCAATTTTTTAATATCTTTCGGAAGATAAATACGCTCAATTAAAATCATATGCTCGGGATTTTATATCTTTACTTGGGAGTACTACTACCAATGTGAAAGGACATTTTCGAAAATGAAGGATGTAAAATCGCAATACAGATCATTATTAACAGATGACTATTTGCAAATAACTTTAATGATAGGATTTACTAATTTCGAACTTAAGTATGATGAACTATTATCTCAGAAAAAACAATTAAATTCATCTCATTAGTACAAAATGTAACCAGTTATATAATAGGTTTATTAATAGATGGAAATATTTTATTCATTTTTTGTGTTAGTATGTATAGTATACCGGGTGCTGGCTTGCGCGACGCACCATAGGAATTTGCATAGTAAATTCTGTATGTTCAATTATTTGCTCCCCTAATTATTTTAGAGTTAAAGTGTAAATGCATTTTTTGTAAAGAAAAAAATACTGCATCCATTCATACTGTTGCTAATAATTTTTTTTTTCCGGAACCGAAGGAATGCAAAAAACAAACTAGCATTTTCACAAAAATCAGTGATGCCATGGAATTATTGAAACAAGCTAATGCCGCAAATGCGTGCGGCGAGACAATATGTGCTGTTTGTTTGTTGTCATGGATGTTTGACGTTTATAATAATTCATTATTAATTATGTTCTGCTTAATGCCTCTAAGGTACCTAGACCTTGTCCATAACAAAAATGGTTTTACGAGTATGGTGGACGTTCGTTAAGTAAGCTCCTTGTTTATTGTAAAATATCTGCAGATTCCAAACAGTACAATCATTAATAGACTGATTCATTTTAAGTTGAAGACTACAGGCGGGTTATTAAATAATTGTAGGTGCAGTAATGAGGTTCAGAACTTACACCAAAACGAGAAAAACAACAATACGTTCAATCTTTTGCCGGCAATGACTGGATGATCACCCCGCACGCACTTGCGTTGGCATTCACTTGTTTCAATAATTCCAGGGCATCACTGATTTTTGTAAAAATGCTAGTTTGATTTTTTGCATTCCTTCGGTTCTGGAAAATGAAAATTTGTTAGCAACAGTATGAATGGATGCAGCATTTTTTTCTCTACAAAAAATGTATTCACACTTTAGCTCTAAAATAATTAGGGGAGCAAATAATTGAACATAAAAAATTTACTATGCAAATTCCTATGGTGCGTCGCGCAAGTCAGCACCCGGTATATAAATATTATGTAAAAATATCACTTCCTAATAAAAAAAATAAACTTGTTTTTTTGCTCTATGAGTAGAATTGCCCATGTAAATGTCTTCGACTTTGCTACCTGGCCCGCCGAGCCTACAATTTTTATGTTCTGGCCCTTTCCAAAAAAAGTTTGCCGACCCCTACTTTAGAGGAATAGTAGGTAAATGAGCAAGCAAAATTGAGTCCCTTGTATTTTTATTTTATCTAAAGTACAAGCAAAGAAAACACAAAAAAGAACTAGGTATTTCTCATAAATAGAACAACAAACTTAAAGAACATTTTCTGGAAACATATATCTGCCTCTAAAAAAAAAATGGATTCCTCAGCTTGAATTTTATTTCTTTTAATCCAACTGAAATCACATCTTCTGTTACAGGGAATACAAAAACATCATTTTTACCTTTGTAGTTACGCAAGCAACTTAGAATAAAACATTTTTTCTTAACATCTATAACTTTATAAGTTCCTCTGTTGTAGACAAGGGCAATGATCACACAATTGTCTTTTTCAAGATCAGAAGGACTGTTGACTTCTGCCTTCAACTTCTCATTTTCTGTCTCTTGAGATTTCACTTTCAATTTCCCTACTATCATCTTCATCTATTTCGTCTTCTGTTTCTTCATTTTTTTAACTTTCATTTCTCATACCTGAAGATGTTGGTGGCTGCTCTAGATCACTTACTGAGATTAGATTTCCCAGAAGGAACGTAGATTTTCTTTCTTCGTTTTAGTGGTTTTTTTTCTTCAACTCTAGTTGTTTTATTCATAACGTTTTCAAATGCAGACAATAATTGTTCATTAGTTTGGGGGTTATATTTGGGTTTTATTTTCTTCGTGATATTTTCAGAGTTTCTTTTAGCAAGCACTTGGTTTCTTTTCAAAAAATATTCACACCAATCGTCACCTGGGCGGTTCTCTTTAAAATGAGTTATCGTCCTATCCTTTTTGTCAAGATAATGCTTAACGAAGTCTTTTAAAACGGCCTGGATGAATGGAAAATTAAAATGAGCAGCAACTTCTAGAGCACTTACAATCTGTTTCTCTTCCTGAACTCCAAATACAGGTAGTGTTCCTAATTTATCACCATGTAATCCCTTATATTTGTCATACAGTATTGATCTTGGCACTGAAAACTTTTCAGATGCTTGTCCAAAAGATAGGTGATCGTCAACTACTGCTCGTAATGCACTTTCCATGCTTTCCTCTGCATAATTTCTTCTATAATGTGTCCCAAGAACGTGTTTATGTTTGCGAGGCACAATATTTTCATTGTCCTGGAAAACCACACAATCTATATTTCTGAGTTTTTTCGAAAATAAAAATCAAAAATTTAAAAACAACCTATAGGATTTGTTAATGAGGTTATGTACTAATAGTTTTCTCAAAGAACCGAATCTGTATGAACAATATTTGAGGTTTATACAGAGGTTTTTATAAGTAACAAAGTTTAGCACAAATAATTAGATTTAAATACCATTTAAAAAAAAATACTTACCAATAAAAAAAAATTCGACAGTTAATTCACATATACAGCTGACCTTCATACAAGCTGTCAAATTTACTGAGGCACAAGATTGCCAACAAACTGTAGGTGCTAGAGCGGAAAATTCAAAATAAATACCAGTTGTCCGATATATCCCCTGATGACGGTAACGGTTACCCTTATTTTCTCTTTATATCGTAAATACAGGCAGACCTTGCCGTTCGCGGATTTGTGTTTCACTGATTTGATTTTACGCGGGGCACTTATGTGCTCCCTTTTCTTTGCCATTCGCGGGTGGAATCGCCAACGTTAACTGTTTCAACTTTCACACACGTATGCGGTTTCTCTCATGAACACCTAAATAACATTATTTATTACGAACTTGTCAACACACTTATCGAGCCTATTTCTTTGAATCTCTTATTACCAAATTGGACCTGAAATAAATTGTAAAATTATAACTTGAATAAACAAATGGACTTTCGAGCTCTAGATTCAAGTGGCAGACTTATGTTACGTATGGAATTCTAGTTTTTGAATTTTTTGAGGTTGCATAGTATAAATAAATCTAGTTAATGGAACCTAACCCCGTTTTTATCATTTATGTGTTTACGGCGCATCGCGGCATTCTTCTGGAACGTAACCCCTGCGAGCTGCGACGTCTGCCTGTACTTCATTACTACTACAACTTAAAAAAAGCATTCCTCATTGTCTTGGGAAACAAAAACCAAGAAATGTTCCTAAAATGTTTCTTAAACACCTTTAGGTGATACTCCCTTCAAGTGCTTTAGCTCCTCGACTGACAAAGAACATCTTTCACATATTTTACTAGTAAATTAGGGATGTGCGGTATGATATTTTGAATTTTTGGTCAGTCTATCATCAAGACCGATCCAAGGTTTTTGCAGCCTGGGTTCGAATAACTCATCTTTTGACCATTAAATTCCATTTTTTATTTTTTACATCATACATACATAATTTAATGAATAAAACAATTTCAATGAAGTGGTTTGATATTTATATTTCGTGTTCTATGGTAATAAGGTCTAAGTGATTAATCTTTCCTGCAAGATGATCCAACATAGATATCTTTCAAGAAAACAAAATTATTTTGCTGAGCTGAAATCTTCCTCCTTTAGGTTTTGACTGGTACTGCAAAATGGTAATTGATAAATTCCAAGAGGAATGACTAATTCTGGTGGACCGGAACTCTCATATATCCCAAGAAAGTTTATAACAATGATTAAATATCCAAAGAAAACTTCATTGTTCAGCTGAAATATTTATAACAGCAACTTCTCACTAGGATGTCGTAGCAAACTTCGTCGTGACGTTTGGTAAAATAGTTAAGAGTTGTGCGTTCATTAGCAGTTTTATTTTATTATTCAGTGAAATGGTGATTTATATTGTGCTTTTATAAACAAATAAGTCACGTTCAACGAGTAACACGTGGAATTTATTAAGACAGATTCTGGAGGAAAATGCAAGCTTTGTCAGTGTTACGTTAAGAATTCAGAAGGAACTACAAATTTAAGAAAATATCTCACAAGAATACTGATTTTGTAAATATTTATTGTTTATTTCTTGATTGTTACTACTATTATTGATACAGTTCTATTTGCTAGGCGTGGACTCAAAGGTTCGGAGAAATAAACTTTGAAAATATCTCTGATCAACTGTGTACTGGTACTTTTGTATACAATACTGCCTCAGTACCAGTACTTTTCGGTGTATAGAACATCCCTGTAGTGAATACATGCAAAACTTATATTTATTTGTATCTCGTTTGCAGTCTCCATGGAAAACTTATATTGACAAAAACAACGAAAATATAAATGAAACATTTATTATTATACAGAAAACACATAAATGGCACTTTTAAGTACCAGGATAAATTCATTTTAAACTCAGTAGTTTTCTTCGAAGGTAGAAAACTATACAAAAAGAACAATAAAAAATAATTATAATAACATGTGGATATAAAGCTTAACGAAGTAATACTTATGCATAATCGGTAGTATTAGTAGCCCATTCAAAACAGTCGAGGTGCTTATCATAGACTTCTTGTGTAATGCCCATAACTTGAAGCTCTAAAATTAGTTTCTCCAGCTTTGCTACTTTTTTCAAAACTGGGGGAAAATACAGATCCATAATTACTTTTACTTCCTCAATTGTATTTTTTAATTCCTCCAGTATCTCCCTATAAAAATATTATAATCATTAATATTATATAAATATTATTTATGGTTCGTTTTTAAATTGTTAAGTTTGTGTTTTCAGTATTTGTTTTAAGTCAATTTTTTTATTGGTGAACATTTTTAATATTGTTTTTATTTAGCACAACATATTTACATTAACACAAAACTGTTATCCTTACCCCACTTCCAAATATCTGTTCACCAAATCCTCCTTCAGCCATTTAAGAGACATGAAACAATAGGTGAATCGAAGGGCACCACTTTGTAAAGAAAAATTACCGTAGCATTTATCATAGTATTCTATTAGAACCTTCTGCATCTCCATATGGCATTTTAAATTACCTATAATACATATTAGGATGATCACAACATATCACAACTTCTGTTTCACACAAGATACCTCTTTTTAGATAATATTTTGCAAATTCTTTATAGAAGTCTCTGATCACTCTATGATAAGGCTGGTATATAGTTTTAGCTAACTGCAAACCCCGCTTTGCATCTTCCAGGTCATTAAACTCATCAACTAGAATTAATAAGGCTACTGTTAAATCCAGCAGTTAAATCTTAAAAAAGTTTGACAAGTATCACTAAATACAATAAAGTAGGGACAAGAAATCAGACGACGTGCGCCACCAAGAAAATTTTAGTTTAGCTTAAACTGTTAATTTTCCATTGATAATTGATTAAGCTTAAACCAAACCCATGATTTCAAATGAGCTGTAAAGAAGAAAATAAATATCGGTTTTGTAAATCTAATGGTGGTATTTATGACGTCACTAAAATTTATTTGGTGGCGCACGTCGTCTGATTTCTTGTCCCTACTTTAGGTACTACTTCACAAATTGAACTAATAAAGGTTAATTGAAACTATCCAGTAGTACTTACACTCTGCCAGGTTTTGTAAAACCGATCTTTCTTTGAAAATTACGTCTGGAGATATGTTGCTTTTAGAATTGCAATCTAAACAAGTACCTGCAGCAAAGATTCCGACCTTCCAGTTAAGAATTAGCGGGCCGTTGCATTTTGAACAAAAATACGCATCGTATGCCCTCTGCAACAATTGCCATTACAAATTATTCCAATTTCAATGTTTATTGTATTAAATTTCTGTACTTACAAGACATTTTTGGGTTTTTGCAAGCTTGACATTTCAAGTTCATAAAGCATTCTTGCAGGAGTATGATTTCGCGTCCCATGGGTTTCGGCAGACATTCATATTCTCGATATGCATGGTGAATTTCTTCATTGGGTTTTATGTTTTCTATGGCTTTAACTACCACAGTATCCCCTACAAAACTAAATGCATATATTACAAATTTGTTGGAAATTATGTAACGAGCTTGAATGCAAACAGGCCACATCAAAATATGTGTCCTGTAGAAAAAAAATCAATTATTGGTAGCTCAATGATTACTTATAAAAACGAAAACAATAAAATTATTCCATATTATAACAGCACTTTTTAGATAGTTTTCAAATCTCTTCACTAATTTCAGGTAAATCACATACATTTTAAATAAAAAACTTCAACTTGAATTCTTTAAACAGCTTAAATATCAGCATAATGAAGAAAACCGGTGGCGTTTAGTATATATATAAAAAAAAATGTTTACTGACCTACCAATTTTATTGCTTTGAATAATCAGTATGCAGCTTTAGTAACTAACATTTTTAATATATTTTGTAGTGGTTTGTTTTGCAAAATTAATAGATGCTTAGACATTGGATCAGATGATTTTATAATAAGATAAAATATTAAACAAGAAATACCAACATCTTTTAACCTTCCTGTTATCCTGTGGGGTGCTTTGGGCAACTTTTAATGCTCATAACGCTCATATAATTTCCTTACTTCATAAACCATCGTTGTATTATTTCAAATTAACATTACTGTTTGACGTTACTAAACTCAAATCTGTCAGCTACACAAATTAAGCTGCATTTGCCTCGGAACGTAACCCTTTCGAATTCTGTCTTATCTAATGCTAACCTTTCTCCCTCAAATTATAGTTACTGTTACTCATATCAAGTGCATTTATTAGTGTACATTACTGACTATTTTGCAATAAATAAAATATTTAATTCTGTGCTCATTTAGAAATTATTCTTTTTCGTGTTAGTCAGGCAATCAGAATTGCTGTGGGCAGTAAACCATTACAGTATATACTTAATTCAAAAGCTGATAAGAATTTAAGTGCCGTTACCAGTTTGTCTGTATTAAATTACATTAAAATGTTCATAGTATAAGAAATAAAATGGATGAGATTAATTTTCTTTTAATGAAGTAGATCCTCATTATGTTGAACCGAACACCGTTTGAAAGAAAATTAAATTAGTTTTTAACTGTTAGGTATAATTTTCTGTAGATCAAATCCAAACTATGGAGATGATGCGATTTATGTAAGAATACCTATTAAAGTTAGAAACGGTTGAAACAAATTCTGAATTAATTTTCTTCGAATTCAGACTTGAGAAAAAAATGCAAATAGCAATAGTGTGTTTACAGATCTCTATCTGGAGACTTTGATACATTTTCACATGTACTAAATCAGGGGTAGGCAGGTGCTGTAAATATTTGGTTTTACAATGCAGAATGTTATTTCAGCTTGACAGATCTTGCCACTGTCTCGTTTCGTTATGCTTCTTCTTCCCATAGTGCAAAATTAGAAGATAAGAATAAACTAGTTCGTGTGTCGGTGCACCCATGGGTCTTAGTGATAGTTCAAAGTTCCTGCCTCTTCGCGGTAACTCGAAGCTTGTGCATCTTTGTAACGCATAACGGTGTAACCTTTCATTGTATTCAGTATTGTATCCAATAAACAACAGACGGAGTGCGTTTATACCTGTTTCATTTGTATTATTTAATATTTTTGAAATTTTTGACGAGTGGGATGGATAAGTGGGTGATTCAAAAACGACCTGAATCAACAGCAAGTGACAGTGCTGAGGTAAATAAAGCTATCAAAGCTAGTGGTAAAAGGAAAAAAACAAGGGAATTGAAGAACGAGACGTCAAAACCAAGAAACCTGGGAGCTAAAACTTGTGGTGTCTCCTGTGCAAAAAAAGTTTTAACGAGAATAAAGTAGACAGTTTGAAGAAGCTCTTTGAACATACGCAAAATGAATTCAACAATAAATTTCTCATTGATGGTCGTAGTTGTGTCAGTGAAATTGCCCATTTGAAAACACAGGTTCAATATCACAAAAGCAACCTAAAGCAGTTTTTTTTTTAGCGAACGAGCTGATAACGTTAGCTAACGGCAAAAAAACCATTTCTCGATGCTGAGATGGTAAAAGGTAATGTAATCACGGTAATCGAAACTCAGAAAATTACGAATCGAAAATGAAGAATAATGTTCTTCAAAAGGTGTAGAATTTGCAGTTAAGTCGCAGGACGGTTGTTCGCAGAGTGTTGGAAGTATTCAAAAATCTAGAAGAATAATTGTTTGAACAATTGAATGATTGTTTGTTTTTCTTTAGCGCTGGACGAGTCAACTGATTTAACTGACACAGCACAATTAATATTTTGGGTTCGGTTTTTTCAAAAAACCCCAAAGAAAGAAGTCACATGGTGTTAAATCGCACGATCTCAGGAGCAATTCCCCTTTGCGTTTCAGAAGACCATGCGATCCAAAAATCGTTTTCCCAATAAATCAATTATTTCACATGCACCGTCTTGCTGAAACCACGTCTTCCAGGTCCATACCTTCCACTTGAGGCCACAAGAACTCCGTTATTACGTGTAGTGACGTTCGCAGATTTTCAGCAACACTCACATTCACAGTTGGAATGTTTTCTAGAAACTGGCCAGAACGACAATGTACAGGAGATTTACTATCCACAATTGATCCAATTTTCACCAATTTTTAATCAATCTTTGAAAAGTGAACAGATTTGATGTACTTTCACGACTGAAAATTCTACGAACTTTGCGAACGGTTATTTTGACTTGTGGCGATTTTAATTTTGTTTTCAATGAAAATAATAAAGTTATGGAATTAATGCATATGTTTTCATCTTTTTTTTGTAATACTAGACCGTTATTGTATTGTGTGTGAAGTGAATTTCGTTGAAGTCGGACATGGATCTTGAGTGATGGCAAAACTTTTAAATTTATAGGGTTTGTAGCCTTCAAATTCGCGGGAAAGTGAGACTAATCGTGAAAAGACAGAAAGTGACGAAAGCGTGGAAGAGTAGACGTGCAGAAAATTTTGAGTTAATTTGGAAAACAATAATTGCAGAACACAAACGTTGGACATTGGAAACGCACCATCAAACAGTTGACATAACAGGTAAACAAGCAAGCGCGGCCGCAATGCAGAGTCGATGACCAATAAAAACAAAAAGATAGAAATAAAATAGAAACAGCTGAGCAACAGGCAAAGACAAGAGCAAGATCATAAATGGAGGCGCTATAAGGATAAGGAAGGACAAATAGAGCGCGAGTTATTTGCAAGAAGTAAGAAGATAATTAGATCACCTGAATACGAAAAAAAAATTAGGAATCCTAGAAGTTAGAGAAGGAAGAAACAAAGGAAATGATAACAACTATGACAGAAGAATTGAGAAAAAACTCTTCGGAAATAAAGAGGACTATGAGAGAAGGATGGAAGCTGGTGAAACAGCAAATGAACTAGAAAAAGAGAAAAGAAAGTGTAACATTATAATAAGCGACATCAAGGTAAACGAAACGGAAGTGAAACAACAAGGAGTGCAAGAATTCCTGCAAACGGAATTACAGGTAGAAGCAGCAATAACAAAATCACATAGCATTAAGAAAAACGCAGGAAAGATGCTAATTGCAGAAGTAGAAATAAAAACAAACTAAAAGGAAAAAAGAAAATACAATATGAAATCAAGAGCATAGCTTGAGAAGAACGGAAAAAATTAAACGCAACCGTCAAAGTAGGGTACCAGAAGCTAACAATTAACAATAAAGAATTTATATGAAAGAAAACGGAACAAAAAACTGAAGCGAAAAAGGCAAGACCAAAAGAAAATTACTTAGGCAACAAATATGACAATGCTAAAAAATGCAGAATAGGAAAAAAATATAATCAAATTAGGAGCTTGGAATGTGAGAAGTACTTACGGCAAGACAGAAGAAATTGTAGAAGAAATGGAAAAAACAGGAGTCAATTACTTAGGCATTACAGAAACTAAGAAACCTAGAAATATACAAGAGAGGAACCTTCAAGGGGGAAAAAATCTATCATTGATTATTTTCTAGTAAACAAAAAAAGTTGGAAATCGGTAAAAGACATAAGAGTAAACAGAGATGCAGAGATAGGAAGCGACTATCTATTATTAATGGAATGGAAAGAAACAAAACAGACGAAAGAAGAAAAGAGATAAAAAACAACAGACTAAATATACCTCAAGTAAGAATACACTACAAAACAATATTGTATAAGAAAATACAAAAATGTGAACCTGGAACAACAGTAGAAGGAAAATGAGAGGAAGTAAAGAACAACATAATAGAAGAAGCAGTAAAAGAAAGCTGTGGTACAGCAAGAGTAGGCAATAAAACAGTAAAAAGAACCTCATGGTGAACAAGTGAAAAAAATAAAAGAAGATGAAATGGAAAGAGTATGTTAAATAAATAAAAAAAAAGACTATGATGAATATAAAAAGATCAGAAGAAAAGCTAGAGACAAAGTAATGGAGGCAAAAATTACAGCGAGGATTGACTTCGACAACAAAATGAAAAATAGATACAAAGATAATCAAAAGCTATTTTATGGAACGCTAAAGCAACTAAGAGAAAAAAAAGTGACACTGCAGATGATCAACGATGAAACCAGGCAAATACTCAACAACGAGGAAGAAATAATGCAAAGATAGAGAAAGTACTTTCAGGAATTACTAGAGAAGAAGGCGATATCAATGACCAACCAGATCAAGTAATACAAGAACCAGAACAGAAAGAAAGAAAAAAAAATGACTAGAGAAGAACTGGAGAAAGCAATATAAAAAAATTAAGATAGGAAAGCTGCAGGACATGATGGGATTACTGCGAAAATGTTAAAAAACATTGGAGAAAAAGCAAAGGAAGCACTACTGAAGGTGTTTCAACAGCATAATTAAAGAGGGTAATACCCCAAACGACTGGCAAATAGGAATAATTACAATGCCTTCCCATTTGCCAGATTTTGACTCACCAGAACTCGTTTTGCCGGATAATTATTTCACCGGAAAGTTATTTGTCGGATTCCGTTTCACCGGATTGTAAGATGCTCTGTCTTTCTAGCTTGTTTAGGTTATTTGCAGACTTTGATAGTTTTTTTTAATTGAATATCCCATTAACAGTGCCTTGCCATTTGCTGGATTTTTTGTCGGACATATTTTATAATTTAAAAATTTTGATATCCGGCGAAATGCATTCAGTCATGATTAATTCCGGTGAATGGAAGCGAAATCGAATAAAATATATGCAAGGATAATAGAAGCTAGAATTCGAACAGAAATAGAGACGTTCCTAGAAGATTCACAGTGTGGTTTCTGAGAAAAAAGAAGTACGCAAGACTTAATCTTTACACTAAGGCAGATAAGTGAGAACACAATAAGGACAAACAATCATGCACCTGTATGCTTCGTAGACCTGCAAAAAGCCTTTGACAGAGTCCAAAGAGGGGATGTGTGGGAATGTCTAAAGAAAAGCGGAATAGATGACAACATAGTAGATATGACTAAGATCCTCTATAAAAGATATTTAAGCTATATGTGGACAAGAAATGAAACATCAAAAATATTCCAAACTGGAGGAAGACTCGGACAAAGCTGCATATTAAGCCCTTTACTATTCACAATAGTCCTAGATGATGTGGTAAAGCAACCTAATAGAGAAATAAAACCCTACAAATCGGAAACCGGAGAATGAGAAGAATACAAGTGACACAATTTATATTTGCAGAAGACATGGTAATGCTAGGTGAAACGGAATGGGACCTACAACATAATATGACAAAGAACTGAAAAAGTAGAATATGCTAATAAACACGAAAAAATCAAAACAATGATCATAAGTCCAGAGCCAAGAACGCAGAACATAGAAGCGGAGAGAAATAAACTAGAACAAGTGAAAGATTTTAAATACCTAGGAGTGCTGGAAAATTGAGGAAGAAATTAACTAAAGAATTGGAGCGGCAGGCTGACTTTTTAATGCTGTTAAAAAACCCATGTTTATAATTAGCACTGCACAATTGTCAGTGTCCTATAATAGGTTGCCTTATCTTGCTCTTTGCAACCTTTGCTTTGCACCGTTTCTTTACCCGTCTGCTGTCTTGCTCTTTGCTGGCTTCATAAACTTTTACTCATAACGCTCATAGTAATGTGGGTCGGGTAAATACCCAGTGGATCGGGTATTTTTAAATGCGTATTTACCTGGGTATTTACCCCTGCCTCGGGCAAATACCTAAAAAGTGGGTCTTTATCAAATTTGTAATATTTAGAAAGCTAAGGTAACTTTTACTCATTACTCACATAATAATGTTATCAGCGTGAGTACTAAAAAGTGGGCAAAGAGCGGGAAATTTTGAATTAAATCTTAGTAATTTTTTGCTTTTATGTTTCTTCCAGGTGTAGCACCTCAAACTTTCTGGTTACATGTCATTGGTGGCACTGTAAATCTATGTCAAAGTAGTGAATCACCCGAGCTACGCTTCGCTTCGCTAATTACAGGATTTAATTAAATTAAATATGATTCAATTTTACTTTACTTTTTTGTACTTTTTTGAAAATAAAAACCAAAACCGGCGTAAGTCTAAAAATTAGCAAAATGTTAAGCTATCATACAATTTAATCGGTCCAGTATCTTCGGAGGAGATAGCGAACAAACATAGAAAGAAAGAGACCACCGATTTTGTGGTATAGATTTGAGGTTAGCAGGTTAGGTTTTGTGTCAGTTTCGGGGTTAGCAGGTTAGTTTTTGTGTCAGTTAAACTGACACAAACCCTAACCTGCTAACCTAGAATTTGACATGGACTTACAGTGCCACCAATGAAATGTAAACAGAAAGTTGGGGTGATACACTTACGAGAAATATAAAAACAAAAAATTAGGAATTAATTAAAATTTTACCGCTCTTTCCCCACCTTTTAGTACTCACGCTGTATAAATGCACTAGAATATTTTATGTAAAATAATAATTTAAATGTAACACTGAATAAGCAGGTAAATTAATAGTTTTATCGGGAAGAAACATTGGCTGCCGAAGATTATGGAAATAAACAAAAAGCAATAAATTGCACCTGTCAGAATTTACAAAAAAAATGTGGTGGTTCTGACTCTGAAGGTTGGGATGATTTATATTATGTATTTGTATATTATTTTCCAACTTGTTTCCATTTTTGAAAAATGAACTAAACATTAACTTGGAGAACATTAATAATAATACATACTTCTATACATATTAAGAAACAATCTTAATAAGGCAAAGAAAATAACAAAATGATATAAACGTTGTATACCGATGGGACCATAATTATGTATAACAGAAATGAGATAGCATGAACAAAAGTACATAATACTTAAGAAAGAAAAAACCGTTCAAAAGTTTTTTTAGTAGGCATATTTAGTTGACATACGCCATAATTTAAATGAGCGTCAAGTCTAATCAAATATTTGTTTCTATGTTCATCTCTTTCTTTTTCAAGCATTGAATTTTGTTTTTATTCGTGCTATCTTATTGCTGTTTTATACAGGTTGCCTAAAATTGTACGGAACATGGCAATTCCATGAGTTGGAAAAGGTTCAAATACCATTTGCAATAAGAGTAACCGAAATAGAAAATGCAATAATTACTTTGGTAGCTAGGCAACAAGTAGCTATTGCACCTACTTGTTGCTTAGCTACCAAAGTAATGATGGCAAATAGTATTTGAACCTTTTCCAACTCATGGAATTGCCATGTTCCGTACAATTTTAGGCAACCTGTATAATTATGGCCCCATCGGTGTTTTGGGCAGGAATTGTTCTCAGTCCAGCTATTTTTTTATTCTACATTTTTATAAAGTTCGAATAGAGCACCTTTACTTACCAATCAATTATACTGGTTAGATAAGCTTTATAATATTTCTAAATGAGGCTATAATTACCCGTTTAAATACCCATTTTGGGTATTTACCCAGGTAAATATCCCGGGTATTTACCCCTAAAAATAAATACCCCGGTAATTTACATCACTAAACGCTCATGTAATTTTTGTCACGCCGCAAACCATCTCTGTATCATTTTAAATTCACATTATTGTATTGACGTTACCAAATCAAATCTGTCAGCTACATAAATTAAGGTGCGCTTGCCATTCCGATCATCAATTATGAATAAAACATTAAACGTAACCCTTTTGATTCTGCCTTATCTAATGCTAACCTTTTTCAATCAAATTATAGTTACTGTTAATCATATCACGTGCATTTTTTAGTGTAAAATACTGACTATATCTTGCAATAAACAAAATATTAATTCTGTGCTCATTTTGAATTATTCTTTCATTTTCGTGTTAGTTAGGCAACCAGAATTGCTATGGGCATTAAACCATTGCATAATATGCACCATCTTCGTATCTATAATTTTTATATACCTAAGCAAATTTTATGTATCTCATACTGATGTTGGAAATATTGTCCACCCCGTGTCCTTGCTAAAGTCAAGAACTCCAGACTAGCGATTCTATAATTAAGGACACCAATTTCTAAACCGCCATCTTCCACTTCAGATTTAAGACTAAAAAAATCTGAACTATTTTCTGTTCTAAAGTTCAAAACTCATACAGAACTATTGAAAAGAGAAATGTAAAGCTTTCATGATATCAAAAGCTCTTGTAAAAACTACAAGATTTCTTAGCAATAAAATAAAAAGCATAAGAAGTTAACATATTCAAGCCGAGAGCTAACAAAATATCCATCACAGATATCAGAGAACACTTTAGATCGTAACTTAATTAAATCTAAAAATATCACGACAAAGATGATGCTAATCTTCTTAACATGGAATTTCGGCTTAGACCGCGTAGTATTTGTATATGAACACCCAGCATTTTCTGGCTTAATGTGCCTTGCACCGTGTGAAGTCGAGCAAAACCCCGCGCGATGGTTATGCTCTTTGGTGGCTCGTGTTGTTCGAGTATCTTGAGAACGATGATACTTAGGCAGATTTGGCCGTTTTGCTGTTTGTGCATCCATATTCACTAACGTTTCGCAAGACTTTGCAGCTTGCATCATCAGAGTGAAAGTCGCACTAAGAACCGAAGGTCGGTGTGGAGCTATTTATAGTCCTCCGTGCCTCTTAGTGCAACTTTCACTCTGATGATGCAAGCTGCAAAGTCTTGCGAAACGTTAGTGAATATGGATGCACAAACAGCAAAACGGCCAAATCTGCCTAAGTATCCTCGTTCTCAAGATACTCGAACAACACGAGCCACCAAAGAGCATAACCATCGCGCGGGGTTTTGCTCGACTTCACAAGATGCAAGGCACATTAAGCCAGAAAATGCTGGGTGTTCATATACAAATACTACGCGGTCTAAGCCGATATTCCATGTTAAGAAGAATAATTCGAGTAACCGCAAAAGCCTCAAACAGTATAAAAGATGATGCTCTGCTTGCTAAATTTGGGGCTTTTCAAGTTGTGAAAATCTTTCGGACTTTTTTTATCAATACCTTAAGTATCTTCTTCAATAATGACAAAATCAATTTCCCATTGACTTTTTTAAAAAGCATATAGCCTCACCACAACTCCTAACATATTTCCCACAGCTTCAAAATGTGGATGAGAATATTTCTTCCCAGCAAGCATAAAATGTTCGTTTTCCTAGATTCTTAAAAGTAAATACTAATACATAGATCAATTTTTTTACCTTAAATTATTGCATATTTAATTTCAGTTAAGTGCACTGTTACTTAATACCAATCAAATACTACTTACTAGTGCGTGGTGTTAGGTTTGCAAGAGTGGGTCGTCATAGCCATTGATGGACAAACTGCAGCACCTACAGTTATGTTTTTAACAGGCAATACGTCAATATTTGGTATTTTTATTCTACTCCAATGCAACTGAACAATGTGCTTAATTAATACACCTCCTATTTTGTCCGTCAGCTCCTTGTTACTTTTATTTGCATATGCCGGCCACTTCTTTAGGTGATCAAAAAAATCTGTCTTTAAGTTCAAGTAAATTACGAAAATCTCAGCTGCCTACATAGAATACAAAATTATTAAGTATTTCTTTATCATAAAAACATACTCACCGTTGCAAATACCTCTAAGGTCTTGTTGTCAAATTTCTCGATAATGGTAGGCAAGCTAAACATGTAAGGATAATTGTCATCACTGTTTCCATAATTGTTGATTATTCCATTTTCAAAATGTACATCATTCATAGGCAGTCCCGTTTGGAGCCCTTTAAATAAAATTTGCAAAGACATTGGACAAAACCCCTTTATATCCAAAATCTTTGCCTGGACGGCAATGCATTCCCACTGGTGTCCATTGTTCCAGGCTGTATCACGACACTCCTCCGAACAGTATAGATGTGCTACGCAACCTTTATTGCACCTTCAAAAATGTTATGGTTGTCAGCAACTGAATTTAAGAATTTATCATTAAAATATGGAAAGAAGTAACTTACGGAACACAACTAGCTGCTGGCTTGAGACAATTATGACAATGAATAGGAAATATTTCGTTATCATAGTAATATACAAAAGCATATGCTTTTTCGACAAATAGAACGTCACCTGGTGCAATCTCCTTTTTGGCTACTACACGGGCACCTCCGCATTTGGTGTGTCTGTAACGAGTTTTTAATATCTAATAGTACTGCAGTAGATCATGACAAAGATACAAAACTTTATTGAAGTTTCAATTATTAAAAATGTCTAAATAATGGTTTATGCAAAAAAAACAGAATCAATAACAAAAATGATCAAAAATTATGTTTGCATCTATTTATCTAAGTCTTATTAGTGTGGGGGAACATCAGAACTAAAATGTATTCTACTCTGAAGCTGAAAAGGGTGAAAGAGAAAATCGTGGATTTCTATTATCACTACGTGTTTTGTGAAAAAATTAGAACCATTTGACATTTTTAGCAGCTGCAAATGCTCTGGACATCTGTGAAAAAACTGTTTTTAGTTATTATGTTATTAGTAAGGCCGGGATCCTAAGTAAAATACCTTTTCTGACTATTGTAGGTATAGGATAAATAACTGTATATAAATCAGTTTCACGAAAAATCTTATCATTTAATAGAAATTTGATATTACCTATACCTATTTCAAGTTTTTTTCACATAAACTCAGCAGTTATATCACTTGAAATAGGTTGTTTAATTTTTTCTGTTGTCTTATTATTTAGATTAATTTATCCGTTCATTTTCAGTCCGCAGTTGGTACAATCGTCACAACGTGCATCCTAACCTTAAATAATACATTAACAGTAATAACACGTTTGTTGTTAATATTGCTATGAAATGTTGTAATAGCTCCACTAACAAGGTGGCTGTTTGTAATGAATTGCCTGACTGCAAAAACTATTTTTAATTTAGAAAATTAATATAGGTTAAATATAGGGCAAATCCACACACAATTATCCGATTATATTTTTATCCTGTGCTCACTCTTTGCCCGTCAGTAATTTAAGGCTGGTTAAAATTGAACTGTGTTAATTAATTACACAAATAAAATGGTTGAATGTCCCTCTTCTAACTTATTTAACTGCAATACCAATTACGCTAGCTCTTGGCAAACACAAAAACTGCTTATCTCAGGGTGAGTTCTGAAATGGGCTGTATTTTTTTAATGTTAGGTTATTTATCTCCACGTAGCTCATTTGCTCGTTCTTAGTAGATAATTCACAACCTCGTAAATTGACAGATAAACACAAAATGGTTTATGCGTACAGCGTGTATTTGAACGTTTAAAATCGTGCAATAGGGTAAGAAAGCGTCGGGTAAATAATTCGAATATTCCCGCTTGGCAACAATTAAAACATCGCTTTCGTTATTCTCAGGATGACGTAGAAATCACGCCAACTTTCATTCGTTTATGATGCTTGGAACTCCGCCAATTTTGCAAAACCGGATGACGCCGTTCGATTTTTGAAAATTACGGCTAAGCAGGACCCTTGGAAAAACGCTATGCCTCTTCAGTAAGGTTCAATCTCGAATTTACATCGCTTTCCGAACGGCAACTCTTAAATTACAGATAGGTCCTACCTCGTGAAGTTCGCTTCGATGCTGCTCGCCGATGACGCTCCCGGTTTTCTGCTTCTGGCACTGCCGGAGTCGCTCCCCTGGGTGCAGATGTTGAAAGCGACGTTCTTGCAGACCCCGTTGACGTCCTTGATCGCTGACCTCTGGGTTCCGCTGCTAATTTTGGTCCAGTTGCTCGGCTAACGATGTCGACTCGAGGATGAGATTAGAAAATTTAACTTTTATGTCGTGGAAATTGCTACAAACATTCCCACAGGTGCACTGACACTTGGGCAATTAATTGGACCACTTTTTATAATTGGAAAAGCACGTTTATTATCATTAAACATTAGTTAAATATGGAGCACAAATTCGACAAGCTACACTAATTTCTATTTTCAATTGCCTTTTTTAATAACAAAAAAGCATCGGGTTGCTAAGATACGGTGTTCTTCTACTATTAATTGGAAATTAGTTTTAATATTAACCACAAATAGAATAAAGTTTGACTACATAAATTACAAATCTAACATTTTCTTAAAACTAAAATATTGTCTTTTGCTTACAACTAGTATTGTTCTTTAGTGTTGCACTCACAACCGTTTTTTTTTAAATTTCACTGCTCTGCTCTTTTGCACTTTGTTTTTAATTATTAACGCACTTATATTTGAGTCCACCATTTTCGACGTCGCTTGCTTCTCTTCTGTTGCCTACATTCAGGATTGCTCTTTGCAATTTTCTAGATTATTCTTATCTTCAATCTACCCGTCAGATTGCTCAGAATTTTCACTGTCCTTTGCTTTTATTGATAACTACGCTCATTTATGTGCACATAACAACCTTTTGTGTCAATTACTTTCATTTGGTCTGGCTTTACATATGCACAAACCTATCATTTTAATTATATTACTTTATTCAAAAGCCAAATTCAAACCCTCTGAAATATGCTTTGCTTTTGCGTGCCTTTATCCGACTAATTACTGTTTCTCGCATCTCATTACCAATGCGTTTAATACTTTTAGTTTTGTTTAAAATTGCAATTATATAAAATATTCTAACTCTGTACTTTATTGACTAGGTTAAATATTTTGCACTGCAAACAGAGCCAAATTGTGGGCTTAATACCATTTCAATATTTATAATGGGGATTCAGAAAGCTTATAACCAACTGAAATACATCACACCCGATTAAAATTATTGGTCCCGGATACAGCAGCGTGTATGGTGAAGTGTGGTAACGATTTGAAAGCATTTTACTCAGATCTAATCCACATTATTTGCTTGGTCCACGGTCTAAGCTTTAATTCACATACATTTTCTTAAAATATAGGTAGCAATGCCAGAGAAGATACAGCAATGTCCATTTAGAAGGCTAAAACTAGTTTTCATTCGTTGCCATTCGTGTTATACGTTAGGCAGTACTGAAGTGTATTGTTGGTGGCACTGTCAGTGTATGTCTCGTGGTGAAGTTTTGCGGCAGTTTGTACCAGACTGATGCAAAACCTAACCTGCTAATCTCGAATGTTACAGAAATTGCCAGTGCCAACAACAATATACTTCAGTACTTCTAAAAGTATAAAACGAATCACAGGCCTTGTTAAGTGCTACCGGACTAGGCTTACGGGATTCGCTGATAATCTGGTAGATAGTTGCTTAGACGACTAAAAACACATTTTAATTTGCTAATAGATGTCATAGTAAAAATAGAACAACGCGGACTGTCATTAAAGGATTCAATGGAAATAATTCATAAAATTCAAACTTGCTTGAAAGGTACTTCTGCCTAACCAGGCGGAAATATTTTTAAAAAATTAACTTAAATTTTGGAGAAAAATCCAGGTGATGGGTTTATGACTTAGCTTTTCATGGCTGAAAAATACATTCACAGACAAATGATACTCATTTACGCCAGAAAATGTTGAAATATATTTTATTTGTTATGCTAACAGTAAAAATAAATTTTGTTTAATATTTTATTTTATCCTATTATGTTATTATAACAATAACGCCTTAGCAACGAGTTGCGTTAAGATGCATTTAACAGCACCAGTGTTGTTAAGAAAAATAACATAACGATACTTTATTAGCATTTAATCACATGTTGACAGCACTGACGTGTATTGTCAGTCTATGTCAAATTCGATGTTAGTAGGTTAGGTTTCGTTTGTTATTTGACACAAACTGACGCAAAACTTAACCTGAAAATCACGAATTTAACATAACCTGACAGTGCTACCAACAATACAGTATTGAGTTTTTATCTTACTAGTGATACCACCACTCGCTGTTGTAAGTGTCATTAATAACCATTTTTCCTATTTTTAAAAAAGATTAGTATTTTAGGATAAAATAAATCGAGTTACGATATACGTAAAATTATCTGCTTTCTACATTACTCGCCAATTTTAAAGAACTCGCTCCTAACGCCGCTCGTTCATTCAAACTATTCTTTCGTAATGTAAAAAGCTTGATAACGTTACTTGCATCGTAAATTTTGTTCTATTTTAATTTTCTTTTTTGTTGACCGCTTGTTAATTTCAATATTAATGAATTATTTTTCCTAAAAAAGGATGTATTAATAGATGTCATTAATACACTGTTTTTGATTAATATACTCTTTTTCATTAATTAACTGTTTTTGTGATTTTCACGTTTTGATGTTATTTTGCATGGAGGTTAGTTGTATTAATCAAATTTTTCGCAACAAAAAAAGATTTTGCGGTCAACGAAAAAATTTTGTAATGAACTCGTTTGTTAGTGGGCGATTAATAATCTCAACTATTAAAGGCACTCACTCGCTGTCGCTCGTTCGTGCTTTAAACAGTTTTGATTATTAATTGCCTTCATTAACACACTTGTTAGTTAAATAACTATTAACCTATTTTAAGTATCTAGTCCTGGTTTTTAATAACCTATTTTATAGGTACCTAAAAAGAAGTTTTTTACAACCTAAAATTCTAGCCTTAGTTATTAGCATAAAACTGCGAAGTGAAATAAATCCTATTCTTTCTTCACCAGGTAAATCGGCTCCAATAAGAAATCAGTTGATTTACTAGGTGTTAAAATTTCAGTTTCAGATAATTATTATATAACATGTAAAGTAAGTCAGTTGGGTGATTTGTTATTATTCGGCGAAGAAAATATTTAATTTTAAAACAACATATTACTTAAACACATTGAAGGAAGAGCTACCAATTCTACAAATCATCAAATCGGTAATAACAGTTTACAGATAGTTCTTAATTCTGTAGGATTAAAATATAAAAAAGAAAAGCAGAAGAGCTTTAATATAAGAACTAATATTGCTGTAATGCACGAAAATATTATTATTATACTAGCTCATTAACGGCAAGCAGTTATGGCTACTTATCTTCAAATAAGCTTTCATAATCATTTATTTGGGATGAACTAATTCCCATATTGCTCTTTATTTTAGCCCCTTGAGCCTTTGTTGGTCTAGGCATCTTCTACAATTTTTGCTCATTCCTTTCTATTTTGACATTTCTTCCTCCAGTTCTTTATTCTTGTCTTCTTTAGATCATCTTCTACATTATTTAGCCATCTTGTCCTGGGTCTACCTCTCCTTCTTACTTCTATTGGTGATCATTCCGTCATTATTCTTATTGCTCGGTTTTTTCCGTCTGTCTGACCATTTCATTCTTTGTGCTTTCATGTATGTACGAGTATGTAATGATGCCTTCTTCTTGCATTTGCTCTATTAATTCGAAGTTCATTTTCGGTCTGAGTTTACTTTCTTCTGTTTGTTTTGGCCCCAGTATTTATTGTAAAATCTTTCTTTCGAATACTCGTAAATCTCCTTGTTCTTTATTAGTTAATGACCACGTTTCTTTTGCTTCATATCTCAACTTTCCTTGTGCATCTTTGTATCCTCTTGTTTTTATTTCAAATGTTTTCTTTTCTTGTCGTATCTTCTGGTAAAATTTTCTCGTATTTTTGATTCTGTATTAATCTTGGATCTCTTATTTTGTTTTCATTCCATTCTTTTTTTTGTTTTGTTTACATGTTTCTTGCTGCTGTGTTTGTTTCCTTATAAAGTTGCTTATCTTCTTCTGTTCTTGATTGTAGCCATTTTATACATTTTTTGTTTTTTGATTCAGTGGCTTCTTTGCATTCTTGATCGTACCATTCTTTGTTCTTATCATACTTTTAATACCCTACACATTCTACTGCTGTTGTTAAGATACTACTTTTTATTTTGCTCCTTTGATCTTCAATTTTGTTGCAAGTTTAGTGTTGTGTTATTCCTTCTTCTACTTTCTGTTCTTTTTATTTTTCTACATCCCATTTTTGCTTCTTTTTGTTTCTTGTGTTTTCCCACTCTATACTTTTCTTTTCTCTAACATTAGCAATTACTTATATGTGGTCTGTGTGTATATTGGTTCCCTTATATGACCTGACATTTTGTATGTTTTTAGCCCTACTATCTTTGTTAATGATCAATTTGATCTTATGCTGTTTGATTTAGGTGGTTCCATGTTATTTTGTGTTTTTGAGGATGTAGAAATTTTGTACTTTATAAATGCCAAGTTACATATTCTATTTTCATTGTTATTAGTTTCTTTATGTGTCGTATTTTTACCCGCTACTATTTTTATGTGTTCTTCTGTTCCTATCTGGGCGTTTATATCTCCTAATATTATTAGCGTATAGTATTTTGGTGTTTTTTTCACACTCATTTTGTAGTTCTTCGTAAAACTTCTCTTTTTTGTCATCTTCATCCACTTCTGTTGCTGCATACACACATATAAGGGTGGTATTATATAACTTTCTCCATATTCAAAGTTTTGAAATTGATGGCTGCAAATTTTATAATGTTGTTCATTTGTTTTTCATGTTTACCATGAAACCTGTTCTATTTCTGCCTTTCTTTACTCCTCCACTCCAATACATAGTAGTCTTTTTTATTGATTTCTCCTTTACCAGCCCATCTAATTTCCTGCAAAACTATAATGTCGATGTTATAGGTACTTCTTTATTGTTTGTGCTAGTTCAATCATTTTTCCTGGTTGTAATAGTGTCCTTACGTTCCATGTCACAATTCTTGTTTTTTTCTTATTATGGTTTGTTTTATTTTTAGGTTCTTTAATTTTTTTTTCACTCATATTCATATTCTTCCTCCATAGCTTGTTAGTTGTTTTATCTGCTTTCTTCGTTTGTATTTTCTACTTTTTATACACTTCTTCTCTTCTCCTTTCTTCCTTCTCTTTTTCCGTTATCTTGCCAAGGTCGTCTTCAATTTAGATGCTTATTGTTCTCATTCCTCTGTTTTTTCTTGTGAACACCCCACTAGCAAGCTTTAAGATCAAACCGTTTATGCTTTGTATTGTTCTTCCTCCTTTTTTTCTTTGTTAGGTTTTTTATTCATATTTTCTTCTTTTTTTTTTAATATTTACAACCAGATCAGCAAACTAATTGCTACACATAGTTTTGTTGTAATATAAATTAATAACATAGTAAATGTCTTAATGAGGTCCGCGGTCCGCTCCTCGGTCACTATTTCTACAAGTTTATATAAACTATTTATTAAGTAATTTCGTTCACTTATTCACTATCGTCTGATGATAATATGTCCTGTGGCAGTTTTCGTTTGAGTCTACTGTGAATGTCTTTTTGTCCCGTTTTATAATATACGGCACTATTACATTGTTGAATGTTTTTAAAGAACGTTTTAGTTAGTTTCTTAATGAACTGTTCGATAGTAGGGATATTAAGTTCTTCGTGGAGTTGTTGATTTCTTATATACCAAGGGGCATTCACTGTTATTCGTAGCACTTTGTTTTGTATCACTTGAAGCTTATTCATGTGCGTTTTAGGGGCATTACACCAAACTGGGCAACAATATGTTATAATAGGCCTTAAGATGGATTTATACAGTAAAAGTGAGCAATCTATTTTTAGCGATGATTTCCTGTTCATAATCGGATACAGCAAAGCTAATCGTGCATGGCATTGGTTAAGCTTTTTGTTTATATGATATCCCCATTTCAATTGTGTGTCTAAATACAATCCTAAATATTTGACTGCCGAATCTTTTTGGTTCCAATCAACTGTATTTTGGTTTATTATAATTTTAGTCGGATTATTAATTCTTCGAAGTGCAAATATCTTTGCTTCGCATTTGGTTTCATTTATAATGATTCTCCATTTATCGAACCATTGTAACAGGACATTAATTGATGCTTGGAGTTGTAAGATGGCTACTTCAAGGTTATAATGTTGTACTAAGACAGTTGTATCGTCGGCAAATAATGTAGTTTGGAATTTGCTGTTTCTGGGATATCGTGAATATATATATTGAACAGTAGCGGTCCCAAGATGCTCCCCTGAGGTACACCTGCGGATATGTTTCTGTTTGTTGAAAAGGTGTTATTCAGCTGCACTGCAAAAGTTCTATGTTGAAGAAATGATGCTAAGATTCTAACTAGGTAGGAGGGAACATTAAGCTGTAGCAGTTTATATAATAGGCCCTGTATCCAAACTTTATCGAACGCTTGTTGCAGATCTAGAAATGTGGCTACTGTGTACTTTTTTGCTTCAAATCCTTTCTCAATGGTTTCTGTTATACGAAGCAGCTGATGTCCGGTACTATGTTTTTCGCGGAATCCATATTGAAAGGCTGGTAGTACGTTGTGTTCCATAATAAAAAGATGTAAACGTGTGTAAATAACCTTTTCTAACAATTTTGACAGCGCTGATAGGAGGCTTATCGGCCTATAATTTTCCGGATTACTTTTGTTTTTACCGGGCTTGTGAAATGGCAAGATATGTGCATGTTTCCAGGCTGTTAGAAAATAACCTAATCTTATGCATGCATTTAAAATTGTGGCTAGAAACGCCAGGGATTTGCTGGTCAAGTTTTTCAAGATAACATTCGGAATCATATCTGGCCCTGGAGATTTTTTAATATGTAATTTATTTATAAATGTTTGCAATTCCCGTGGCGATGTCGGCTTGAGGTGTTCGGAGTTCTGTGGTATATGAATTGAGACGTATCTGGTTATATCTTCTACAGCGTCGATATTATTTTGAGTCACATTTGCAGGTGTACAATTTCTTTCTATTTGAGTAGCCAGAAGTTCGCTTTTCTCCTGGTCAGATGTGTACACCACATTATTTTTTGTAAGCGATGGAATCAGGGTTGGTTGTCTTAAAATCTTTTTAGTGACTTGCCAGAGTGAGGGATCCCGTGATTTGAACTGCTCAATATACTTCTGATAAGATTGTATCCTGAAGTTGTCTAGTTCCCACTTTACTTGGTGTGATAATTGATTTAGCCGAATTCCTAGAAGAGGATCTCGTGAAACTTGCCATGCACGTCGAGTTCGGTTTTTAATTTTAATTAAATCTAGGATATTAGATGGTGGATGTATACAATTGTAGTTACGTGTTTTTCTTCTTTTAATTGTCGCTTGTTCAATGCTACATTTGATGGCGTTTGTATAATTAAATATGGATTGATCTATTTCTTCTGTTTTGTTTAGATCGCCAGGTGCTTTGAGGTTACTATTTAATTCAAGTTTAAATAGTTCCCAATCTACTGTGCCATTTATTTGGAATTGGTGGGTTATGTTGGGGAGTGTGATAAAATGAGATAAGAACCGGCAAATGGTCCGAGTCCATTTCAGTTAGGACTGTTTGGTAGATAGGTTTTGTGAAACTTTTGTGTAGCATGATATCTAACACATCTGGCTAATGATCTCGGCGGTACGGAAAATATGTATTTTCTGATGGGGCAGATATTTGCACAGCCATGGTGGAGGTAATATTACATAATCTAATACCGTCAGGATTGTTACTCGGCAGCCCCATATGGTATTCTTACAATTTAGATCACCTACAAGTAATATACTGTCGCTACCCGCGAACACATCTGTAATATCTTGTTCTGACAATCTTTTATTCGGCTGTTTATAAGCAGCAATTATCTTCACTTTAGCGTTGTTATGAAGTTGCAAGTGGATACCAACAGTTTCCAGGTTTCTCAGATTTAGTTTTGGCAATGAACAGTGCATTAGTTTGCATTTAACAAACATTGCTATCCCGCCCGAGGCGATTAATGCTGTTCTATCATTCCTGTACGTCAAGTAACCCGGTATTTTAAAAGTTTCGCCTTCTATGAGATGTGTTTCTGAAACACATGCTACGTCGACGTTATGCCTGGTTAAGAAGCTAATAAATGCAGATCTTTGGCCTTTAATTCCATTAGCATTCCAATTTATAACAGTTATATTATGTATTGACATAGTTTATTTTGATACATGCTGAAGTAATGGTGGTAATAGTGTTAAAAGAATCGGCTTAATTTTATCTAAATGTGGAATGATTAAGTCTATTACGGTTTTGACAATTATTGTTAAACTGTCTGCCATATTTTCATTCTGATTGGAACTAGTACTGGGAGATTCCATGACAGCGTTCTAGTAGGAGCGACTGCTTACTATTCTTGAGGGTGTCGTTCTTCTTATTGGTTGATCCGTGTTGTTATTAGTCTGGGAATTATTGAATCTGCGGGATTGATTCATGTGTGTAGTTTCGCATATTTTTCTGAAGTAGCTACACCCTTTGTAATTGGCAGGATGCTCTTCACCACAGTTAACGCACTGCGGCTTGTCGTTAGACCGTTTTGGACAATCAGTGTAAATATATGGCTGCCGGTACATTTTACGCACCGCGGTTCGAGTTTACAGTAATTGCGGGTGTGGCCATATCGCTGACATCTTTTACATTGCGGGATATTATCACACTTTCTACGTGGTTCTACGGATACTATGCAATAATTAAATTTTGTGAGATTGAAGACTTCAGTGGATTTCTCATTTTTAGTCAGATCTACAGCACATAGTGGCATTGGAATTTTATTTTTGTTATACAGCCTTACGACCTTGGTAACAGGGTAACCTAATTTTATCAATTCTTCCATGATTTCTTTATCTGGAATGGACATCGGGATGTTACGTAATATCACGGACAGATTTTGTTTAGTCGAATCAGGATCTCTAAACGTGTGATACTTTAGTTGGTTTTCGGTGTAGAATTTGGTGAGCTTACGATAATCCTTAGTAGAAGATAAATTAATTCTTAAAAACTGACGTTTGGTGATTGTGGTAAATTTTTCTTGGGCAATTTTTTGGATGTCATTCAAGACCTCTTGATAATTTGTCGCATTGTGAAAGTAAATTGGTGGCACTTTAATTTTACCTGGTGTTGGTTCAGATTGTTCAGTTATCATATCTTCTGCTTGCGAGTTTTGACTTTGATTTGAACTTGTACTATTTATAATGTTATTTGGAATATAATATTTATTTGCTGCTATTAGGTTAGATGGTTCAAATAAATATCTTTTGCTTGGTTCCAGAAGTGGTGGAGATAGATTGGAGTTATCTCTTTTGTTGGTTGCACTAGTGTTACCGTTATTAACCATTTTTAGCGAAAGTTGGGCCCTCCGATGGGCCCTACTTGTTATTTGTCTAGAGTAACTGGTTATTTAATATTAAATTTAAAACACGTTACTACACGAAATACTGTAAAATTCGCAGCAAAACTGCACATGCGGTCGCAGTGATAAGGTTTCACATCCGCTCACGACGGCTGTTAGCACGAGACCCATATTTTCTTCAGTCAATGGTGATCCATTGTTACTTGGTGACCTATCGACTCAAGTTCTCTGCATACCTGATCATTACTCTTTGTCTACTTTTTGTTCTTCTTTTCCTTTTTGTTTGTATTCACCATTGTCGAGTTCACTTATTCCACATCCTTCTCCACTTATTATTAATTTATTTTCTTTTAATTTGAGGAAAATAATAAGTTTGGTCTTAGAGATATTATTTTTCTGCATAAACTTGGATTTACTCTAAGGGAGCTGCATTAGGCAGTAGTCTCACTGAGCAATCACCACCACCACCACCACCACCCACAAAAACCAAGGTAACCTGCTGCGGTTCCACTGCAGCCCAGCGGTGACCACCGTCAACCACTATAAATTTAAATTTCGCACCCATCTTCACTTACAGTGTGCACATTTACCAACATTTTTACACGTTCAAATGAGGTTATGTTTATTTTGCGATTTGAAAATGTGCGTATCTTCAGATAGTTCTGATTCAGATATCGAATAAGCGTTCACGATTTTAGTAGCACCCATAGAAGAAAACACTAACAGTGGCTATAGCGGTGACTCAATGAGATAAATTTTAGTTGATGGCCGTTGCTGGCTAGTAGTGGTCCAGTGGGACTGCGGCCTTAAAATAGGTGATGAAGCATCATATTTAATATTTACTTGAGAATAATCCTAGAAATTGTTCGTGGCATTAGGAGCTGCAGCCAGGTTAATTTAAGTCTTGCTCATCTCCCGCTGTCCAGCAATCTATCATACTTAAGATCCTAATCTTGGATTTGCATGTCATTTGTAAATACCATCTGCAATTTAAGACGGATGTCATTAGTTTATTGTTAGAGCTTTCGGCGAAATGCAGCTCTCTCTTGCGATGGTCAAGCTTTCCTTCCCCCTACTCCTAAAGGGGTGGTTTAACGAGTGTCCGAGTTTTCTTGGGCTCGAAGAGACAGACACGACCAGAGTCACGTTAAGACACCGAGAGATATACATCTCCTCTATAATCAGTACCGGCAATTTTAAATTTGTAATTATACAGTCCGCTTTTAGTGTTACATTGGTGTATATATTGTAAATAAAGTGTTATTACAATTATATTCGTTGTGTTCAATCATTGACAACCGCGACGACTTGCGTGATTCTCCGTCGGTATTTCGTTGTGCCCGTAAGGTTCGGGTCGCAACAATAGGTAATGGCGAAATAACATCAAAAGTGTTCGTCAACCCAAAGATTGAGGCGGTAACTAATTTATTAAGAATAAAAGCCTAATATTTGTACCAAAAACAAAGCATGCTGGACTAAAATTGTGCGATGAGCGGATATTTATTTTTCAGATGAGATTGGAAAAAAGCATTAATTATTATAAACAATACACCATATTACACGCATTGATGGAGAAGGAAACTAACCTAGGATGCTCTTTTTTGTTTGTTATGGACAAGGTGTAGGCATGCGAAGTACTAGGTACCTTAGACACCAACTGCTATGGTCATATGGTCCTACTTAGAACTTTACCGAGGTTAAGGAATTCCAACCCTAGTTTTGGAGACAAAATGATTGAGAATCTCACCTATTTTTAAAATGGTGCTATTGAATTGAATTTATTTGAGTTATGCGGCTTCTGAAATGTTACTGCAGTCGCACCAGAAGCCAATACACAATTAACTTTTACATTTTACAACCAGACTGCGATACATTTTTTCGATCTCGAGATACATCGAGTCGAATTTAGCACCAAAATGTCATGATTTTGCTGTAAGCAAGATCCAGGGATATTTATTTCCGCTTAGTGAAATTTTAAATTCGCAACTGGCTCCATCACCTCTATAATTACGGAATGGTTCGTTTTGATGGTATACTTAAAAGAAGGTTCACAAAATCCTAAATTGAAGGGGAGGGAGTAACCTTGAGCCTTGCCAGAAATTGGCATAAATTTCAAAAGTATCGTGCAGAAAACTTGATCAATAACTATCAATGAAATAAAAAATGTTGCCTATAGATGTGATTATTAGTACCTATGATACAACATGCGAGAAATATTAAGTTGCAGAAAAGATATGTCTTAAGAGAGATTTGCATGTTGCAATTCGTGGAGAAAATGTTCGAATAACGTGGCAAGATCTAGATTTAATAATTGAGTTAAAACATTGTATCAACACTAACATAAAAATGTCTTGGAAATGAGCTACTAAATAAAAAAGTTCCAAGTTAAACATGCAAAGTGAGAATAGAGTTGAAATTTTAAATTTAAAACTTACTGAAGCTCAATAGCCGTAGACGCACCGAGGAATGTTGGATTTGCATCAAAGATTGGTAATTCATCAAAACGATTTGTTTCAGGTTTCTTCGTATCTGCTTTTTCTGTTATAATTTCCTTAACAGCTTTTCTATAGTTTTCTGCAAAATATAAAAATGATATAACATGGCAAGAAGCTTAGTCTCAAATATTACCAGCGATAGGTTTTAATGAAGGTTCCATGGAGTCGATCCCATTTAAAACATCGAGAAGAATGGTTCTCATTTTCAAAGAATCTCCCAGCTTCAGGTAACACTCCGCTTTACGTATGTACACTTTTGGTTTCAAAGCCTCGGGGTAGTCAGCTTTCAAACACAAGTCAATGTCCTTGATACAGCTCTGCAATACAAATAAATAGAGTAGTCAGCAACAGTTATACGTTTTACAAAAACATTAATACCTCATAATCTTTAAGTTTGAAGAAGGCAGCAGACCGATTGGCAAGAGTTGTTGCATAGGCTTCACTATTGTATGTCGCATAACACAAGCTTTTGGTGTATCTAACTGCGCTCTCTTTATAATCACCATTTTTGTAGTCCCCGTTTCCTTCTTTTCTGAACTGCTGCGATTTTAAATCATCCTTGCACTCCAACTGTTGGCGTCCGAAGCGTAAGTTTATTGTCGATGCAACGATAAAGCTAGAAATATAATTCGATAGTACAATACAGTAATTAGATATAATTCCAGATGAACTATACACTACACACACGCCATCGCCTATAGTTACTACTCCATATAAAATTGCGGTATACCAGCTAGCATCTATCAAGCAATATGGGAAATGTCTACACCTTATTTGGTAATGTTATCAATTATTACTAGTATATGATATGATAATAGATACATGGCAAACTATATTTTTTAACAGTTATAAAAATGTACTGCATTATAGGCATGTTAACATTGAAGTATCTGGAGCGCTGGTAAAAGTATGAATTTCCTGGCAATCAAATTTAGGGTGTATTTAAATGAAGTAGCGTAAATTATATGGGTGAATCCTTGGATTAAAATAAGATTACGGCAGACATACCTTTGTACACAGTCGCACCCCTGATGACTTACAGCTCCTTAAAGATCAAGAAGAAAAAAAATATTTGCTTTGGCACAGCGTACTTGTATTTGGCACACGTTAGTATCAATAGTATCTATTGTTGCACACCGTTTTACTGGTTTGAAAATTAATGCACAGGGGGTGCTGTCACGGCTAACCATTTTTGCCACAATATTGTGGGTTCACCCTGTATCATCAAAATTTTTAGAAATTATGATAGACCAATTTTATATACAGATTTTTTGTCTTTTTTATTGGAGGTTTTATTTTCAAATTACGAGCATTTAACTTGCCCCCAAAGATAAAAAATATTTGAAAAATCATTTTATCCATGAATCCAGTGCTTATTATTAGCGCTTTTGTTTCTAGAAAAGCAATTTAGTTATCGAACTGTAAAAATTTTGAAAATTTTTAATGATACAGGAGGAAACACAATATTGCAGAACACCTTATTTCTTTGATATTTCTGCAATGATGTGTCTCACGACATATCATTAAAATTTTTTGAATTTGACAACCAAATGGCTATTTTAAAAACAAAAGCGCTGATAGCAATCATTGAATTTATGGATGACATGATTTTTTAAGTATTTTTTATTTTTGGAGACAAGTTAAATTCTCGTTTATCTTGAAAATGAGAACTCAAATCAAAAACATGAAAAAGAAAAACATCTGTAAATAAAATTGATCTATCATAATTTCTAAAAATTTTAGTGATACAGGGTGAAACAAACTATCGCGTCCAAAAAATACAACAATGATTAGCTGGAACAGCACCCCCTGTACATCAGTTTCCAAATTATTCAGAGGGCGGATTGCTCAACAATAAACACCCACGTGTGCTAAATATGAGTACGCTGTGTCGATGCATTCTTGATTGATTAATTCAAATGTTTTTTCGTCTTGATCTTTAAGGGGCTGCAAGTCATCAGGGGTGCGACTGTACTAAAGTATGTTTGCCTTGATCTTTTTATTTTGCGTCAAAGATTCACTCGTATAATTTATGTTAATTACTCTATTTGAATACACCCAGTGTGTCCCCCTGATAGACTGCTAGAGCTGGGCAGTATTTGAATTTGTAAATATTTTTTTTAATTTAAATACTTTGTACTATTTAAATACTAAGTATTTAAATACTCTTTAATGGACGGTATTTGTATTTCTGGGTGCAAATACTTTGCAAAGTATTTAGTATTTAAATATAATTTTGGCAGTATTTAAATATTTTTAGGATAATTAAATAGTTTTACAGTTTTACAGAGTATTTAAATACTTTGAGAGTATTTAAATACTTTCAGAATATTTAGCTACTTTTTATTTCTTCAAATGTATTTTTAACTAGTAAATACTTTTTGCATAGTTTTAATGTTTATCAAAATCGCAAGTTTTACTTGAAACGCGAACACGTGTAGTGGTTTAGGTAAACAACCATCCGTGCTAGAGCGAGACAGAAACCACCAGGCAATTGTGGGCCTGAGCAAGATGCATAAAAAGCCGGTTTGACGGGGTGCACCCCTGCCATTCGATTATTTCGATATTCCATGTTTTGGCAGCGCGGAACAAATAGTGGTGTTTCCTCTGTACCTGTGTCGTGATTTCTGGTAAATATAAATTACTATTACAGTAAGTATACCTATATTTAATAGTACTATTAGTAGTAAATATTCAATATACGCAATTTTATTAATTTTAAGATTTTCTTTGCCGAAATATCCATAAAACACCGCAAACCAATACTATATTGTTTCCTTTGGAGTTTTTAATAATTCATGTATAATAGTTTAAGCTATGCCATCTTTATTATTTCGCTTAATATTCGAATAAAAGGAAATTTAGAATTTTAAATTTAATTTTGAAAAATTGTTTAACTGGTATACACGTGTTACTATTAAAATATTTCGCAAGTCTTTTTACATTTTAGAGATATCTAAATAAATACTTAAGAAGTATTTTAAATATTTTTAAAATATTTAAATACTTAAGAAATATTTAAACACTTTTAAAGTATTTAAATACGTTTACAAAAGTATTTAACTATTAAAAGTATTTAAATACTATAGGTATTTATTATTTAACTACCTTTTGCTCAAAAAAAGTATTTAATATTTAAATACATTCAATTTTCATAAAGTATTTAGTATTTAGTATTTAAATACTTTTTAAAAGTATTTTGCCCAGCTCTGCGATAGATAGAATAAACCACAACATTTTTCTTATAATTCTCATATTTTGCAGTCTAGCCCTGCAAGGTCCAAAATCGATTTTTACCAACTGCAGTTCAATTGACATCAAGATGGCCAAGTTAGCACAAGAAAAATATAAATCATTGTAGGTAAAATGGTTTTTCTATTAACTTTACGCAAAAATGTTAAAATAAAATGTTCCAAATTAAAAATTAAAACTGTATGCCAAATCCAATTACATTTGAATGAAAAAACAAAAATATCACCTGGTTTAAAAACTGGGTAGTTACCAGTGATTTTGAAGAATATAGATAATACAAACAGAAGCTTCTCCTATGGTGCCAACATAACCAAGACGTACTGTCAAATGCCATCTTTTTTTCAGGCAAACGAATGTATATGTACTTATCTTTGTCTTAATTGCACTGCCAACCCTGAAGAAGAAGCACCAAAATTTACATTGTCAAGATATGAAGTGGTCCCATCATGTCACATCTATAGTGAAAAAGGCTAATGTCATGTTATATTTGGTGAGGTGTGCTTTTAAAGATATAACTCCAGAACTAATGCTGAAGATCTATAAGGTATATATTCGTCCAATACTAGAGAATGTATCGTCCGCTTGGTCACCTTACTTTGCGAAGGACATAGACTTAATTGAAAAAGTGCAAAGACGAGCAACGAAAATTCCTCGAGCTCTGAGGAACCTATCGTATGAAGACCGACTATCTAGGCTAGGTCTGACTACCCTACAACAAAGGCGCGAGCGTGGAGACCTCATTGAAACTTATAAAATTGTGTCGGGTTATTATTCTTGTTCGGTGGGTGTTTTTACGTTCAGCCAGAATGTTCATTTACGGGGTCATTCATACAAGTTAGTCTTAGATCGATGCAACAAGCTACCAAGAAAAAACTTTTTGTCTAACCGTGTGCAAAACTCTTGGAATTCTCTGCCAGCGAATATAGTGCTAAGTGAAAATAAAAACTTATTTAAAAATTCATTGGATGATTATTATTGTTCTCGATGATGTTATTGCGATCTCTGTATTGTTATTTTTGGAATTTTTTTTTTTCAGTTGTTGCTAACTACAACTGTAATGTATATCTATATTGTAAATTTCTGACAGTAAGCAAAAATCGGCCTAGCCGCCTGCTTACTTAATAAATAATAATAATAATAATAATATTATATGCCATATAGATAGATACCGTCAAACTGACATGAAGGTATCTTGTATTTTCAATTAATTTCAAGGTAATAGACACACCTTATGCATTGTACTAAGTTTCTCTAAGATCTTCCAAGTTTTTCGGTGTTGGTGTTTCTAAAAATTTTCATTTGAACGTTGTTTTGTCATACACGTCTTCTGCACTGATTAATAAAAACTGTGACGTGCAGATATTGTTAAACATAGGCGATGGTCGCACACGATACACTTCAGCACCATACTATAATTTGCAATAGTTTTTTGCAACGTAAATGTTTCTTCAATAAACTAGACAAATGTACTTCATTACAAATATAACAACTTTATGTAAAAAACTTAAAATGCCACAAAAATGCTTGTTTTTCAAAGCACTTCCCTTTGGGTTGTGCAACAAATTAAACACTCGCGTGTAAGAAGCTATTTTCACTACTTGTTACATAATGTACTATTTCCTACTTTCTGCACTCTTATATCAAGACTTTCTGCACTCCAATGTCAAGTGATAATCATCTGATTGGATGAAACCACAATAAAATTGACAAATGTAAAAATGTTTTTGACATATGTCAAATTGAAAAATTAAAGTTCCGATAGAATGCGAAACCGTCGTAGGAAAAATAGTATGTAACACGTGTGGATGGACTGGAAAACTTATGTGAATGGAACATCAGTGCTAAATACATGCGTAGTACACTTTTATGTCAGTTTCGGAAAAAACTAATTTTGTCTTAATTAGTATCATGCAGTCTCAAATTACACATAAAAATGAAACTCGGAGGGTACATATTGACGGCAGCCATAGAAACCCACAAAAATTGAACAAATGACACTTTTGAAAGAAAAGTGCTATGTCACATCGCAGACCAAGTCAAGATGAAGGCTGGAGGAATATATACAACCACTAATTATAGCAGATATTAAAGTGTTTTCGGTTTTCGTTTAGCCATACGTTCTACAAATTATTCAACCAACAGAAAACAATTAAATTTATCACATTTCATACGGTAATTTACTATAGTTCTACAGGGCCCTAACTAGGCCAACTTTTATTGTAGGCAAGCCAACATTTTTGCGCTCTTCAGTACAAAAACAATATACAGTCGCACCCCCATTCAGTGAACTCCTATTTAAAGATTTTTTTTATTTAGTGATGATTTCATTTGGATTTTAATCTTTAGGCTAAATTGCATGTGAAAACACCTCTAAATTTTGATGTTCAAATTCTATATAATGTTTTTCTAACAAAATTTTACCCAAGTACTTAGGAATGCAGAGAAGGTTTTAAGCAGATTTCCTTAGAATTATTTACCTGTCTTTATCTTTACCACTACTAAATTGTTAAGCAGATTATAAGATCTCTTAGAGGTTTCTACAGTATAGGTTTTCACTAATGTTACTAAGAATTCCCTCCATTTAAATTAGTAAATTGTTAAGCGAATTATAGGATTTCTTAGGGGTTTCTAAATGCATTCTAAATTTTTGAAGTATAAATTCTATATAGTGAAGTTTCTATATAGTAATGTTTTTGTGGGGATTTTTGAACATCACTATATGGGAGTTCGACTGTATGTTAAAAATATACTAATGACACTATATGACTTCTACATTTATCTCTGGATATATTATGTAATGTATTCAAACAAACAAGTAGGCGTTCAAAAATAAATCCAAAATTTTTTAGTCAAACATTTTAAAAATCAACAACAAAATGTTAAAATAAGAAAATACAACAGAAATAAAATGAGAACAGAAAACAAAATTAGAAAACACAATTCTAATTTAAAAAAGCACATATTATGTAGCCAGTAGAACATTTTACAAATTCCTATATATAAACATATGGTGTACTCAAAATCGAAACGCCACTGCGTCATTTATAGCGCAACGATAAGCATATGCATGTATCAGTAAACACGGGTTCAAATCCCACTGGCTGCAATGTTTTTTTTTTTAAATTTCCATGTAATTTGCTTTACTAAGTGTTTCTGTATTATTAGTAGCATTAAGGTATTTGTCTACTCCTGTAACTAAAATGGCATTTAACATACTAATATACACGTCGCTAAGTGACCTTTTAACCATGCCTTCATAACCTGTGACTAAAGAGCCTCTTAGTCATGGGCCGAAGTTGGCAACGACGTTTTAGTCACGGGGTGAAGTTAGGTTCAAACAGTATTTGCTTTATTAGCCACAGACAGTTTTCAACAGTCAACTTTGACGTTTGTGAAGAATAACACTGGCTGCGCTACGCTCCGCTCGTGCCTAAAAAAACTCTTGACTAAAGTGACGTTTATAAAACTTGTTACATAATATATTATTTTTATCTATTTTGTAGAGAATTTTGGACTTCCATAATTCGATCTAGCAAAAGTTCTGTATTAAAGACGTTAAAAACATTTTCTTTTGTGACTTTTATTTTAAAAATGCAAAAATTATTTTAATTAGAATAAGACCACCTATGTGGTGCTCTCAAAAGCTAATGAAGACATGTCATTATGTTAAAATAATACAATATAAACAAATAATTACATATTATTATGCGCAGTAACATATGAAAGTAGAATAAGGTTTTGTATATGCAGCCACACTGCCACACTGCCACACTGTATTGTAATAATCAATATACAGAATGAGTCAGGTTACTAGGACCATAGCAAAAGCAAGGGGTCTTTACATGTGGCCGTAATTGTGTTTAACAAACGAACAATCAATGCATGATAGCGGTAGATCGTTAGGATCATTATAAATACAAGGTATATATTCGATTTTTATTTTTTTTAAATACAATTACGGCTACATGTAAAGTCCCCTTGCCTTTGCTATGGTCCTAGTGGCCTGCCGCAATCTGTATTTAAAACGATAAGCTTTTTCTGTCGGCAAGTAGTATAAGCCTTGCATCAAGCCAATTTCGACAAATTATTTTTTTATATAACAGCTACCATCGTGTAGGGTCACAGAAGTGTTTTAAATTGAACAAATTCTACCGGGATAGTGATTGTAGTAAAAAATACCATAGTAGTGGAACAAGTAAGCTCTCAAATCGGTCTGTGGTGTTCTGCTGATTGTTGCAATGGACGACTGTATCAGCGATGAGCCGAAAGCAGTGGATGTATATGTAAATAGCAGTGGACCCACTCCAACAGTTGTTAAAAATTTAAGTTAGCTTATCGCCACTGCTGTATTACATTGTTTTAAAAATGGAAATATTTTTATAAATATAAGGCCACCTATGCGGTGGGCCAACATGCTAATAATTCTAATGTTTTGATTGATATAGATGAGAACTATAAAATAAAAGCTGTTACAATCTGGTAGACATACAACATTTTCTTTGAAAATTAAACAAGGCAATGTAATGTATGGACCAGATTGGGCGCAATTCGCATTATTTAGACTAAAACAGTTAATATTACAAAGTAGTTAATTTGTAAAATTGGCCACTTGTTTATGTGTTTTTTATTAGTACGAAACAATTTTTTTCAGTGCCATTTTGGCGCCCCTTGCCATTTGCACCTGTAGGCGGGGGCCTCCTCGAACTATACTTAGTTACGGCCCTGTAGTTCTACATTCACAATCGTTTAGTAAAGTGGTGCATTACACCATATCAACCATTAAAGCATAGCAACGGTGATTCGTCTTACCTTTAGCAATACTGAAGTACATATATTGTTGGTTGCACTGCCAGTCTATGTTATATTAGAAGTTAGCAGGTTAGATTTTGTGTCAGGACTGACCCAAAACCTAACCTGCTAACCTTCAAATTGACATAGACTTACAGTGCCACTAACAATACAAATACACTCAGTATACTGCCAAACGCATAACATCAACTGGAGCTGCTTATTGTACTTTAGTACATAAAAATTAGGTCTGCTTGGCTGGGTTATGTTTTGACATTTAATATGACCTTTATAGAAAAAAGTAGATAATACTTATATATGAAATGTGATAAAATAGCATATGGAAAGGGTTAGAAAAATGGTTTACTGAACTTATAAGGCTGTTTAAGAAAATAGCCACACTTGTTCGGTAAAACATCACTTGTCTAAAGTAGTTGCGTAATGTACCTACCATTACAGTGTACATCTTTACGCAATTGACAGTAAAAATGCTCAACGAGCACCGTCCTTCACACTCAACATTCATAATTCAGTAATTCCCCCTGCAGCATTCAAATCGTATTCGAATTTATTAATAATAAAATATTGCATTTCAACCGACTACTAAATTGGTAGAAGTTAAAAGGATATAAAGTAGTTGCTCTCATTAATTGGGCATTATACCATAGCCATTTTTACCTATATTAAACTGAGTGGCAATCGCTCTTATTTGCATTCTTCTCATCAGTCTATCGACAATTCTTTCTTTTTCGAAATCATTCAAATGACAGGGCATGTTCTCAAAGAACTGACTTTCGACGTTCGATGACAGCGAAAAATGTGACAGTTAATTTAAATGCACAGGTTACAAAGGTATTATTCTAAAAGTTGAGTTTACATTGGGAAAAAATAGGTGTACTATAGAGGTGGGCAAATTCTTAAAATGTGCGGCCCGGCCCGGCCCGACCCGATTCACATTGACTTCAAGCCCGGCCTGGTACGACATTGATTATAAAAGCCAGGCCCGAAAAAGCCCGAAGTATATAAAGCCAGGCCAGGCCCGATCGGGCTAGTTAGCCTGAAGTCAGAAAGCCCGCTCGGCCCGACTAGGGCCCGCTTGGCTCGTGGGCCAGATTGGCCCGAAAGGCCCGAAACAAGGTAGATCATTCAGTTCGACGTGAAAAATACATATTTTTTATTTTATCAACATAAAAAAGAAATTAAAGTTCAATACAGCATTTTATTAATGATTTTATGCAGTAGACAGGTAGACACAATAACAAACGGTTCTAATACTCGCATGGAACATAGGTTTATGTTATTATTTATTAACTACAGTACATATAAATAGTAAAAATATAATTTAAAAAAAAATAAACAAAAAGAAAAAACCTTAATACCTACTTATTTAAGGGCTGAAAATGTTACTATTGAATTTTAAAAACAATAACTTTGAAACAATATGTGGGATTAGTTGACTTCGCCTTTTCTCCAAAGTACGACCAGCCAAAGAAAATGTTCGTTCACTTGGAGTCGACGTTGCTGGTATTGACATTGTATTCTGTGCAATTTTTTCCAAGCACGGAAATCTTTTTTGCTCGTTTTTCCAAAACTCTAATATATCAAAATTCGATTCACCAATAATGGGAATTTTATAATTCAAATAGTTATTAAATTCATTTTCGGCAGTTAAACTACTTATTTCCGTGATGTCAGTATAAAAAAACTGACTTACCTTTTCTTGACAAAAATGCGAACTTGTGTTAATATTTTCTGCAAGAACAGAATTATTTTGATACTCTTGTATCTCAGGTGCGGTTTCATTAATATAGGTTTTTACCAAGTTATATACTTCATTTGCTTCAACATCGTCAAGCATTTTGGAAATTTTTTTCATTCGATGGTCTAAAAATGTTGCTACTTTATGAATTGGTTTGACAGATAATTTTTGATTTAATAAATCGCTCAAAGATTGTTTAGATTTTTTATTTCTAAGTTGTCGTTGGGAAAGTATTTAAGTGAGTCTGTTAATTTTTTAAGCCAGGGCAAAACAAGTTGAATAGTAGGTTTATTCCCGAAACTCAATTCATTTGTGACGTCGTCAAATGGTTGCAATAAATTTATATAATCTTTTAACATTTGAACATCTATGTCTTCAATTCTGTGAAACTCATTTCTTTGAATTAATAATTCAGTTATTTTATCAAATTCATTCACTACTGATTGCAGCATGTGGAGTAAACTATTCCATCTTGTAGGGACACTTTGTTTTAAACTTTTGGTCAGCTTATTGTTTAATCCTGATTTTTTTAAAAACATAACCAAGTCTTTACACCTGTTAACAGTTACTGAAAAGACGTGAGTATTACAATTTTTTTTCAGCCAGTTTTCAATTGCTAAATTTAAATTATGAGCAGCACATGCTATTCTATTCAAATCTTTTAAAGCACTAACAACATTAGCACCGTTGTCTGTAACAAATGTTACATGATCACCTGATACAAGTTCTTGAAATTCGATTTCGGTTAAGTTTAAAAAATACTGTATGGTATTAAATAAATTTTCTAATATTTTCACCAGTTTTTTTTGCTTCTACATCTAATGAAATTAAAAAATTCTTTAAAGTAAAATCTGTATCAATAATATGAGCGGTTATGGTAATATAAGAGTTTTGTTTGTTAATATCGGTCCAGTAATCCGTTGTAAATGCAATTCCACTTTTCAAAGAATTGGTAAGACAATTTCTTACTTTTTCTTCTAATTTGGTGTATTCTTCGGTTAAGTAATGGTTTCGCAAAGTTTTCCTGCTGGTCAAAACTTCATCAATTTCAAGGGGTCCGTATTTTGCACCCAGTTTAATGAGATCATTTGCAAATTTCTGTATAAAAATAGATTTTTTTAGAAAGATATATATAAAATTAAAAATTATATAGTTCACCTTAAAACCTTTTCCTTCAAAAATACTTAGCGGTCTCAGATCTTCACTTATGAAGTGAATCGCTGCAGTGTTAATTTTTGTTTTGTCATCTGCGTTGACTTTCCTTTTTGCAAAACTGTCTAAGGTGGCAGAACGTCCAGGTCCAGAGACAACCGTATTTGCACTTTTACAAGAAACTGCATGTCGGCCCAAATGTGAACCCCCGGTTTTACTATTGTAAGAAAACACTTTTTTGCAATAATTGCATTTGACTACCTTTTACGACTTTGCCTTTATATAGAATTTCCGAAAAATGTTTCCACACATCACTTTTACCGCCTTCCTTGGGCCTAAATTTTATTAATTCTGACTTCTGCTCAATCAAAGTAGTTAACACCTTTATATTTGGTATTGGATCAGTCGATTCCATTTTTACTTTAATAATAAAATTATATGATTTTTGACACTATTATTATAGCACTTTACAGACTACTTCAGATTTAACAAGTAGCACTGCAAGACTGAAATGAGAACTCTATTATTTTGTGATATTTCTTTCGTAAAATAATACTTTGATTACTGATAGTCGAAAAGGAAATTTAAAACCTCAGGTGCAAACATCGGTAGCACCTAACAAGTAATATTATTTTGAAACAAAATACTTACCAAAATTTATTACTATATTTATGAGTTCAAACATAAACTGTGCTGAATAAGCGGCTTTTAAAATCTATACTACAGATCCAACAGCCTGAGATATTAAAACATTGAAAAAAACCTATTTTGCATTAATTATTCTTGCCAGCTAATGTTTAATTTGTAAATCTAAATAGATATTAATTACATAGGTACTGTACATAACTGGGTGCCTATGTACTTAAAAAAAGTAACAAAAATGATAACAGTAGAATGGTTTTATTCAAACCTTACAGACGTTTGAGGTTTGTAAAATTTTTGGCTATTTTTTTCCGAATATACATAGTATTTACCAAAAACCTCCAAAAGCGAAAAATTTCATTCAAAAATTGCTTTGTTTCGAGACTAAAAAGCTTTCATATCAATTATACCTACAATAAGCCAGGTTCTCATACGCGATCACGAGAACCACATTTAAGTCGATAATACAGCTCTAATCAACAGTAAATTTATAACTATTGTTGTACACCTTGTATACCTTACATCCAAAGCATTATGAAGCAGTAAACTACTGAACCATAAATTTAGTTATGCTAGGAAAACTTTCACGAATCAGGTAATAATATCCAGTTTTAATTCACAGAAGTTATAGAAGGATATTGTACTGCCTTGGGCCCTTGGGTTGGGGTATTATATGGACCATTGGAGCGCCACCTCTAGTGTACTAGGTGTACGCAATTTTTTTTGGCGACAGCCGTGCCGCAGTTGGTAATACACAGGGTGGTAAGAAAAAACCAGTGAAAATTGTTTTTCTGAGCAGGTGGCTGGGACTTTATATTTGACACCTACTTTCAGTTCTACGCAACTTCTTCAAATAACATTTTTGTCTATTTTGAAAAATAAGGATACTTTATTCTTGAACCATTTTCATATTTTTGAACCTCCCCCATATGCGAAAGAAGATATTTAAATTTTGGCAAGTGCATTCTTAGTTTGAGAAGATAAAAAAACTTTTATCAGAAATAATATTTTCTGATAAATGAATAATACAGAAAATGCATTATACGTGTTCAAATTTATGACCGACACTGTATGTTATATTATATATTATGAATTATGATATATAAAGTCTACACATTACTCTCTTTTTGTGATGTCATAAATAACAAAAGGTAGCATTAAAAACGTGTCATATTAAATTGAAATGAAAAAAAAAATTAGATTGCAGATAGTTGACATCGGACATTCGTATTGTCGAATTGGCAGTAACTTGGCACCATTGCTATTTCTCACTAAGTCTTTTTCCATTTATCGTATTGGTGCTCCTTGCAAGCTCTTATCTGACAAAAAGTTAATATTTCAAAGTAATTATTGTCAATTTATTAACAAAAGTTTCTTGTAAAGGAGTATGTAGAAGAGTGGTGATGTGAAAAACTTATAGCTGAACTTACATAATTGTCTTTAATTCACTATTTTGATTTAAATGATAACTTAAATTTTTTCTTCCTCGACATTTTCGTAACTGAATTACTGTAGCTACAGTCTGAAAACACGCTATTTTACAATAGTCCAAGAGCCAGCAATGGGTTTGTTTACAGTATTTTTAACAAGCGTGTGACTGTTATGGAAGGTCCCTTTGAATATACTGAGAAGGAAACCCGAAGTCTGGCAAGCCTGCGGTGGTGGTTTTAGCCCCCTTGCACTTTCGCAGGTGGTAAGTTTAGCCCAGATTCGCATAAATTTGCGTAATAAACTTAACCATTTACAGTAAAATACCGAGAGATAAAAAAAAACTGATCCTCAGCGGGCTGTGGAAATTCAAACGTATGAATATGTTGGTGGCATTGTAAGTCTATGTCAAATTCGAGGTTATTAGGTTAGGTTTTTTGTCAGTTTTGACACAGACTGACGCAAAACTTAACCTGCTAACCTCGAATTTGACATAGACTTACAGTGTCACTCTTCAAGGACGCAAGGGGGCTAACACCACCACCGCAGGCTTGCCAGACTTCGGGTTCCCTTCTCAGTATATTCAAAGAGATCTTTCATAACAGTTACATGCTTGTTAAAAATACTGTAAGAAATCCGTTGCTGGCTCTTGGACTACAAGTACAGTCTCATGTTACTACGATGTGTAGCATGTAAAAGATCCCTTGCTAGGGTTGGAACTCCTTAGTCTATGCAAAATTCTAAGTGGGACTAAGGTACCTGGTACTCTGCATGCCTAGACCTTGTCCACAGAGTTGGCAAAAAGAACCTATGAAGGCCTACTTGCTCGACATGAGTCTCCCCACAAATACTACTACTACTACTACTACAGTCAAGAACTAGTTACTTAGGTCACTCAAAGACTTAAAATCGAATACGTCTGATGCATCTTCAATAGTATCTACTGAGGTCAATATTACATATTCTGGTTTTAAATTTGCGAGAATTATTAACTCATCATATTTTCGTTTGCATTCTGACCAAGCCATTTCTACAAGTATCGATTCTAAATAGGGCATTATTCATACCAAGATATGCTTGACTTCTATCAATCCGACGTTTCTCCTCTTCAAAGAAGTCTCTTAAGATTTTTAAAATAAGATTTTGGACTGCTTGTTATAGCGCGGAATTTTTAGTGTAATTTTTGACAAATGTCGCATTGATAGCATTATAAAATATGCGCTATTTACAGCCGACCTGACCAAACCTTGCAGATTTTTTTTTCGCACAGTTCCTTATAGTTAAATAAGGAGAGACAATTATGACGTCACAGAAAAAGGATAATGTGTAGACTTCATCACTAAAATGGCAAAAGAATACTATTTCTCATGATGGATTCCATGTAAAAAAATACAACTATATGGTATACCTAACTTGAATTTCAAAACTTTTGATAAACTGGCTACACCACTGCATTCGTATCAAAAAAGAACGTAAATTGTATAGTGAAATTTTTACCCCAGTAGAAAATGTTATTTCTTATCCGTACTGACTGAAACAAAAAATCACCAGAACAACTGATCGTCGTAACTTAAAATAATTAACGACAATTGTCAGTTTGACACTGCCAGTATTTCCATTTTCATTTCAAAATTAAAAGAATTTGGGATGAATAGAAAACACTTATTTAATAATGTTATAAAATACTACGAAAATGAAGATGGTAATCATCATCGAACAATTGAAAACCCTTCAAAAGCATTAAAACTTGCAAAGAGTACTTTATACAAATTGAATGATAAAAATGGTGTGAAACAAAGAAAATCAATTATTCAAGAAGACTTGAAGAATAGATTAGGCCTAATTGTAGATGTTCCAAAGGTTGGCTTTGGTAACACTAACGATGGGAATACTAGTTGATTTCCTGCAGACCCTCAGCTTGCTGCTGAAACTACCGGTTTAAACGTTCAGCACATTTATTGTAGCTATACTGGAAACAATGCATCTGGACACAAAATTGACACGGAGAAGTTTGCTGCTTATGCCATGGACACAGCAAAAGTATATATAGAACAATATCCACGGCATCCTACGGCTCCAACAATGCAGACAATTCTTATTCATGGAGCAACTGTAATAGTAAACTGCCTTTTGCCTATTGGACAACTTTCAGAAGAAGCGGAACAAGCACTTCCAGTCTTATTGTTTATCCACATCTAGAAAGTTTTCCTGGGAGTCGTGTAATGTTGATATCTTGAACAGGCTTCTCTTGACATCAGATCCTTTTTTAACTGGAATAAGACCTACCCCAAGAAAAACCACTAAGCCTTTTTTGAAAGAGACTTTAGCACTATGATACCTTTTGAAGCTTCAATTAGAGAAGATGAAAGTGAACCCGAAGAAGTATCATTTTCAAGTGAAGCAGAAGCAAGTTCTGATGGTGAATACCGGGAAACTCCTAATTCTGATGAAAATTATACCAAAATTCAATGTAAATACAAATAAACATAAACTCACAAAATAGCTATTTATGCAACAAGTGCTAAAAGTTGACGTTTATGCACGAGACATGAAAATTATGAAACGAAGCCGAAGGCTGAGTTTCATAAGATGTCTAGTGCATAAACAACTTTTAGCACGCGTTGCATACAATATTTTATCTACGACCTTAATTTTACCGTTATTAATCCATAAATATCGATTTAACAAAGGTTTGCATCTACGACAATTCTAATTTATGTCATAATAAACAGTAGGCCACACCGCGCGGGCAATTGTTTGGAGGCCAGTACTGTCAAGATCAGTTACGAAATGTAATTATTAATACTCCACATTTGACTGTATTCATTACATAACGCTTTAATTATTTCAAAAACACTTTACCTGTAACGCAAGAAGCAACTAGAATAACTTTACAACTTCATTTCCAGTTCGAAATTGTAGTTTTATAACCTCACTTCACTTTTAGCACATGGGCTAAAAGTGAACAGCTGATTTCTTTAACCATGGTAAATTATAAAACGTCACTATTAGTGAAACAAGCTAGCGCTAAAAGGCCTACTTTTAGTAGTGGTCGTAGATAAACAATATTATTATTATTTTAAAAGTAGCCTATCCTTTCATTAAAAACAAAATAGGTAAACAGTTTTATCATTAAATGGAAATTTGTTCAAATTAGAGCTAATTGCTATAACTTGACTATAAAGAATTTCTTTGCCTGAATTTAATCATCATTATATCTAAATTACAGTTAAAACTATTAAACAGAACTGTTTTTTAATATATTATTTCTTAATTAGTACGAAAATTGAGCATCAAAAATTACCTATTTCGTTATTATTGAGATATTTTCTCCAGAAATATGCTTTCTGTCACCAAAAACTACTTTAATCTTCGTATTACCTACCTCTTAAATTAATGAATCAAAGTATTTTGAAAGCCAAAAAGTACAGATATAATTTTGGCAAACTTTTCGACCCAAATACCCCACTGTGTTGTATTTTTTGAGGTTATACAAATGTCAGTAATATATAATTTGTTATGAAAACTGTGATATTTGATGAATTAATAATACACATACATTTAGTAACTAAAATTAGAGATAGGCACTTGTTTTTTCCGCTGGGGTAATATTTCCACTATATATTACTTTAAGGGATGTAGGTAAGATTTACACTACTGAGGACCGTTTGATGCCTGAGTGAGTGAAGCGAACGAGGGTAGCAATGTGCGAGGTAGTGTGAATCTTCCTATTCCTACATCCTGTGTAAAGTACATCATTTTTTTCACTACCAATGTTTCCTTATGTAAAGTAGAAGGTAATACCTAATGTAAAATTATTACATATTCTAAATTATAGTAGCCTTATAGCGATGTGACGTTTTGTTTTACAGTTATAAACGCACTGTGAAAAATTCTTGGAAAAAATGTGTGAATACGATTGCGAGTGCTGTTTTGCGATCTTTGTGATTATATTCTGATTAAAAATGAATAATAGTATGAGCGATAATGGTTTTTTCGTGTTAACCAAATGGCAGACATGGCAGCTTGTCAGTGGTAATACATGCGGGATGTAAAGTCATGGAAACCGTAACAATTTTTGTAAATGTTTCCTACATCTCTCAAATCTGACAGTGTACAGATCACTTGCAAAGAAGGTAGGTAGTGAAGAATTAGTACATTACTTTACAAGGGATGTAGGTAAGATTTACACTACCGAGGACCGTTTGATGCCTGAGTGAGCACAGCAAAGGAGGGAAGCAAGGTGCAAGGTAGTGTAAATCTTCCTGCACCCTGTGTAAAGTAAGTACATAATTTTTTTCACTGCCAATATTTCCTTATGTAAAATAAATGGTAATAGCGTAAAATTATGTCGTTTTCTAAATTATAGTAGCCTATGTCGGAGCTTGGGGCGTTTTTACAGTGCTGTGATATTTTGTTTGACAGTTATAGACGCACTGTGAAAAATGCGTGAAACCGATTGCGAGTGCTGTTTTGTGAGCTGTGTGATTATATTCTGATTAAAAATGGATAACAGTACGAGCGATAATGGTTTTTGCTTGTATTCTGATTAATAGTATTGAGAGATAAAAAAAAAACGGTTCCTCAGCGGGCTGTGGAAATTCAACGTATGAATAATATGTTGGTGACACTATACGTCAATGTCAAATTGGAGGTTAGCAGGTTAGGATTTGTGTCAGTCAGTGTCAAAACTGACGGAAAACCTAACCTGATAACCTCGAATTTGACATTGACGTACAGTGTCACCAACATATTATTAATCCCGAGTGGTGTAGCTTGAACAAGCGTCCACGTTCGATCAGCAGAGTTAAGCAACGCTCTCTCTGGTCAGAACTTGGATGGGAGTTCCACGGCTGCATCTCTCGGCGCCTCGTGGTACGGCTATCACGGAAAAAAGTTGGTCCCGGCGGTCATACAACATCATGACAGTCGTTAGTGGGGTTGGAAGTCCTCATAACTGCACAGCGACGCCTGTAATTGGCCTAACGGCTGTTGGCTGAGTGCAAATTAAATTGAAAAAATTGAAAAATACGTTGAATTTCCACAGCCCGCTGAGAAACAGTTTTTTTTTTGATCTCTCGATATATTATTATACAAGCATATAATGGATGCTATTATTATACGAGGATGGTTTTTAAATAACGAGCGAGCGAAGCGAGCGAGTTTTTTAAGCCATCTGAGTGTAATAATAGCTACTTTATGCGAGTGAAATACGCTATTTTATTTACAACTACTTTATTTTAACCTTCATTTCATTAAATTTTTGTATGCGATATAAGTTTTCTTCGACTTTTCTGGGAGTAAATTTTGTGTAGCTTGTTTGGCGGCTTCGCGTAGTTCAGGTGGAGTACAACACAGTTCATCACTATTGTCGCTATCGTCTTCCATTTTAGGTTTTAGACGAAAGAAGTGACAATTATTATTTTCAAACTGACAGACTGATAACTGTCAACTCGAAGAAGCAGTTTATGGCTTGTTTGATTATATGCACATCAATCCGTATTATCGATGTAATTATGAGATATAAACAGGCATTGTGATTTTAGTTAATAATATATATCATAATTGACAAATAATCACAAAATAACAACAATATTGTTTAATAGTTGTAAATAAAAATGGATAATAGTACGAGCGATAATGGTTTTCTTCATGTTAATCAAATGGCAAACATGACGTCTCGTCAGTTATAGTAAATGCGGGATGTAAGTAATTCACTTCTCTAGGGAAGTAAGTACATTGTCATGGAAACTGTAACAATTTTTGTAAATGTTTCTTCCACCCCTCAAATCAGACAGTGTAAGCACAGAATAATACAGAATGGCCTGTCAGCTGAAAATTCAGCTAGTTTTTACTTCCTTTTACGATAAAGGAAGTATTGGATTCACCCCAAAAATTCGAAATTGAGTTTTCAACAGATCTTCACGTTTTAGAGTCCCCTGATCCCAAAAAACATATTTTTTTTCATTGGTCTGTGTGTCTGTCTGTCTGTCTGTGTGTCTGTCTGTCTGTGTGTCTGTGAACAGAATATCTCAAAAACGAAAAGAGGTATGGCGTTGAAACTTCATATATAAGTTTTGTGTACTATGTAGATGAGACAGCAAGCTTTTGAAGAAAATCGCATAACCGGAAGTAGGTGTTTACTCTTGTGATTTTTCAGTTTTTTTCGATTTTTTCAAAAACGGCTCTAACGATTTTTTTCAAACTTTACATTTTTATTACATTTTTAATGTGCATTGACGTGAGATAGGTGATTTTCCAGTTGAAAACTTCTAAAGTGGGTTTCTTTTGTTTTTTTTTTCTATTTTTTTTATTAACTCCTATTTTAAATGGAACACCCGGTATATTATTACATTTTTGAATTCTGCTTAAGATTTTAGAGAAAATTTGTCTCTTCAACTAACGCTCTATTTTGTACCGTTTTTGTAGAATTCGTAATTTTTGAAAATTTTTGACAAATGCTTAAAAATTAAAAATTAAATTTTTGACTAATTATAAGATCACTGTAAAAGGAAGTTGTGTGAGTGTATCACACCAGATTTTTTCTTTGCGCATGCGCGAGTTCTGGTGGTGTGCCGTCAGCTGTTTTCCATATTTTACACGTGTACTTGTGGCAGTCAATAACCCCTTATAAGAAGGTTATGTTTTTTTGTGCAAGTGGTTTTAAAATATTAATTACATATGAGTGCACAGAAAAGATCTTTTGGTGGCAGATGGTGTACTGTGCATTTCCATATAAATCGCATGGATTTTAAACGTAAGGATTATTTCTGTTCAGTTTAAAATTTAAGCGCATAATTTTGAATTTACCGCCTCTGCATACCACTAGGATCATGGCGGACAATTTCAAGGTCACAAAAATTGAGTATGCTGACATCAAAAGCGCCGACATAGAGAGGCCATTCTGATTTAGGGTATTATTCTGTGGTGTAAGGTTCAATTGCAAAGAAGGTAGTGAAAAAAATTACTTTTCTCTATTTTTATAAATATACGTGACATATAGCCTCAAAGACAAAGTCGAAAAATAAAATTTTTGTTTATAACTGGAAAACAAAAGATGGTAGCCCATTGTAGTTTCCACCATTAGGCTTTTCTAAAAAAAAAAAAAAAGATCGAGGATGGAGAGGGGGGTCCATTTTTCCATATCTCCTATAAATAGTTATCGAAATCCCCTATGAAAACATCGAAATTTACCCACCCTGTACATTAATGAAATTTTCCAGCTGCTGATCATGTAAGTCAGTGATACAGCCTTAGTAATAAAACGTGTAAGTCGGTGATTATATTTGTTTGCTGCTTTCCCTTGACAACGGAACTTAATACTATTTCCTAGGATAATAAAGTTAACAACGAAAGATGCCGACTTCGACGTTTTGTTTATAATTGCAAGTGTTTATGTGACACTCACAGCTAACACGATCCACGAAAATTAATCCTGGTGACAGGTGACAATCGAAGCGATTTTTTCAAAAATCTTGGAAAATTTCGATAAGCAGCGGGAAAAATATAATAAGATAACTCGGAATGTATCGCCTATTACAATTTTCGGCAGGCAACAAGCCGCGGCTTTGCCTTGGCTTGTACTTGCCTACCTCAAATGTTAATAGGTCTTTATATTCCTTGTTACTTAAATAGCTATTTGGAAATCAAAGGCCACTCTGTGTTTTTATATTTACTGAACAGAATATTATTACATTGTCTGTCTGTTTTCACATGATTCAAAGCAGGCTGTGCGACTGTTTTTTTTTAACAGTGTATATATTGAGTTATCAACTAAATATGTAATTTCTCCAAAATTTAAGGTTTACATTTTCGTATAATTTTCGTTTGTATAAGAGTTTGTAATTTTTTTTATTTACCTTTGAAAGCATTTCATTTCCTACAATGTTTTTTTTTACATTTTGCATTCAAGTTAGTGAAGTGACTGCGATAGTGTCAGTGTCAACTTCTGTAGTAACAAAGAAGTTTAACCTAAAATTTTGGTTAAATGTCAAGTTTAGTTGGTAACTCAATCTGTACGCTAGCCGGGGTCGGTAGCTCAGTGGTAAGCATCCTGGCTACTGATCGTAGGGTCGCCAGTTCGATTCCCGGTCCCGGTAAGGTTTTCAAAAATAAAAAAATGCAGATGAAAGCCTCTACAGAATGCCATCATTCGGAAGTGATGTAAAGCCGTGAGCCCCATGTTACTACGATGTGTAGCATGTAAAAGATCCCTTGATAGGGTTGGGGAACTCCTTAGTCTCGGCAAAATTCTAAGTAGGACTTTGACCATATGACCATAGCAGTCTGTGTCTAAGGTACCTGGTACTCTGCATGCCTAGACCTTGTCCATTAACAAACAAACAACAAACAATCTGTACGCTGTTAAGAATCATTCTCCCGGCCTGCAAAAATCATGTGAAAATCAGACAGACTATTTTATTTTTGTGCTTGATGATTCAGAGCATTTGCGTCTTTTAACAGTGCAGGTAGTTCGTTAAAAAGACAAAAAACACTAGTAATATCAAAAATCTGTTACAACTATCAATGTGTTATTGATTTATCCTAAGAATGTTTATTTAAACATAATTGTTTAATTTAGCTGTACAGAAAAGTCATAAAATTTGTAGACATTAATTTATCTCATTATATGTAAAAACTCCGGGCGCTTCGTTCCACATGTAAGTACTATGTAAAAATACAGAGAAAACTCCAGTATAGCCCACTGGTACATTTTGACATTAACGGAATATGCGCATAAAGGAACTGTTATGTCAGTGGTGAAACTGGGTTTTAAGCAATGGATAACAGAAATACTCATCGTGAAATTCATGATATTCGTTGTAGAAGTTATTATTTATGCTAAAGATATGACAGGTATTTCAAAATAAAGAGAATACAAAATATTGTACTCTGGTCGAACCGTTTTTAAAGATATATGGTAATTTACTAAAATTTAGATGGATATATACTTCAGAATAGGTAATTGTTCGGAAGCTGATTCAGAAGAGGAATACAACTCGTCTTCTGATTATGTATCAGATTCTTCCAAACTGATCATACGATGACTTTTCGCACACAATAGTTTTCTTCCATTCAAAATTTTGTACTTGTAACCCATTTTTCTAAATGACTCCCAGTATAATTAAGTTGCTCCCTTGCATATTGTAATATATATATCCAAAGTCAACATTTTTTGATAAAATCCCAAATTTTCTTCTTAATGTCTTCCCTGAAACTAAAGTATGATCAAACATTATTTTCTTCTAGCATGGCTGCGGAATAGTTCCTAATTCATGAATGCAACTAGGTTTATACTTAAATGTCAAATTTGACACTTTTTTAAGGGGATCAAATATAATGTACACCAAATTAAACCATACATCCCTAGCGCTGTCCACCAAAAAACTTAATGAACATCAAAAAATCTTAATGGAACCCAAATTATTATACTTCAGAAAATGAGAACAGCACCACTAAAATAGCTATGTTGCGTATTGTTTTATCATTGCTTACATTTTAAATTCCATATGTCTATCAATTTTACTAAATGTTCACCAAATTTAGAACGCTCAAGTTACGCGTCCGTGCTGCACATAATAAATATTCGCGCTATCCATTTATATTTAGTCTTTCTCGAAAAAACTATTGTGCGTCAAATAATTATTCTGTTACTCCAAAAATAAAATAAGCTCGAGCATCTCTCCTTGTCGCTTCCAGACAAACTTCTTGCAGGCTTCAGCTTGCAGCTGCACACTTGTGTTTGGTAGCTTTTACAGTGAGTGTAACCAGTGTATTGCCGTATGAAAAAACTTAATAAGTTTAATTTTCAATTTTGTTTTATGAAATTTGCTTTAGATTTTTATATATATACTAGCGGACCCGACAGACGTTGTCCTGCCCGCTGCCTGCTATTAGCGAGTTCAGAAAACGTTTTTTCGATATTCGAATTTTCGATTTTTTTAATTTTAAAAAATATTGGGGGGTGGTGAAATTTTGGGGTTATATGTTTTGATATGCCAGAAATCTTTAAAAAATTAAAAAAGCAATTTCATCAATTTTTTTTAAATTGCCTAGAACTAAGGTTACTATATCAATAAGGTACCGCCATTCCATTCCTCGCTTGAGAATGTGAGAAAATTGTGAGATAAGGATAACAAATACAAATTTCCCAAGTGCAATAGGGAAGACACTAGTTTTTGGGGGATTTTATTTTTGGTGTAATGGCACTTGTAAAGTGAGGAATCTGTTAGGTTATGTGTTTTTATCCCCAGTTGGAGAAAATTGTGCGACAAGGATGGATATAAAAAGTCACTAATGGCGGTACCTTATTGATATAGTGACCTTACCTAGAACCCGATTGCAGCGCCACTTACCGGGTCCAATTGTAAATCTAAACCATCCAGGGACCCACTTAAACACAAAAAATTTCATCAAAATCGGTCCAGCCGTTGAGGAGGAGTTCAGTTACATACAGACGTACAGAAGAATATTATATATATAAAGATATTGATTTATTTCCAAGAATTCTTCAGACTTATTTCTATGCCCTCATTAATAAACAAGACCTAATAAAACACGATAGATTTTTCTTATAAGTGATATTTAGGCCAACAAGAAATATAAATCTGGGAATACTTTTGAAATTGAATGTGGTATAAACTATAGTAAACATTGTGTATTTTTGCCAAAGAAATAGAGTTTTTTAAATGCAAAATAATATAAGACGCTGACGAAAATTAAATATCTGGGTATCATGTTAGAATTAAATGCGGAATAAAATTTGGTGAACATTTAGCATTTTTAGCCAACAAAAGTTATTTTTAGGAACAAATAATATAAGAGACTAGCATGATGTCAATTTTTGGTTATCGCTCTAAGATTATGTATTTTCTTAATTTTGGTGAGCATTTAGTATTTTTGGGAAACGAAAGTATTTTTTTGTACGAAAAGGTTGGGTAAATTTGGTAGACTGTTAAATACCACCCTTTTTTAAGTATCATATTCGATGTTCACTGAAGCTCGATCTGCTCACGCTCCGCTGCACGATGTACTTAACAAACGCACCTTTATAGTTGCATTCATAAATTAGGAACTATTCCATAGCTATACTAGAGGCAAATAATTTTTGATCATACTGTAATAACTCCATAGTTGCAGATTCTTTTTCCTTATTCATACTTGTGCTGTAGTTGTAAATTTGGTACATTTAAAATGATAAAACACAGTTGCATTTGAAATCTAGCATTTTAAAATTGTTAGAAAATTTATATCTGTTTAATTCTTAATAGTTACATCAATGCTAACACAGCTTTTTTTTGGCATTTTATTATGGGTTAGTGATCTTTACCGAAGTCAACTTGACAATACCGGTGACCTTGCTTTTGACATTAGGTATATTTTGTTTGTTTGTATGTTATGGACACGGTCTAGGCATGCGGAGTAACAGGTGCCATAGATATCAACTCTTATGGTCATATGGTCAAAGTCCCACTTAGAATTTTGCCGAGACTAATTAGTTCCAACCCTAGCAAAGGATCTTTTACATGCTACACATCATAGTGACATGGCACCAACGGCTTTACACGACTTTCCAATGATGACATTCTGTGACTCTTAGATCAGTAGCTAATATGCTTAACCACTGAGTTACCAAGTCCGGTTAGGTATATTTTGGAACTAAACTGTTGTATACTGCTAAAATAATATAAATGCAAAGCCCACCCTGGATCACAAAGCAGAAAAATATAGATACCTAATGGCAAATGCCCCACCGAACCATTCTGGTTTCTAAAGGTGCATTTTTTGTATCGACTACGTAGTCCAAAAAGTTTAAGATACTTTTCGGTTTATAAATAATTCCTGCACAAAGTTCATTTTCTCTGATTGTACTAAACACATTTTCGGTGCTATGGAAGTGACGTTTAACCTACTTATATTTATTGTGAATCATTTGTGTAAATTGAAAACTAAAAATTTCTTTTCATAATTAAACACCTTAAACAACAAGTATGAAATAAAATTATGTATGTATCCTGAACGAAGCAGCTTTTAGGTACCAGCAAGTAATTATGGCTTCGGCCTCAGCCGTAAACAAACATAAAGCTTTACTTTTTGTTCTAAATAAATAAATAACTATTTTAAACATGTTTCAGCCATCTTGACAATATAAAGAATAATAAGAAAGTTATTACTTAAATTTTGAGATAATGTATATAATGTCGAAATATTTGTGTTCTAGTCATAGACTAATAACGAACCATAAAAAATTAATGTTTTTTTAGACTAGCAAGTACATACTTTAATTGTCTACAAGAATAGCTCATATTTTCTCGCATTTAGTTGAATCTTGGTCTTTGCCGAGATTCCGCATGCTGTATATTCTTGTCTCGGGACACAATTATACCAGTATTTTAATCTACAATATTGGGTGTAACCATTTCTAAGGTTGTATTTTAACTCCAGTCTAACTAGATGGATAAAAATTAATTTAAACGATAGAACCTGATCTTTATGTATCCCGTTCTTAAGTACTCGTGCTTCATGCAGCAAACTCACAACATTCAATTTTAAAATAAACGGACATTCTTAAATGTTATGCAACTGCACATAAAGCTCAGCAATAAAAACAATAAACAACTGAAAAGTCATTACAACCATGCAATGAACAACCAGAAGTTGACCGTTATAATTTAAAAATATCGAAAATTGGTATGCATGATACTTAGCTTAAAGTTAACAAAAGTCCATAAATATAGCAAGATTAGAAATATAGGTCATCTCAACAGCCGCAAAATTCGTGCCCACTGACAATAAATTCGTTGCAGTCGCAGCTTGTTAGCTAAAAGGTGGAGGTTCGATTGTTTGAACATTTCAGGATGTGCATTTTTGAACTGCACCCACCATTAAACACGTGGTTTCAGGTTATTTGGTTTTCCCGCTGACTAAAAGAGACGAGAAATTTGAGTTCAAAATTGAATTTATTAGTACTCTGTAAGGTTTAAATTTCCCGCCATTTTCGTGCCCATTGCATAGTGGAAGTATATGGAATGACCTATATTTCCAAGCTTGCTATATTTACGCAGTTTGAAAGTTAACTAAGTAAAAGTAAATCCCTTACTTGGATTCATCGGTGACAAAGTTCTTGTATATTTCGAACGCGTTTTCCCCACGAATTTGCTGGTGCGCAGCACGCAACGTTCCAAGTGCAAACGGCTCCATATGCGTGGGAATCACTGAGCCACAACGCCTGAAATGGAGTTTTTCGCGTTTCGTAATGTTCACAGTTAACCAGATGTAAATTGTTGCACAACACTGGCCACCTGCACGACACACGTCTTTCTATAATGGAAGCAATGTGTGGTTGTCGTTGTTCTTCTTCCTTGTTCTGACTTCCTGCGTGGTGTCTGGCGTCGTGGCGTCTGCGCAGTGTTGCCAGGTCAAAATTCTAAAAGTCACTAGCATGCGGTGGAAAAAATCACTAGATTGACAAAAATTTCACTAGATTAATTTAAACGTGAAGAAAGGTGGAAATTAAAAAACAAAATTATAGATTTCACAACAACTATAAAAAATAAACAAAAACACGAACAAGATAAAGTGTTTAAAAATATAATAAAAAGTATAAATGAATAACACACTACACCTACAATAATTAATACAATATGTAATTTAATCATACATTTTGTTATTATGATTTTTTATTATTGCATCTGTAATAACAAAATCATAACAAGTTTTCTGGCAAAATTAAGTTTTTAGAATGAAGAATTCCAGTCAAAGTGTTAGTACTTCATCTATTTCTTGGTTTTGTTTTATTTAAATTAACTGAACTCAAAACCTTTTCAACGCAGGCGCTACTATGCGGAAGAACAAAAAAATACTCATAAACTAAGAAAGTTCGGGATATAACAAATTACCGTGGGCTTTTTTACAATTAAAAATTTCTTTCCAAAATTCTAAATTTTCCATTTCAAAATTAATGGCAGAATATTTTAGCGATCGAATTTCTCGATCTAAAGCATTGACATCCGTTATTAGGTTAGGAAAATTTAATGATTTAAGAATAACAGCTTCACGGGAGAGAAATCTTTTGAAAATTTGATGCGCTGCTTCGGTGTAAAAATGTTAACAAACGGAAATAATGTTTTGCACTATCTGTTAAACTATTATTTGCTAGCGCTACTGCGATATTTGGACCTAAGTACAAGTGCTCAATTAAAACATAATATTCCGGATTTTTATACTGTAATTTGCTTAAATCCGTGTTTTTAAATACTCTGGTTTGGTGTAATAACTCAACGATAATTTAAAAGCAGTTGCCATTCTTGGATAAAGTAAGTGAATCTTTGGAGCTTCAGCTTGTAATTCTAAATTTATATCATTAAATTACCGGAAAATCCACTTGAGTTCCAGTGGTCACAGTACTCACAGCACACTTCGAACGTTGATAATTTTTTTGCGTTCTACCGAAAGTAAAAATGCAAATGTGAACAATTCCCTTTCGGAGTTCTGTTTATAGCCTCGGGCACTTAGTTTGAACTAGGGAAATGCCTATTTTCTGTTGAGTAATTCATGGAATTTACTTACCTTCGCATTTCATATAGCCCCTCTATTTACAAATATACTCTGTTCACTATAGTCCCGGATTGTCAATGTCAAAATCCAATTAAAAACAATCCTTTATATCATGGTTAATACTTTTAAGTCAAGCTATGGGTAACTAGAAACAATTAATAAAGCTACTAATGTCAAAACTATAAATTATAGGTTATATTTCGAACTGATTTAAGCAAAAATAAATAAAAGTTGCCAGGTAACAAAAACCCAGATTTTCAAAATTACGCTTTTGCGTTGTCCAACCTAGTAGTAACAAAAAAACCAATAGAAATTCAACAGTGCTACCATAAAACGTCATTTTTGACAATCCGGGACCATAGTGAACAGAGTATAGTAGCGACATCGTGGGGCAAACCTGATGCAAACATGAAAATACAAAAAGTTACTAAACGGTAAATTTCAGTGTAAACAGTGAAAAAATAACAGATCTGAATACCTGAAATCCTTTTCTGCTACTATTTTTACACTTATCGACACAACACCCTGGCATTTCCACGTCCTCGACTTCGAATTAGCCCCCGAAGAGAAAAATGAATAAAAACACGACAACTGTCAATGTCACATTTTAATTAATTATGCAACTTCCTAGGCGATTTTTAAATATGCTAGGGACTTAAGAGATACCAACGTGATTTTGCCCCAGCGGCAACATCAAAGGGTGTCGCTACTATTTGTAAATAAAGGGACTCTAGCATTTCATAGAGACCCTGTGCATTTCAAATCTCAGGCTGCCATCTGTCCGTCACAGCGAAAACTAATTTCTAAGATTGGAATAATAATAGTAGGTAGTAATTTGCAACAACGGCGAAAGGGGCGAAGGAATTTTTGCTTTATTATTTGTTTTTTTAATAAAATAGACTGGAAAAAATCACTAGATAATTCTCTTTTGGCAAAAGTTATCACTAAATCACTAGATCGACTAAAAATCACTAGATCTAATGAAATTTCACTAGACCTGGCAACACTGCGTCTGCGTCTGGTCAGTCTGGTGTGGTATGCTGGTATGGTTCGTTCTTGTCTTTGGCAGCGCTGCCGGTCACCAATTGGCCAAATACACATAACACTTGCCGACAGTGTTGCCAGACATACAATGAAAGTAGCGGTAGAATTATAATTTAAAAATCTGGTGTGATACTCACACAACTTCCTTTTACAGTGATCTTATAATTAGTCGGTAATCTTGTATTGTACGACGCCACCGATGAACTACTGTTTCTAGAGTCAGTAATCTTGAAGGGATGCGCGAACAGCTGATCATTTAGATTAAAAGTACCTTAAAACGTTGCCAGACCTTTATAGTTTGGTTTCAAGGCTTCACAGCGTTTGGTGCCAAATGATTTTTAGTTTGCTTTTAATCGTGAACAATCGTTAAACAAAGGACATATCTACCTAACAGCCTTCACAACGAAGGAAATTATGTATTAATCCTTGCTTCGCCAACCGTTCAATGGTTCAATACATTTTAGTTTGACCCTAACCGCAACACCTGCAAGAATCACGAATATGGTTTAGTGTCAAAATGTTCCCTTCATTCACAAACAGTTGGAGCTAGAACACCTCTATTCGACATTGATGTTAGGACCACGTTAAACATGCAAACTAAAACGAATTAGGCCCCAAATTGCTGTAGAAGTAAACAAACAAAGGTCTGGCAACAGTGTAAGGTATTTGACTTGTTAGCGGTCCCTCCCTCCAAGATTACTGACTCTAGGAACAGTAGTTCATCGGTGGCGTCGTACAATACAAGATTACCATTAGTCAAAAATTTCATTTTTAATTTCTAAGCATTTGTCAAAAATTTTCAAAAATTACAAATTCTATAAAAACGGTACAAAATAGAGCGTTAGTTGAAGAGACAAATTTTCTCTAAAATCTTAAGCTGAATTCAAAAATGTAATAATATACCGGGTGTTTTATTTAAAATAGGAGTTAATAAAAAAAATTGAAAAAAAACCAAGAAAAGCCCACTTTAGAAGCATTCAACTGGAAAATGACCTAGCTCACATCAATACACATTAAAAATGTAATAAAAATGTAAAGTTTGAAAAAAAATCGAAAAAACTGAAAAATGACAAGAGTAAACACCTACTTCCGGTTATGCAATTTTCTTCAAAAGCTTGCTGTCTCATCTAGGTACATACTACACAAAACTTATATATGAAGTTTCAACGCCATACCTCTTTTCATTTTGGAGATATTCTGTTCACAGGCACACACACAGACAGACAGACAGACCAATGAAAAAAATATGTTTTTTGGGATCAGGGGACTCTAAAACGTGAAGATCTGTTGAAAACTCAATTTCGAATTTTTGGGGTGAATCCAATACTTCCTTTATAGTAAAAGGAAGTAAAAAAGCGGTAGTAGGAGAGCTGGTGACATTTTTTTAGTGATCATTTAGTTAAGGCCTATTTTTTGAGTGAATGTTGCTGGAGACATGTATAATGGTCATCTGTAAGAATTATCCTTAATAGCGGTATCGGAGGGAGGCAGCACCCCCAATTTTCACTGTAAGTATATGTCAAATTCGAGGTTAGCAGGTTAGGTTTTGCGTCAGTCTGTGTTAAAAATGACGGAAAACCTAACCTGCTAACATCGAATTTGACATAGACTTACATTAAAAAGGAGATTTGAACCTAGAAACGGTACAAAGGGGAGGAGGGGGGCAACAATACAAATAAAACCCAAAGGACACAAAAATTAGTACTTATTTTTAAATTGTAAAACAAGTTGTATTTAACATTTTCTTTTACAATGCCAATGACATTAGGTACAGTCCATTTTTTTAAAATCAGCTGTCAGTGTCAAAACTTTATAAAAAACCAGACTGTGTTACCCTAAATTCTATACTTACCGACCAACTGTATAACAGTTTCCCCATGTCAAAACTGAGGTTGTCTGTCTAACGTAATTGAAATGTCGAAGGTGCATGACCTTGATCGGCTCGACGCTGCCAACCTACATTGTGAAATGCACTATTTGCTACTTTCAATTCCTCATACCAACTTGACAACACTTTGACAGCTGATTTAAAAAAAATAGACTTTAAGTACAGTCGCGGAATTAAAAATCCGAGCATTTAAAATGATTCAGTGTATATCTTACTTTAATTTACTTATCACGTTACCTGGTGAAATTAGTCAAAGTCAAAATAATTTAGTATTTGAACGTTTTCCAACTCATGGAATTGCCATGTTCCGTACAATTTTAGGCAACCTGTATAATTATGGCCCCATCGGTGTTTTGGGCAGGAACTGTTCTCAGTCCAGCTATTTTTTTATTCTACATTTTTATAAAGTTCGAATAGAGCACCTTTACTTACCAATCAATTATACTGGTTAGATAAGCTTTATAATATTTCTAAATGAGGCTATAATTACCCGTTTAAATACCCATTTTGGGTATTTACCCAGGTAAATATCCCGGGTATTTACCCCTAAAAATAAATACCCCGGTAATTTACATCACTAAACACTCATGTAATTTTTGCAACGCCGCAAACCATCTCTGTATCATTTTAAATTCACATTATTGTATTGACGTTACCAAATCAAATCTGTCAGCTACATAAATTAAGGTGCGCTTGCCATTCCGATCATCAATTATGAATAAAACATTAAACGTAACCCTTTTGATTCTGCCTTATCTAATGCTAACCTTTTTCAATCAAATTATAGTTACTGTTAATCATATCACGTGCATTTTTTAGTGTAAAATACTGACTATATCTTGCAATAAACAAAATATTAATTCTGTGCTCATTTTGAATTATTCTTTCATTTTCGTGTTAGTTAGGCAACCAGAATTGCTATGGGCATTAAACCATTGCATAATATGCACCACCTTCGTATCTATAATTTTTATATACCTAAGCAAATTTTATGTATCTCATACTGATGTTGGAAATATTGTCCACCCCGTGTCCTTGCTAAAGTCAAGAACTCCAGACTAGCGATTCTATAATTAAGGACACCAATTTCTAAACCGCCATCTTCCACTTCAGATTTAAGACTAAAAAAATCTGAACTATTTTCTGTTCTAAAGTTTAAAACTCATACAGAACTATTGAAAAGAGAAATGTAAAGCTTTCATGATATCAAAAGCTCTTGTAAAAACTACAAGATTGCTTAGCAATAAAATCAAAAGCATAAGAAGTTAACATATTCAAGCCGAGAGCTAACAAAATATCCATCACAGATATCAGAGAACACTTTAGATCGTAACTTAATCAAATCTAAAAATATCACGACAAAGATGATGCTATTCTTCTTAACATGGAATATCGGCTTAGACCGCGTAGTATTTGTATATGAACACCCAGCATTTTCTGGCTTAATGTGCCTTGCATCTTGTGAAGTCGAGCAAAACCCCGCGCGATGGTTATGCTCTTGGGTGGCTCGTGTTGTTCGAGTATCTTGAGAACGAGGATACGTAGGCAGATTTGGCCGTTTTGCTGTTTGTGCATCCATATTCACTAACGTTTCGCAAGACTTTGCAGCTTGCATCATCAGAGTGAAAGTCGCACTAAGAACCGAAGGTCGGTGTGGAGCTATTTATAGTCCTCCGTGCCTCTTAGTGCGACTTTCACTCTGATGATGCAAGCTGCAAAGTCTTGCGAAACGTTAGTGAATATGGATGCACAAACAGCAAAACAGCCAAATCTGCCTAAGTATCCTCGTTCTCAAGATACTCGAACAACACGAGCCACCAAAGAGCATAACCATCGCGCGGGGTTTTGCTCGACTTCACAATATGCAAGGCACATTAAGCCAGAAAATGCTGGGTGTTCATATACAAATACTACGCGGTCTAAGCCGATATTCCATGTTAAGAAGAATAATTCGAGTAACCGCAAAAGCCTCAAACAGTATAAAAGATGATGCTCTGCTTGCTAAATTTGGGGCTTTTCAAGTTGTGAAAATCTTTCGGACTTTTTTTATCAATACCTTAAGTATCTTCTTCAATAATGACAAAATCAATTTCCCATTGACTTTTTTAAAAAGCATATAGCCTCACCACAACTCCTAACATATTTCCCACAGCTTCAAAATGTGGATGAGAATATTTCTTCCCAGCAAGCATAAAATGTTCGTTTTCCTAGATTCTTAAAAGTAAATACTAATACATAGATCAATTTTTTTACCTTAAATTATTGCATATTTAATTTCAGTTAAGTGCACTGTTACTTAATACCAATCAAATACTACTTACTAGTGCGTGGTGTTAGGTTTGCAAGAGTGGGTCGTCATAGCCATTGATGGACAAACTGCAGCACCTACAGTTATGTTTTTAACAGGCAATACGTCAATATTTGGTATTTTTATTCTACTCCAATGCAACTGAACAATGTGCTTAATTAATACACCTCCTATTTTGTCCGTCAGCTCTTTGTTACTTTTATTTGCATATGCCGGCCACTTCTTTAGGTGATCAAAAAAATCCGTCTTTAAGTTCAAGTAAATTACGAAAATCTCAGCTGCCTACATAGAATACAAAATTATTAAGTATTTCTTTATCATAAAAACATACTCACCGTTGCAAATACCTCTAAGGTCTTGTTGTCAAATTTCTCGATAATGGTAGGCAAGCTAAACATGTAAGGATAATTGTCATCACTGTTTCCATAATTGTTGATTATTCCATTTTCAAAATGTACATCATTCATAGGCAGTCCCGTTTGGAGCCCTTTAAATAAAATTTGCAAAGACATTGGAGAAAACCCCTTTATATCCAAAATCTTTGCCTGGACGGCAATGCATTCCCACTGGTGTCCATTGTTCCAGGCTGTATCACGACACTCCTCCGAAGAGTATAGATGTGCTACGCAACCTTTATTGCACCTTCAAAAATGTTATGGTTGTCAGCAACTGAATTTAAGAATTTATTATTAAAATATAGAAGGAAGTAACTTACGGAACACAACTAGCTGCTGGCTTGAGACAATTATGACAATGAATAGGAAATATTTCGTTATCATAGTAATATACAAAAGCATATGCTTTTTCGACAAATAGAACGTCACCTGGTGCAATCTCCTTTTTGGCTACTACACGGGCACCTCCGCATTTGGTGTGTCTGTAACGAGTTTTTAATATCTAATAGTACTGCAGTAGATCATGACAAAGATACAAAACTTTATTGAAGTTTCAATTATTAAAAATGTCTAAATAATGGTTTATGCAAAAAAAAACAGAATCAATAACAAAAATGATCAAAAATTATGTTTGCATCTATTTATCTAAGTCTTATTAGTGTGGGGGAACATCAGAACTAAAATGTATTCTACTCTGAAGCTGAAAAGGGTGAAAGAGAAAATCGTGGATTTCTATTATCACTACGTGTTTTGTGAAAAAATTAGAACCATTTGACATTTTTAGCAGCTGCAAATGCTCTGGACATCTGTGAAAAAACTGTTTTTAATTATTATGTTATTAGTAAGGCCGGGATCCTAAGTAAAATACCTTTTCTGACTATTGTAGGTATAGGATAAATAACTGTATATAAATCAGTTTCACGAAAAATCTTATCATTTATTAGGAATTTGATATTACCTATACCTATTTCAAGTTTTTTTCACATAAACTCAGCAGTTATATCACTTGAAATAGGTTGTTTAATTTTTTCTGTTGTCTTATTATTTAGATTAATTTATCCGTTCATTTTCAGTCCGCAGTTGGTACAATCGTCACAACGTGCATCCTAACCTTAAATAATACATTAACAGTAATAACACGTTTGTTGTTAATATTGCTATGAAATGTTGTAATAGCTCCACTAACAAGGTGGCTGTTTGTAATGAATTGCCTGACTGCAAAGGCTATTTTTAATTTAGAAAATTAATATAGGTTAAATATAGGGCAAATCCACACACAATTCTCCGATTATATTTTTATCCTGTGCTCACTCTTTGCCCGTCAGTAATTTAAGGCTGGTTAAAATTGAACTGTGTTAATTAATTACACAAATAAAATGGTTGAATGTCCCTCTTCTAACTTATTTAACTGCAATACCAATTACGCTAGCTCTTGGCAAACACAAAAACTGCTTATCTCAGGGTGAGTTCTGAAATGGGCTGTATTTTTTTAATGTTAGGTTATTTATCTCAACGTAGCTCATTTGCTCGTTCTTAGTAGATAATTCACAACCTCGTAAATTGACAGATGAACACAAAATGGTTTATGCGTACAGCGTGTATTTGAACGTTTAAAATCGTGCAATAGGGTAAGAAAGCGTCGGGTAAATAATTCGAATATTCCCGCTTGGCAACAATTAAAACATCGCCTTCGTTATTCTCAGGATGACGTAGAAATCACGCCAACTTTCATTCGTTTATGATGCTTGGAACTCCGCCAATTTTGCAAAACCGGATGACGCCGTTCGATTTTTGAAAATTACGGCTAAGCAGGACCTTTGGAAAAACGCTATGCCTCTTCAGTAAGGTTCAATCACGAATTTACATCGCTTTCCGAACGGCAACTCTTAAATTACAGATAGGTCCTACCTCGTGAAGTTCGCTTCGATGCTGCTCGCCGATGACGCTCCCGGTTTTCTGCTTCTGGCACTGCCGGAGTTGCTCCCCTGGGTGCAGATGTTGAAAGCGACGTTCTTGCAGACCCCGTTGACGTCCTTGATCGCTACCTCTGGGTTCCGCTGCTAATTTTGGTCCAGTTGCTCGGCTAACGATGTCGACTCGAGGATGAGATTAGAAAATTTAACTTTTGTGTCGTGGAAATTGCTACAAACATTCCCACAGGTGCACTGACACTTGGGCAATTAATTGGACCACTTTTTATAATTGGAAAAGCATGTTTATTATCATTAAACATTAGTTAAATATGGAGCACAAATTCGACAAGCTACACTAATTTATATTTTCAATTGCCTTTTTTAATAACAAAAAAGCATCGGGTTGCTAAGATACGGTGTTCTTCTACTATTAATTGGAAATTAGTTTTAATATTAACCACAAATAGAATAAAGTTTGACTACATAAATTACAAATCTAACATTTTCTTAAAACTAAAATATTGTCTTTTGCTTACAACTAGTATTGTTCTTTAGTGTTGCACTCACAACCGTTTTTTTTTTAATTTCACTGCTTTGCTCTTTTGCACTTTGTTTTTAATTATTAGCGCACTGATATTTGAGGCCACCATTTTCGACGTCGCTTGCTTCTCTTCTGTTGCCTACATTTAGGATTGCTCTTTGCAATTTTCTAGATTATTCTTATCTTCAATCTACCCGTCAGATTGCTCAGAATTTTCACTGTCCTTTGCTTTTATTGATAACTACGCTCATTTATGTGCACATAACAACCTTTTGTGTGAATTACTTTCATTTGGTCTGGCTTTACATATGCACAAACCTATCATTTTAATTATATTACTTTATTCAAAAGCCAAATTCAAACCCTCTGAAATATGCTTTGCTTTTGCGTGCCTTTATCCGACTAATTACTGTTTCTCGCATCTCATTACCAATGCGTTTAATACTTTTATTTTTGTTTAAAATTGGAATTATATAAAATATTCTAACTCTGTACTTTATTGACTTGGTTAAATATTTTGCACTGCAAACAGAGCCAAATTGTGGGCTTAATACCATTTCAATATTTATAATGGGGATTCAGAAAGCTTATAACCAACTGAAATACATCACACCCGATTAAAATTATTGGTCCCGGATACAGCAACGTGTATGGTGAAGTGTGGTAACGATTTGAAAGCATTTTACTCAGATCTAATCCACATTATTTGCTTGGTCTACGGTCTAAGCTTTAATTCACATACATTTTCTTAAAATATAGGTAGCAATGCCAGAGAAGATACAGCAATGTCCATTTAGAAGGGTAAAACTAGTTTTCATTCGTTGCCATTCGTGTTATACGTTAGGCAGTACTGAAGTGTATTGTTGGTGGCACTGTCAGTGTATGTCCCGTGGTGAAGTTTTGCGGCAGTTTGTACCAGACTGATGCAAAACCTAACCTGCTAATCTCGAATGTTACAGAAATTGCCAGTGCCAACAACAATATACTTCAGTACTTCTAAAAGTATAAAACGAATCACAGGCCTTGTTAAGTGCTACCGGACTAGGCCTACGGGATTCGCTGATAATCTGGTAGATAGTTGCTTAGACGACTAAAAACACATTTTAATTTGCTAATAGATGTCATAGTAAAAATAGAACAACGCGGACTGTCATTAAAGGATTCAATGGAAATAATTCATAAAATTCAAACTTGCTTGAAAGGTACTTCTGCCTAACCAGGCGGAAATATTTTTAAAAAATTAACTTAAATTTTGGAGAAAAATCCAGGTGATGGGTTTATGACTTAGCTTTTCATGGCTGAAAAATACATTCACAGACAAATGATACTCATTTACGCCAGAAAATGTTGAAATATATTTTATTTGTTATGCTAACAGTAAAAATAAATTTTGTTTAATATTTTATTTTATCCTATTATGTTATTATAACAATAACGCCTTAGCAACGAGTTGCGTTAAGATGCATTTAACAGCACCAGTGTTGTTAAGAAAAATAACATAACGATACTTTATTAGCATTTAATCACATGTTGACAGCACTGACGTGTATTGTCAGTCTATGTCAAATTCGATGTTAGTAGGTTAGGTTTCGTTTGTTATTTGACACAAACTGACGCAAAACTTAACCTGAAAATCACGAATTTAACATAACCTGACAGTGCTACCAACAATACAGTATTGAGTTTTTATCTTACTAGTGATACCACCACTCGCTGTTGTAAGTGTTATTAGTAACCATTTTTCCTATTTTTAAAAAAGATTAGTATTTTAGGATAAAATAAATCGAGTTACGATATACGTAAAATTATCTGCTTTCACGAGAGTCTCGCCACAGTACTGAACATGGCCGTCGGATACGCTCGCGCATGCGCAAAGCAATTTAATAATGGCGCCAAGTTTAAATGAGACCAAACAACTTGGCGCCAATTTTAAATCTGACAAACTAACTCCGTTTTCAATTAAAACAAAAGGTAGAGTAAGAAAATCTTTATTTAATTTTACTGATAATGGAAATTGAACAGCTCATAACAAAGTTTGCATTTGTATCATTTTTGGACATTTCAGAACAAGCAGAGCATGGATAATATGTGTAGTATTATAACTATGCACTAATTCTTATTAAAGACTAATGAAACATACGCATGTTTTAGTAAATGTAATAATAGTAATTTACGATACAAGTGCGTAAAGCTACTCTTTAGGCACGAGTGGGGTAGAGTTAAAAGACGAGTGAGCGAGTGTTTTAAGCCCTGCGAGTGACTAAAGATGCTTTACGCATGTGTATCGTACAATATTTTATCTACGATAGAATCTAGAAAAATTAAATGTAAATTACGATTACCAGCAACCGGTCGTAATTTTGCGTGTTTTAAAAATTTTAAAACACGTTGCTACTGACAACGTTCCTAATGAAATCTTTTAAACACGTTACTACTAACAACGTAAACTAATGAAAACATGTTATTAAACAGTCGTTTTACAAACTGAAAACTGCCAACTAAAAGGCAATTTTACACACTGTCGTAGATAAAATAGTATTTCACAATAACATAAGGAATAATAAAACAAAAGTCGTGACAGTAATTTTTAATCATAATAAAACAAGACGTTTCACATTACACAAGGTGCGTTTTTTCCAGATTATTCAGAGCAATTCAGAATATCATTTGACACAGTTTAACCTAACACACTTATAATAAATAGCAACAAACTCTATAAACTACGCTACATAAGTATGGTCAAATCTGCTGTGGATATTTAATGTCCGTTCAGATTTTTCTACCAATGCTTGACTAATGCTATCAACTTCTTTTAAAGTTGGCTTTTGGAATTGAACATTATTCATTTTTCGTTTCTTTGTGGAAAATAGACGCACTTGTTTTTCAACATTTTGGTTGGGATTAACTTCTTCGGTAGTTTTGAAATGTGTTGTTTGATTGTTAAGGGTGTTTATAACTTTATCTAAGTCTTTCAAAATCGAGTGTGCTTGTTCATCATCTATGTCCGCTCTATCAGTTAACCCTATAATTAACTCTGCTTTTCTTTTAATTGCATCAATGCTTGTTGCAGGTGCGGAATTTTTTATAATGCCAACTTCTAATATTTCACCGATTTCATTTGCATTACTAGTACACGGGATATTATTAGGCAACAAATTTTCTTTAATAGTTAATTTGGCACATGCATGTATGTGCTTGCAAATATTTAACTTTATAACATTGTCCAAACATGAGCATTTAAAACTATGAATACATATGTGACAGTCGTTACACATTACAGGGCATTGCCAGCATTCGTCCTCTTGCCTTATTACCAGATACTGCTGAGCGGAATTTGATGATGAAGTTACCAACCACTCATTTTTATCTGCTAACTTTTCAATCATTGCTAATGAAATTGTTTCACTAGCTTTATGACTGTTTTTAATTTTGTGGGTTTTTTCCGTCGGGGTATTTTTTGATAATTTTTTAAACGACTAAACAAACTGTCACGTGCTATCTTCATAATTGCATTAATACTTTTGTCCAACCTTTTTACCTTTTTTCCTTCTAAATAAATATGTTTTAAACGTTTATGGAGCGACTCTAAATACATATTTGTGTTTATACCTAACCCTAACCGATAACAATAGGCCCAGCATTTGGAACGGTTGGCATAACACGATTTAAAGTACTGCGCAAAGGCGACGGTATCAGCATCAGAAAACAAGTCTGCTAATACTTGCTGAAGACTTTGCTCAAACGTATCGACAGACGTAAGCTGTAATAAAACCCTTAATGTTTTATACACTAATGCCTTTTTTTCTGGTCCGCCAATTATTTTCCCTAAATTTTGACGCCAGTTCCTATCTACGTGCCAAATACATAACAGCCTGTTAGGAACTGGAGACATTACAGACGACCATGCATTGTAAAATGCAGGTGCATCATCCGACATAAATATGCTAGCACAAATTACACCCACTCGCCCTTTAATGTATTCAAAAAACAATTTAAATTTTTTTTCATCAGAACGATTAGAAAAAGAAAACGCTACAGGGCATCCCGAGCTAAATTCATCTACTGTCATGACTGTGTACAACTGAGTCATAGCTATTAGTTCCGTGTGTTCCATCTATGCATATCTTACTATTACCAAATTTCTTTAGTTGACGAGCTTGGAAGGAGGTCATTATTATTAACATAAAGTCATCCTTTAAAAGAACTCCGGAACCATCTTCTTGACCTTGTTCTTTATAATAAACAACTGGGGAATCTTCACCAAGGGCCTGCATTTGATGCACCCATAGTTTAATGCTGATTGCATCGTCTTTGTGTTGCTTCGTGGAGTAACCGATGTTGAAATCTCTGGCTATATTATACATATCCTTTTTTTCTAATAGGTGAATTCGCTGTAGACCCCCCTCGATTGCTTCAGAATTTCTAATATCATCTAAGATATGCTGAAATGACACCCCTTGTGCAAGTTTGCCTGTAAACAAATAGATTGTCAGTTCTTGACGCTATTCGTTACATGTAAGTACAAAATAGTATATTGTATGTTAAGAGCTGAAAGTGCATTCTTGCCGCTTGCGCATGAATATTGCTGGTTGAGACGAAGTCGAAACCAGCAATCATGCAAAAGCGGCAAGCGCACTTTTAGCTCGAAATATACATACTATTTTTTCGACGACTGAGCATATTATTAATGGAAAATATCATATTCCATTTTATTGCAAATATTAATTGACAATCAAGTTAACATTACTCGCGCAGTCTATTAGACATGTGACGCGATTATTTCGACAAATGACGGGCATTGTCAAGGAAACATTCGAACGTGGCTACCTATTTTGTTCACGCGGAAACCCAAAACGCTCGGCAAGCGGCAAAGTGATGAAAACGCACGCTCAGCGGCAAATGTCAACTTTCTGTTGTCAAATGACAGAGAAAAATCTACTTTCGAGGTCAGTCGTCGAAAAACTAAATAATGTGTGCATAGCAAGGTGTTTGTCCAAGTATAATATCTCAAAAATTACCTGCAATTTCGGATCTAGTCTCTTTGCTTAAAAATCTGCGACCAATATCAACTGAATGACCAACATGAGTTTTCCAGAACTCAACGGTAACACAGTGATCTGCTTTCGTTACTTCCATTCTTGAAGGACATGCCTTCCCAATCTTGTTAGGACCCATGCTTTTAAGTGATCTTATATTTTTGCCGGTGCTCTTATATTCATAAGATCGATGGCAATTGTAGTATTTTTTTTCTGCGCCATTGCTAAGTAGTACAGCTGAACTATCTAATACATATGGGGACGAGGTTTTCAATTCAACGCTATCTTTCCACTGCTGAAACTCTAAAAAATGGAAACATTGTAATTTACCTTTGTATGAGAAATTGTTATTTGTACATGTTTGTGTCATAGGTACCTACCTTTCTGAGAAGGAAATGTTAATTTTTCTAAACACAATTCAATTTGATGTGCTTCAGCAAAATGTTTACGTAATAAGTTGTAGCTTTTGAATTCTTCAACACATTCATTTTCCGGGCATTTAATTCGGCATTTTCGTTGCTGCGTGTCGACATAATTATTATGAATGGTTCTCATGTGCCGCTGAAGAGATGACTTATTAAAATACAAATTTCCACAAATTGTACACAGCTCGCTGGCCTTTGTTTTCTTGGGCGCTGGGTCTTTATCCTTAGTGTAATTATGTAATTTTCTGAGATGAGCGTATAAATGTTTCTTCTGCTTAAATTGTACACTGCATTCTGAGCAAGCAAAAACAATACAGGGCACTGGTATGGCAGTACTAGCCGTAGCCATTTTATAGGTTATGTATGTAATAAAAGCGGTCACCTGTTGCTGTTGCCGTAAACATACCTTCGGGTAGTGTCGGTTACACGACGGCCATGTTCAACACTGTGGCGAGACTCTCGTCTGCTTTCTACATTACTCGCCAATTTTAAAGAACTCGCTCCTAACGCCGCGCGTTCATTCAAACTATTCTCTCGTAATGTAAAAAGCTTGATAACGTTACTTGCATCGTAAATTACTATAGATTTTGTTCTATTTTAATTTTCTTTTTTGTTGACCGCTTGTTAATTTCAATATTAATGAATTATTTTTCCTAAAAAAGGATGTATTAATAGATGTCATTAATACACTGTTTTTGATTAATATACTCTTTTTCATTAATTAACTGTTTTTGTGATTTTCACGTTTTGATGTTATTTTGCATGGAGGTTAGTTGTATTAATCAAATTTTTCGCAACAAAAAAAGATTTTGCGGTCAACGAAAAATTTTTGTAATGAACTCGTTTGTTAGTGGGCGATTAATAATCTCAACTATTAAAGGCACTCACTCGCTGTCGCTCGTTCGTGCTTTAAACAGTTTTGATTATTAATTGCCTTCATTAACACACTTGTTAGTTAAATAACTATTAACCTATTTTAAGTATCTAGTCCTGGTTTTTAATAACCTATTTTATAGGTACCTAAAAAGAAGTTTTTTACAACCTAAAATTCTAGCCTTAGTTATTAGCATAAAACTGCGAAGTGAAATAAATCCTATTCTTTCTTCACCAGGTAAATCGGCTCCAATAAGAAATCAGTTGATTTACTAGGTGTTAAAATTTCAGTTTCAGATAATTATTATATAACATGTAAAGTAGTCAGTTGGGTGATTTGTTATTATTCGGCGAAGAAAATATTTAATTTTAAAACAACATATTACTTAAACACATTGAAGGAAGAGCTACCAATTCTACAAATCATCAAATCGGTAATAACAGTTTACAGATAGTTCTTAATTCTGTAGGATTAAAATATAAAAAAGAAAAGCAGAAGAGCTTTAATATAAGAACTAATATTGCTGTAATGCACGAACATATTATTATTATACTAGCTCATTAACGGCAAGCAGTTATGGCTACTTATCTTCAAATAAGCTTTCATAATCATTTATTTGGGATGAACTAATTCCCATATTGCTCTTTATTTTAGCCCCTTGAGCCTTTGTTGGTCTAGGCATCTTCTACAATTTTTGCTCATTCCTTTCTATTTTGACATTTCTTCCTCCAGTTCTTTATTCTTGTCTTCTTTAGATCATCTTCTACATTATTTAGCCATCTTGTCCTGGGTCTACCTCTCCTTCTTACTTGTATTGGTGATCATTCCGTCATTATTCTTATTGCTCGGTTTTTTCCGTCTGTCTGACCATTTCATTCTTTGTGCTTTCATGTATGTACGAGTATGTAATGATGCCTTCTTCTTGCATTTGCTCTATTAATTCGAAGTTCATTTTCGGTCTGAGTTTACTTTCTTCTGTTTGTTTTGGCCCCAGTATTTATTGTAAAATCTTTCTTTCGAATACTCGTAAATCTCCTTGTTCTTTATTAGTTAATGACCACGTTTCTTTTGCTTCATATCTCAACTTTCCTTGTGCATCTTTGTATCCTCTTGTTTTTATTTCAAATGTTTTCTTTTCTTGTCGTATCTTCTGGTAAAATTTTCTCGTATTTTTGATTCTGTATTAATCTTGGATCTCTTATTTTGTTTTCATTCCATTCTCTTTTTTTTTACATGTTTCTTGCTGCTGTGTTTGTTTCCTTATAAAGTTGCTTATCTTCTTCTGTTCTTGATTGTAGCCATTTTATACATTTTTTGTTTTTTGATTCAGTGGCTTCTTTGCATTCTTGATCGTACCATTCTTTGTTCTTATCATACTTTTAATACCCTACACATTCTACTGCTGTTGTTAAGATACTACTTTTTATTTTGCTCCTTTGATCTTCAATTTTGTTGCAAGTTTAGTGTTGTGTTATTCCTTCTTCTACTTTCTGTTCTTTTTATTTTTCTACATCCCATTTTTGCTTCTTTTTGTTTCTTGTGTTTTCCCACTCTATACTTTTCTTTTCTCTAACATTAGCAATTACTTATATGTGGTCTGTGTGTATATTGGTTCCCTTATATGACCTGACATTTTGTATGTTTTTAGCCCTACTATCTTTGTTTATTAAGACGTGATCAATTTGATCTTATGCTGTTTGATTTAGGTGGTTCCATGTTATTTTGTGTTTTTGAGGATGTAGAAATTTTGTACTTTATAAATGCCAAGTTACATATTCTATTTTCATTGTTATTAGTTTCTTTATGTGTCGTATTTTTACCCGCTACTATTTTTATGTGTTCTTCTGTTCCTATCTGGGCGTTTATATCTCCTAATATTATTAGCGTATAGTATTTTGGTGTTTTTTTCACACTCATTTTGTAGTTCTTCGTAAAACTTCTCTTTTTTGTCATCTTCATCCACTTCTCTTGCTGCATACACACATATAAGGGTGGTATTATATAACTTTCTCCATATTCTAATTTTTGAAATTGATGGCTGCAAATTTTATAATGTTGTTCATTTGTTTTTCATGTTTACCATGAAACCTGTTCTATTTCTGCCTTTCTTTATTCCTCCACTCCAATACATAGTAGTCTTTTTTATTGATTTCTCCTTTACCAGCCCATCTAATTTCCTGCAAAACTATAATGTCGATGTTATAGGTACTTCTTTATTGTTTGTGCTAGTTCAATCATTTTTCCTGGTTGTAATAGTGTCCTTACGTTCCATGTCACAATTCTTGTTTTTTTCTTATTATGGTTTGTTTTATTTTTAGGTTCTTTAATTTTTTTTTCACTCATATTCATATTCTTTCTCCATAGCTTGTTAGTCGTTTTATCTGCTTTCTTCGTTTGTATTTTCTACTTTTTATACACTTCTTCTCTTCTCCTTTCTTCCTTCTCTTTTTCCGTTATCTTGCCAAGGTCGTCTTCAATTTAGATGCTTATTGTTCTCATTCCTCTGTTTTTTCTTGTGAACACCCCACTAGCAAGCTTTAAGACCAAACCGTTTATACTTTGTATTGTTCTTCCTCCTTTTTTCTTTGTTAGGTTTTTTATTCATATTTTCGTCTTTTTTTTAATATTTACAACCAGATCAGCAAACTAATTGCTACACATAGTTTTGTTGTAATATAAATTAATAACATAGTAAATGTCTTAATGAGGTCCGCGGTCCGCTCCTCGGTCACTATTTCTACAAGTTTATATAAACTATTTATTAAGTAATTTCGTTCACTTATTCACTATCGTCTGATGATAATATGTCCTGTGGCAGTTTTCGTTTGAGTCTACTGTGAATGTCTTTTTGTCCCGTTTTATAATATACGGCACTATTACATTGTTGAATGTTTTTAAAGAACGTTTTAGTTAGTTTCTTAATGAACTGTTCGATAGTAGGGATATTAAGTTCTTCGTGGATTTGTTGATTTCTTATATACCAAGGGGCATTCACTGTTATTCGTAGCACTTTGTTTTGTATCACTTGAAGCTTATTCATGTGCGTTTTAGGGGCATTACACCAAACTGGGCAACAATATGTTATAATAGGCCTTAAGATGGATTTATACAGTAAAAGTGAGCAATCTATTTGCAGCGATGATTTCCTGTTCATAATCGGATACAGCAAAGCTAATCGTGCATGGCATTGGTTAAGCTTTTTGTTTATATGATATCCCCATTTCAATTGTGTGTCTAAATACAATCCTAAATATTTGACTGCCGAATCTTTTTGGTTCCAATCAACTGTATTTTGGTTTATTATAATTTTAGTCGGATTATTAATTCTTCGAAGTGCAAATATCTTTGCTTCGCATTTGGTTTCATTTATAATGATTCTCCATTTATCGAACCATTGTAACAGGACATTAATTGATGCTTGGAGTTGTAAGATGGCTACTTCAAGGTTATAATGTTGTACTAAGACAGTTGTATCGTCGGCAAATAATGTAGTTTGGAATTTGCTGTTTCTGGGATATCCTGAATATATATATTGAACAATAGCGGTCCCAAGATGCTCCCCTGAGGTACACCTGCGGATATGTTTCTGTTTGTTGAAAAGGTGTTATTCAGCTGCACTGCAAAAGTTCTATGTTGAAGAAATGATGCTAAGATTCTAACTAGGTAGGAGGGAACATTAAGCTGTAGCAGTTTATATAATAGGCCCTGTATCCAAACTTTATCGAACGTTTGTTGCAGATCTAGAAATGCGGCTACTGTGTACTTTTTTGCTTCAAATCCTTTCTCAATGGTTTCTGTTATACGAAGCAGCTGATGTCCGGTACTATGTTTTTCGCGGAATCCATATTGAAAGGCTGGTAGTACGTTGTGTTCCATAATAAAAAGATGTAAACGTGTGTAAATAACCTTTTCTAACAATTTTGACAGCGCTGATAGGAGGCTTATCGGCCTATAATTTTCCGGATTACTTTTGTTCTTACCGGGCTTGTGAAATGGCAAGATATGTGCATGTTTCCAGGCTGTTGGAAAATAACCTAATCTTATGCATGCATTTAAAATTGTGGCTAGAAACGCCAGGGATTTGCTGGTCAAGTTTTTCAAGATAACATTCGGAATCATATCTGGCCCTGGAGATTTTTTAATATGTAATTTATTTATAAATGTCTGCAATTCCCGTGGCGATGTCAGCTTGAGGTGTTCGGAGTTCTGTGGTATATGAATTGAGACGTATCTGGTTATATCGTCTACAGCGTCGATATTATTTTGAGTGACATTTGCAGGTGTACAATTTCTTTCTATTTGAGTAGCCAGAAGTTCGCTTTTCTCCTGGTCAGATGTGTACACCACATTATTTTTTGTAAGCGATGGAATCAGGGTTGGTTGTTTTAAAATCTTTTTAGTGACTTGCCAGAGTGAGGGATCCCGTGATTTGAACTGCTCAATATACTTCTGATAAGATTGTATCCTGAAGTTGTCTAGTTCCCACTTTACTTGGCGTGATAATTGATTTAGCCGAATTCCTAGAAGAGGATCTCGTGAAACTTGCCATGCACGTCGAGTTCGGTTTTTAATTTTAATTAAATCTAGGATATTAGATGGTGGATGTATACAATTGTAGTTACGTGTTTTTCTTCTTTTAATTGTCGCTTGTTCAATGCTACATTTGATGGCGTTTGTATAATTAAATACGGATTGATCTATTTCTTCTGTTTTGTTTAGATCGCCAGGTGCTTTGAGGTTACTATTTAATTCAAGTTTAAATAGTTCCCAATCTACTGTGCCATTTATTTGGAATTGGTGGGTTATGTTGGGGAGTGTGATAAAATGAGATAAGAACCGGCAAATGGTCCGAGTCCATTTCAGTTAGGACTGTTTGGTAGATAGGTTTTGTGAAATTTTTGTGTAGCATGATATCTAACACATCTGGCTAATGATCTCGGCGGTACGGAAAATATGTATTTTCTGATGGGGCAGATATTTGCACAGCCATGGTGGAGGTAATATTACATAATCTAATACCGTCAGGATTGTTAACTCGGCAGCCCCATATGGTATTCTTACAATTTAGATCACCTACAAGTAATATACTGTCGCTACCCGCGAACACATCTGTAATATCTTGTTCTGACAATCTTTTATTCGGCTGTTTATAAGCAGCAATTATCTTCACTTTAGCGTTGTTATGAAGTTGCAAGTGGATACCAACAGTTTCCAGGTTTCTCAGATTTAGTTTTGGCAATGAACAGTGCATTAGTTTGCATTTAACAAACATTGCTATCCCGCCCGAGGCGATTAATGCTGTTCTATCATTCCTGTACGTCAAGTAACCCGGTATTTTAAAAGTTTCGCCTTCTATGAGATGTGTTTCTGAAACACATGCTACGTCGACGTTATGCCTGGTTAAGAAGCTAATAAATGCAGATCTTTGGCCTTTAATTCCATTAGCATTCCAATTTATAACAGTTATATTATGTATTGTCATAGTTTATCTTGATACATGCTGAAGTAATGGTGGTAATAGTGTTAAAAGAATCGGCTTAATTTTATCTAAATGTGGAATGATTAAGTCTATTACGGTTTTGAAATTATTGTTAAACTGTCTGCCATATTTTCATTCTGATTGGAACTAGTACTGGAAGATTCCATGACAGCGTTCTTGTAGGAGCGACTGCTTACTATTCTTGAGGGTGTCGTTCTTCTTATTGGTTGATCCGTGTTGTTATTAGTCTGGGAATTATTGAATCTGCGGGATTGATTCATGTGTGTAGTTTCGCATATTTTTCTGAAGTAGCTACACCCTTTGTAATTGGCAGGATGCTCTTCACCACAATTAACGCACTGCGGCTTGTCGTTAGACCGTTTTGGACAATCAGTGTAAATATATGGCTGCCGGTACATTTTACGCACCGCGGTTCGAGTTTACAGTAATTGCGGGTGTGGCCATATCGCTGACATCTTTTACATTGCGAGATATTATCACACTTTCTACGTGGTTCTACGGATACTATGCAATAATTAAATTTTGTGAGATTGAAGACTTCAGTGGATTTCTCATTTTTAGTCAGATCTACAGCACATAGTGGCATTGGAATTTTATTTTTGTTATACAGCCTTACGACCTTGGTAACAGGGTAACCTAATTTTATCAATTCTTCCATGATTTCTTTATCTGGAATGGATATCGGGATGTTACGTAATATCACGGACAGATTTTGTTTAGTCGAATCAGGATCTCTAAACGTGTGATACTTTAGTTGGTTTTCGGTGTAGAATTTGGTGAGCTTACGATAATCCTCAGTAGAAGATAAATTAATTCTTAAAAACTGACCTTTGGTGATTGTGGTAAATTTTTCTTGGGAAATTTTTTGGATGTCATTCAAGACCTCTTGATAATTTGTCGCATTGTGAAGGTAAATTGGTGGCACTTTAATTTTACCTGGTGTTGGTTCAGATTGTTCAGTTATCATATCTTCTGCTTGCGAGTTTTAACTTTGATTTGAACTTGTACTATTTATAATGTTATTTGGAATATAATATTTATTTGCTGCTATTAGGTTAGATGGTTCAAATAAATATCTTTTGCTTAGTTCCAGAAGTGGTGGAGATAGATTGGAGTTATCTCTTTTGTTGGTTGCACTAGTGTTACCGTTATTAACCATTTTTAGCGAAAATTGGGCCCTCCGATGGGCCCTACTTGTTATTTGTCTAAAGTAACTGGTTATTTAATATTAAATTTAAAACACGTTACTACACGAAATACTGTAAAATTCGCAGCAAAACTGCACATGCGGTCGCAGTGATAAGGTTTCACATGCGGTCGCAGTGATAAGGTTTCACATCCGCTCACGACGGCTGTTAGCACGAGACCCATATTTTCTTCAGTCAGTGGTGATCCATTGTTACTTGGTGACCTATCGACTCAAGTTCTCTGCATACCTGATCATTACTCTTTGTCTACTTTTTGTTCTTCTTTTCCTTTTTGTTTGTATTCACCATTGTCGAGTTCACTTATTCCACATCCTTCTCCACTTATTATTAATTTATTTTCTTTTAATTTGAGGAAAATAATAAGTTTGGTCTTAGAGATATTATTTTTCTGCATAAACTTGGATTTACTCTAAGGGAGCTGCATTAGGCAGTAGTCTCACTGAGCAATCACCACCACCACCACCACCACCCACAAAAACCAAGGTAACCTGCTGCGGTTCCACTGCAGCCCAGCGGTGACCACCGCCAACCACTATAAATTTAAATTTCGCACCCATCTTCACTTACAGTGTGCACATTTACCAACATTTTTACACGTTCAAATGAGGTTATGTTTATTTTGCGATTTGAAAATGTGCGTATCTTCAGATAGTTCTGATTCAGATATCGAATAAGCGTTCACGATTTTAGTAGCACCCATAGAAGAAAACACTAACAGTGGCTATAGCGGTGACTCAATGAGATAAATTTCAGTTGATGGCCGTTGCTGGCTAGTAGTGGTCCAGTGGGACTGCGGCCTTAAAATAGGTGTTGAAGCATCATATTTAATATTTACTACGGCGTAATCAAGGTAGAATTAAGTACAGGCCAGTTCGAATATAAAACTAGCATGATGAGTAACAAGCAAATTAATGTCAATATCAGCTCTTCTGAAGAGTACAGAAACTTTGACAACATTAATAAACGGCACTAGCATCGAATGACACTCATATGAAAATAAAGCCACGACCACGAGACCTATTAAGATAATGGTTAAGAACTTACATCCTACAACTCAAGCAGAAGAAATTGTCGAGGAACTAAAGGAAAAGAAATTTAAGATTATAGAAGTAACAAAAGAACCCAAGAGAACTATCTCTTGCAATGAGGTGAAACATATTCGCTTGCCATTGTATATATTAGTCTCCGAGAGATCTGAAGGCATCAATAAAATCTACGGAATCCAATACATAAAAGTCAAAATAGAGCCATTAAGAAATAGCAAGCTTATTCCATAATGTAAAAGAATGCAAAAATATTGACATACAAAGAAATTCTGTAGAAGAACTCCAACTCGTGTTAAATATGCAGGAGAAACCTTAACTACAAAATTCTCAAAACACACCTGCCAAGTGCGTCAACTGCTCTGACGCACACCCAGCTAGCTACAGGGGCTGCACAGTTGCAAACGAGCAGCTGCAGAAAAGAAGAAATGGTACGGTTAATGCCAAAAAACCACTCCTCCACAAAAACCATCGGTATCTAATACGGTTAGAACCGGAATATCTTACGCCAAAGCTACCCAACAACCATCAACTGAATTAACATCCACAGCATTATCAGAACCATCCATGATGCAGCTCATGCAAAATATGATGAAAACACTGGATCAAGTCAACGAAAGACTTAACAAGCTAGAAGCCAGAAGTAGATACTGGAACCATACCTAAGGTTAAAGTAAGATAATGGACCTACAAGACTTACGCATCGCCACATGGAATGCCAACGGCATTCTAAACAAAAAAACACGATCTTGAAGTCTTCCTGAATACTCAACACAGATGTCTGCCTTATTTCTGAGACACACATGACAAACCAATCTTACCTTAAAATAATAGGATACAAAACTTATCACACCATCCACCCGGACAACCAAGTCAGGGGTGGTAGTTCAATCACAATAAAAGAAAAGATCAACCACTATGAAGAGTGTCATCTGCAAAGAGATGATATTCAACTAACAGTGGATGGAATCGTGTCTCTAAAACAGAAACTGAGAATGGAGGCTGTCTATTACCCGCCAAGACACAATTTAAAAAAAGAAGATTACACTCCTGCAACACCTTGGCGAAAATTTCATTGTCGGAGGAGACATCAACTCGAAACATGTAGACTGGGGATCCAAGTTAACTAACTCATTTTAAAGAAGCATCGACTCTACCTTTCTGCACATTTCAAGATTCGTTGCAGTTAGCGGTTGTCCTGGTCTTAGATTGTTTTCTACTAATCCTTGCTTCAGCACCATACGTCATTAAGAGCCTCACAATGCTTTTGTATATTCTTATTTTTGTGTCCATAGCGAAATACTTCTTTTCCATAATGAGAAACTGAAAAAATTAAGAGACGAAAACGCTACCATAGAAAATGAATATTAAACAGGACAATAAGATAATAAAGTAAACAGTAAACCGAAGAATGCAACACTGGGAGAAGAGCGGCAAAATGATATTGCGATAACAGGTTTAAAAATAGATACGAGAGTCCCCAGTATGTTAAAGTAGGAGATGAAGAACTTTATGGAATAAATTTTAGGAGTTAGGAGAAAGGGCTCAGTTGGTAACTTTTAGATGTACGAAAGACAAATTAAAGATCGTGATCCGTTTAGTTTATTTCGTTTTCTAATTTTCAAATATTTAGGCCATTTAGTATGGGCTAATATCGGCTAGCATAAGCTCAAATGAAGGCTAAATTCAGCTAATTCGGTTCCCCGATTCTGCTTCCGCAGGATTCCACTTGCGATCGCTGGACTTCATCATCAAAGGTCAGTTCTTACTAAGATCTTAGCAAATCAAACTGAGCGTGTTTAATCAACCTTTTGGCTCAATCTTTTATGACGCTAATGAGCGCAAAATTAAGCAATTCAAAATTGCTAATAAGCATGTGCACTGTGACCTATGAGCCGTGCCCTAGGCGTTGTGCGTTTATGCATTGCGATAGCACAGGTGTTGCCTGAAAGTTGTAATTTTAGCTAAAATTAGCATTTTGTGGTTTGAATATTTGGAAGTTAATTCCTATTTGATGGGCAATAGTCCTACATTTTTAAAATTTTTGTCACATGGCCTGAGGGCAATTGCAGATAATGCATGTGGTACAATGACTGTTGGGTTTGAATAAATGCCCCTATTGCTATTATTTGTTTGTGTGTCTTCTGCAACCCCTGTAGCTGAACGAGTAATCTAGGTATGCGGTGGAACACCAAAGGTAGGTGGCGTATTTTTAAGTAGCTAGTTTTGTTTTTATATGTTATGAGTAAGGACACGGCGCCCAATTTGTATTAATGCTTCTGTTCAGTTTTAAAACCCGAAGCATTTCTTAGCCTGGTCCTTACACAACGCTATATTCTGCCGAGAGTTAAAAGAGCTAGCCGAGGCCTTGTCAACCCCTTTGTTTAAGGGTGGTACATAGTTAACTTGGATCTCCAGTCTACACGTTTCGAGTTGATGTCTCCTCCGACAATGAATCTTTCGACAAGGTGTTTCAGGAGTGTTACGTAATCTTCTTTTTTAAAATTGTGTCTTGGCGGGTAATAGACAGCCTCCATTCTCAGTTTCTGTTTTAGAGACACGATTCCATCCACTGTTAGTTGAATATCATCTCTTTGCAGATGACACTCTTCATAGTGGTTGATCTTTTCTTTTATTATGATTGAACTACCACCCCTGACTTGGTTGTCCGGGTGGATGGTGTGATATGTTTTGTATCCTCTTATTTTAAGGTAAGATTGGTTTGTCATGTGTGTTTCAGAAATAAGGCAGACATCTGTGTTGAGTATTCAGGAAGACTTCAAGATCGTGTTTTTTGTTTAGAATGCCGTTGGCATTCCATGTGGCGATGCGTAAGTCTTGTAGGTGCATTATCTTACTTTAACCTTAGGTATGGTTCCAGTACCTACTTCTGGCTTCTAGCTTGTTAAGTCTTTCGTTGACTTGATCCAGTGTTTTCATCATATTTTGCATGAGCTGCAGCATGGATGGTTCTGATAATGCTGTGGATGTTAATTCAGTTGATGGTTGTTGGGTAGCTTTGGCGTAAGATATTCCGGTTCTAACCGTATTAGATACCGATGGTTTTTGTGGAGGAGTGGTTTTTTGGCATTAACCGTACCATTTCTTCTTTTCTGCAGCTGCTCGTTTGCAACTGTGCAGCCCCTGTAGCTAGCTGGGTGTGCGTCAGAGCAGTTGACGCACTTGGCAGGTGTGTTTTGAGTATTTTGTAGTTAAGGTTTCTCCTGCACATTTAACACGAGTTGGGTTTCTTCTACAGAATTTCTTTGTATGTCAATATTTTTGCATTCTTTTACATTCTGGAATAAGCTTGCTATTCCTTAATGGCTCTATTTTGACTTTTATGTATTGGATTCCGTAGATTTTATTGATGCCTTCAGCTCTCTCGGAGACTAATATATACAATGGCAAGCGAATATGTTTCACCTCATTGCTAGAGATAGTTCTCTTGAGTTCTTTTGTTACTTCTAACGGGTGTTCATAAACAGTCGTCATCCCAGTAGGTTTTCACTTCAGAAACGTATGTCTATTAAAATTGAGAAAAAATGCGCTTTGACAGTACTCAATGACGTTTCATTGTGTTGCACGAATTAATCAAAGACATAACATTTTGTTTTTCAAAGCAACTGGGATGACGACTGTTTATGAACACCCGTTATAATCTTAAATTTCTTTTCCTTTAGTTCCTCGACAATTTCTTCTGCTTTAGTTGTAGGATGTAAGTTCTTAACCATTATCTTAATAGGTCTCGTGGTAGTGGCTTTATTTTCATATGAGTGTCATTCGATGCTAGTGCCGTTTATTAATGTTGTCAAAGTTTCTGTACTCTTCAGAAGAGCTGACATTGACATTAATTTGGTTGTTACTCATCATGCTAGTTTTATATTCGAACTGGCCTGTACTTAATTCTACCTTGATTACGCCGTAGTCATCTACGTTACTCAAGATAAACGGTGGAGTCTTGATCGTTTTTGAGATTTTATCTGTTTGCTCTTTAGAGCTTTCTTCTGATTTTTCAGGCGATTCGGTAGCCTTGCGCTTCTTCTTGTTGCTAGATTTGGGCAAAAGCCAATCGGTTTCTCTTGCGACAAGTTGCTCCTCTTCATCTGAATTTGTTGGGCCATACGATTTCTTCCTTGCAGTTCCCTTTTCCTCTTGTGGTTGTAATAACTTCTTGTTTTGTTCCTGTGAAGTTAATACCAGCGTACATGATGTATGTACGCTGTTAATACTTGCCCTTTAAGCTATTTGATTTCGTCTAAAGCCTGCTGTAGTTGTAGCTGCAGATTGGAGATTATTCCATTTTCTAGCGCCTATGTATTCGGTGTTATCACAGGTGTTTGCCTTTTCAGCTCAGTCACCTGTAGCACTGATTCAGTTTGCTTTAATTCTAACCTTTCTCTAGCTGCTTTTTTGGTTGCCCATGCATTGTAATAATTTGCTTCTTCAGATGCTCTAGCTTCACTCTCCTGAGAGAGGACCTGGTTTTGTTGCGCTAATAGCGCTTCTCCAGGTGTCGATGGCCTCGACGGCTATTGATACATTTTCGCTGTCTAGGACAACCTTCGTTGGAATTTTCATGAGATTTCATTTCGTCTACTGACCTACATCGAGTCGCACACGTGGCATAAACTGCGATTTCTGAGGTCACAGCGCTGCACAACACGTGTTCACTGTTCCACTGCCGGTAAACAATTGAGTAGTGACAAGAATTCCAAGCGTTACTGAGTAAAGATACTAAAAAACTGATTCCCAATAAAGAGCATAAGAATAATCAAAGTTGGTGTAACAAAGAATGTAAAAGAGAAATAAACGTAAGAAAGAAATTGACGATTAGAAACAAAAATAAAAGCAGATAAACTCGCATATCAAGAACAGAGGAAGAAAGTAAAGAATGCATGTAGGATAATAAAGAGAAGAAAGCAAACAACGAAAAGCTGGGAGGAAGTCACAATTACACGATAACACCCACATATAAAAAAGGCGAAGTCGATGCCTGCAATAATTACTGGGGAATATGAATATCACTATTATATACCATGTAACGGGCCTGATTCGTTTCGCCAGAGCTTTTTAATATTTCAACTCGCTAGCGTAAAGCTGACCTGTAACTTTGGTGTTGTATTAATTAGTTAAGAATGCATTATGTATTTGAAATCGCGCCGAAGTGAATTCGTACGAAGTGAATTCGTACGCTTAGTCCAATCAACGCCAAAGATAGCTAAAAATAGAACCGAAGGACGCCGCGGTGTTTTATGGGTACTGAAGAAATTAATGCTTAAAGTAAGCAGGAGCCCGGCGCCCGGCCAAGGTAGCGGCCAACGCTTGGTTTTTGGAGTTGATATTCGAGCCCCAGAAGTATCGCACAGCCTTGGGAAGCACCACCGAGAATCATACATCTATCAACTGGAAGTTGCTGCAGCGACTTCAAAGTGAAGTCACCCGATTTTAGTACTATTAAAGTAATTACCTTTGTAGAGTAGTACTAAAGTACGTAATTCCTTTATACAGGGAATTTATTTTAATAGTTGACATAAGAGTTTCGTATCTATGCCAGCTTTTAATCATACAGGTCACTTCCATGGTACTAGCATGGAAACCAAACTGCTATGTTAACTAGTGATGGGCATAACCGGACAATTTTCATAACCGAATTGTTTGCATTCGAATGATATTAATAACCGAATGATTATTTGAATAATCATTCGAATACATTTTTGCTCTCGGTTCGTTTCCATTCAGTCAGCCGGTTTGCCGGTTGGCGGTTCACCGTCATCTGCATCGACATCGGTTCACCGTCATCTGCATCGACATCGTAACTTGCAGATAGCAGAGGAACCAAAACATAATATGTACGGTCTGCGCCATAGAAATCGGGACACGTAATATGTTCTTCTAGTCTTTGGAGTATTCTTGCTCCGGTTACTTCATTAATGTGAGATGGCATTTCATAATTGACAAACAATAAACAATCTGACGTAACAATTAAAACCATAATAACTGTATAAACCCAGTTTACACACTTAAAAAATACATGCAAAATATATCTTAATAGTGTGTAGTGCCAGATTTCTAAGGCGACGACCGTACATTATGTGTTATGTATTGGAAATTAAGAGGTATTTATTAAGAAGTGTAAAAAGAAAGAAATATGCGGAACTGCTTGCTAATCGCAATAAAAACAGTCGTAAAACGTTTGTCTTTATCGATCGGGCGGGTTAAAGGCGCCGCCTCTTGTTTTGAACCTTTGGAGATGAAAGCAAATAAAAAATTGTTTTATAGCCTGATGCGTTTGCAGTTTTTAGGCGTTCAGGTTTCAGGTCCCCAGAATTTGATATTTTTTATGATAGGAGGTAGGTACGCGATAACCAAATGGTGTTTTCAGTACAACCTGCTTTGTTTATGAGTTGTGACGTATTTACAGAATTTTGAGCACTGCGTAGGTTCTGAGATATGGCACGTAGTACCTTTGAATATAGGTTTTATATTCAAAGCGTAGTACGTATCAGCATGAGGTTATTTTTCATTCGAATACTTGGAACGAAAACCGAGTTACATAGGTTATTTCAATAACCGGATAACCGGTTATTTTTCATTCGAATAAGCCCATCACTAATGTTAACCATTAAAATAAATTTAGTGTATAAGAAGCACTGGATTGAAATACATGTTGATATTTCAAGATATTTTATTAACTTGTTTATATTTTGTTGAGTTGTAGAGTTTTTCGGTTCCGGGTATCCAGACGCGGTCCCGCCGAGTCCAGTTAGGAATACCCTAACCTGATACCCGGTCTGTTTTAACATATTTACCATATTATGAGTTAAATTTGTTTTCTCAGTTTTTTTTATTTGTATCACTTATTTGTTGTAATAATGAATTATTGATAAAACAAAAGAAAATTATATACACAATAGATATGTTTGGACATAAAATATCAAATACCCGGACCCGGACTCGGACTCGACGAGTCCGACTGAGTTTTACCCGGACTCGACGGGTCCGAAAAGCCCGAGTCTTCCCAAACCCTAAACACATGCACCACCAACTTCCGCAGCCTGCTATTGTCGCTCGCACGCATCCATGGCCTATGTTGACCGGATGTGTGCAGCGACCAGTTTTACGGCCTGATTTCGTTGCTCGTACACATTCATGGCCTACACTAGTCAAGTGGACACAACAACCATCCATAATTAATCATCATTTGACCACTTCATATGCTATACATTCACCTTCTGTTGCTGATAAACCTGGATGTCTTCCTGATTCTTTCAACATCACCCACAACCTTACGCGGTTACCACTCGTACAAGGTGCACCACTAGCAAGCGCGTGTGGTTGTACATTAACTAACAACACCTTACTACATCTTCTTAATCTTCCAAACCATACAGACGGTCATATTCTTTTAACTTCTACGATGACACTTGGACCAAACAAAATTCCAAAATTAGTCGAAACATCATATAAAAACTTGTTACAACAATTCTCGTCATTTCTTACTGATTTTAATATTAACGCTCGAATCAAACATCTGCAGGAGTTGTTAGATGGTGGTATAATAAAACGATCATCCAGTCCTTCGGCTGCTGCCATTCTCTTAGTCGGGAAACCTGCTGGTAGTTATCGAGTATGTGGCGACTAGATCCCAACAGTACCGAGCGTGCTAAGTGCAAATTTTACCAACAATGTCATTAAAGGGGACAGATTCGCTGTTTAGCTGTCAGCAAAGGGAAAAACAGGTTAGTTCATTTACGACCAATGTATTTGATCAAATCCATAATCCAGTGCCAAGCCGCTGCATACTTCGAGCAGAGCACATTATTGCGCCATACGTCAACGCGGAATTGTGGCGCCTGTTTCAAGACGTGGCCGCATAGTCAGCAAATGCTTGCGAGTGGTTACGCGTACGCAGTACCGGACTAAAGTTAATTTGGCGGAGTGGGTGAAATATATTTTCACAAACTTTCATGTTAGCGTTAATTTTTGGCATTTTGTTGGTTGTTTCTTGTGCAAACTATAAATGCGCGTAGAATTTAGCTTTTAACTTGTAGCATTGCAAACTCAACTTTAACCTTTATATGGCAGGCCAAGCAGCTTCATAAGGTGTTAGTGCCTCACCATTACTATTAATTATTATTATTATTCATGGCATATGTTAGTGCCAAATTACAATTGCGGGTAGAATTTAGCTTTAGCCCGTAGCATTACAAACCCAACTTTAATCCTTGTTTATTAATGGCATGATAATGCTAAATTGTAGTAGCAAGTAGAATTTAGCTTTTAGCCCGTAGCCATTCAACTAAACATTAATTTTTATTAGCCTTGGCATTTATTCCCAGCCAGGTTGGAGTGTATATTTTCAGACTTAAATGTGTGAACGAGACGAGCTCAGAGCAACGCTGTGTTGGCTTTTCCATAGCCACTGCTGTGGTAACGAACGGGTCTTGTGCATTGACGTCTGAGCTACCTAGCAACTTGAGGGCAATCAAAACTAAAATAACGAAGGGGCAAAACAAACACCGCCGTGCAACCAGTAGTAGTACACTTTTTAGATTAAAAAAATCGTATGATTCGTAAAACGGTATATTAAGTATTATCGTTAAACTCAGTTTACCTTGCGGTGTAGAGGCTGGTGCTTTATACGCTTGCGTCTGGAGGCACAATGCTCAACTTGCCCAAGATTCGGGTTACAAAGTTGGAGTGCGCCTATTGCGCTTGCACAGCAACCATTGTGTGAGGTGTGTGTCTTGGTGATGCGTCGACCTTGTTACTCTGTGGCTTTGAGTAGAGCACAGTTAATTTGGTGCCCAACTGTGAATACTCTCACCGGCCGCCGTGGGATTCGAACCGAGGACTTGCTTAACGGATCAACAACATCACAGAGCCACAACCAAATGAAACCCTTGGAGAGACATTGCAACTTGCAAATCTCTCTGATTCCGTTTGCCAGACACGCTGACGTCAATCAGGCAATATAAGGCAAACTCTCATTACATCTGAGTGCAAAACGCAATCTTTAAACTTCGTCGGTCTTCTGCTGCTTAATCCTGCTTCATTTAAACACTATATTGCAAGATTGCAATTTCTTAGAGCGGATTGCTTAGGAAAACACCCATCCCTTCAATTGGTACATACAGTGTTGAATCCAGGGGGGTGACCGGGGGGGGGGGGGAATTCACCCCCGGAAACATTACCACTTCATATTCATTTTTCATTTTATAAAAGAATGGGTGGATTGCGCGAAAATAGGTAAAAATACCCCCCAGACGTTTCATTTTCCCCCCCCCCCGGAGTAATGAGTCTGAATTCAACACTGGGTACATAGCTTTCGTCCTTACCTTGGTCTTTAAAAGTCGTCTAACAATGCGATTTATGCTAGAATGATTTCTTCCTATCACATTAGCAACATAACACATCGAGTACCCTTCATCCAGCAAAGTTGATGCTCTTGCTCAGTTTCCGAACAGATTTTAAATCAATTTTTGGTAAAAGCATACTATATGTATTACTCCTATACTGCTAGCGTCTGTAAGTGGAGAACGTAAGTGAGACAGAAAACCATCTCTTTCCACGAACTTGGTGCATTCTGCGCAAGCGTCGTCCGTGAACACGAGAACGAAGCTGTGCAGTTCGATTTCTCAGGCATGCGCGCGAGACGCGTAGAACTCAGAAAAAGAAAGGCGTATTATATGTCGGCGCCATAATGTTTTCGCCCATTCCCAGACCCTACTAGCAATATAGGAGTACATATTACGTATATGGGTAAAAGCGACTTTAATTGACAATTGTAATTTTAAAACAAAACATTTCTTGATAGCATTTATTTGAAATGTCAGAGGAGTTCCAAAACCTACTTGTAAGACAGTTCCTACGCTAAAAGTGGTCAAATTCTTATACAGGGTATACATGGGAATGTCGTACATACGAGAAAGGCAATGTTAAAAATTACAAAGAATCGACTACATTTGTGGTCATATAACGTAGCAACATTGTTTGTTTTACCATGCCAACGGTTAATTAAGCTTTGTTACATAAAATAAATTTGAAATAACGCAAAACCTATTGAAATAGTTACTCATTTTATGAAACAGATTTGCTCAAAACTAATATTTTAAAGATAAATTCGGCTACACGTCGAAATAAACAAAATAGGTATTTGAATTGTCATGTTATCGAAACACTCATGTTTTATTCGGGTCAGAACTACAGTCGATGCTTCGTAATATTTAACATTGTCTTTTTCCTACTGAATTCCCGTTTACACCCTGTATTAGTATATAAGCCTTTCTCCGTCAGGCTGTAAGTACTGTACCGTACTATACTGTATCGGTGTAAATTGCACACGATAGAGCCACAAATGTCGTTTATCTAGCAGATGCATACCGAGTGACCGGCTTCAAAACCGAACAGAGCAAAAGCATGGTATGTCACAAGGCTACTAGAAAAGTTTAATTTAATTTAAAAAAGAACGTTGCGTAAATCAGAGCTTTAAATTACAAGGGATGGGAGAGGCTGAAAGCCCTTATACATCAATTACGTTAGACACATCATTTGTTTACTAAAAATTAAGAACTTGCTATGTTCGGTTTTGAAACCGGTCACCAGGTATATTGATTCCTAACATGTACTTGTGAAAGCCATATCTCTAAACTTTGCAAACACCCCTATTCCATTTCATCCGCTATAATTTAACCTTCTTATATTCTCTCTCTCTCTCTCTCTCTCTTTCAATATTACATCATGAGTGTTGTATTGTCGTCTACCTAACATGTATTATTTGGGCAATTTTTGACAAAGGGCTGCTCCTATGGTATGAACTAACTCCTATAAAGATTTCAAGCTGTTACAGGTTAAATTCAACTTTAGGACATGAACACAGTTTGTTACAGATAAAATCGGCATTTACAACAGTAGGTGACTGCCGAAACAATTGTCACTTAAAGGGGGATTATCTCAATTAGTTGTTAAGACACTTTAATACATAGAAAGGCAAAGCTCGTCCTAATTACGTCTCAACTGTCTTGTAACAAAGAGTTAACCGAGTAGAGCTCAGTAGGAGGGGTGGTTCGTATCAACACGATGTAATATAGAGTGAGATGCTGTCACAATAGAGATGATTGTAGTCAAAATCAAAAAGAGGTAGGCGCCACGGATTTTATTGATAGGGTGGAAAATTTTCTGAACGGCCCTTGTAGAAATCCGAAATCCAAGGGGTAGTTGCTCCACTCCTGCGATCCTGTGAGGTGTCCCAGTTTGTTTTTTACCCTACCTGTCGTTGGATTTAGCTGCATTCGCCAAAAAACCCAACAAATAATTCACACCAAAGTAAAGGCTAACACAAATATATAAACACATGCAAGTAGTATAAATAAAAAGGAACAAACTAAAAATTTAATTTGCATCTATTAAAAACTTAAGTGTGCATATATAAGTTTGACACAAATAATGTGAACATGTATGTACGTATATGCTTCGCAACTCGTATCAAATGGGTTAGTAGTTTTAACTTAATTCAACAACAAAACAAAGTGATACAAACAAGGCCCCCTTGCTATGGAGAGCAAACAATATGACTTAACTAATTTAATTCAAATATGATCGTTGTGAACAGGCCACACTATGTTCGGGCGTAGCAGCTATTTATAGAAATACAGGTCACGCACACATGTTCTGAACTGAGCTTGCGCAACAAATGTTTTGCATCGCACTGACCAAAGACAAGAACAGGCACTGACTTCAAAATGGCGTAGCATGAATGGTTCAATATTCTACTTTAAAACAGTTGAACGCTGAGAGCTCGCAGGCGTCGAAGAATGCCGAATGGGGCGACGCCACGAAATAACAATGGGCTAAAGAGAATGACGGCACGCAACAGCAAGAAGATAACTCCACGAATCGGCAATGGGGTAACTCCACGAAACGGCAATGGGCACGACTAGATTTTATATATAGGGTGCTTCTTAAGTACGTATAGAAAATTAACTACCTAGTATCTTCCTTGACTTATCCTAAGCCAAAATGTTGAGAAAAAATTGTAAATCTTAATTTTAGAAAACGCGTTGGAATTCAATTTAAGAAAGAACAAAGTTTTCGGAAAACTGCAAAAAAGACGACTTCCTTTTTTGCACTTGCCGATCACCTAGAAACTCGAAATTCAGAACAGATATTGCATGGGACTTAAGGTTGATAAGAAAAATCCCAAATTGGGAAAATAATTTAATGTTTGACTCTCCTGTGGTGGCTTAAACTGTTAAAATTCTCAAAATATTGCTTGTTTTTAATATAGGTAAATAGCAAACATTCCTGTATATGCACCGCATGTATAGTGTATTTTATTAGTTTTAAATTTGTTCCTGCGTGTTTCCCTATAATTTAGTTTAAACATCGTTCGTAACGCTGATTTTTGCAATAGAAAATCTTTATTAATTTCACAATAATTTCCGTGGAACAGCAAAGCATACCTCATGTTAACGTATAAAGGTAAATTTCATTAATATAAATTTTAAAAAATGATGCATCGGCCGGGAATCGAACCTGGGCCACCCGCGTGACAGGCGAGCACTCTACCCCTGCGCCAACCTCTGTTGTTCAAATAACGCGCTACTGTAATGATATATGAACATACTGAATCACCCGACCTAATAGCAAACGGCCACAGCAGCTGTCACACCATAAACCACGGCGACAGATGCTCCGATCCGCTGCTTAAAGGTTTATTTAAATTAAAACTTTTTCGTACTCTTTTTGAAAATAAAAACAGGCCTACGATCTAAGTCAAAAATTAGCAAAATTTTAAGCCATCATACAATTTAATCGGTCCAGTATCTTCGGAAGAGATAGCGAACAAACATAGAAAGAAAGAAAGACAGCAACGATTTTGTGTGCTTAGGCAGATAAAGTACGCAAAAGTCGCTATTTTATCTGCTTAGGCAGATAAAGTGACACTTTTACCTTGTCAATAAAGAATAAAGACACATAAGTTGCCACTTTTGTGACGTTTGCGGATAAAAACTATTATGTGTTGTTCCCAGGACAACGCACTCTCCAACACAAATGCCTAGGAAATTGGTAGTTTTTCACTTAAAAAATGCTGATCATTTCATTATATTTCATTCAATCTTTTCAAATTTGAACCACCCGTTCTGAAAAAAACACATTTTGTTTTTTTGCTTATTTGGTATTAATCCTCCGCGTTCCACGGGTTAGGCCTACGAGATCCAGCAAAAACGTAATTTTGTTGTAACGTTTGTAAAAAACCTCGATCTGCTTGAGCTTCTATCTACCTTTCAGCTGTTAGATGATACATATTTCCATGTGATTGTTTTGAATTTAGCCCTTTTTGTTTAGATGTGTGAGGGGCGTTATACCTGTGAGGCCCAACCCATGGATTCGTGTTACTGTGGTATCCAATTCCTAAAATTTTCTAACTCAGGTTTGTTTTCTACTGGAAGCTAGGTAATTCCTATCAGGGCCGTAGCTACAGGCTTGGGGGCCCTGGGGCAACAAATACTTATGGGGCCACCATGTTATCTTCCCCTTTACCTCTACATCACTTTCATTTAGTAAGACTTTTTTGATAGGGTTACTATTTGGTGTTTTTTTCTGTTAAGATAGAAGAATGGGCATTTAAAACAGACAAAACACATATTTACTTCACATTGAGTTTAATATAAAACTGTATTTAACGTTTAAACAGGCTAAGTTTAGTTCAAAACGTTTTAAAGACAATTTCGTAAAAAACTTCCTCCGTCTTCGGGGGCCCCTATGTTCGGGGGCCCCGGGGCACTGCCCCGGTTGCCCCGGTGGTAGCTACGGCCCCGATTCCCATATATTATATGTAAGTACCAGTGTGTTGTGTAGAGCTCGGAAAATTCCACTCTTCTTTAACCGCAGAAGAACAACTCCAACCTTCAACAGCTAGACGACGAGAACATTGCAAATATTTCAAGAATCAAAGATTTCATTATCACTGTACATTCTGCAATAACTGCATTTGTTTGCAATATGTGCAAACGTGCTGCCAATACTACGCAAATAAATTTTAATAGCTGATTTTTGGAATCGATATTTTGTGTACCACAAACATGTCACACTTTCATTGGTGTTTTCTGCTTTTATAATCACTATATGTTCCTAGTTTACTATGGTCATCATTTTGGTTTTATTTTTTCTATTACTTTTAAAAAATAAAATAGTTTAAATATATGTAAAATTGTAAGGTTTTTTCAATAAATAATAAATTCCAGGACACATTTTTTCTGTAATATTTTTCATATGGAGACAGGCACGGATGGGACCATCGGGAGCTCGGGACATTTCCCGAAAGGCCGGTCCAATTGGTCCAATTTGGGCCGCGGTCTTTATAAATGTGACTGAAAGGTTTTGTTTCATTTGTATAATTTCCATTTACTTTGGACACTTAGGTATATGTGACAATTTTTTAAAACGTGGATTTATCGAAAATTAAATATAATTGTATTTCTACTGCCGGTCAACAACCTTTTGGATTGACTAAATCAGAGAGGTGAGAGGTGTACCTTAGCCAAGCTATTCAAAACGGTTTGCTGTATCACGGGGCTTCCCCTTTTGGTTACGGAGTTTAGTAGGCGTCGCTTATGAAAATCTCAATAGAAATTATTTTTCTTTGCGAGAAAATTAGTGAGTAACCGTCGTGCAAGTTAGACCAAGCTTACGTATTTTCTAATAACGGAGTGATTGTAGTTTTTCTAGAAGTTGGAAGTTTAGTTTGTTTTAAAATTAAAATAAATAAAGACAATAGTAAAAAAGTCAAAGGAGGCGCGGAAAAAATACGCGAGACAAAAAGACGCAAAATGAACGAAGAAGCAAGGAAGTGCATATCTCTGGACACAATTTTTTTGAAACCTATCTCGAAAACTGCGGAGAGTGTTTCTGTAGTGCATTCACTTCAAAGTATACAAGAAGCACCGACTCATATCGACACTCAGGAAAAATAAAGAAACTGTGAACGAATTCTGTGAAGTTGAGGTTATAGCTGCTGTAAGTAGTAATGCTACACCCAAATTATATCAACGTGAGCAAGAATCTTCAGAGATTGAGTTTTTTGAGTTTAACCACTTTGAACGACCCAATGTAAACGAGTTACATTTTTTTGAATGCCACCCTCAGATCCCTAAAACACAAGAAAATATTCCAGTTAAATTTAAAAAATCTTTTGTTCGATCGAATAAAAATTCCAGACAGTGGTTTAGCTACAGTTTTAACAAAAAAGCCTTGTTCTGTACAGCTTGTTTGGCTTTTGGGGATACCGGTGAAACAAACAGTTTTACACAAGGTATGTCCGATTGGAAACACGTATATCAAAGAATTGATGAACACCAGAGATTTGTAAACCACCAAACAAGTTCTGAATCGTACTTATTTTTGAAATGTAAAACTGTGAATACACTTTTATTCAGCGAACACCTGAAGCAGCACAATAATCAAGTAACAAGTAATCGTAAAATATTGGAGATTGTTATTAATTTAATTAAGTTAATTGGCAAATAAGGTCTTTCGTATCGTGGGAATTTAAATGAATCAGCCTATTCGTTAGAAGATGAATATTTGGATATAAAAATGTTGAAATTCAATCCACCTGGCGTTAGAAGATGAATATTTGGATATAAAAATGTTGAAATTCAATCCACCTGCTACTCCCAATCAGATAAAACAGGAATTAATTAGTTTTGAAAATAATTGGGGCAAATTAAAGTTATCCCTGGAAGAATTGTATCAAATTAATTACAATTTTGTTAACTGTAATGAAGAAGATGATGACATATCCACTCAAGAAGATTGCATATCCGCTCTAGAAGCTACTACGACTTGTAAAAGCTGCCAAAATTGTTCCATTTGCTGTTAGCTCATCCAAAATGTAACATGTTCGAAGTCGCTTACTCTGTGCTTTCTTTAGTTTATCAATATCTTTTAACACTCCCCATATCTCAAATGTCCTGTTGAAGGTCGTTTTCCATTCTAAAATGTATTAAGACTCGACTGAGAAATCGGTTATCTAACGAGAAGGTAGAGTCGTTTATGATTATGAACCTCAAAAAATCCATTTTAACAAGCATTGACAATGAAGATGTGATTAACTCCTTAGCAAATACAAGCACAAAGGCCGTTATTTATTAATTTCATATTTTAAAAAATGCGCGAAGTCAATTTTATGCAATTTTTGAGTGCTTACTAATTCATAATTATTCATTCCTAATAATTACTTTAATAATGATAACAAAAACCATGTTACTGTTGATACTATACTAGGCGAATTATAAATAAACAATTATGCAAGTTTCATCAAGTCCACCTCATTATAAAAACCATGAAAGGGAAAAAGTATGTTTTGTGTTTGTTTAAGACATTTCATAATATTATGTACTTGAGTATTTTGTTTTAATAAATATTAATATTGTTAAGATTTAAAATACTTTTAGCATACAACGTATATCATATTACTTCCTTTTACAATAAAGGAAGTATTGGATTCACCCCAAAAAGTCGAAATTGAGTTTTCAACAGATCTTCACGTTTTAGAGTCCCCTGAACCCAAAAAACATGTTTTTGTTCATTGGTCTGTCTGTCTGTGAACAGAATATCTCAAAAACGAAAAGAGGTATGGCGTTGAAACTTCATATATAAGTTTTGTGTACTATCTAGATGCGACAGCAAGCTTTTGAAGAAAATCGAATAACCAAAAGTATGGTGTTTACTCTTGTGATTTTTCAGTTTTTTTTAGATTTTTTCAAAAACGGCTCTAACGATTTTTTTCAAACTACATTTTTATTACATTTTTAATGTGTATTGATGGGAGATAGGTGATTTTCCAGTTGAATACCTCTAAAATGAGTTTCTTTTTTCAATTTTTTTATTAACTCTAGTATTAAATAGAACACCCGGTATATTATTAAATTTTTGAATTCAACTTAAAATTTTAGAAAAAAATTGTCTCTTGAACTAACGCTCTATTTTGTACCGTTTTTGTAGAATATGTAATTTTTTTTAACTTTTGAATATGCTTAAAAATTAAAAATCAAATTTTTGGCTAATTATAAGATCACTGTAAAAGGAAATTGTCTGCGTGCATCACGCTAGATTTTTTTACTCGTTATCCATTTCATCTATGTCCAATTACTTACAAATAAACATAAGTTTTTAAAATGTTCTGTGTATTACTCTAATTATTTCAAAACTATTAAGCTTTTCTGGCCGATATAAAAATATATTTTGCCCATATATACCTTGGGCCGGTCTGGGGCCATTTCCCGGGCCGGTGAACCCCAGCCCATCCGTCCCTGTATGGAGACCTTTACAATCAACGATTTTACCTTATAATGATAATAGAATATAAATATTGATACTTTAACAATAAACAATTAGCAATATAAATTGGGCCTGTGAGGTCCAACCCGTGGAACTGTGTAATTTTCAAACCACCCGTGGAACGGAGGGTTAAGGAAAAATTTCGACGTTTGGTACAAAGTATTAGTTAGCAAAGATATAGCCATCAACAATGAAAAAACTACGGTAATACGGGCAGAAAAAAAGGTCTCAGCAAGTGACAGTGCAATTACAAGAAACTATCCTAGAACAAGTAAATTCATTTAAGTACTTAGGTGCGACTATTAGCTGTGACGGTTTGATAACTGATGAGTTAAAAAACAGATTGAGGGCGGCTGGCAGAACATTTCAAGCACTAAAAAACAAAAACAAATATTACAGGCTGTGGAAATGAAATACATGAGCAAAGTGGTAGGAGTTCAAAGAATGGATCAGAATACTAACAATTCTATCAAAGAAAAACCTTCAAACTAAACCACCAACTAAGGTAGTCGAGACAAATCAGCTGATTTGGGCAGGTTGACAGAATGGTCGAAGAGAGAATTCCTAAAGCGGTGTTATATAATAAAACGGTACTTACGACCAAAACAAGCTCGAGCTGCCCCAGGGACGCTAGGACGTCGCTTGACTGAAATGGAAAAGCTAAAATTTCCTCGGCGAGTGTCAAATCGGATGTTTTGATTACTCGAAAAACTGCGCACACCAGCATTATGTAACAAAAGACTGCACGGCTAGATACAGTCGGGTTTTTCTCAATCCGTGTTAATACCTCCACAACTTGAAACAGGGAACGAAATTGTCACAATACTTCCTGCGTATGATGTGTGAACTAGCCGTTCGCCATAGCGAACCTACATTGGTCGATTCCTAGAGGACGGCATCATATACAAGCTATATATAATTATTTTGCTACCTAATTATAACGAACGAAACACTTTTCCCTAAAAGGAATGCTCATCCAATATATATGCGATCAATATGATGCATTCCCCTCGCGCAGGGCGTAATAACAGTTAAAGTTAATTTCCCATTAAACTCTGCAGACGTTATTAATGGCAGCGGAAGTTGCCCACATATTTACAGAGTACTATACTGATGCCAACTCAGCAGGCTTCGCAGTGCCACTAGTTAGAATTGTATCATGAATCGTCATCTACAGAACCATATGGGCAAGGCCGGCTTAGCCCAAAATGAACGAGGAGCAACAAATTTCCACAAGTGGCGTTAAGAATAAAAATTAACCTAACAGCGGTATGAAAAACTAGGATGCAGGAAAATCAGCCACGAGCGCACCAAAGTTGAGGTGGGACAATACAGTAAACAGATCTCTTAAAAGCAGAGGAGTGGATAGGCAAGAGGCAGAAAGAAGAACGAGGGCAGAAAGACTTGCACGCAGTTTTGCAAGACACAATTTGCAGAATCCTGAAGCTCAACACCAAAAGGTAGATGAGTTCTTTACTTAGTAGTAGTAGCGTTAAGGAGTTGTCCTCGAACCAACTGGCTGCGTATGTGAATAATTCAACTTTTGTTGTAACATTTTCGTTTAATTTACCCGAAACTAGTATAAGTTTGAATCGTAGGCTTGAAGCTTGATTTTTGAAAAATCATTTATAAGCAGTAGGAATATTCATTTTGTGCGTTCTTTGCGATTTGCTTCTCGATGCGGCTCGTTTCTCTAATATTAATATCCTGCACGCTCTTCTTGTTGCTGAGCGCTGTGCGGAAGAATTTTGGATTTTTCCAAAAAAGCACACGGCCTTCGATAATAAAGGTAACTGGAATGGAATTTTTGCAAATGTCGGTTTTCGATTGCAAGCACTCATCTAGGACGGCTGTGAACGCCGAACAATTTCAAGCCTCCTGAAGGATTTGAATGCCTTGATTAAGTAGACTAGTTTTCAACCTGAGACTGCTTTCGAGGGCTGGTAAACCAACAGTAAGTACAGTCGGCGCCTTAGAAATAGGGGCACGTTACATTGTGTTGTAATATTTGATTTATTTTTTTGTTCTGGTTACTTCATTAATGAATCTGGCATAACAATCAAAACCATCAGAACTGTAAAAGCCCAGTTTCTACACTTAAAAATACACGCAAAATGTATCATACTATTGTCCCGATTTCTAAGGCGCCAATTGAATTTCAGCGATTGCTGTAGCATTGCATGTTTTGATGCAAAGGCGTTTGAATATAAAAAACGTACGTGCTAGCATAATAATTATGTAGTTTTATAAACGCCCATGCGTATTCACCTAGGGATAGCTCTAAATTATATATGTACCCTGCACGAACCCCTAGCGCAGTGTGTCCTTAGGCACCCAGCTTATAATTCAATTTTACCAATTTTGCAAGCCGCAACCGTTAATGCTGCTAGTGTTCGAAGCTTTAATTTGTTGTTGATGTGTTGTTTGAATTTTAATTTGTGTTATGAATTGGGTGACTCGAAATTCAATTATTTGTGAATTACCCATTCTCGACCTAATCGAGTCTTCAGCTTTATTTATGCTGGATAATTGTAAAGTGTTGTTGAATAGTAAATTCTATTTACTGTTGCTGGTTTATATTTTCTTTGTGTATCTGTGCCATGACACTTCATGAACATGCTTGGTGTTCTTTGAAGATTTAGGTTGAAGTAAGAGGCATCCAAGGTAGGTGATGTTTTCATAGCTAGATTTAGTTTTATGTTGTATGTAACGATTGGCGCCCATTTTGTATTAAGTGTTATTATTTTTTGTAACCTTAAACATCACTGCCTGGTCTTGATTCACGTCACAATTTTACCGAGAGTTAAAGCTAGCTAGGGATGTACTCACCCATCGTTTAAGGATGGTACAATAGTATCAGTTCCAAGATGCTCCCCTGTGGGAATCTGACGTCAACTTCCTCTTCTTGACCTGTGTACTACTCGCATCGATTTTCATTGATATCATTTATTTTACACCTCAGCTTACTGCTTACCTTCGTATTTCATACCTTTCCAATTTTGCATGGTCAAGGAACAACCCAGCGAAACTCCACCACCATCCATAGCCTCCATGGTCTGCTCAATGAATTCAAAGAGTGTGGTGGTAATCGACTTTATCCTTAACACACAAGTGTTACTGATTATGTCGCTTTTTATTAAGAACTCCATCAGTTGTTCACACATTACCTTTTCCAATAATTTGGAGTAAGAAATGTTCTATAAATGTTTCTGCAAAATGGACACTTTTAAGTGCTTTACCTCCAACAGCAAAAACATTTTTTCACATATTTTATTTGTAAATCGATCTCAATTTTCTGTAAAACTTATATTGAAAAAGCACTAAAAATATTAATGAAAGATTTATTATTTCACATAAAATACATAAATGGCACTTTTAACTAACAAAGTAAATTAATATTAAAACAATAACTTTTTCTTCAAATGCACTAAAAATATTAATGAAAAATTTATTATTTCACATAAAATACATAAATGGCACTTTTAACTAACAAAGTAAATTAATATTAAAACAATAACTTTTTCTTCAAATATAGAAATAAAATATTAGAAGCTTATACAAAAAGAATTAACAAAACATAACCATAAAAACAAGAATAATAAAATGCTGAATGATGAAATACTTATTAGTAATCAGAATCATATTCAAGACAGTCGAGGTGCATATTGTAGACCTCTTGTGTAACGCCCGTAATTTGAAGCTCTAAAATGAGTTTCTCCAGCTTTGCTACGATTCCCAATGGGGGAAAATACAGATCCATAATTACTTTTACTTCCTCAATTCTATTTTTTAATTCCCCAAGTATTTCCCTGTAAAAACATCATAATCATAAATCCCATACAGATATTATTTGCGGTTCTTGTTTAAACTCGTCGAGTTTGTCTTTTCAGTTTTTAAATAACATTTTTCTACGTTTGAAATTTTCAATAAACTGTTATCCTTACCCCACTTGCGAATATCTGTCCACTGAATTGTCCTTCAGCCATAGGAGACAAATGAAACAATAGGTGAATCGAATGGCACCACTTGGTAAAGATAAATTGCCGTAGTATTTGTCATAGCATTCTATTACAAGCTTCTGCATATCCATATGGCATTTTAAATTACCTAGAATATTTCGGCAGTCACCACATATCACAAACTTAGTTTTACACAAGCTACCTGTCCTCAGATGATATTTTGCCAGTTCCTGATAAAAATCTCTGATCACTCTATGGTAAGGCTGGTATATCGTTTTAGCTAATTGCAGGCCTTGATTTGCATCTTCTAGATCATTAAACATTTCGACTACAATTAATAAGGCTACTGTTAAACCCAGCACTTAATCTTAGAAAAGTTGAGTGTCAAGTATCAATATATACAGTAGGTAACTACTTCACAAATTGAACTAATTGAAGCTATCCAGTAGTACTTACACTCTGCCAGGTTTTTCAAAACCAAACTTTCCTTGAAGGCTACTTCTGGAGATATTCTGCATTCATAATTGCAATCTAAACAAGTACCTCCAACAAGGAACCAAAACTTCGTGTCACCAAGTAGCGGGCCGCTGCATTTTGCACAAATATACGCATCGTGCGCCCCCTGCAACAATTACCATTATAAATTGCTGCAATTTCATATTGTATTAAACCTCTCTTATACAACAAGAGAAGAGGTTAAGTCAACAAAGAAACTTACAAAACTCATTTTTGGATTAGTGCACGCTCGGCATTTGCAGTTCAAAAAGCACTCCTTCAGGAGTTCCATTTGGCGTTGCTCGAGATTCGGTAGATATTCGTGGTCTATCCCTCGATACGCATAGTGGATTTCTTCATTGGGTTTTATGTTTTCTATGGCTTTCACTACCACAGTATCGTCTAGAAAACTAAAAGCAAATATTAAAAAAATGTTGGAAGCTGTGCAACGTAAGTGAATTCAGTTGCCTTCAAAATATATTTCTTGAAGAAACAAAACAAAAACAGTTATTCCATATTATCATAGTATTATCAGCGTACATAAATCAAACAAGTACACAAACTTCGATGTCAAAATACCGATTTGAATGACCTTGAACGGCTCCTGGAGGGTACTTTCCGATAGTACTAACAGATGGCGTCACTACTTTACCACATCATGATTGGTAGCAGAGCCACTAAGTAACTGGCTCTGATTGGTAGAACTTTGTTCTGCCATCTGGTAGTCAAGCTTAGAAATACCCCCTAAGTCACAGTTCCAGGCACTCTAGACAGGTTTCAACGTTAGACATGAGATCTCTACTTGTTTGATTTATGTACGCTGGTATTATTTATACAAATTGATGGCAGCTTGTGCATGAGAATTGAGTTTTCAGGATAGGCACCTTGAAGTAGCTGTCACATTATTACAAGATTTGTGTTACTTTTACTGTTATACTTGCTTCAAGACTTAACTTGAACTGCGTTCGTTACTGATCTACCCTACTCTTATTTGCAATCAACTACATACATTACTTCGTTTTGTTACTATAAATAAGTATTCTACATTTTCAAAAAATCAAGGTGCATGATCGTGTCAAGCAGCAATTGCATTGCGTGTCCCTATGTTCGTACTATCCGCCACCAACCTGTATATTTTTCAAATCTCTTCAACAATTTCAGTTAAATCATCACTTTTAAATGGAAAACTTCAACTTGAATTGTTTAGAATTCTTTAAACAGCTGTTATCTATCAGCATAATGAAAAACTGATAGGTTTTGTACCCAAAAACACATGTTTGCTGTCCTACCAATTTTATTGCTCTCGATGATCAGTATTCAGCTTCAGTAATGAATATTTTTTATTTATTTTAGGTATCGACATTGGATTAAATCATTTTCTAAGAGCAGTTATTAAACAAAAAATCTGAACACTCATCAGAGTCTACAAGTCAGAAAACTTGCCGAAACTGAAATAAGGAATAAATACTAAAACATAATTTTAAAAAACATGCAAAGCAAGAGAAGAGCAATATTTGGAAAAAATGATAGAAAAAGCAGCAGAAGAGGTAATAGGTACAAGCGAAAGATGAAAGATGTTTAATGCCGAAAGTCTGGTTAAACATACGACTCAAAAAATGCTTCAATCAGGATCAGAAAAAACCATATAAAATTAAAAGTAAAAAAATACAAAACAGAAATCATAAACTTGTAGATGAAGAAAAAAATTATAAAAAGATGGTGTAGTTGTAGATCAAGTAGTGGAATCTTTCCTCATTAAAGGAATAGAAGAATCGAAAAGGAATAGTACTAATATGGTCAAACATTAAAAATGGGAAAAGCCAAGGGAAAAATTGGATTATGCACAAATTAGATACGGCAGTGAAGCAGTGATTGAAGTCTGACAAAAAATTGTGTTGGTACATGGAAAAAGATACTTGTAATTATTTTCGACGAAAAGGACGAGAGAATAGGGGAATTACACTTGTTAATTAGAAACAATATGGAATTTTGGTGGCTACGCGAGTACCGATCACATCGGTTCCGTCACAAAGTAAAGAAACAGGCGATTTAAATATAGTGAAACGGCGTGTAAATTGTTGAAAAGTGCACAGTGATTACATCAATTGAGACAAGAAGATAAATCACTAAAGAATAGGACAGATAAACAAGAGGGAAGAGACACTAAGAGTAATTTAGTAAAAGTTAAATATAAACGCAAAGAAGTACGAGACCACAGCGCGCTAGCTAAACGAAGCGTTTATCAGTCTTCGAGGGGTCGACCCGGGCTGATAGGCGAGTGCAGGCATCGGGCGCAAGATAAACGACCCCAGACGATATTGGTAAATATAAACACTTTGTTTCTTTGTTATTGTTTTGCTTTCAAAAGTAAATATATAAATACGAACGCTTACAAATACCACTAAAATTACCAAACAACTAAATAGAAATACGACAGAATGGATAATACAGATGGCGAGTCAACAGATGGAGAAAAAAGGAAGAGAGAGGCGGCAAAAGAAGACAGCGAAGTAGAAGGAATTACATTTGCCAAGAATAGGAAAACAAACAAAACACCAGTAAAGCAGAAACAAAAGAACGAGGACAAATTAGATCGAGTCCTAGATATGTTACAGCAATTAACATTAGATGTGAATCAAATAAAACTGGAGCAGATTAGAAGTAATAAGGAATTAAGCGAGATGAAGAAAGAAAATGAGAAGCTGATGAAGGAGAATAACAACATAAAAAGAGAAAATAGCATGATTAAAAAAGAGATACAAGATATAAATACAAGGGTAGAGCAACTCGAAAAGGAAAAGCGCCGGAATAACATCGTTATACAAGGATTAGCGATGAACGACAATAATGCACTGAAAATAAAGGAAGATACCGAAAAATTCTTAAATGAAAAATTAGATATGAACGTCCGGGTTAAAAGTGCGCATAAGATAGGAACAAAAACATGTCTAGTGGGTCTAGAGAGTTCCGAGGATAAGCGGGAAGTAATGAAAAATAAAATAAAATTAAGAAATGTACGAGGAGAAAAAATATTTATTAACAATGACCTAACTAAACAAGAAAGAGATAAGAGCAGGGGAGGAAAGAAGTAAAGGAAGAAGGGTAAGACATGGATACCAAAATCTGTTATCGATGGGAAGGAATGGAAATGGAATAAAGAAAAGAGCGTTCTAGAGGAGGTGGAGAGTAGAGAGGCAACAACGGATAATAAGACAAAAAACGACATAATGTAATAAGGACGAATAAAAAGACGACGAAACTGGCAACGGACTGAGACATGGAAAAGGAGGCAAAAGAAGATAAAGGAAAAACGCATACAAATGAGTTGATATCGAACAAAAGAAAGAAAAAGGGGAAAGATGAAGTGATATGTAAAATAGGAACTTGGAATATTAGAAGTTTAACAGGGAAAGAGAAAGAACTAGAAGAAGAATTTGAGAAGGCAGGATTGGATTTTTTAGCGATAGTAGAAACGAAGAAGAAAGGACAAGGGAAAATAGAATTAGAAAATGGACACATAATGATATATGGAGGTGTGCCACAAGAAAAACGGGCACAGGCAGGAGTAGGATGCATTATAAGTAAAAGTTGGAAAAGTAAACTACATAATAAACAATTTATAAGTGAAAGAATTATGGCAATAGAATTAAACGAAAGCACGAAAAAGATCACAGTAATTATAGTTTACGGCCCGGATGAAAATGACAAGGCGGAAGTTAAAGACGAATTCTGGAACCTGCTGACTCTGGAAGTAGAAAACGCAAAAGGAAGAATTATGGTCATTGGGGATTACAACAGCAGAGTTGGTAAAGGTGACAGGTTATCACAGGAGGTTGTCGGGTAACACGGCAAAATGGTAAAGAACAGCAATGGAAATAGACTCATCCAGTTTTGCATAGAAAATCAATTAATCGTGACAAACACTTTCTATGAACACAAGGACATTCATAAATATACCAGAGAGGTGAAGAGCAGGAAAGAGAGATCTATAATTGATTATATTCTAGTGGAAAAACAATACACGAAAAAAGTAAAGGATGTCAAGAGTCCAAAGAGGTGCGGAGATATATAGTGACCACTACCTAGTAGTTGCGAAGATAAATGAGGAAAAAAAATGGAACCACAGGAGAAAGTTATAAATTGCAAATATGAGGCAATACGAACATATAAATTGAACGAGGCAGAAATAGCAATGCAATACCAGCAACAAATCAGCAAAGAGGATCAGAAACTAAAGGAACATAGTAAAGAGTGGGATGTAGAATATGCATGGAAGATGGTAAAGGAGATATTACTAAAATCAGCAAGAAATACATGCAGGACAAAGTACGCAAGAACCAGAAACAAACAGTGTGGTGGACACCGCAAATCAAGGAACAAGTCAAAATCAAAAAGAAATTATGGAAAGAAGCACTGGCTAAGCAAACGTCGGAAGCATACGATAACTACAACGAACAGAGAAAGAATGTAAAAGAACTAGTGAAGAGAGAGAAACAAAAAACGTGGGAAGAGTTTGGAAGACGCATGGAAGAAAATAGCAAAGGGAACCAAAAGTTATTCTATAGAACGTTGAAGACACTAAGAAAAGGAAAACAAAATACAACAGTAGATATTAAAGATATGAATGGGAATGTAATAAAAGAAGAATCAAAAGTAAAGGAAAGATGGGTGGAATACTTCAGAGAACTGCTTCATCATTCCAAAAAGTTTTTTCATAATATTGTTTCATTATCGCCGTTATCTGCTTTTTGAGCATACACAGCTCTCCTTAATTTCTTAGCCCCATTGTTTCCTCTTGGTATAATTTCCTTTTTTATTGTTCGTATTTTTATATGATTCTTGCAGCATTTCTATTTCTTTGTTGATTTTCCCCATCTTCCTTTTCCTACATATTGTTTTGATTTTGTTTCTCGCTGTTTTATAGTGGCATTCTGCTTCAGTAGTCTGTTGTAGCTGTTGTATTTTCGCTGTTCTGCCCTCTTCAATTGCTTCCTTGCATTCCTGATCGGACCAATCTTTCTTTTGATTTGCTACTTTTTCCTCAATCATTTTCTTACCATCTAATAAGGTTGTCTTTAGAAAATTCCATTACTTTTCTATTTCTTCTTTTTTACTATTATTTTTCCTGTCTCTTCCTTCTTTATAGTTTCTGTTAAACTTATTTTTGCCGTTTGATAGTTTTTTTGTGTAAGTTGGTTTGAATATTCTATTCAGAAAGTGATTCGATCCAACCGCTGCTCCTCTACACGATCTTAAATTTTTAAAAGCATTTACCTGCCTTTTCGAGATCGGAACATGATCTATCTGGTTCCTCCTTTTTCCATCGGGGGAACACCAGGTTTGTTTATATATATCCTTCCTTTTAACTATCATACTTTTTATTACAAAATTATTCTTTGACGCAAGACTGATTAGTTGTTCCCCATTATTGTTTGTTTTTCCTTGTAGGCTTCCTTTTTCTGCTACTTCCTTTTCTTTCCCTATTTTGGCATTTTGGTCTCCTATGATTATTTTTATGTCGTACTTTGGAATTTGGTTGAATGTGTTCTCTAAATCTTCGTAAAATCTTTCTTTTTGTTCCTCCTCTGCTGTTTCAGTTGAGGCACATGTGTTGATGATGCTTGTTTTTCTATATTGACCTCTTACTCTTAATACATTTATTCTTTCATTTATTTTTTCCCCATCCTACTATTTTTTCTTTCATTCCCTCATGAATCAGGAAACCTGCCCCGTATCTACTCTCTGTTCCACCTCCGTTGATCCATGTATATTCTTGAATTTTCGTATTTACTTCCTCTTTGATGTAGGTTTCTTATATTCCTAGAATATCGATTCTGTATCTTCTTGCCTCTCCTACCAGTTGCTTTATTTTTCCTTCCCTGTTTAGGCTTTGGGTGTTCCTCGTTTTTTCTTCATCTCCACCATCTCTCTGCTTTTCTTGTTTGTTCTAATATCCAATTTTATGACTTTTTTCTTCCAGCTCTCTCTCTCTTTTAAGCTTTCGAAATTGCCCAGGAATTGCCAGTTTTTGCTTATTTTCCTTAATCTTTCTAAATCCCTTCTCAATGCTTCTCTTATTCTTACACTTTCTCTAAGATTATTTAATTCCGTTAGCGTAGTCTGCAATTCGTAGCAACTTTTTTGAAGCCCTATTCGTATTTCTGTTTGTGTCTTCTGTAAATCCTTCAACATCTCCTGCATTACTTTTCCGGGTTCTTCGTTCTCCATTTCCGCCACGGAAAATGTTCGTGCGTATGGATGTTGTGTGTGTAAAACGTCCTTTAGTTAGTTGCTGTCTATAAATCTTGGGTGGACCAATCCCCGCCGTCTCTGCGTGACGTCTCCGGACGTGGTTATGACGTATCCGTATTTGCCAAGTTCGCCTTTATGATTCGTTGGATATCCGACTTGTTTTGTCTTAAATCGTTGGTTCCTGTACTCCGTTCACACTAATTTAAACCTCACTTCTTACACTGCACCACACTTAGCACTTATTCGTTTTCTGATTTCAATTTTATCCTGTTAAAACTCTGTAAAAGCACCATATGTGAGCCAAGGCAGCAGTTGACAGTTACTCGACGTCAGCGTGCTATTCTCTTTTGTTCTAGTATCAAAAGCTCTTGCAAAAAGCACAATATCAGTTAGCTATAAAACAAAAGCATCTCAAGTTAACATACCCAAGCTGAGAGCTTACAAAACTATCTGTCTCACATATCTAACTCAACACTTCTTATTCTTCTTCTTTCTCTTATTATAGGTCAGTCGGCTGTTTTAACAACATAGTAGTTCCCTAGTTGCCCTTAGGCCGTGTAGGTGGCTAGCCTTGCTCGTCGAAAATGAGGCAGAGTTCCCTTGTTATGGACTACCACAGGTGTTAGAGTGGTAACCATTTTTAAATTCTAGAGTCGCTGGGATTCGAATCCGGGTCGGCCGCCTGAGAGGCAAACATTTGCTCACTGGGCCATCCGCTCACTTCCTATTCAAAACCGGAAATATCACGATGAAGATTTGATGCACTCATTTTTCAACTTGGGACTTTTCAAGTTGACAAATTCTTTCCCAAGGCTCAAAAGTTTGTTCGCCGATATTAGACTTTCTTTATCTGCATCTGAAGTAGATCCCTTGATAATGATAAAATCAATTTCATGCTAACTTCTTTAAAAAAACCTACAGCCTCACCACAACTATCACAGTTTCCACAGCTTCAAAATGTGGATGAGGATATTTCTTCCCAACAAGTTTAAAGTTAAAGGGTTGATTTTGTTATGACCAAATTTTTTTTAAAGGATATCGCAAGATACGTGAAAACCATGAAATCTGGACAACAGGCACAAGGCTCATATTAAAACAGCATACGGGCAGATGTCATTCAGTCACGCTGCGTTAACATATTGGAGATTTGAAACAAATGTTTTAACACGTTGACTGCGCATGACGCGGATCTGCGTCGTTTGCACATCGTAAACATTCGCAATAACGCGGATCTGCGTCATGGGCAGTCAACGTATTAAAATGCACTTTTCCTAAATTGTTCTTAAAAAGTAATTAGGAATATATAGGCAGACCTTGCCGTTCGCGGATTTGCATTTCGCTGATTTGATTTTACGCGGGGCACGTACGTGCTCCCTTTTATTTGCCGTTCGGGGATTGCTTTGCCGTTAAAATTGCCAACGTTAACTGTTTCAACTTTCACACACTAAGTAAATAAAGCAGACGTATGCGGTTTATGTCATGAACACCTAAATAAAATTATTTATCAGGAAACTTGTAAACACATTTATCGAGCCTATTCCTTTGAATCTCTTATTACCAATTGGACCTGAAATAAATTGTAAGATTATAACTTGAATAAACAAATGGACATTCGAGCTCTAGATTCAAGTGGCAGACTTATGTAATGTATGGAATTTTAGTTTGTATAAGTATGCACGTTTATGTATTTTTGAATTTTTTGAGGTTGCATAGTATAAATAAATCTAGTTAATGGAACCTAACCCCGTTTTTATCATTTATGTATTTACTTGCGCATCGCGGTTTTGCGCTTCGCGGCATTCTTCTGGAACGTAACCCCCGCGAACGGCAAGGTCTGCCTGTAGAAGTATAATTATTTTACCTTAAATTCTTGCATATTTAATTTCAGTTAAGTGCCCTGCTATTTAATAATGATCAAATACTACTTACTAGTGCGTGGTATTAGGTTTGCAAGAGTGGGTTGCCATTGCCAGTGATGGACAAACTGCAGCTCCTACAGTTACACATCTAATAGGAAATCCATCCCCAATTTTTCGTATTGGTATTTCACTGCGGTACAACTGAGCAATGTGCCTAATTATTAAACCTCCTATTTTGTTCGTCAGCTCTTTGTTACTCTTATTTGCATATGCCGGCCACTTCTTAAGGTGATTGAAAAAATTAGTTTTCAATTTTAAATAAACTACTAAAGTCTCAGCTGCCTATATAACATACAAAATTAACAAGTATTTCTTTATCGTAAAACGATACTCACCAGTGCAAATAGTTCTAAAGTCTCCTTGTCAATTTTCTCAATGTTGGTAGGCAAGCTGTACATGTAAGGATAATTGTCATCAATGTTTCCATAATTGTTGATTACTCCATTTTCAAAATGTACTTGGTTCATAGGCAGTCCTGATTGAAGCCCTTTAAATAAAATTCGAGCAGACATAGGACCAATTGCCTTAATAGCGAAAAGCTTTGCCTGAATGGCAGTGCATTCCCACTGGTGAAAATCATTCCAAGCTGCATCACGACACTCCTCTGAACAGTATAGATGTTCTACACAACCCTTGCACCTTCAAGAAGATTTTGGTTTTCCACATTGAATTTACGAGTTTATTAATAAAAATATTGAAGGAACTTACGGAACACAGCTAGCTGCCTTCTTGAGACAATTCTGACAATGAATGGAAAACGTTTCGCTGTCATTGTAACATATACAAGCATATGGTTTTTCTACAAACAGAATGTCACCTGGTGCAATCTCCTTTTTGGCTACTACATAAGCACCTCTGCGTCTGGTATATCTGAAATGAGTTTTTAGAACCTACAGTAACTTCTACTAGCCGAACATAATGGCAGCAGAGATAAAAAATGTTATAGAAATTACCATTATTAAGAATGTCTGTAATGATTAAGTGAATTGAAATTTTTTTAAGAAAATGCGAAAAAACGAGCAATCATGGAAATAATCAAAAATTATTTTTACGTCTGCATTTTTACTTAGCCTTGTTGTTTAAACTTGATTTAAACACACATAAATTTTAATAACAAAATTTACGTTTTAACCTCCCGTTTTACTTCATAATTTCGCCAGTTTATATTTAATTTAGATCTGTTTTAATCTTGAATTAAAACAGGCAAATTTCAGTTCCTATTTACGAAATATTAACAAACTAATCTTGTTTCGCAAGCATCGAGTTTAAAAACCGCAGCAAACTGCAACTTGGCATTTCACGCAGTACGCGACCTAATAAACCCAAGTTCACCGCTCTGTCCTGCAAACACATACGGTACTATAAAAGCTTACTGTGTTGAATTGCTGTTTTTGTACCTTTAAACGCGTTCCAGTACACTACACTATTCTGAACTTTGATATGTTACTTAGTTAAGCATTCTTGTTTTGTATAAATAGAACGTTTATTTTCGTAATAAAACAATCTGCATCTAATGTCTGATTCATTCACTACGTCGCTACCCTGCTACTAAGCCCTAATATCATTGGGACGTGAGGCTGCGTCCCCCAGGGTAGTTTACTGTCGTCCCTTTTAAGTACCATTGACTACATTGGTTTAAAACATAAACGCAGTCTCGTTTATGTGCTTAAGAGATAGAACCAGCGCAAAGCAACGGAATTCTGATCCAGCCTCCAGGCAATTCTGTTCACTTGTTAATAGGAGAGAACATGAAAACTGAATGTATTTTACAGTTGTTCATTTAGTTAAAACATATGTCATTAAAATATTACATAATAGTGTGAGAGTAACAGAAATAATGCACTTGCCTTTCATAGCAACCCGCTTAAACTGAGGTAACTACGTAGTAGCATGTAAATTTCTTTATTAGTGATCTGTCGTAACAAGACCTTGCTTTGACTAGCAAAACCCACTAATAAACGACTATATATGAAAATTAATATTTATTGCCTAACAACCAACTATATGCGTCATAGGTTCGCACATCCATCAACAATTATTAAGGTTGCCAACCCCCTTTTTTAGTTGGGAGCCTTTTGAATCAAATGTAAACTAATGTAAACAGGATAATTCTCAACTAACGTAACTTAATATTAATACAGTTTTATTAACTATTGTCGTTATATGTCGCAGGTACGCACATCCATCGGCAACCAATGTTGCTCACCTAACCTACAATCATGTTATTTACACATTTAATTACATAGCGTCAATTTAAATTCTCATCAACCCAACCTCTTTTCAAGCTTATTTCATTTATTAAGGTAGTTTTTTTACAATGCAAACAATATATGCAACTATTGTTATATACGAGCCGTAACTATGTTTGGACGTAAAACGGTTTTTTACAAATAGCTAATAAAATGCATTTTTTAGAGGAGTTTCACACATGTTACACGTTTTTTTAACGTTATACATGTTTCAAGACTTGATACCTTTTTAATTTAAACCATTTCACTATTTTTTATAAGCTATTTGCTAAAAAAATAAATTATACAGTCGAACTGTGCTCACAGAAGTAAAAAAAAAAACTTGTGCGTGAGCTATTAATAGTTTTTTCATTGATCGTTTATTTATGTGTTTCGTCAAGGCATACCAAATCGTTCATTAATGACCCTTATTAATGCACGATTTTTTTTTATTAATGGAAAGCTACCATGAATGTCAAATCTTGAAAATACCCCGGAAACTAATACGATTGATACACATGACAATGAAGCAAACAAAAGGCAGTGTAAGGATCAATGGAAACCTGTCAGTACATATTTAAAACAAAAAATGAACCAAGACAAGGAGACCGACTGTCAACAGCACTTTTCAATTTAGCAAATAAGATTATAAGTAGTAGCGGGATAAACAGACAAGGAACGATTTATAGTAACACACACCAGTGTTTAGCATATGCAGACGATCTGACAATAATAGCAAAAACGGAAAAACAGCTAAAAAAGGCAGTAGGTAACTTAGAAAAAGCAGCAGGAAAGATAGGTCTGAGAATCAACGAACAGAATGTTACCGTTACGACGACTGTAAAAGAAGTAAGCAAAAGCAACCGATTACTCAGCTGGAGCTGGTCGTGGGTAAAACAAAAGACTCAAAAGCTTTAGCTGAAAAATAAAAATATGGGCGCCAAGCACTTTGCTAAACAAAAAAAGGTACACTACAGAAGGCGCTACTAACCAAACCTGAAAATAAAAAGGTAACGGCAAAGACACAAATCAGATACGCAGGCAAAGATGTCAAGGCAGTATAATTCCAGCAAACAAAGAATACAAACACAATTAAAATACACACGAAAATATCATACGGCAAAACAAATCAGCGTATCACAAAATTCATATCACAGTAATAATTAAGAGTTATATTAAGCCTCACCAAAAAATTGGCATATAATTTAAATATTCATAAAAGCGTAGTTGACATAAGGGCGCAATAAAAAAAAATATGCATAGGGGGATTACACATTGGCTTTTGACATGGCCAATTGCACTACTAAATGAAGATGGTCAATAGCTTCATGGCTATGACACAATTATTATAGTTTAAAATTTAGACTGGGTAGCTGAATTCGACCAATTACCCACTATGCAAGGTTTACCTTAATTTACAATAACGCCCACACGGAATTCAAGATCTTGCTTCCTATCATAGCGCTTTAAAAACCGATAGTTGACTAAAGTACTTATCAATCTGCATGAAAATATCGCAAGCTAAATTTACATTGAATTGCTTGCACTAACGAATCGTGACGATCAAAAATGGATCAAAGCTATTCATGCAAATGCCGTACAAAAAGCAATACTGTTAACACTCGAACGGGGCGTGAGACACAACCGTTCGAATAATCTAAAAAGCTAATTAGAATGAACTACCGCAATAGTTTCTTTACAATGAAAATCGCATCACTACTTTACATGGGTGAGATACACACTTAAAATACATATTAAGATAAGTCTAATATTTACTGATTACATCGTAGCACGATCACAAGAACGAAATAAAATGGATTCCGAAGTTCGAGTGACCAAAAATTATAATACAAAAGAACCGACCTTGCGAAGATTTTCCCATGCTGCAGAAAACGTAGAAAAGGAGTCCGAAAGACTGCAGGGCGGCCGGCTCAACCAAGGGTGCAGAACTAACGACCTGCAGGTAACGTGTCGAAATAGGTCACACAGGAGCTTCACCTGCGCTTTTTATTGTAGGCGAGGGGTTCCTACAAGCTCGCCAAACTCAAAGCGGCAGCTAGGGCTCATCTCCGTCGATAAGCCAAGGAGCAAATTCGCTCGCACGGGGCGAAATATCCGGCAGCCACAGGAGGAGCCTTCGGTATGACTCGATACGCCACCAAACAAAAGGACGTCACCAGAACAAGGACGTAGCCCAGCAAAAGGTACGTCACCAAACAGAAAAAGCTGAAAGGGCACCAAACCATAGAATCTAGCTAATTAACCATCAAGAAAACATACTCGCAGGTGTTCTCGGCTTCATTTCGCCAACAGAAACATGTGCTTGTCAAGACGAAATCCAAACTAAGTTTTGGGCTTGAGAAATTACCAAAATACAACTCACGGGGCCTACATTAGCACCACCGGAGTATTCCAGACACAATAAAATTAACTCCTCAAGCTCGATGCTTGCGAAATAACCCAATTAAGGTACGTTTCATAACGTCGATCCACAAAAGCACCTAATCTTTAGCAGCACAACATAGCGAATGGCAAAAATGGTCCCAAAAAGCCTGATAAGAAAACCCAAATTTGGAAAGGGCTTTTTAAAAGAAACCTGACATATGCAACCCAGAAAGCTTTATGCGCAAAGTGAAGTCTAAACTCTAGGAGCTTTCAAGCACTGTAATTCTGATTAAATGGCTTACGTTAGATCAAAATATAGCTTGCAGAAGTTCTGAATGCTCATTTTATTGTAGGCAAAATGAGACTTAAAGGAAGATCAGGCAAAAATTAGCTTTAACAAAAAATTAGAGCAATTAATTAAATGAAAAACTGTAAATGACTTTTAGCCCGTAACAAGAAGTCAAAGTTCATGATTATGGGAAGCACAAGAAACGAGGAAAAAGGAAAAGACCTGAAAATAAGAACAGAGAACGGAAGAGAATATAAGTTTGAACAAGTAGATAGGTAACAATAACGGAGGATAACAACAGCAGCAAGGAGATACAGGCAAGAATATTAAGACGAAATAGGGCAATTAGAGATTCTAAGAACTTAAAAGACGCGAAAAAACGGATTTATAAAACAAGTGTTTAATTTTGGATTAAACAGATATAAATTTCAATTCAAAATTAGTTTATAAGTTTTAAATGCAATTCTGCTATCATAGACAGCCAGTTTAAAGGTCATTTGCGGGCGCAAGCATATTGCATTAATGCACGACCTAGTATCAGAGTTCGGCGTCCGTACTTGCAGACAAAGCAGAAAACGATACTGCTTAATGCTGACAGATTATTATGAAATATTAGATCGTTCCAGTAAACTATACTTTGTACCTTGAATGTTAGTAAGTAAGCAGTTATATTTTGTATAAAAGCCCGTTTATTTTTGTAATAAAACCAATCGACATTTACTGTTTAAAGCAAAATTATTTCAAATGGGAGTATTGTAATTTAGGACCACCAACTACCAGAGATGCAATGTTGCCAAGTCTAACAGCATGGCTTTAAGTGTAGGAGGCAGTGCCAATATCCAATTTATCACCTTCTTTTAATAGCGGTTTAACTACCCCACTTTAAAAGCAGATGCAAATATTCCTGTAGGGTAAGCAAATGGTTCTTTTGAATATTGAACAATAAGACTTCAAAATCTCTGTCGTGAACTTATCTAATCCACGTGCTTTGCAATTTTACAAGTTATTTATACGTTTTTCTATTTCATAAGGATCAGTGGGATGCAAAAAATTGGTTAACATAATTTCTTTTTCTTACTTTATTAATTGGTTTGGCTACACTGCTCGCCATTTTACCCCAACTTCTACAAAAAACTTATTCAACTCATTAGCCATATCTTTTTTTTATTTGTAATCATTGAATTCCCAACTTTAATTAGATTTATTTCAAAACTTCCGAGGTCAATGATAGTTTTTTTAGGAGCTAAAATGATTAGTGCAGTATTAAAACAGGCCAGGAGAGCCAGTGAAAGTGATGGAAATACATATGCATAAGTATTTCCAACCGGGAAAGGTGTAAAATTAACATTAACGTGTGATAGAAATTCCACACGGGTGAGATTTGCTGACGAAGTGGCAGCGTGGGCGCACCTGAGTTATGCATTTTGAAGTAACGAACACAGTATGTGTATATGTTATAAACGAGTAAGGCGTAACGGACAAAATAATATGTCCGATAGTAGAGACAATCGGGGAAAAAAATTGCTACGAAAATTCACCAACGAAAAAAGAGATACTAGTAGGTATTTAGCAGAAGTAAATTATTAGCGCGACCACCGCAACGAGAATCACAGCAAAATCTATAAGAACTCGGAGTAGAAATGGAGGAAGTGAAAGAAATGTTGGCGGAAATGCCATGAGACATTAAAGGAAAATAGAGAAAAATAAGGAAGAAATGGTAAAAATATGGAAAATACAATCAATGAAGCAAATGACAGAAATAAGAAAGGAAATCAACCAGGTATGTGATCAAATTAAAACACAGAAGAATTTAATAGGGAAAAGCAAGAATGGGTAAAAGAGAATAAAGCACTAAACTTGAGCCATGTTACGAAGGCGAGCCATGTTATGAAGGCGAGCCATGTAAACGAAGATTCTGACAGTTCACAGTGCAACTGAAACCAGTTTCATACGGTGCGCATTTTATGTAAACGTCCGTTGTATGGTGCTGTAAAAGAAATTACCACACAACAAAACAACGCTCATTCCTCCTCTAGTGTAAAGGCGTGCAGAAGCGGTGTTAGACTTTCTCTTCAAAACGGCCAACCACAGACCGACTCCCTATCACGTGATTTTCAGTGTTTGTTTACTTGGCTGAAGTTTAGAACACTAAATACAAAAAATTTATGAAACCATTGAGCAATACGATAAAGAGAAAAGAAGAAATAATATTGTGGTCTCAGGAACGAATGCTGCTCCGACAGATGAAAATATTAAGCAAATGAAAAATTTCATGAAAGAAGAGCTGAATGTTGAACTTAAAATAAAAAAAGGCTTATAAGATAAAGGAAGGCATGTGTATGGTACAATTGGAAAGCAAATAAGGCAATGAAAACAAACAGGATATAATTAAAAACAAAGCATTTGAAGAACGCAGAATACAATTTGAAATAAGAAAAATAGCACAGCAGGAAAGAAAAAATGGAAGCACGGTGAGAATTGGGTTCAGGAAGATGTTTGTGAATGGAAAGAAACTTGTATGTAAAGATAAAAATAAAGGATTACAAGAAAAGCCAACCTTCAAAAACTAAAACAAATCAACATCGCCGTATTTACGATTTAGTAACCCTATTAATGAATTTAAATACCTTCTTGGCTGTTGTTTGCGTATTTGAAGTCAATTCCTCCATATCCCAGTGATGCCATACAGGGAATTAATATTTTGAAATTAGTCTTAAAGTTACTGCACCAGAATTTCGTGTAACTTGGTGTGTTCATCAGTGTTTTAAATATCATTGGAAGTTTTTGTTGTGTTCTGTTGCAAGCCAGACATGCAGAACTTATTTTTTTATATAACAAAATTATTAGCTGAAAGCAAAGGTAAGCAACCGAGATCCAGCTCACAATTTTTCCTGCGACTCCGTTGATATTTTTCAAGGTTAGAAACGTCATGAACTTCTGGTGCCCCCACACTAATTAATTTTCGACGTACCCCTATTTTGAAGTAGCAAACAAACCCATTTCAAATGCCTAGAACCTCACTTGTCTCGACTGAAAGCTTGCTTTTTGCTTTAAGTACCGTTATAACTTGTAACAATTTGTTTCAGCCAAGAAAAATTAAATATGCCCAAATTTTATATTCGCTATTGGCGCTAATCGCCCCATTAATTATAGGTTTAATTTTTAGGTTAGGTACGCAAGTACTTATGCTTTAAAAAGAGTTCATTTGTACTGTCCTTCAAAATCCCAACAAAAAATAGAACTGGGTGGGAGGGCCACCTTGAGCTTTCAAAACCGAAACCGAAAATAAGGGACCTACTTACCGAAGCTCAATAGCCGTAGATGCACCAAGGAATGATGGATTTGCGTCCAAAGTTGGTAGTTTATCAAAACGATTTGTTTCATCTTTTTTTGCATCTGCCTCTTTTGTTATCAATTCCTTAACCGTTTTTCTGTAATTTTCTGCAACGAACAAAAATAAAATAATATGGCAAGGAGCCTAGTCTCAAATATTACCAGCGATGGGTTTTAATAAAGGTTCCATGGAGTCAATCACATTTAAAACGTCAAGAAGGACGGTTCTCATTTTCAAAGAGTCTCCCAGCTTCTGGTAACACTCCGCCTTACGTATGTACACTTTTGGCCTCAAAGCCTCAGGGTAGCCAGCTTTCAAACATAAGTCTACGTCCTTGATACAGCTCTGCAATACAAATAAAAAGAGTAGTCAGCAACAATCACATATTTTAAGAAAAAAGTAAGACCTCGTAATCTCCAAGTTGGAAGAAGACAGCAGACCGATTGGCGAGAGTCGTTGCGTAGGCTTCACTGTTGTATGTTGCGTAGCACAGGCTTTTGTTGTATGTAATTGCGCTTTCTTTATAATCACCATTCTTGTAGTCCTCGTTTCCTTCTTTTCTGAACTGCTGTGATTTTACGTCATCCTTTCCTTTCAATTGTTGGCTTTCAAAGCTTTTATTTATTATGGATGTAATGAAGGAGCTAGAAATATATTTCGATAGTACTATACTGTAATTAGATGTAATTCCAGATGAACTATACATTAAACATGCCATCACCTATACTACTCCATATTACAATGTACCAGCCGAAGTCTGTCAGGCAATATAGGGAATGCCAACACCGTAATTGATAAAGTCATAAATTAGTGCCACGATATGAATTATGATATTTGACACAATTTACCTGGTAATCGTATATGTACACAGCTGTATCTGAATTGCTTGACCAAACTTTAAAGGGTGATTCCTTGATCAATTCTCAGATAAAAAGTTCATACAAACTTGGGGGTTAAACAGCTTCGTTTTCGAGATACAGGGTATTGAAGTTTAAACAAACATTTTTTTTTCGAAAATCTGGAAAACGGCTAGAGGTATTTTTAATGAAACTTGCTGTAGGTTAGTATTTCATCAAGTAGCATTGTTTGGTCAGAATAAATTTAATTTATTTCCACCAGTTGCGTGATACTGAGGTCGTACGCCACTGGTGGAAATAAATTAAATTTATTTTGACCACACGATGCCACTTTATGAAATACTAACCTACACCAAGTTTCATTAGAATACTTCCGGCCGTTATCCCAATTATAGAAAAAAAATTTGTTTAAACTTCGACATCCTGTATTTTGAAAACGAAGCCATTTAGGTCCCATGTTTGTATGAACTTTTTATCTTAGAATTGATCAAGGAATCATCCCTTAAAGTTTGGTCAAGCAATTCAGATACACCCTGTATAATGAACCAAAAATGTGTTCTTATGATTCTCGTGTTTTGCAGTCTAAACCTGCTTGGCTCAACATCGATTCATACCAAACTGCAGTTCAATTGATATCAAGATGGCTGAGTTAGCACAAGAAAAATATAAATCGTAGGTAAAGTAGTCTTTCTATGAATTTTCCGCAAAACGATAAAATGTTCCAAATTCAAAATTAAAGTTGTATGAATTGCCTTATATTTAGATGAAAAAAGTAAATATATCACTAGTTTGTTTAAAAAGTCCAAAAAAATGTGTACTTTTAATACTAATATTTTAACATGACAAGTGTTCATTATCTAAAACTTGTACACATTAACCAAAATGGTTACTCTTGAGCAAAATGTATTTGCTGTACTTACAATTGGTTTCATTGAAATCAACTACACTTAAAAGGTACAAGTAGCTGATTTACCTAACTTTTTTTCTAGCATAAATAAGGCTTTAATTAATATATCTAATTATTTATTATTGGTGGGCAATTCGAGTAACTAGGTCCTTAGGAATTAATTACCTTTCTTACACCAAAGTGTGAAAACAGCATACCCTAATAGATCAGCTATCATCCAGATTTGCAATTATGTACCATCGGCTGCATAGAAAACTGGTACAGCAAAAAAATCTATTTACTCCAATATTTGAAAATTTTGTTGGTGGTACCAACTGTAAGTCTATGTCAAATTCGAGGTTAGCAGGTTAGGTTTTACGTCAGTTTTGACACAAACTGACGCAAAACCTAACCTGCTAACCTCGAATTTGACATAGACTTGCAATGCCACCAATAAAATTTTCAAATATTCGGGTAAATAGATTTTTCCCGCTGCTGATCATGTAAGTCAGTGATACAGCCTTAGTCACAAAACGTGTAAGTCGGTGATTATATTTGTTTGCTGCTTTCCTTTAACAACGGAACTTAATATTATTATTAAGTTCCTACTTTCCTAGGATAATAAAATTAGCAAAGCAAGATGCAGATTTAGACGTTTTGTTTATAAATTGCAAGTGTTTATGTGACATGGGACACTCATAGGTAACACGACTCACGAAAACTAATCCTGGTGACAGGTGACAAACCAAACGATTTTTTTCAAAAATCTATGAAAATTTCGATAAGCAGCGGGAAAAATATAATAAGATAACTCGGAATGTATCTTCTATTAACTTTTTCGGCAGGCAACAACAACGCGACTTCGTCTTGGCTTGTACTTGCCTACCTCAGATGTTAATAGGTCCTTACATTCCTTGTTACTTAAATAGCTATTTTCAGAAATCGGAGCGAAAGTACTATTTTCGCTCCGGAAATGCGGCGCGCAAATTGCATTTCCCTGACTAGTCACGAAAACATTGACACATTATTTTCTAAAGTTTTATTGAATATTAATTTTCTGTTTCCTTAGAAACAGAGAAACGTACTACTAGATAGGTACGTAGAAAATTGCCCATTTAATTTATTTAATTAATAAACATTAATTTTTACTATAATTGGGGATTCAGAAAAAAATTTATACAAGTCTCGTCATTAAAAATGTCTCACTTGCCTCGGAGCCTTAAAAATACTCGGCACAAAGTGCCTCGTATTTTAATATGGCTCCTCGACAGTAATGCACATTTCCCTGACTCTTATGCAAATAACTATTATTTGAAATCGGCATTAAAGTACCTTGAAATCGGCATTAAAGTACCTCGAAATCGTCATTAAAATACGAGAAATCGGCAGTAAAAGTAATCCATTGTTTTACGACTTTTTTTGTAGATGGCGAGGCGACTGATAAACGTCAACCGACGTTAACATAACCTGCAAATGTTGGTAAAAAGTTGTAATTTCACGATTTCTCGATTTCAAATAAAATAAAACATAATGTATTCCTCGGCACTGAAGTTTAGCTTTTTATCACGAATGTGGATTTAGTTGCAGAGGCCCGTAGGACCAAGGCAAATAAATCCACATTCGTCATAAAAAAACTAAACTTCAGTGCCTTGGTATACAAACTACTATTTCTGTTTCAAATATGTGAATATATCTGTAAGTCAAGTTGTATGTATTGTATTATCTGTAATCTCATTTACCTTGCGGTGCAGATGCTGGTGCTTCTTATTCAAAATATAAAATTATGCCCCATGCAAAATTTCAAAAATATCGGCTGGATTTTATAAACCGTGTTACCACAAAAGTACTTCATCTTAGTGATGGGCTCAGTGCCGGCGTTACGCACAGGCAGAGCAGGCGGCCGCCTGTAGCGGCACATTTAAGAGGGCGGCCGGAGGCGGCCCTCGTGCTTTTAATATTTACATACAAACCCGAAAATTCAAAAATCGAAAAATCGTTGGAATGAATCTTTTCTAGTAAACTATAATAATCGGTTTTTTCAAAATTACCGTAAACTGGGGTGAATTTGATTTCGCGGGGAGACCGACATTGATATTCCTGCGGAATGTTTAAAATAAAAATGAGGGGAAAATATTTTTAAATGAAGGTTGACGCAAAAAATTTGGCACAAAAATTTAAAAATGATCAATTTATTTGCACCGCAGCACTTTGGTATAATGTGTTATTAGAAGTTAATAAAGTGAATCTTCTAATGCAGAATACAACACTTTCTATTGTTGCCGCAGTAGAAACAATTGAGTCCGTTCTTAATTATTTGAAAAAGCTCAGAACTGACGAAGAGAAGCTTTTTATTACTGCTCGGGAATTAGCAGATATAATTGATTTGGTACCCAAATTCCAGGAAGTGCGAATTAAAAAACAAAAACGCAATTTTGAATACGAAGCGAATGATGACCTAATGGAAGATTTAAAAGAAAAATGTAAAATTGAAGTTTATTTTAATTTGTTAGACGTTGCTATACACTCAATAGAAGAACGTTTTCGACAGCTATCAAATTATAAAAATACATTTGGCTTCTTACATTCTATTTCAAAATTAACTACATGGAAGACAGAAGATATTTTAAAGTATTGTAAGGATTTAGAAATTATACTGAGCGTTAGTGATGATAATAAAAAAGACATTGATGGTATTCAACTGTCAGAAAAATTAATATTCATTTCAAGTTTGCTGAAACCATCAGATGACACGAACGATGTTTTGAAATATATATTACGAAATGAATTAATTATCCAAATTTACATATTGCTTTAAAAATATTACTAACAATACCAGTTAGTGTCGCTAGCGGAGAAAGGAGTTTTTCACGTCTTAAGTTGATAAAAAATTACCTTAGGTCATCCATGACTCAAAACCGACTATCTGGGCTATCTATTTTGTCCATTGAAAATGGAGCAGTAGACAAAGAAGATATACTTCGAGATTTCACAAACATAAAAACAAGAAAAAGATTTTAAACTTTTTGCTATACGTATAATTGTTGTGATTATTATTTTTTCATTTAATTTTTATTATTGTTAGTGGTAATTTTTATTACTAATGTGACTTTTTTACTTCCTTTTACAATAAAGGAAGTATTGGATTCACCCCAAAAATTCGAATTTGAGTTTTCACCATATCTTCACGTTTTAGAGTCCCCTGAACCAAAATAGTATATTAAAACGAATACTTTAGGCTATTTTTTATTATACCTGCAATACTGGAAATAAATTAAGCACTAAAAACTTAGAAATAAATTTTGTCGTGATAAATCGAGAGGACATAATAATATTGCTGCTATAGTTACGAGAATTGTTTACGTTTTTGTCGCGTCCACGTCCGTTGTTGCATTCAGTCGTGTCAGCAAAATAAAGATAGCGATGAAGTTATAATATTACCTATATACCTTGTTTCCTTGAGAACCTTTAAAGCTCGGCGTGCTTTAATCGGCGATTCTGATGCAGGTATCATAAAAAAACATATCTTTGTTCATTGGTCTGTCTGTGAACAGAATATCTCAAAAACGAAAAGAGGTGTGGCGTTAAAACTTCATATATAAGTTTTGTGTACTATGTAGATGCGACAGCAAGCTTTTGAAGAAAATTGCATAACGGAAGTAGGCGTTTATTCTTCTGATTTTTCAGTTTTTTTCGATTTTTTTTAAAAAGAGGTCTAACGATTTTTTTGAAACGTTACATTCTTATTACATTTTTAATGTGTATTGATGTGATATAGGTGATTTTCCAGTTGAATACCTCTAAAATGGGGTTTCTTTTGTTGGTTTTTTTTCTATTTTTTGTATTAACTCCTATTTTAAGTAGAACACCCGATATATTATTACGTTTTTGAATTCAGTTTAAAATCCTAGATAAAATTTGTCTCTTGATCTAAGGCTCTATTTGGACCCTTTTTGTAGAATTTGCAATTTTTGAAAATTTTTAAAAAATTTAAAATCAAATTTTTGCCTAATTATAAGATAACTGTAAAAGGAAGTTATGTGAGTGTATCACACCAGATTTTTTAATATTATATTTACGAATGAATAATTAATAAATCTTTGTACTAATATTGTACTCGTATTATTTATTTTTTATAGTACATACAAAAAAATCCGTTTTTTTTCTTTTATCACTAGGGCGGCAAAAAGAATCTTGCCTGTAGCGGCAAAAAGTCTAGCGCCGGCCCTGGATGGGCTTATTCGAATGAAAAATAACCGGTTATCCGGTTATTGAAATAACCTCTGTAACTCGATTTTCGTTCCAAGTATTCGAATGAAAAATAACCTCATCTTGATACGTACTACGTGCCGTATCTCAGCGACCTGCGGGTGATCGAAATTCTGTAAATAATACGTCATTCAGAACCATAAGCAAGGCAGATTGTACTGATTGACCCAAGTGAGGCTCGCGGCTGCTTGTTGATGTTTATTAACACATTTTTTGAGACTCCAGTCGACCGGTTAAATTTATGGGGCCGTTCCTATTAAAGATAACGCTCTGCTGAGTATGCGATTTGCCGAAGCTGTGTTGGTATTAATTTATAACGGCCTAAATTTTTGCTTCGAAACGCTGTTGATTATGCCTAATAGGGATAAACGAAAGCCAAATAAGATTTTCCAATATCGTAACACATTTATACGTAATTTTTAATAACGGAGCAGTCAATGCCCATCAGTCGTCATATGATATGAACGTGGGACAAGAAGTGAATTTCGATGTTTAAAATTTTAAGTGTGCGTCCTTAGAACCGCGGAAGGCTGAACGTAGATAAATTATGGATTCTAAAATATACCGGTATGATGTGCAAGCGAAAAGGGAAGGGTGGCTACTAGAGAATTTTAGGAACTAAAAATAGATTCAATAGATACTTTGTATTCGCATATTTATAATTTCTTTATGATTAGTATTGATACAGCCAGGGCTCGATTTGAGGCGTTCCGGGACCTCTCTCTATGAAAGAAAAAATCGGCACTAAGAAAGTTTAAAAAACCCAATACGATTCGACAACTTTTCGAGTCAAACTTAAGACCTTAAAAACGTCTAAAACGTCATTTTTAAGACCTTTATTTTTCAAAATTTGTAATAGAAAAAACCCACTACAATTATACAACTTTTCGAGTCAACTTTAAGACCTTAAAAACGTCTAAAATGTCATTTTTTAAGACCTTTATTTTTCAAAAGGAGGACCCCCGGAACCCCCCCCCTTGGAATCGGGTGGTGCCCCCCCCCCCAGACCCCCCTCTGACAGTTCCGGCACCCCTATTTCTAGAAATCGTGCACTAGATATAGCTATTCTCAATGGTTTAAACTCCTTAGAAATCAAATAAAAATCATTTATACAATTATTATAATTAACGATTAACTGAGTTCCTCTGCTATCTGCAAGTTACGGTGCCGATGCAGATGACGGTGAACCGCCAACCGGCAAACCGCCAACCGGCGAAATCGAAACGAATCGAGAGCCAAAATTTATTCGAATGATTATTCAAATAATCATTCGGTTATTAATATCATTCGAATGCAAATAATTCGGTTATGAAAATTGTCCGGTTATGCTCATCACTACTTCATCTATACTGCGTCTCAGGGTGACTAGACAGTATAGGGCCTTATGGCAAACAGCAACAAACAGCGATGCCATATGTCTCCACAAAAGTGTTCTGTACAAAAAACGCACCGATTACAGACAAACAAATCCGGCTATTGTAATAGAGAAATCCCTCATTACCTGGTACGTTTTGTCAGTGGCATTCGAACAAGTTTATGAATAAAACAATTACGTACAGTAGGATTTCCGTTACACAAACACATATTTCTTTTAATCGGAACTTGTCATAGTTTTTTAATGAATAAAATTAGGTTCTAACAAGCATAAAATTCGCCAAATTTAGTGGATTTGATAGCCGGTAAAAATAAATAAAACACGGCAATCGAGTTTATACATTTAAAATAGAAATTGGAAAAAACAGCAACTGATTATAATTTTTAATTGTAAATTTTAATAATTGTACAATTTGTGTGCCACTGCTTGTTGTCACTATTGTTCACTTCACTATTAATGTCACTATCACTATCTCAATCAGTTATATTTAATTAGCTACAATTTCTTTCTTTACGCCGCGCCGCGAGTTTTAAACTGAACTAAATTGAAATAGTACCTACTCCCCAATTCAAATAGCAAGTCGTCTGTTATTTGTAAATATGTTCACACTTCCAAGTGCTATCAAATTGTATGTTACTTTATCCCATACTGACGCGATTTAATGGTACTATTGATGGGTTGAATATTTCTGTGAAGCGGATTTATTAGATCAAACAAGAAACATTATGCGGCATGGGATGGTGTGATTCTGGTTATTACTGGATGGTCATGTTTTTCTAGACCGCATTTATATGCGAAAAGTTTCTAAATCATACTCACCATGGATAACTGATAATATAAGATTATTACAGTCTCTCAGAAATAAAGCTAAAAGTAAATATCGTAAAACCAAGCTTGCCCGCCATTGGGATTATTACAAACAGTTACGTAATTTTACCACTCTAGCTATACGCAACGAGAAGAAAGCATATCTTGATTATAAATTACGTAACTTAAAATCTAGCAAGTCTCTCTGGAGAGAGTTAGAACGCTTTGATATTGGGGTCTCAAATCACACAGCGATACCCATACATTTGAGCGATGTTGACAAGATAAGTGACTTTTTTATTAATAGTATACCAAAAACTAATACAACTAGCACTGAATTAATTGATTATTATAAATTCAACACAAAAGATAACGTTAGCACTGAATTTGAATTCCATACTGTGAATGCAGACACTATAATATATATTCTTAATAAAATACAGTCAAAATCCATCGGACCAGATGACATTAGTCTAGAAATGATAAAATTCTGCTGTCCTTTTATTATACAATTCTTAACTCACATAATCAATAGCTGCTTACTTCAAAACAAATTCCCAGATTGCTGGAAACAAGCGTATATTATCCCTATCGCAAAAATTAAACAGCCTACCGATCTGAAACACCTACGTCCGATTAGCATACTTCCTGTGTTGTCTAAAGTACTTGAAAATGTAATAAACGATCAGCTAAGAGGTTATTTATCTAGTCACAATATTTTACCTTCTCTCCAATCAGGCTTCAGACCTCAGCACAGTTGCACTACTGCTCTGCTAAAAGTTACAGATGACATATTACGTTCAACCGATCAAGGTAAGCTTTCTAGCTTAGTCCTGTTAGACTTCACTAAGGCGTTTGACACAATCGACCATCGCATACTATGCGCTATACTGCATTTTATTGGACTTACACAAAATGCAATTGAGCTTCTGACCGATTATCTTTCGGGCAGGTTTCAGTGTGTTAAATTACAGGAGAAAAAATCTAATTTCTCCCCTTTATTATCTGGCTTTCCCCAAGGGTCTATCCTTGGACCTTTGCTATTTTGTATTTACACATCCAATTTCAGTAACTGTATTGAATTCTGCGACTATCATGCGTATGCTGATGACACACAAATATATTATTCTTTTTTTCCATCTGATGTCCTAAACAGCGTTACGAAGATAAACATGGATCTACAAAATATTTTCAATTTATCGCTGGAGCACAATTTATTTCTAAATCCATCAAAATCACAAATAATGGTGTTTGGCAGAAAGCACCTCTGCAATAATATACAAAACATCGAAATTATAATTAACAACACCATAGTTCCTCAAATAGACAGTGTAAAAAATTTAGGATTGCTGCTGGACAATTCTTTTAGGTTCTCCAGTCACATTTCCAAAAACATTCAAAAAGCTTACGCTAATTTAAGGAAATTATTTCCCCATAGGCATTATTTTTCTACTAAAACTAAAACTTTACTCTGTGAATCATTAGTCTTGTCTCAATTTACTTTTTGTAGTCCATTATATAGCCCATGTCTAAGTTTTATCGACAAGAACAGAATTCAGAAAGTTCAAAACTCCTGTCTAAGGTATGTGTATGGTATTCGCAGATTTCAACGTGTGTCTCACAAGCTTGCCCAGATTGGTTGGTTGAATATGCAAAATCGGTTCTACTTATGGTCTGCGTGTTTATTTCATAAAATTGTTCTATTTAAAACTCCTCCATATCTCATGGAAAAAATTTCATTTCGAACGGACGTTCATAATATCAACATCAGAAATAAAAGAACAATCACTCCGCCGGCGCACACAACTGCTCTGTATGAACGCTCGTTCTCGTATAATGTCTCGAAGATCAGTGTTGCCAACAGTCGAGAATCGGTTTCCACCAGAAGGTAAATTAAAATCTACCAGAATTCCACTAATAATTTTTTTTGTCAGAATAATATTTTATTCACAACAGCACAGATAAACAAAAAATAACATTAATATAAAAAATATATACTTATTTCCCATTTTTATTAAAATTAGGAAGCAAACATTACAACACAAACAGTTGCTGTTAAAGATGTAGATTCCCAGTTATGCTGCTTTAATTTACTTTTTAACACAAATATTGAATTTCTTATTCGTTAAAGTCTCATCAACAAAATTCAAAGCGCAAGTGACGCAATATTCGTGAGACAACCCTTTATAAGCTATTTTTAAATGTTTTCCCCTAATTACGAGCAGATAAATTAAAAAAATACCTCATTATGTATTTGAACCAGATTTTTTTCCCGCAAAATGCGATATACTTACTTGAATCATAGCCAGCTTTATCAGTTTTCATTGCACGTCAGTGGGTATGAATAAAGCTGGCCATGCTTCAATAGTATTGACATTGCTTTTGACTACTAATTTATACAATTGAAGAAAAATACCAGGAATTCACTAAAAAATTTGTGTAATCTACCAGATTTTCTACTATCTACCAGATTGAAAATTAGTCCACTAAATACGTGTTTCATTCTACCAGATTTAGTAGAAAATCTACTAAGTTGGCAACACTGTCGAAGATATATAATTCACTACCCAACTCATTGAAAACGTTAACTCCAATAGCTTTTAAACGTCATCTATTTGAAATTTTATTCTCGCGTCAAATTTAGTTAGTTATTACTGAAGCAGTATGCTACTTTGAACCCTACAGTGTTTTTCCTGTATAGTTTTTCAACCATAACCACTAATTTAATTTTTTTTCTTTTGTATATAAATAGTGAGTAATTATTATGATCAGCCTCACTGAATAATAATATAATATATTGTAATTTAATTTATAGGTTTAGGAACTTAATGTATAAATGAAATATATATTGGTAAGGTTTAAGTGGTAGAGCAGGGTGTACGGTAAAGTACCTACACTACTGAACTTCACCTTGTGATTTTTTTCTTTTCTCTTCTTTTTTTTTCTCTTACATTATATTCATTATATTTATGTACAGGAAAGGAAAAGAATAAAGACGTTTATTATTATTATTATTATTATTATTATATTGTTTTTAAGTTTTTATCATCTTCTCCGAAAAAGACCGACTTTCTAGAAATTACATAATTTACTAGGGTACCCGCCGACATCCCTAATATTTATAATAATTGGTTCTATATCTTCCAACAAATTATCCCACGATTCATCCAAATACACGATATTGTATCCAACTTCACGATTATTACGAATTTCGCGTAAATAACGATGACGCCAAGAGATTATTTCTTGCTTTTCAATTAAAATAGATTTTCTGCCACGCCAAGTCCATCCCACTCAGTATGCGATGCATTGTTGCGCACGAAAAATTAGGCAAATTTGCATTTCCATTTACTGCAGCTGTAGCGTACCAAGGTAATTGACTTAAAAACGTCTGTCGTGCAAGGGATGGTCATAAATCTACCCAAACTTGACACTAAGTGCAATTCTAAATCAACTGAAACTTGACATTAAGCGCAGTTCCAAATTTGTAAACGGCAGTGCTATCTAAAACGTGAGTGACGAATGATCTATAAACGTCAGTGCGACATATGCGAACAAAGAACCCATATGTGATTTGTGTCGCCATCAAACAATGCAGACTAACTCGTCAAAAACGTCAAAGTATAAATTCGAAAAACAGCACGTCGGATGTCACAAGCGTAGGAGCACCCAATGACAAAAGGAAGGATCACGTAAATATCCTTGTGACCCAAATTCCAGGCAGACAGCAATGACCAACCCTGGCCACAATAGAGTCATAAATTCTTGAATATGAAAGAAGCCCATGCAATTTTATTATCGGAGGTAGCATCCCAAACTTGTTTGTCACAATAGAGCGAAGGGTGCTATTGTATCCGAAAGAATGAACGGGGTTCCTTCCATTCAAACGGTGGTTATATAAACTAGAGTAGCCTAGTTTTCGACATCAGTCGTCCCAGATCAGTGCGATCGCCTCACGTATTTGTATTTTGTATTTGCATTTGTGTAATATTAACGAATGTGTACGTGTGTATATTTGTTTATTTCTTTAAATTAAAAATAAAGGAAGGTTATTGTTTTCCATAAACGTGTGTATTTTACTGAACTAAATTCTACAGTAAAAATTGCTACGCATCAAATAAATTGGTAAATACTAAATAGTAACCAAACAGCTAACACAGAATTTGTTGTAGGCGGTATATTTTCACGATAAAACTGGTGCACTATTCTGCGAATTTCACTCTTCATTTCTCCCTCGTATCATGTAACAATTTTGCGCTTTTTGGGCCTTTCTCTTGGGAGGAAGTAGTCCACCTGGTGGTGTATTCTTGTCTCACGGACACTTTTTTGATTATATTGAATATCGAATCGTTAATCTGATTTAAATGGTAACTGACAAGATTCATTCTTGTCTCACGGACACTTTTTTGATTATATTGAATATCGAATCGTTAGTCTGATTTAAATGGTAACTGACAAGATTCTTAGTATTTGCTTTTCTGAAACTTGCAAAGATTGTTCACGTTTCCATTTAACAATTTTTTCCATTGAGCGGTCAAAACAACAATAAATAACAATAAAAGCAATAACAATAGATAAAAGTATAGAATACTATCCAAAAATAATCGCAACTGGAAAATGTCAACACGCTCTGAGAACAGATAAAGACTAAACATATTGTGTACAAAAATTACCCTAATGGTTTATTAATTTATTTTGCATTAGAAAGAAGTTATGAATCACTCAAACTTTTGGAAGTACAAATTTGTTACCCTCATTATGGCTATAGTTAAGAACCAATTTGATGCATATAGCAGACGTTAAACCAAAGATTTAATTTTGTTTACAATGATATTTAATTCTCGCAAGTAAATAAGTAAAATCTGATGTGCAGTAAATTATTTCAGTTTTAAAAATGATAAGATATAGGTATTAATTATTTGTAGTGATTGGCATAACCGGACAATTTTCATAACCGAATTATTTGCATTCGAATCATATTAATAACCGATTGATTATTTGAATAATCATTCGAATCAATTTTGGCTCTCAATTCGTTTCGATTAAGTCAGCCGGTTTGCCGGTTGGCGGTTCACCGTCATCTGCATCGGCATCGTAACTTGCAGATAGCAGAGGAACTCAGTTAATCGTTACTAATCATAAAGAAATTATAAATATGCGAATACAAAGTATCTATTGAATCTATTTTTAGTTCCTAAAATTCTCTAGTAGTCACCCTTCCATTTTCGCTTGCACATCATACCGGTATATTTTAGAATCCATCATTTATCTACGTTCAGCCTTCCGCGGTTCTAAGGACGCACACTTAAAATTTTCAACATCGAAATCCACTTCTTGTCCCGACTGCTCCGTTATTAAAAATAAATCTTTTACGATATTGGAAAATCTTATTTCGCTTTCTGTTTATCCCTTATTAGGCATAATCAACCGCGTGTCGAAGCAAAAATTTAGGCCGTTATAAATTAATACCAACCTTCGGCAAATCTCATACTCAGCAGAACGTTATCTTTAATAGGAACGGCCCCATAAATTTAACTCGTCGACTGGGAGTATCAAATGTCTGAATAACATCAACAAGCAGCCGCGGCCTCACTTGGGTCAATCAAGTACATACGTAGAAAAGGTTATATGAGTTATGAATACCGTATTTAGTGATGGGCTTATTCGAATGAAAAATAACCGGTTATCCGGTTATTGAAATAACCTATGTAACTCGGTTTTCGTTCCAAGTATTCAAATGAAAAATAACCCCATGCTGATACGTACTACGCTTTGAATATAAAACCTCTATTCAATGGTACTACGTGCCGTATCTCAGCGACCTACGCAGTACTCAAAATTCTGTAAATATAAATACGTCATAACTCATAAACAAAGCAGGTTGTATTGAAAACACCATTTGGTTATCGCGTAACTAGCTCCATCATAAAAAAAATTTTATTTGCTTACATCTCCAAAGGGCCTTTAACCCGCCCGATCGATCGATAAAGATAAACGTTTTACCACGATGAGCAAGTAGTCCCGCATATTTCTTTCTTTCTACACTTCTCTTAATAAACACCTCTTAATTTCCAATACATAACACATAATGTACGGTCGGCGCCTTAGAAATCGGGCACTAGTATGATATATTTTGCATGTATTTTTTAAGTGTATAAACTGGGTTTTTACATTGATATGTTTTTCGGACTTTTTCCACTGTCTAGGGTGTATATCACACAACGTTTCGGGAGTTTTTGATCTACTCCCGTCTTCAGGTGTTCTTGGTTAGTCCTGAGAAGGACTGATATTAAACGTTTTTCTACGTAGAAAGTCCTCTACGTAGAAAAACGTATAATATCAGTCCTTCTCAGGACTAACCAAGAACACCTGAAGACGGGAGTAGATCAAAAACTCCCGAAACGTTGTGTGATTTACACCCTAGACAGTGGAAAAGTCTGAAAAACATGTCATAATAGACCACTGCCAAAAAAATGACATTCAGAGAAAAACTGGGTTTTTACAGTTATTATGGTTTTAATTGTTACGTCAGATTGTTTATTGTTTGTCAATTATGAAATGCCATCTCACATTAATGAAGTAACCGGAGCAAGAATACTCCAAAGACTAGAAGAACATATTACGTGTCCCGATTTCTAAGGCGCCGACCGTACATATTATGTTTTGGTTCCTCTGCTATCTGCAAGTTACGATGTCGATTAGGGTTGCCAGATTTTTCTTTTTACATTAAGGGACAAATGAACAAAATCGTAGAAAAAAACGGGATTTTGTATTTTTGCCCGGGACAAATTAAACAAAACAAATATTGTACCAAAGTTTTATTATAACTCAAAGCTACAAACTATTTTGAATATTTTGTCGCAGATTGCGAAAGTTTTATGATTTCTTTTTTGCCTTTAACATATTTATAAAACTCTATACAATAAAATTAAAATCGTAATTAAACCTTATTAGTAGCTCGGCTTGAATTAGATCTGGTGTGCATTTATACCTAACATCCGTCCATTTTAGTACCATTTGCAAAAATTCCCTTTCTGTGGGCATGTACTTCGTATTATACGATACAAACTAACTCAAACTAAATACTAAATACTTTTGAACAGCAGTATCAGTAATATTGCAATATAATTAGCATTATGCGGTCCGGCGTAAGCGAAACGAAACATATTAATGGATAAATGTACATGCAAAACAAAGAAGGGAAATATTTGATTGTCGTCATTGCACATTTCACTGGAAAGAATAGCCAGCGGCGGCGAGCAGGCAGCTCGGTGTTATGTAATGTAATAAGAATAGGGAAAAGTGCTTCGTAATTTTGATTTTTGATCACGTAGTGTTAAAATACGGGACAGAGGCTGTCCCGGCGGGACAATTATTTATTAGCTAAAAATACGGGACGTCCCGGGAAATACGGGACGTCTGGCAACCCTAATGTCGATGCAGATGACGGTGAACCGCCAACCGGCAAACCGGCTGACTAAATCGAAACGAATCGAGAGCCAAAATTTATTCGAATTATTATTCAAATAATCATTCGGTTATTAATATCATTAGAATGCAAATAATTCGGTTATGAAAATTGTCCGGTTATGCCCATTACTACAGAATTTCGATCACTCGCAGGTCGCTGAGACGCGGCACGTAGTACGTATCAGGATGAGGTTATTTTTCATTCGAATACTTGGAACGAAAACCGAGTTACACAGGTTACTTCAATAACCGGATAACCGGTTATTTTTGATTCGAATAAGCCCATCACTAATTATTTGTAATCTTCTATACAGGGTGATCTATATAATAGGTGTAAAACACTACCATCTTGTTCGGGAAGTAATTTTAAGATAAAAATCTCATATGTACATAGGTCATATTCCATTTTTTTACTTATGTTTTAAAATTGTTCTTTAACAACCATTACTAATTAATAAAATTTACATATGTTGTAGTTCTGTAACTAATTGGAATATGACCTATGTCCATATGACATTTTTATCTTAAAATTACTTCCCGAACAAGATGGCAAAGTTTTTTACACCTATTATAAATCACCCTGTATAAATAATAGTTTCTGAATTACAAATTATACTTTCCCAAACTGATTAATCTGAACTACAAATGATGCTTATGAAAATTTTACTTGAGAACTTATTGGGAACTTCTGGTTTTCGTTTATTTCAGTCAAGTTATACCATCGCCCGTTGCATAGAAATGGCAATGTCGGAGCGAAATTCCCATATGGAAAGCATTCCCTATCCTCTCCACGCTCTATAGTACACATGGTTTCATAAAAGTAAATCAATATTTCTTAAATTTTGCATGCGATCATAATTTTACATTTTGAACTTTGCTTGACGATACTTTCACGTACCTATTTGTAACAGAAAAGGTACTTTACCTGAAAAAATCATGTTTTTTATCTACCGCTCGTGAGGGCTCATGAAGACCAATTCTACATTTTAGCAGGGTTGGCATGATTTTTCCCAGACCCACTGGGTTTTATTCGGGTAAAATCCCCACGGGATTTACACTAAATGTGGTTTTTTTTTTTAAATTTACAACGAAAAATATTTTAAAGCTGTAAGTGGTATCAAATCGTTCATTAATAGCAATTTCAATACTCCGTAAAATCAAGTATAGTAGATGATGATTTGATTTTCAAACTAGAGATTTTTGCGGAACTATCAGTTTTCATTTCTTCCGATTAAGAAAAAAATGGTTTTCAAAGTGATGTCTGCGAGTCTATCTGAGTGCCTGCGTCCTCTCTACAGACCACACAATGTAATGTATAAACCTGAACATTTATATTGTTGCATCAGCCAAACAATAAATTTCATCACTCATAATTAGATAAAACGACAGTTATGGGGAATATCAGACATTTAGGCCATTAACTTGACACATTACGAGATAATCTTAATTTACAGCCTCTTTTTGGTATATAAGCAGCGCAAAACGAAGGTATATTCAATTTGTAGCTTCGTCCCGGTAAGGGTGCTACTCCACCCTATTCGTGTTCAATGAAGTATTAGTTATTCTTTAACTTGGTTGTTTTATTGAATTAACGTCAAAGTGTAGTAACAAAGTGCAATTAAGCCAATACGGTTTAGAATCGAGTAGTGAAGAACCAGTTCACCGAGATCGATGCACCAGGGCTACCGTTCGTAAAATTACCGAATACCCACAACAGATGCCGAAAATACCCGATTTTACCCGCAAGTGCAAAACTGCAGAAAGCCGCGAATTCAAATCATTTTATTTTTAATGTTTATTATTTTAATACTCCATAACTTAATAGAACTCAAGTATTATTTTTCTGTTTATTTATTAAAAATACAACATAAATCCTTTGAAGTAAAACAAATCTGGTGTGATATACGCACACAACTTCCTTTTACAGTGATCTTATAATTAGCCAAAAAATTTATTTTTGATTGTTAAGCATTTCTCAATTTTTTTCAAAAATTACAAATTCTATAGTAACCGTACAAAATAATACAAATTTTAGAGGTATTCAACTGAAACATCACCTAGCTCACATCAGTACACATTAAAAAAGTAATAAAATTGTAAAATGTTCGTTTTAGAATCAAATGGGGTAGAAAGAAAGCTATTGATTAGGGATGTCGGCGGGTACCCAGGTAATAGTCAACCCGGGTATATTTTCAGGACCCGGGTACCCGGCTAGTAAATTATGTAATGCCCAGCCTTTTTCGGAGAAGATGATAAAAACTGAAAAACAATAGAAATAAGGTTTAGAAAAAAACAACAATGCAGTAATAACAAGAATCAACCCATCCCATACCACATAATGTTGATTCTTGTTTCATATAAGGCAATAAATCCGCTTCGCGGAAATATTCAGCCAGTCAATAGTACCATTATATCGCGGTAGTATGGGTTGAAGTAACATAAACATCCTCTGTGTGATGTTGATGTTGCTACCAATTTCAGATAAAAAGTCAAGTACTTGAATTTGATAGCACTTGGAAGTGTGAAAATATTTACGACTTGCAGTTTGAATTGGCGAGTAGGTACTATTTCAAATTAGTTCAGTTGAAAACTCGCGGTGTTAAAATGCGTAGATCATAGAGCTTGAACATTGTATAAAACTACAAAAGTACAAACAAATAAGAAAACAATGTCATCAAAAAAATCGCCTGTATGGAAATATTTTCATTCGTCAGAAAATAATAAGGCAAAATGTAAAATCTTCGGGTACCCGAGGGTACCCGAGTACTGTTTTCGGGTACCCGGGTTTGATTTTAGACCGGGTACGACATCCCTACTATTGATATTTATTTAATATTGTTTTTTGCGTTTGAATTTTTGAAGAAATAAAGCAAAGGGTACCTTCAGCTTCATAATACCCGAAATTACCCGTAATATTCAATACCCGCGTAATTACCCGCAAATGTCTGAATACCCGCATTTCGGGTAATTACCCGCAAATTGGCTGCACTGTGATGCACAGTGGTCGGCGAGGGACAATTACCAGCGCCAATCTTAAACCAAAGTGGTTAGTGAGTAACATCACCAGCACCAATCTCAACCCAGAGTGGTCAGCGACTCAGCGAGTAATAATCGCCAGCACCAGTCTTGGACCACAAGGAGTCCGGAGCCCTTCTTTACTAAAAGCTGCCCTGGTGGAGTAAACTTCAAAACCCCAAATCGTTGGGACCTTCAGGAATCCAACAATATCATCTTTTCTAATATAAATTCAGAGATCCCTGCGATTTTTGGTTAAAATGGGACAACTGGAAGTGGTACTTTACTCTTACGTTTTTTCTGTTATGCGAGGAAATTTTATAATTGTTTAGTAAAAATTAAATTTCATAGAACATGATCATGCGTTATGCAATGATCTACAATTTTCGTTTGGATAGTTTTTGGAAAATTGGCAAAATTACATTTTTACAAAGATTTCCTCGAAGCCCAAAAATTAATATACAGGGTGTTAATTAAGTACGTAGACAAACGGCGATTCCTTGATCAATTCTAGGATAAAAAGTTCATATAAACATGGGACCGAAGCGGCCTCGTTTTCAAGATACAGGGTGTTGAAGTTCAAATAAAAAAAGTTTATTTCAAAAATCTGGAAAACGCCTCGAGGTATTGGTGTATGATAGTATTTCATAAAGTGACATTGTTTGGTCAAAATAAATTTCCTGTATTTTCACCAGTGGCGTGCATCGCGGCCACCTCAGTTACCTTATTTCAGAAAAAAAATGTATCTTTCATTTTTTTAATAGAATAAACCTTTCCCGAGAAAAACAGAAAAATCTGTAACAGTAATTTCGTTCATTGGACTTTAATGAGATCTAAACGGCTTCGTTTTCAAAATACAGCTTAAACAATTTTTTTTAAATATTTAATAACAACCTTACAATAGCTACAAAACTTTTGGCTAAAAAACAGTGGCGTACCAGATTTTTCTAAAATAAGGTAACTGAGGTGGCCTCGACCAACGCCACTGGTTGAAATAAATTAAATTTATTTTGACTGAACAATGCCACTAACCTACACCAAGTTTCATCAGAATACTTCCAGCCGTTTTCGAAATTTTTGAAAAAAATTGTTTTTGTTTAAACTACAACACCCTGTATTTTGAAAAGGAATCCGTTTAGGCCCCATGTTTGTATCAACCTTTTATCTTAGAATTGAACAAGGAATCGCCCCTTAAAGTTTATCTACGTACTTAATTAACACCCTTTATACATGTATTTTAAAACTTTAGTCTATCACTTTTGACAAAGAAGTATTTTTTTCGTACGACACAAGTTTTTAAAAAAATCGCAGATTTTTACAAAAATATTGGGATTAATATTATTTTAAATGGTTTTAATATTACCTCAGTGGTTGAGTGGGCTTGTTCTCTGCTTAGCAACCAGGTGGACATGGGTTCAAATCTGGCCATAGCCGACAATTTTATCGTAGCAGCAGTGAATTTGAACTCATTAGTTAAGTTAAATGTAAGTTGTTGTGTGTGTGGTATGTTTGCATGCGGTGGAGCGTAGTGTAAGTCGAGTGGGGCGCATTACCTTCGTTGCACTTCCTGCGAGGTATGAATGGTCCTCGACACCGAAAGGTAAAGGAGGCTATAGATCATGAATGAATGAATTATAACTTTTGTTAAAAAAAGGTTTTTTTACGAAGTACACGTTGGTTTAGCAACTTGTCCTGAAAATCATGAGTTACTGTACAATTTTTTGGCCGGAAAGTACTTCTTTACAAGACCATTTTGGAAAATTTTACTTTAGAGTAATATTTTGAAAAATGTATGTTTGATTGGTTTACAATGTTTGTTTGGTGTGGTTACTAAGGAAATCAACTTACTACATTGATTGATTTGCAATATCTGTTAACTGTGGTTTTTATGGAAATGAACTACAAATATCTCTAGATTTTTTACGAAGATATAATACGTGTTTGTTATTGTAATGTTTTAATATTTATGTAAAATTAACAAGAAACACAGGTGCCTAAAATGTACATAACTCATCCGGAAATGCCCTTTATAGGACTTGTAGGCTTTCAGGGCTTAAAATGTGCTTATGCGTCCTGTAAAGATGCTCTTTCCAGATTTATTACGTAAACTTATTTTTTACAAGCAGTAAAAGAAAGTCCTGTGATGACCACATCTAATTTTTATTCCGACAAATTATTGCATGAGGAAATCTCCTTGAAGAGGCAAGATCTACATGTTTAAAGTATGTTTATTTGTATATATGTAGGTAAATTACAAATTACCCAAAGTATCTAGCTTTTACCTAAAAATAAAAATTAGTACTTATTCATTAAGACTTTTACATAAGATATCTAAATGCAAAAAACAGTTATATCTAAAACCCAGAAAAAAAAAACGAAAAAACCCAAAAAAACCCAGTGGGCAGATAGTTTCTGAAAAAACCGGGTTTTTGCCAACCCTGCATTTTAGTACCTATTAAGGTTTTTGACTCGGAATTTCATGACTAACATCGCCAAGTGTAGTTTGTTCCACAAATAATTGACACCCTGTATAAATAAACGTTATTTTGGATTGTGTTTAAAACTTGTTTATTACAAAACATATACAGGGTGTATACAAATTTGCATAAAAGCTCCAGGTAGCGATATTCCTAGTACAATAATTCTGAGTCGAAAATCTTAATTCGAAAATGTTGGATTAGTCTTCATGGGCCCTCACGAGCGGTCAAATCGTCAAATAGTTCTGGCAACGCTAGATACAAGCACTAAATTATATCTTTATTACTTCGTCTTTATCCTGTCAAATCGTGGAGACGGAATTTTTTGGATATTAAATTCTGGAGCAACGTTATTGGCCAAATTTAGTGTTTTTAGTTTTAATGATCCAACCAACTGAAAACAAATTGAATTTACACCGCACATCTTTAAGAACTGACATTAATAAAAGACGCTCAGCGAGCAATGCCCTTCGCATCTTAGTCAACATTCATAATTCGGTAATTCCCCGCGCAGTATTCAAATCGTGGTAGACCGTAAATTCATAAATATTGCCTAATATTTTTGTTATTACGTTTCTACTAACTACTAAATTGGGGCGAGTTCAATGGAAGTTCGACGCGTGGAAAATCGAGAGGCATTTTAACATGGCATCGGCAAATAACGAAAACTACGTTTTTTCACCCTAGATTAAATCAAGATATCTATTTTCCCCCATTTGGTTGAATCTCTTATCTTTTGCAGAGATCGTCCATGCTGTATATTCTCGTCTCGAGATACGCAGTTATACCATCGACAATATTGTCCAGTCTAACTGGATGGCAAACAATAACACATGTAAAATTGGTATGCACGATGTTTAGTTATTAGTAATACAAAGTCCAGTGTTGAATTTAGACTGTTTACTACAGGGGGGGAAATGAAACATCTGGGGGTATTTTTAACTATTCCCGCGCAATTCAACCCTTCTTTTATAGATACAAAACACATGAACATGAAGTGGTAGTGTTTCCGGGAGGGAATTTCCTTCCCGGCCACCCCCCTGAATTCAACACTGACAAAGTCAACTAAGTAAAAGTAAAGTACTTACTTGGACTGATCAGTGACAAAGTTTTTGTATATTTCGAACTCGTTTCTCCCACGAATTTTGTGGTGCGCAGCACGGAACAACGAAAATGAAATGATATTCATAATTTTAGAATCACTGGAGCACACCGCCGAAAACCGAAAGTTTTTCCCTGTCGTCACGGTTCACCACAATCAAATTGTTGCACAACACTGACCAGTTGACCACCAACCACCACCGCGATGATGCACTAATGGAAGTAATGTGTGTGTATGGTCATGTGGTGTGGGAACCTGTCAAGGGCGTAGCTATAAGGGGGAAACGGAGGGGTGCTTGCCCACCCTTATTTTTTTTAAGGGCAAAGGACAATTGCTGCGTAGTCACTATTACAATTAACATTCTACAGTATATAAAAAAAGTAGAATAGTTCAGTGGCGGATTACCATATAGGGTAACATGGTCTAGGGACGCACAACGCACAGCACCATGTTAGTTGCATAAGTTTTAGTTGGCAATTTACCACTTTAATATCAAATTAGTTGTGGAGCATGCTCAAAAATGAAACTTACCACAAATATAGGCACCATATTAAAATATAGGTACCTGCATTTTCAATTGTATTCTTAATTTTATTTTAAATTTTTTTTATGTATATGATAAAGATATAAAAAATATTATCGTTTTATATTTTCGACAAATTGGGGGGTGGGGAATTAAATGTGTGCCTAGGAGTGCAGCGGCACCTTTGCGCCATTGTAATAGGTTATACATACTGGGTGACCATAAAACGTTTTGATTGTTTTTCTTAGGTTGGCACTGTTTATGGTGGTGGCACTGTAAGTCTGCACTGCTAACCTCGAATTTGACATAGACTTACAGTGCCACCAACATAAACAGTGCCAACCTAAGAAAAAAATCACAACCATTTATGGTCATCCTGTATAAGCTTCATTAAAAACAAATGATAAAGAAAAACATCCACTCATATGAGTCAATCCACTGTATACCATACCATCGAGCTGTACAGGTAAACAGGTTACAACAAGAAACGTGTTTTGTTCTAGGGGAAGTACTGCTTGTAAGTCGTAATGTAAAAGTCAGTGTGAAAAAATATGCTCCATGGATTGATTGATGCTACCGCTGCGAATGACTAGAAAAAGTGTGAGTGGCAATAGAGTGCTTCACAAATAATGGGAAAATAATGAATATAAATTGAATTCTCTTTTTACAGCCGATTTTTTTCTATAATACCTATATGAGGAATATTCACAGCCAGTTCTAATTTTTAAGGATGAAATTTAAAGTATTTCGCCAGTAATTAAATAGATTTCGGTTCCAAGAAACCTTCTTCAGTATTCTTTTTAACAATGGATTTACATTGTAACTATGTCTCAGATTAGATTTTTTTTTTAAAGATGGCGGTAAAACAATTTTGAAAAACACTTTAAAAGATTTAATCATTGCTAAGTAACAAACGACTTCCGGGATTGGACCGTGTCATTATTGAGATCGAAGAACTCAACGTTTCGCCCACTTTCTCAAGGGGCTTCATCGGGAGGAAAAGCAAAAGAGCACGGTAACTCAACATGTAAACCACGCCAGTGGTGAAACTCTTTTGCATGGGAAGGGATAGAAGAGCACGGTAACTCACCGTGTAAACCACGTCGGAGGTGAAACTCGTCTAACAATTAGATTACGAAAGGCGAGAATTTATAGGCAAGTGCCGTCGCTGTTGAGTGCCGGTGGACGGAGTTTAGAAATTAGCACTTTCCACATAGAAGGAAGGAGAAAGGCTTTGTCCCGATTGAAATTATTATGGCGTTTGTAAAGGATCTTATGGCCGGTATCGCATTGGTGTTCGGCGATGACTGATGATGAAACGAGACCTGACTTGAGACAGCGCTGGTATTCAGAGATGCGAGTTTTTGCTGAACATTTTGTTTCACTAATGTATACAGCATTATTTCTTCCGATCGTTAGAAGAGTTTCGCCTCTGGCGTGGTTGACACTTTGAATTACCGTGCTCTGCTGTCCCTCCCCTTGTAAAAGAGTTTCGTCTCCGGCATGGTTGACACGTTGAGTTACCGCGCTCTTTTGCTTTTCCTCCTGACGAAGCCACTTAAGAAAGTGGACGACACATTGAGTTCTTCGACCTCAATAATAACACGGTCCAATCCCGGAAGTAGTTTGTTACTTAATGACAATAGCCGTGAAAGCCTTCGAAATTATCTTTAATCATTGCTGCAACATCGAAGAAATTTCAAAACAGATTAGGTGAAAAATGAAAAGTGTTCTTTTCAACTAATCTGTTTTGAAATTTCTTCAATGTTGCAGCAATGATTTTATACCACAATTTTGTTAAAAATGTTTACTAATCTCAGACACGCAATGTAAAATTCGTTGTTGTTAAAAAAAATATTACTGAAGGTTTCAGAAACCTTGTTACGTTAGTATGACAATTAATATCCGAGTTGCAAGGGTTTTTAAGAAAGAAAAGAGGGTAGAAAAATAATAACAGGTTTTTGTTATCAGATTGGTGACATAATTTAGCTGTGCATAAAAGGTTTTTCGTGGTAAAAATGTGGTGAACTCGGTATTTCTCATTCTTCGTTAATAGTAGGTGGATACTAACGAAGCGTGCTTGAGGCAGATTTTGAGAGCGGGTACCATTTTCCAACGGATTTAGCTCCAGGTCATATTGACTGATTTAGGAACCACGGGAAGCGTTGAATAGTTTTTTTGCCTGTTAGTACAGGGTATGTATAGTTGATTTTGGGTCTACCTGATTCTATTTTCGTAACTGGATATTATAGCAACAAGTTCGAGGCGACGGAAACGCATTAGTTTGAACATATCTTCATAAAAATTTCACTACGGAGATCTTGCGATTGCTTGCGGTCAAATGACAGCTGACGTTTGGCGACTTGTCAGAGTAGCAGTTAAGAGAGCAGATCAACCTCTTGAACGGTGTTGCAGGCTGATTAAACTCCTGAGAAGCTAGTCTTCGATTCCACAAGCGTAACGAATTACCAGATAAGTAAAGTAAAGATAATCTTGTGATATTCCTCATATTCTCAAAAGTAAGAACAGTTTATAACCCCTTAGTAATACACTTGCTATTATATTTCTGTGAGTTAGTATGTTCATACGTTAGTCAAATATAGCAGTTAGAAAGTCAAATTTACGTAAGCTTAAGTGGGGTACCCCGTTTTTTATGATACGAACTATTACTTATATAGAAATTAGAAGTCGATAATTGTTTCCATAAATACAACAAGAATAGACTGACCAAAACTAGAATTATCAATAAATCTATATAAAGAATTGCTTCTTTCATTCAAACTTTAAAGGTTCAAGGGTTGTATTGTGCTGTATATATATGGCAAAGTGTTTATAAGTTTTCGTTCACCTATATAAGTGTACTTGGAGGTAATTAAACTTGTTGGCGCCCAGATAAATTTGGACATCTCATTAATAAAGGAATCACGCCGTCTTCAATGTAGCTAGTGACAGGCTCCAAGCACACTTTTATATTTCGAAACACAAAATCCGATGAGTAGCAATTAAAGGGTAAGAGGCGTCAAACGCCAAACGAGCGCATTTCCACTACGTTTGATACAGTGTTGAATCCGGGAGGTGACCGGGGGGGAAATTCCCCCCGGGCAGTACAAAATCCCCCCCCCCCCCCACCCGAAAACATTACCACTTCATATTCATGTTTTTTATCTATAAAAGAATGGGTGGATGGCGCGGGAATAGGTAAAAATACCCCCCAGACGTTTCATTTTCCCCCCCAGAGTAATCAGTCTGAATTCAACACTGGTTTGATATTTGAAAACTTAAGAAAACAAAGGTTTTTAGACTAAACTATAGTTTAACTAATTTTAACAATCAACCAGAGCCAATCCCAGGAATGATAAAAACTTAGAAAAGAAGAAGTAAAACACTTGGAACTAGTAGAAGTAGTGAAAAAATGTCAGACTTTTATCCCCGATTAAAATATGATTACACATTTCCTTTGCCCAACCGGGTGTACCAAGCACCATTTAGTATATTACGAAGAGTGAACGCCTGTTTGCAGTCAACAGTGTCACAAATACATTTTAGTGGGTATTCTGAGGGTACAAAGAAAAATGATGCTGGGAAAAGGAAGGGCTATAAGATGAAGTCTTAAAAAGATTTGCAAAAATCCATGAGAGCTGATGTTAATTTAACTCTTAATTTTTTAAATTTGTAAAATATATAATAAAATAATAATAATCAACTGTGTATATAAATGTTAGCCCCTCTCTAGCTGGAACCCTGGCTACGCCCATGGAACCTGCGGTTTTTTCTGCTGTGCAAGATGGTTTGCCTTCAGATGCGTGATTTACTGGCAGACGAAGCACGTGACCATATCGGCTGAAATTTAATCTTACATAAACATACAATTCGTTGAATCGCCAATAATCACGATTTGCTAGAACACAGACAGCTCTGTCGAACGCTCCAGCTAAAAGCTGAGTTGCAGTTATTGGAAGTTTAACCATTGCATGACCTAATTCACATTCCGATACCGCTGCAGGTTTTTCGTCACAACAAAATGTATGTTTCAAAAATACTATTTCGCCAACAGGTTGGTTGTCTCAAAAATACTGTACCTATTTGTAGCGGAAAAAGTTTTACATCTTTTTAGGAAGATTCCAAAAATGCTTTAGTGTTACATCTAGCCTAATAGAAAAGAGATTATACAGGGTGTTAACAAAAGCTAACAAACTTTATGGGGTGATGTACTCATAAAACTAAGACAAAAAGTTTCTATAAACATGTCCAGGAATGCGTCTTAAGGAGCTAACGGCAAGTTTCAATCTTTAGATTCGCTTTTCCCGAAAACTACGCCCTCAGCGATTCCAAACAAGACTACTTTTTCTATGTAGAAACGTCTAGTTTTTGAATATCTACATACAGACTTGACTACGATTTTTACTTAAAGGGTTACGATAAAAAAACATCTCCCCACCCTTGCATAAACTACCCCTTTTGCACCTTATACCAACTTTTTTCAAGGTCATCTAATTCAACATACAAAATCACATTTGCTTTATCTGTATGCAGGGCCGTATTACTAATGAAGCAGAAGGGATCGCTTCTAGAGCAAAATTTTTGGTAAAAAACGACAATCGCCGTACAAAAATTATGCTTATGAGAGCGGACTACCACCGATGTGGATTACCACCAGTATTGCCAACTCTGGGGAAATTTCAAGCTATTTAAGTGCTAAGACACTTTTACATTTTAGTAAATTTTAATAAAGTCCTCAGAAATTACAAAAATCGATAAACGATGACGATCGCTCAGCGTTCGATTCAGAGAATACACAATAATTTCAGTTAAACATGTTGATAATAGTTATTTATGTACCATGGGGATTATAAGATGTTTATGCCCGAGGGCTACAAACATTAAGTAATGCCCACAGCGTTTTACTTTCCACTTTGAATACGTAAATAAATTGAAAAGCAGTTTATAACGCCCCAGGGCGTAAAGAGCGGGCGTAATAATAACGGCCACTCATTATGCCCTCTCATAATGATCGGATGTAATTATTTCGTGCAGGTGGGACTGCTTTATATACCTCATAACAGATAGAAGCAGCAAATAATAAATCAGTGGAAAATAAAGTTATTAAAAACACTGTAGTAACGTAAATACAGGTTAGGGAAAATTGTGGAATTTTCATTTGTCTAGAGAAATAATAAAATAAAAAGTTGCGGGGCGCAACCGATGTTGATTTATATTTGACTGGAGTAGAATGGGGCTAGCCATCCCCTCCACTTTTTATTTGATTCGCGGTTTTATTCGCGGATTGGCCCAATTAATTTCGCGGTTTGATCTAATTAATTTCGCGGATTGATCTAATTAATTTCGCGGATTGATCTAATTAATTTCGCGGTTTGATCTAATTAATTTTCACATGTGCTACTGAATAAATTACGCATTAGCTTCCGATTAAATTACGCATTAGATTTTTTATTTTCTTCCGGAATTACGCGGCGGCCATTTTTAATTTTCGCGGGAATATTTGAAATTTGAATTTTTTTCCGATTTTTTTTCTAAGTTCCATTATTTGAATTTTAAACTTCCCGGGTGTCAGCCACAATTTTTTGAATTTAAATCTCCCGGGGGTCGGCCATCTTGGTTTTCTGGCGCGTATATTTGAATTTAAATTTTCAGATTTTCTTGGTTTTCTGCGCGCGCACCTCTAGCGTATTTTCAAATTTTCTAATTTAGCGCCCATTTTTGAATTTGATTACTCGCCTCGTTGACATCTGTCTCTCTCGCTGTTGTACTCTCTCGCTCGAATTTATTTAATTTAAAAAAAGCTGTTCGTCACGGCTACTGGTCGGAATTGAACCGACGACTTTTGTATTTGTAGGGCAGAGTCCTTACCCCAGAGCTACCGTAACGCTCGAGGTTGTAAGGAATTAATCATAAAGTCACTCTCGCTTAGCAAGCATATTATAATACATTTTAAATGTTATTTTCGATTGAGGTTTAGTTGCCGGATCGTATCCTTTTGTAATATTATAGTTCTGTAATTTTTAAAAAATTAATTGGACGTAGTTGATGTTATACTAATAAAAGAAAATGTATTTAACAAAACAGCCACATTCCACTTGTTTACGAATCGTTTCCTGGAAAACATACTGCATCGTGTAACTGTATTCGCTAATTATTCAAAATGTTTTATTGTAGCCTTGTCTAATACAAGGGGAAAATAGCCCTTACGCCTTTGTACTTGTTTATAATTATACGTGTTTTATAAATTTTGACCGCTGTTGTTCTAAAAGCCTGTCAGGACATGTAACCGCATCTCGTCATTTGACGTCATGACAACGGTTGAAACAAAGAAACAGATTCTAGGAATCCACTTGAATGCGAATCTATTTAAAACAATAACGAAAGTTGACCGCTCCAGTCCGTTGGCCACTTTCACTTTTGTGGTGCATTGTGGGTGGATTGCATCTACACCGAGGCGTTTCGGTAGCGATCGGTCACAATTATATATATCAGCAATAACATGAACAAGAAGATATACGTATTGCTTGAGTAAGAAAGAGATAAACATATAATCCGTTCACGACCTTTTTGGGACAGAGTTGGCTATTATTTTTTCTTTTCATGTTGGACTAACTGATTCGGTGATGTAGCGGATGCAACTTTTATTCTGTCAGTGTTTGTTCGACATTTTCTTGCCACCACATTGCCAAACTTATTATTTTAATATTCGTAAGAAAATAAATGCTTTATCAAGTGTGTAAAAGTAATTTTAATTTCCGTCATATAGGTAAGAAAGCCGGGTTGCGTTGCTTTCAGCTACCGTGTTTCGGCTACTTTTCAAGGTCGTCTATGTAAGCTTGTAGGTTTCTGCCTTCAAAGATCGTGAACGGCGTATAGTAGCAAGTATTGGAGAAGGCTTGACTAATTTTAATTATGACATTTGTCAACTAAACATGTCTACTAATATAATTTTTTGTATGGCTATCTTTTTCTTACTCATATAGGTAAGAAAGGGTGGTGCGTTGCTTTCAGCTACCGTGTTCCGAAGATATCCGAGTCTTATTGTATAAGAATGGTTGTCCCCCATAAATTTCAATAAAAACAGACAATTTCGTTGAAAAAAATAGCTTTTCAATATCGTTTGCAAATAAGATAAGGGATACTTGTAAAAATATAAGTCAAACCATTTTTTCTTGTAAAAAATTTACGAAAAGACGTATGTGTTGGCGACAAATTAAAATAAATTTGAATAAAAGCACGCAAAATTACGAAAATACGTAGAAAATTTATAAAAATCGGCATCTTGTCACATTAAATTCTGCAAAAACGACAAAAAACAATATTTTTTACAACTTTCATTGAAAAAATAGTAAAATTTTACGAAAATACGTCTGTGTTGACGACCGATGAAAATAAATTTGAATAAAAATACGCAAAAATTACGAAAAGACGTATGTGTTGATCCCCAAAGTAACAAAAATTTGAATAAAATCACGCAATCATACAGCATCTCACATAAATTTTCGCAAATATCGACATCATGTCACATAAATTATACAAAAACTGTCATCACGTCACTTGAAATTATACAAAATACGATATTTTTATTCAACACACGATGAAAATTGAACAAAAATCACGCAATCACACATCATATCACATAAATTTACACAAATATCGACATCATGTCACATAAATTATACAAAAACTGTCATCACGTCACTTGAAATTATACAAAATACGATATTTTTATTCAACACACGATGAAAATTGAACAAAAATCACGCAATCACACATCATATCACATAAATTTACACAAAAATCGACATCATGTCACATAAATTATACAAAAACTGACATCATATCAATTGAAATTATACAAAAAACGACATTTTCATTCAATACACGATGAAAATTGAACAAAAATCACGCAGTCATACAGCATCTCACATAAATTTTCACAAAAATCGACATCATGTCATATAAATTATACAAAAACTGTCATCATGTCACTTGAAATTATACAAAAAACGACATTTTTACTAAACACACGACGAAAATTGAACAAAAATCACACAATTACACGCCATCTGACATAAATTTTTACAAAAATCGACATCATGTTACATAAACTATGCATAATTTTGAAAATGTTTTACACTTTTTATAAAATGCATCGCTCAAAATTAAAAGAAATAGCAATTTCGTTGAAAAATTTGCAAATGTTTTACACTTTTTATAAAATGTATCGCACAAAATTAAAAGAAATCACAATTTTCTAAATTATATCACGCCATTATGAAATCGTAGATTGATTTTTTGAAATTTTACACTTTGTAACTGTAAAATAACTTCAAATACTAATATTTTAGCTTTAGATTTTGTAATTATTGCAGATTCGTGAAAAACAAAAGCAGAGTAGAAATAAAAAACACAATCACTTTTGTTCTTATTTCGTATAATACTTAATAATATAAATATAAATGTACAGCAAAATGTCTTATTTCTAAAAATTCGCTAGCAATTTACAAAACTGTAGTTTGAGGTGCACGACATTTCAAATTAAAAAGACTGCAAGTAATAAAATCAGAATTTCATTGTGTAATTTTAAAGTTTAAGATGCACCCAATCTAGAATTCCCTTCGTTTTTGGTGTTGATGACATCTGCCTTAGAGGCGTTTTTCTAACGGCCCTTTTTTGGAGGCGTTTTCTTATCGGCGTTCTTCTGACTGAACCTTTTTGATGTGGACTTGGATGAGTAGCTGGTGTTTTTAATTTATATTCTAAATCGGACTCGCAGTTATCAGTTTCCATTTCGGTTTTTCCTGTAGTACCAGTCGGGGTTGGCTTCTTTTGCTGTTTAGGTTTAGCTAGCAGCACATTAGCAACGTTAAGGTCTTTGATGTAATCAGCAAACTGTAGGCGTCCGGGTGGATTAATAGTTTTTCGAGGCCGCAGAGTGTCGTGAATTAAATCGACTATGTTAGACGCCGGTAAAATTTCACCCTTTATAGTAACGGTACCCTTGTGATCCCAGCTCACATCGCTTGAGGTACTCAAAATGCGTAGGAAAACTTCAGCTTTTTTCTTAAAAGTTTTGGGAAGTGTAGATAAAATAACGGCATTTGATAGGCTGTCACTGGTTGTTTCAATAGGTATTTTGATTAGCTGCCTTGCCTGGTTTGTGAAATGAAGGAATCGTTGTAACACTTGATTGTACTGGATCCATTTATCGTGATCAGTTAATTTGGACTTTAAAACTTTTTGCATTTCGTCATCAAGCTGTGATAATATATTTTTCTCCGCATCATCGCCAGACTTAAGACGTTGGACAAATTCCGGCGATACAATCAACATCTTCCGCTCTTTGTCCATTTTAGTCGAAAAGGAGCTCAGTCGTTTGTTCTAGTAGAGCCGTCGTGAATAAACTAGCTTAAAATCAAGACTTTCATAATAAATATATAAAAAAAATATGACCGGTACGGGAATCGAACCCGTATTCTCTCTAGAGATCAGAGCTTGAATCTGACGCCTTAACCATTCGGCCAACCTGCCTCCCTATATAAACGAGCACTCTCTGCATAATTAAGAAAACATCTAGTTTAAAACCCTTCTATTTGCAATTTCATACAATATTTCATATAAATTAAGCCATGTACAAATTTCTTAATCAGGTTTTGATATATATTTTATCGAAAGACTTGACCCTCAGATGCCGTTTTATTATTTGTCGTGATGCGGCATCGCTGAATTTTACAAGACCCATCCTGTCTGCGATGTGACGCACGCAATGTCTCCAACCCCTTTTTATTTTAAAATTCTATAAAATCAGAGGTCCAAACTGCTGCCGCATCAGGTAACAGAGTACAATGGTTTAAAACGTGTTAGTGCGGCATCAGTCAGGCCTCTGGTTTTATAGAATTTTAAAATAAAAAGGGTTGGAGACATTGCGTACGTCACACAGCAGACAGGTTGGCTCTTGTAAATTCAACGATGACGCATCACGACAAATAATAAAAGGCAGCTGAGGGTTAAGTCTTTCGATAAAATACGTATCAAAACCTGATTAAGAAATTTGTACATGGCTTAATTTATATGAAATATTGTATGAAATTGCAAATAGAAGGGTTTTAAACTAGATGTTTTCTTAATTATGCAGAGAGTGCTCGTTTATATAGGGAGGCAGGTTGGCCGAATGGTTAAGGCGTCAAATTCAAGCTCTGATCTCTAGAGAGAATACGGGTTCGATTCCCGTACCGGTCATATTTTTTTATATATTTATTATGAAAGTCTTGATTTTAAGCTAGTTTATTCACGACGGCTCTACTAGAACAAACGACTGAGCTCCTTTTCGACTAAAATGGACAAAGAGCGGAAGATGTTGATTGTATCGCCGGAATTTGTCCAACGTCTTAAGTCTGGCGATGATGCGGAGAAAAAATGCAAAAGTTTTAAAGTCCAAATTAACTGATCACGATAAATGGATCCAGTACAATCAAGTGTTACAACGATTCCTTCATTTCACAAACCAGGCGCGGCAGCCAATCAAAATACCTATTGAAACAACCAGTGACAGCCTATCAAATGCCGTTATTTTATCTACACTTCCCAAAACTTTTAAGAAAAAAGCTGAAGTTTTCCTACGCATTTTGAGTACCTCAAGCGATGTGAGCTGGGATCACAAGGGTACCGTTACTATAAAGGGTGAAATTTTACCGGCGTCTAACATAGTCGATTTAATTCACGACACTCTGCGGCCTCGAAAAACTATTAATCCACCCGGACGCCTACAGTTTGCTGATTACATCAAAGACCTTAACGTTGCTAATGTGCTGCTAGCTAAACCTAAACAGCAAAAGAAGCCAACCCCGACTGGTACTACAGGAAAAACCGAAATGGAAACTGATAACTGCGAGTCCGATTTAGAACACCAGCTACTCATCCAAGTCCACATCAAAAAGGTTCAGTCAGAAGAACGCCGATAAGGAAACGCCTCCAAAAAAGGGCCGTTAGAAAAACGCCTCTAAGGCAGATGTCATCAACACCAAAAACGAAGGGAATTCTAGATTGGGTGCATCTTAAACTTTAAAATTACACAATGAAATTCTGATTTTATTACTTGCAGTCTTTTTAATTTGAAATGTCGTGCACCTCAAACTACAGTTTTGTAAATTGCTAGCGAATTTTTAGAAATAAGACATTCTGCTGTACATTTATATTTATATTATTAAGTATTATACGAAATAAGAACAAAAGTGTTTGTGTTTTTTATTTCTACTCTGCTTTTGTTTTTCACGAATCTGCAATAATTACAAAATCTAAAGCTAAAATATTAGTATTTGAAGTTATTTTACAGTTACAAAGTGTAAAATTTCAAAAAATCAATCTACGATTTCATAATGGCGTGATATAATTTAGAAAATTGTGATTTCTTTTAATTTTGTGCGATACATTTTATAAAAAGTGTAAAACATTTGCAAATTTTTCAACGAAATTGCTATTTCTTTTAATTTTGAGCGATGCATTTTATAAAAAGTGTAAAACATTTGCAAAATTATGCATAGTTTATGTAACATGATGTCGATTTTTGTAAAAATGTATGTGATATGATGTGTGATTGCGTGATTTTTGTTCAATTTTCATCGTGTGTTGAATAAAAATATCGTATTTTGTATAATTTCAAGTGACGTGATGACAGTTTTTGTATAATTTATGTGAGATGATGTCGATATTTGTGTAAATTTATGTGATATGATGTGTGATTGCGTGATTTTTGTTCAATTTTCATCGTGTGTTGAATAAAAATATCGTATTTTGTATAATTTCAAGTGACGTGATGACAGTTTTTGTATAATTTATGTGACATGATGTCGATATTTGCGAAAATTTATGTGAGATGCTGTATGATTGCGTGATTTTATTCAAATTTTTGTTACTTTGGGGATCAACACATACGTCTTTTCGTAATTTTTGCGTATTTTTATTCAAATTTATTTTCATCGGTCGTCAACACAGACGTATTTTCGTAAAATTTTACTATTTTTTCAATGAAAGTTGTAAAAAATATTGTTTTTTGTCGTTTTTGCAGAATTTAATGTGACAAGATGCCGATTTTTATAAATTTTCTACGTATTTTCGTAATTTTGCGTGCTTTTATTCAAATTTATTTTAATTTGTCGCCAACACATACGTCTTTTCGTAATTTTTTTACAAGAAAAAATGGTTTGACTTATATTTTTACAAGTATCCCTTGTCTTATTTGCAAACGATATTGAAAAGCTATTTTTTTCAACGAAATTGTCTGTTTTTATTGAAATTTATGGGGGACAACCATTCTTATACAATAAGACTCGGATATCTTTGGAACACGGTAGCTGAAAGCAACGCACCACCCTTTCTTACCTATATGAGTAAGAAAAAGATAGCCATACAAAAAATTATATTAGTAGACATGTTTAGTTGACAAATGTCATAATTAAAATTAGTCAAGCCTTCTCCAATACTTGATACTATAAGCCGTTCACGATCTTTGAAGGCAGAAACCTACAAGCTTACATAGACGACCTTGAAAAGTAGCCGAAACACGGTAGCTGAAAGCAACGCAACCCGGCTTTCTTACCTATATGACGGAAATTAAAATTACTTTTACACACTTGATAAAGCATTGATTTTCTTACGAATATTAAAATAATAAGTTTGGCAATGTGGTGGCAAGAAAATGTCGAACAGACACTGACAGAAAAAAAGTTGCATCCGCTACATCACCGAATCAGTTAGTCCAACATGAAAAAAAATAATAGCCAACTCTGTCCCAAAAAGGTCGTGAACGGATTATATGTTTATCTCTTTCTTACTCAAGCAATACGTATATCTTCTTGTTCATGTTATTGCTGATATATATAATTGTGACCGATCGCTACCGAAACGCCTCGGTGTAGATGCAATCCACCCACAATGCACCACAAAAGTGAAAGTGGCCAACGGACTGGAGCGGTCAACTTTCGTTATTGTTTTAAATAGATTCGCATTCAAGTGGATTCCTAGAATCTGTTTCTTTGTTTCAACAGTTGTCATGACGTCAGATGACGAGATGCGGTTACATGTCCTGACAGGCTTTTAGAACAACAGCGGTCAAAATTTATAAAACACGTATAATTATAAACAAGTACAAAGGCGTAAGGGCTATTTTCCCCTTGTATTAGACAAGGCTACAATAAAACATTTTGAATAATTAGCGAATACAGTTACACGATGCAGTATGTTTTCCAGGAAACGATTCGTAAACAAGTGGAATGTGGCTGTTTTGTTAAATACATTTTCTTTTATTAGTATAACATCAACTACGTCCAATTAATTTTTTAAAAATTACAGAACTATAATATTACAAAAGGATACGATCCGGCAACTAAACATCAATCGAAAATAACATTTAAAATGTATTATAATATGCTTGCTAAGCGAGAGTGACTTTATGATTAATTCCTTACAACCTCGAGCGCTTCGGTAGCTCTGGGTTAAGGACTCTGCCCTACAAATACAAAAGTCGTCGATTCAATTCCGACCAGTGGCCGTGACGAACAGCTTTTTTTAAATTAAATAAATTCGAGCGAGAGAGTACAACAGCGAGGGAGACAGATGTCAACAAGGCGAGTAATCAAATTCAAAAATGGGCGCTAAATTAGAAAATTTGAAAATACGCTAGAAGTGCGCGCGCAGAAAACCAAGAAAATCTGAAAATTTAAATTCAAATATACGCGCCAGAAAACCAAGATGGCCGACCCCCGGGAGATTTAAATTCAAAAAATTGTGGCTGACACCCGGGAAGTTTAAAATTCAAATAATGGAACTTAGAAAAAAATCGGAAAAAAATTCAAATTTCAAATATTCCCGCGAAAATTAAAAATGGCCGCCGCGTAATTTCGGAAGAAAATAAAAAATCTAATGCGTAATTTAATCGGAAGCTAATGCGTAATTTATTCAGTAGCACATGTGAAAATTAATTAGATCAAACCGCGAAATTAATTAGATCAATCCGCGAAATTAATTAGATCAATCCGCGAAATTAATTAGATCACACCGCGAAATTAATTGGGTCAATCCGCGAATAAAACCGCGAATCAAATAAAAAGTGGAGGGGATGGCTAGCCCCATTCTACTGACTGGAACTGCCACCAGTGTTGAATTCAGACTGACTACTCCGGGTGGGAAAATGAAACGTCTGGGGGGTACTTTTACCTATTCTACCGCAATCCGCCCATTATTTTATAGATTTAAAGAAACATGAATATGAAGTGGAAATGTTTCCGGGGGGGGGGGGGATTTTGTTCTGCCCGGGGGGAATTTCACCCCCGGTCACCCCCCTGGATTCAACACTGACTGCCACCGACTTGATAATTGGTATACTGTCTGGATTGGTGATGCAGTGATGCAGTGTAGCTTTTTACACCACAATGTATGTTGGTATTGTTAAATAAATTAACAAAAAGTGTTGATTTGAAAGTTTAGAGTTTTAGACTATATTCCCATAATATATACAAAATAGCTCTTAAGAGTGACGTCTGCGTTGTTGGATGGTCAACATGATTCTGCTTAAAAACTAAGTTCCAATTTTTGTATGCTACCCACAAGTCATCATCATTGGCCCATTCCTATGGAATATTGATCCCGCTCATTAGAGCTTTTCAATCCATTTTCAGAGGTGGATCACTCCTCAGCTTTCTTTGGTTCGTTACAGTTTCTGGTGGGTCTTTGCTGATTTCACCACTTTTTTTCCAACTTTGTCTGTCTAGGGCTTTTTGTTTCCAATTTATCACTTCCATAGTGTGTATATCTTCTATTACTTCATCCCTCAATCTGCTCTTTGCCCTGCCTTTGGATCTCCCTGCTGATGGTTTCCAATTCGTAATCCTCTTCACTATACTTTCGTCTTCACGTCTTTCTATGTGCCCTAACCAACTAATTGTCGCTGCTTTAATTCCTTTCACTATGTCTTCTCCTTTCATTTTTCCGTCAGTTCGAAATTCATTCTTCCTCTGCATTCACCGGGCCAAAAATTACTCGTAGGAATTTTCTTTCTAACACACTTGTTTTCATCACTTTTTATTAAATTTAATGTCTCACACGCGTATGTTATTGCTGGGTTTATTATTGTTTTATATATTTTAATTTTAGTTGCTTCACTGATACACTTATTTTTTAATAAATGCTTGTAACTGTAGTACAGTTTATGTCCTGTCTGTAGTCTGTGTTTAATATCTTCTTGTTTATCATTGTTATTGTTAATTTGTACGCCTAAATATTTAAGGTTCCGATCTCAACGGTCCTCCTTGGCAGGTGTTTCTTTTGACATGTCATTTATTTGGTTTTTTCTTCGTTAATTTGTAGTCCTCTTTTCACTGCTTCATCGTCCATTCTTCTTACCAATTCATCTAGCTTGCTTTTACTACGTGCTATTATAACCAAATCGTCTGCATATGCTATGATTTGTGCTTCGTTTGTTATAATATTTCCTATATGTTCAATGTTTCGTAGTATGCTTTCCAAAGTTAAATTAAAAAGAGTAGCTGATAGTGCATCCCCTTGTTTAACGCCTAAGTTTACATGAAATTATTCGTAGTTTCCACCATTAGTTCTAATGCTGATCTGTGTTTGATCTAATGTCATTTGAATTAAACTAATTATCTTACTTGGGATTCCCACCTTCTGCATATCCTTGAAAAGCACTCCTCTTTTAATACTGTCAAAGGCATTCCTAAAATCGACAAATAATATGTGGAGTCTTATATTGAATTCGTACCCTTTTTCGATAATTTGCTTCATAATGTGAATGGCATCTGTCGTTCCTTTTCCTTTTGCGGAATCCAAATTGGTAGTCTCCAATTTCGTTTTCAGCATATTCTTTTAATCGTGCTTGTAGGAGTGTGGACAAAATCTTATATGTTGAATTTAAAAGGGTTATTCCTCTATAGCTACAACATTTTTCGAGGTCTCCTTTTTTATGTAATACTGTTACTACTCCCTTATTCCATTCTTTTGGCATCTTATTTTCCTTCCAGATGTTTCTCATTTTTGAATGTATTGTGATATGTAGGTGTTCTCCCCCGTATTTTATAAGTTCTCCATTTATACCATCGCAACCTGGTGACTTTCCATTTTTAATTTTTGTTATAATTTCTTTTATTTCTTCTGAAGTAGGTTCTGTTATTTTTTCATCTTCTACTTCTTCGAGTTCATATTGCATTTCCTCGTTATTGTCTGTCAGTAAATTTTTAAAATAGTTTTGCCATACTTCTTTTATTTCATGTTCTTCATAAAATACTGTTCCATTTTCATATTTTATACCTCTTGGTTTGATACTATTTTTGTGTTTATTCTTCCTGATTTTTTGATAACAAAATTTTATGTAATTTGTTCTGTTTTCTTCTATTTCATCCATTTTCCTGTTCAATCATTCTTCTTTCTTGTCTTTACATAGTTTAGTTGCTCCGTTCCTTTTTGTTTTGTATACCTTCTTATCTTCTTCTTCACCTGATTGTTTTGTTTCCTGATTCTTACTTTTGTTACAACTAACAAATGATCAGTGTGCAAACTAGTTCCTCTGAAAGATCTTACGTCATTTACAGATGCTGCATCTTTTCTGGAGATTAATGCATGATCTATTATTGATGCCCTCTGTTTGTACCTGGGATTAGCCATGTCATCTTATGAATTGGTTTGTGTTTGAACTTCGTACTACTAATTACTAAGTTTGCTGCTGCTGCAAAATTGCACAACCTCTCCCCATTGTTATTTGTATTGTCATGTAACGTGTATTTTCCTGCTACCGATCTATAACATGTTTCTTTACCAATTATGGCGTTAAAATCTCCTAAAAATATCAAAATATCATGCTTGTTTATTTTTCCATACACGTCTTCTAGCTGATTTTAAAATTGTTCCTTTTCTTTTTCGTCTGCTACTTCTGTTGGTGCATAGCAGTTTATAATCGTTAAATTCGCTGGTTTTGATTTTATTTGTAAATATGATATTCTTCCATTCATCGGTTTAAAGTTTAATATTTCATCTTTTATACGTCCATTAACTATAAATCCAGTACCATTGCTTCCTTGTTTTTCCTTTCCTGCATATAACATCAGATAATTTTTCTTTTTTATTTCTCCTGCTCCTTCCCATCTAATTTGCTGCACTGCTGCAACATCAATTTCATACCTTTTCAATTCATTTACTAGTTCTCTTGTTTTTCCTGGTGCTAATAGGGTATTTACATTCCATGTTCCTAGTTTAAATGTTCTCTTTTGTTTTTTTTATTTTTATCATTCTTTTATTATTTAATTGGTTTTCATTATCCGTTATCATAGCCAAGGTCATTATCTGTGAGGGCAATTGTGTTTTTAAATGTAGTTTTTTGCATCCGGGTTCAATTTTTCCTTAAATTTCAATTTCGACTCCGTCATATCCCATTCTTACACATTTCCATTAATAGTTATTTTCTGGTATCCTATTTTTACTCTACTTCCAGCGTTCACTTCTTCTTTTGCGTAGTTTCTTATTTTCTCTGTATTTCCATCTCTTTGCTGGTCAGATCATTTTCAATATATATTCTTGTACCTTGGAGTCTATTTTTATTCATCATTATTTCCTTCTTTTGTTCCCACGTTGACACCTTGGGTACTATTGCCTGTTTTCCCTCATTTTTTCCTATTTTGTATGCTTCTGTAATGGTTGTATTAATGCCGAGTTCGTTTTTTATCATATTTTCTACGTTTTCTCTTGTGCCCCACTCTTCCTTAGTTTGTAGGCCTTTAATTATTATATTTTGTCTCTTCTTTTGCTTTTCTTGCACTTCCACTATCTTTTCTAAAACTGAAATTCTTACTTTCATTTCTTGTCTTCATCTAGTCCATTCTTCTTCTTTTCGTTTTAATCCTTTTTGCACTTCCGTTATTTTATCTTGATTGCTTTTAAAACCATCTCTCATTTCTCTTCTTAAATTTGTTCCCAAATCTTCTATTGCATTGAGTATGTTATCCATATCTGTAGTTACTTCTTCTTTTTGTTTAGATTTTTCTACCTTTGAGTTTTTCTCTGGTGTTCTGCTTATCTTTCTGCTCTTTTGGAATACTTTTATTGATTCTTCTGAATTTTCTGTCTCTTGAATCCCTTTTCTTTTCCTTGTAATATTTTCTAAATCTCTTTCGCTACTTATTGATGATGCTCTATCTCTTATTTTATTCTTGAATTTATTTGCATTCATTGGTTTATTATGACACTAAAAACAGCTGACGGGTCGCGTATGGCTTGTTTATCCGCTGAAAGTTTTGTCCTGGTTTAGAGCGTTCCACGCGTGCGAAAAAAACATCGTATCGTTATCGCAGCAACAATTTAGCTCTCGAATTTTGATGCAAATTTAATCCTGTGCGCTGTATTTTTGTTTTATTGGCGTATTGAATGCAACCGATTTGGGCCGTCCGCATTTATTCGGCTTTAGGTTCAGTGCGCCGCTAAAATGCACAGCTCGCGGGCGCCCAAAATGCACCAATCGCGATCGCGTACTTATATTCCCACAAGTAAGGTTGCCATATTTGAAAATTACAATTTCGGGGCAGGATTAGGAAAATGTTGGAAGGGGAGGGGGGGGGGGTGCTTCCAGGGAAAAGGTAATTCAATACTTCATTTTTTAAAGGTTTTTTTAAATTTCTTCGTAGTAAATTTTGAAATATTTTAAACTAAATACTAAATAAAAACATTAAACTATTATTCGAAAAGGAAACTAATAATAAAATTTATTTAACAGCAACACTAATACGAAGCTGAAATAAAAATGTTAATTTCACAATATGTAGTTATTAATACAGGGTTAGTCATGAGTTTTGACACAAACTGACACAAAACCTAACCTGATAACCTCGAATTTGACATAGACTTACAGTGCCACCAATGACATGTAAACAGAAAGTTGGGGACTTTGATTCAATTTATTAATCAAATTAAATATTGTATGTTGGGTTGCCATCAACTTTTGGTCAGAAGTAACCCACTCATGACTAACCCTGTATATTAAACACTACCTCTGCAATCAATTTACATTACCTGTTTTAGCTGCAGTAGCAGTGGTCATTGGGATTGTTGTATGTACTATCAATCATATTTTTAAAACTTTCAATTTCTTTTAAATTTTACTTACCTATATTAAATGTGGATCAAGGTGCAATTCACATAAACCCATAATTAATTGCCTATTTAAAAACGTCTTTGGAAATCAAATTCCACAATAGCGAAAAGCTAAATACTGATAGACAATGTTTTGTTAAACAATTAGTTGTAAATTATATTTTAGGAATTGAACCAGAATTTGCGGAACTCAATCGAAACCGGTAAAGCGTAAAATGTTCTTAGAAAATCGAGACATTTCGGGACAGCATTTCGTTTCGGGACAACTAACTCCAAATCGGTACAATCAGGGCCGCGCTGCATATTTTGGTTGCCTGTGTGCGGATATTTTTTGTTGCCCCTAACTCTAGTAGTACTTTCAAAAGTAAAAAAAACTTCAAACTCAAAAAGAAATTTCCTATATTAAAATACAGAATAAAAATATAAAATAAAATATAAAAAAAAAAAAAGTATATAACAAACCTTAAGAAGTTTAATACATAAATAAAATGGCTGAACTTTTAACAAAATAACAGTAAATATTGGCACAAACATATGATTAGAATAAATCTAAGTATTTACACGAACTCAACGCGCCTGGTTTTTATTTCCGAAAACTTTTTTATAAATTCATGAAGTTGTAGTTGCTCGACATGTTCATGTTCTATTGAAATTGTAGCCATATTGAACAGTCTGGTTTGGGTCATGGTGGTTCTCAAATAATTTTTTATAATTTTGAGTTTTGAAAATGATCGTTCGCCTGATGCTACTGATACAGGCAAAGTTAGTAAAATTCTTAGCGCAATCACAGTGTTAGGAAACGTAGTGCATAAACTGTTTTCTAAAATGTATTCCATTAGGTTAAAAGCAGTCATACTAGATCTTAGCATATACTTCAAAACATTTATTTCTTGGTAAAGTTCTAGGGCATCAATGTCCGTTTCATTTATACTACTGTCAGACAGTTTTAGTTGTAGGTCTTTGCAGTTATTTAAAATGGCTTCATCTTCAACTTCTTTTAAACCATGCACATTATAAAGAAAATTAAACATGCTACTGTGTTCTTTTATTAGGTCAAATCTATTATTTAAGGAACTTAAGGCCGTGTCTATTACAATCAAATAAAAATTAATAATAATTTAATTCGGGAGTATGCACACTTTCATCTGAATGTTCTTACTGAAATTCGGTTTTCTTTTTTCTTCGTCGCACAGTGAAATTATAGAGAAATTTTGGTTCTACCTCCATCTCTTCAGCTATTTCTTTTGCAGTATATATACAGTCGAAAAAACCTTCATCGCTACGTTTTGTTTGAAAAAATGTGATGAGATTATTTATTAAGTCCAAACATATTCCAAGATTTAACGTTGGCTGTTGGATCATTTTACTTACAACATTAATTTTTGACAAAATTTCATGCCAAACTGCAATACAGCAAATAAATTTAAAAGATTGAATTTTGGCTGCTAAACACTTGGCTTGACGGCGCGTAGTAGAATCTTTATTTGAATCTTCTACAATATCTAGTAATGCGTCGTGAATTTCAGGTAGTTGAAATCGCAAAAGGTAAAACTGCATCAATTCTACTCTCCCACCTTGTTTGCGATATAGGCTTTAATGTTAAACTTTGTATGTGAGTTTCTAAAACTCCCCATCTTTGTGTGGACGAAGAAAAAAATACAAACAGCTCTTGAACTGTATTAAAAAAATCAACAGTTTCGAAATTGATTTTTGCAGCGTCAAGGTTCAGACTGTGTGCTGAACAATGCACGAAAAAGGCACGAGGATTGATGTTTAAAATTGTTCTCTGTAAACCGTTGTGAACCCCTCTCATATTCACTCCATTGTCATAACCTTGACCACGCATGTTGTAAATGTTCAAATTTAGATCCTCCAATTTTGCTATAACAAATTCACTTAACCCTTCACCTGTCGAATTTGTAATAGGGCAAAAACCTAAGAAATGTTCATGGACTTCTACCTTTCTAGATGTGGTGTTTAGTTTTACGAAACGAATGATTATCGTTAATTGTTCCGTGTGACTAGCATCGAGTGTGTAGTCTAATATTAAAGAGAAATATGTTGACTCTTGCACCATTCCCAAAATAGATTCTTTTATTTCATTTGACAATAAATTTAGGATTTTGTTCTGAATTTTTTCGCCCAGATAAATGGGCATATATTTCAGACTTTTTGAAGTTTTAATTAGTCTTACGTGGGCTGACATAGTAGCATCGAATTTAGACACCTTTTCAACAAGTTTAAAAAAATTCCCGTTATTGGCATCAAAAAGTTTATTTGATTTTCCACGAAACGCGAGATTTTGACGAGTCAAAAATTGTATAAAGTATATAATTCGTTCTATCACGTCATACCAATGTGTTTTTTTCAATGTTATAAACTTCTCGTTGAATTTTGTCTATAGTTGTTTGGGTCTTAAATGCTTTTGCTAGTTTTATCCATTTGTTGCAATTTTTAATGTGTATTGAACTTTTTTCATGACTGGATAATATCAACGATAAATGTTGCCAGTCAGCTGAACCTTCAGTGACTAAAGTATGGCTTATGCACTCTGTAAATAATTTACAACAAAAACAAAAACCTGAATTTTTCAATACCAAGTACAATAACCAATTTCTTTGGCATTTCTCGTCATTTGGCAATGTCCTATAATAATATACGTCAGAAAATTTGCGTCCCTTCTCATCGGCAGGATAGTTACGTTTTTTTACTTGCCTAGGTTGATTTTGTACCAAGATTTGAATAGAGTTATTTGATAAATTATCTGGCCACATACCAGGATCATCACTTATTATATCTTCCGCAAGTTCGGGTGGGAAAGGGGCTGTTACATGCTGATGAATTTCCTCTTGTCCGTCTCCTAATTCTTGCTCAGTTTTTTCTGCAATCTCTTCAGACGGTTGTTGCTGAGCTTTACTGGTAGATGTAGATGACCGGAGATGTTCTTGAATTTCCTCTTCCCCCTCTTCTAACAGCTCCTCAGTTTTTTCTTCAATGTCTTCAGAAGACTCTTGCTCGGCTTTACTAGTAGATGTAGATGGTTGCGGGTGTTTTAATGTCAAATATTTTTCTAATGCTCCAGCTTGTTTTTCTACATTTTTCCGTTTTTCTAGTTGCTTTTTTCTATGTTGATAACCAGATTCTTGTTTTCTCGGCATTGTTCAGCTGCAGTAATTAAATGTCTGAAAGCATAACAAAGTAAAGAAATGAGAAAAAATTCAAAACGAATTTCAGCCCCGAATAAAAAGAATTAAAAAATTTAAACTTATTTGATTACTTACATGTTTCGCTTTTGTCTCCGTACTACTTCTATTGCAACACTCAACACAACTTGCACACTTTATCACTTGAATGCAGAAATGACAATGAACCCGAAAATGTTATTTTCTCCCTAAGAGAAATAGAACTAAAAATAAATCGAATTGCTGCAGTAATAAATAATCGTTTTAAAGATTCGTACGTGCTTAATATTTATTTACAAAGTTTTCCGGTGTGTGATCGCGTTTATCAAAATAAGACGGATCGGTTTACATAATCAATTCGGTAGGCATGACATTTTATTTTTCAACCTTTGATCATTTTTATTAGATAGGGAGACTCAGTAATAGAAGAATAAAACATATCGAATTCCCTTCGTGTTGCCCCTAAACGGACTGTTGCCCGTGTGCGGTGCACACACCGCACACTGGGGCGGCGCGCCCCTGGGTACAATCCTGAAAAATCGGGACGTATGGCAACCCTACCCACAAGTCCAGTGGGAATGCGTAAATGGCCAATCAGAACGTCCAGAAAAATTTCTGATAAAAACTTAAATGTTGCGGTTTCTCACGGACAAATGCAATGTTGGTAAAAGTTTATTTGGGCTTCAGATACGATGGCCCTTTAGGATAATAACGTTATACTCTTAAGAAATGCGTTGAACGTGCTTGTGAATAATTTAAGCAAACCTGCACAAAATCGTCAGAACAGTTTGAATTTAAAGGAAAAGCTGAAAACTAATTGCACAAAAATATATCTATTTAATTAACTTAAAACTAGAGTCAAACACTGTCAACCTTAAAAATGTTGTGACAAATATATGCAATGCCACTGAACTAAAATACCACCAGTGTAGATTTACATCTAACTGGAACAACCGCTGGCGTAAACTATCACCGCCTGGGGTTACCACCGATTGGAAACACCTCCGACTGCATCCGATAGCAGTTGCTGCAACACATTTTACATGAACGACCACGAATTTTTGGATTGAAAATAACTACCCTAAGTTTGTTTTTTATAATTATATATTTTTTCTACTCACTGTATAGAAAGTCGGGTTTTGCGCTCTAGTTTTAGGAAATAAAACTGTCAATTTCCAACCAGCGGAAGCCAATTTCTATTAACTCCCGGCGGGAGCCAATATGTGTTACCTCCCGCATTTGTGTTTATGTCACCATGGATACCACACCAAAGCTTGAGAACGCTATGTCGACTTAGACATTTAACAAAATGTCATCACAAAAATCTAAAGTTGCTAGATACACATCTAATAAATCTCCAAAGCAAAACTTTAAAAATTTTGCATTAAAAACTGGCGTTCGAAGACAAAATCATATATATATCACTGGAGCAAAAGTTTATTTCCTCCCTTGTGTGTTTATTCACACGCGGGAGGAAATGAATACCTTTGCTCCCTAGATATATAAATAGCTATTATGTCTGCTGCAATGTTTTAGATATTCAATAAAACAGCAAATATTAAAAAGGTTGCTTTATTTCATTTTGCAAGGGGTACATATAAAATGTGTGTATTTGGGGTAGCAAAAAATTGCTCTGCTTTTAGCGGCAACTTCCCTGAATCAGGCGCTGTCTGTATTATTTTAGTCACATAAAATCGTTGTTTTTTATTGGCCTGCTTAACAATGTAGCTGGTTTAAAATTCATATCAGGACCATGTTCATAGGAATTGTTTATCTTATTTTGATGAGTACCATCACCCATGAAGGTATATTCCCTTTTTTTAAACCCTGTACATTCTTTTTCTGTTTTTTTAATTCTTAGTCCTAATTTTAATCAACAATAAAAATAAATCAATACTGTATAATATACAGCAAGTCTAAAATGAGGAAGGTCAGTATGGGGATCTCGTTAATAGTAAGAGATACAAAATGGGAAAAAAGTTACGTAATTAAAGGACTAACAGAATCAGGTCTAGAAATACATTTTTGACGCAAACTGACACAAAACCTAACCTGCTAACCTCGAATTTGACATCGACTTAAAATTGACAGCAGAGTAACCAACATTAAAAGTTTTTCAATTCATTGTATTATCTCACTAAATACAACTCGGGGTATTAGTATTAGTAATCGGCGATATTTCTTATTGAAACCAAAGAGCAAATTCAACTCGGTTTCAATTCGAAAATATCACCGATGATAATCATACCACTTGTGGTATTATGGCTGAAGATACTTCTTATCACATAAATTTGAGTTACGAAAAATAAATGACAAGTTGATACTGTCGAGCTAAACCTACGTGAGAATCCTTGATACATAAAATTAAATTTAAAAAATATTATTAAGGTGACTAGTAAAATTGAATTATGGGTTGCATAACTTTGTCTGCAGCATAAAGACTCGACGAAATGAAATGTTGTGTACAAAACACCAAATAGCCTTTTATGTTTAAAATTCCATACTTTAAAGGTCATTCTGAACGCATTAGACAGGAAAATTTCAAAATAGCCAAATACCGTCATCAGGGGATATATCGGACAATTTTTTATCATTTTATTTAATATCTCAAGAAAAATTTGTATAATTCAAATCTAATAAAGCAGTTTAATAGAGGTTTACTCAAGGAACATTTAACATACAAAAAACAATAGATTGGAATGCACTACATACTTTTTTTTTATTATTAAAGAGGATCCGATATAACCCTGTGTATGGGGATATATTGGACAATGCGTTGTTGTAAGGGAAAAGTGTATAATTTGATATTTGTTCAATATAGAATTTATATATAACCTTTATCAGACGATTTTAATTAAAAAAGTTAAAAATATATATTAAAAAATATACACCGGAGAAAGGATTCTTTAGGCAGGGGTCGGCAAACTACGGCCCGCGGGCCATATCCGGCCCGCCGTCTGTTTTTAATCCGGCCCGCGGGTTAATCCATGAAAAAATTGAAAATAAATGAAATTACGCGCTGTAACCACTGACATATATAAATGAAATGACTGAAGTAATAGAAATTTTTCTAAATGAAAAAAACTACCCACAACCACCATTATCTTACAATGAATGGCTATGGAAATTAGCATTTGCCGCAGACATCATGGGATATCCTAAGGAATTTAACTTAAAATTACAGGGAAAAACAGTGCTCATATGTGAACTGTATTCTGTCGTAAAGTCATATCGCCAAAAATTTGCATTGTTTGAAACACAAATCACATTAACCAAGTTTAACCATTTTCCATGCTGAAATTTTTTTAATATTAGGGAAATCCACATTCCCAAAAAAAATCGCGGCGGATATATTTTCTGAACTTAAACTACAATTACAACAGCGTTTTTCGGATCTTGATGAAAGTGCAAAAGACATTTCCATATTTCAAAATCCACTTGCCTGTACAATTGAGGGGCTTCCGTCAAAACTTCAATTGGAAGTAATTGAATTGCAAATTGATGATATGCTAAAAATGATGTTTAAAGAAATGGATCTAAACCAATTCTTTAATATCTTTCGGAAGATAAATACGCTCAATTAAAATCATATGCTCGGGATGTTATATCTTTACTTGGGAGTACTACTACCAATGTGAAAGGACATTTTCGAAAATGAAGGATGTAAAATCGCAATACAGATCATTATTAACAGATGACTATTTGCAAATAACTTTAATGATAGGATTTACTAATTTCGAACTTAAGTATGATGAACTATTATCTCAGAAAAAACAATTAAATTCATCTCATTAGTACAAAATGTAACCAGTTATATAATAGGTTTATTAATAGATGGAAATATTTTATTCATTTTTTGTGTTAGTATGTATAGTATACCGGGTGCTGACTTGCGCGACGCACCATAGGAATTTGCATAGTAAATTCTGTATGTTCAATTATTTGCTCCCCTAATTATTTTAGAGTTAAAGTGTAAATGCATTTTTTGTAAAGAAAAAAATACTGCATCCATTCATACTGTTGCTAATAATTTTTTATTTTCCGGAACCGAAGGAATGCAAAAAACAAACTAGCATTTTCACAAAAATCAGTGATGCCATGGAATTATTGAAACAAGCTAATGCCGCAAATGCGTGCGGCGAGACAATATGTGCTGTTTGTTTGTTGTCATGGATGTTTGACGTTTATAATAATTCATTATTAATTATGTTCTGCTTAATGCCTCTAAGGTACCTAGACCTTGTCCATAACAAAAATGGTTTTACGAGTATGGTGGACGTTCGTTAAGTAAGCTCCTTGTTTATTGTAAAATATCTGCAGATTCCAAACAGTACAATCATTAATAGACTGATTCATTTTAAGTTGAAGACTACAGGCGGGTTATTAAATAATTGTAGGTGCAGTAATGAGGTTCAGAACTTACACCAAAACGAGAAAAACAACAATACGTTCAATCTTTTGCCGGCAATGACTGGATGATCACCCCGCACGCACTTGCGTTGGCATTCACTTGTTTCAATAATTCCAGGGCATCACTGATTTTTGTAAAAATGCTAGTTTGATTTTTTGCATTCCTTCGGTTCTGGAAAATGAAAATTTGTTAGCAACAGTATGAATGGATGCAGCATTTTTTTCTCTACAAAAAATGTATTCACACTTTAGCTCTAAAATAATTAGGGGAGCAAATAATTGAACATAAAAAATTTACTATGCAAATTCCTATGGTGCGTCGCGCAAGTCAGCACCCGGTATATAAATATTATGTAAAAATATCACTTCCTAATAAAAAAAATAAACTTGTTTTTTTGCTCTATGAGTAGAATTGCCCATGTAAATGTCTTCGACTTTGCTACCTGGCCCGCCGAGCCTACAATTTTTATGTTCTGGCCCTTTCCAAAAAAAGTTTGTCGACCCCTACTTTAGAGGAATAGTAGGTAAATGAGCAAGCAAAATTGAGTCCCTTGTATTTTTATTTTATCCAAAGTACAAGCAAAGAAAACACAAAAAAGAACTAGGTATTTCTCATAAATAGAACAACAAACTTAAAGAACATTTTCTGGAAACATATATCTGCCTCTAAAAAAAAATGGATTCCTCAGCTTGAATTTTATTTCTTTTAATCCAACTGAAATCACATCTTCTGTTACAGGGAATACAAAAACATCATTTTTACCTTTGTAGTTACGCAAGCAACTTAGAATAAAACATTTTTTCTTAACATCTATAACTTTATAAGTTCCTCTGTTGTAGACAAGGGCAATGATCACACAATTGTCTTTTTCAAGATCAGAAGGACTGTTGACTTCTGCCTTCAACTTCTCATTTTCTGTCTCTTGAGATTTCACTTTCAATTTCCCTACTATCATCTTCATCTATTTCGTCTTCTGTTTCTTCATTTTTTTAACTTTCATTTCTCATACCTGAAGATGTTGGTGGCTGCTCTAGATCACTTACTGAGATTAGATTTCCCAGAAGGAACGTAGATTTTCTTTCTTCGTTTTAGTGGTTTTTTTTCTTCAACTCTAGTTGTTTTATTCATAACGTTTTCAAATGCAGACAATAATTGTTCATTAGTTTGGGGGTTATATTTGGGTTTTATTTTCTTCGTGATATTTTCAGAGTTTCTTTTAGCAAGCACTTGGTTTCTTTTCAAAAAATATTCACACCAATCGTCACCTGGGCGGTTCTCTTTAAAATGAGTTATCGTCCTATCCTTTTTGTCAAGATAATGCTTAACGAAGTCTTTTAAAACGGCCTGGATGAATGGAAAATTAAAATGAGCAGCAACTTCTAGAGCACTTACAATCTGTTTCTCTTCCTGAACTCCAAATACAGGTAGTGTTCCTAATTTATCACCATGTAATCCCTTATATTTGTCATACAGTATTGATCTTGGCACTGAAAACTTTTCAGATGCTTGTCCAAAAGATAGGTGATCGTCAACTACTGCTCGTAATGCACTTTCCATGCTTTCCTTTGCATAATTTCTTCTATAATGTGTCCCAAGAACGTGTTTATGTTTGCGAGGCACAATATTTTCATTGTCCTGGAAAACCACACAATCTATATTTCTGAGTTTTTTCGAAAATAAAAATCAAAAATTTAAAAACAACCTATAGGATTTGTTAATGAGGTTATGTACTAATAGTTTTCTCAAAGAACCGAATCTGTATGAACAATATTTGAGGTTTATACAGAGGTTTTTATAAGTAACAAAGTTTAGCACAAATAATTAGATTTAAATACCATTTAAAAAAAAATACTTACCAATAAAAAAAAATTCGACAGTTAATTCACATATACAGCTGACCTTCATACAAGCTGTCAAATTTACTGAGGCACAAGATTGCCAACAAACTGTAGGTGCTAGAGCGGAAAATTCAAAATAAATACCAGTTGTCCGATATATCCCCTGATGACGGTAACGGTTACCCTTATTTTCTCTTTATATCGTAAATACAGGCAGACCTTGCCGTTCGCGGATTTGTGTTTCGCTGATTTGATTTTACGCGGGCCACTTATGTGCTCCCTTTTCTTTGCCATTCGCGGGTGGAATCGCCAACGTTAACTGTTTCAACTTTCACACACGTATGCGGTTTCTCTCATGAACACCTAAATAACATTATTTATTACGAACTTGTCAACACACTTATCGAGCCTATTTCTTTGAATCTCTTATTACCAAATTGGACCTGAAATAAATTGTAAAATTATAACTTGAATAAACAAATGGACTTTCGAGCTCTAGATTCAAGTGGCAGACTTATGTTACGTATGGAATTCTAGTTTTTGAATTTTTTGAGGTTGCATACTATAAATAAATCTAGTTAATGGAACCTAACCCCGTTTTTATCATTTATGTGTTTACGGCGCATCGCGGCATTCTTCTGGAACGTAACCCCTGCGAGCTGCGACGTCTGCCTGTACTTCATTACTACTACAACTTAAAAAAAGCATTCCTCATTGTCTTGGGAAACAAAAACCAAGAAATGTTCCTAAAATGTTTCTTAAACACCTTTAGGTGATACTCCCTTCAAGTGCTTTAGCTCCTCGACTGACAAAGAACATCTTTCACATATTTTACTAGTAAATTAGGGATGTGCGGTATGATATTTTGAATTTTTGGTCAGTCTATCATCAAGACCGATCCAAGGTTTTTGCAGCCTGGGTTCGAATAACTCATCTTTTGACCATTAAATTCCATTTTTTATTTTTTACATCATACATACATAATCTAATGAATAAAACAATTTCAATGAAGTGGTTTGATATTTATATTTCGTGTTCTATGGTAATAAGGTCTAAGTGATTAATCTTTCCTGCAAGATGATCCAACATAGATATCTTTCAAGAAAACAAAATTATTTTGCTGAGCTGAAATCTTCCTCCTTTAGGTTTTGACTGGTACTGCAAAATGGTAATTGATAAATTCCAAGAGGAATGACTAATTCTGGTGGACCGGAACTCTCATATATCCCAAGAAAGTTTATAACAATGATTAAATATCCAAAGAAAACTTCATTGTTCAGCTGAAATATTTATAACAGCAACTTCTCACTAGGATGTCGTAGCAAACTTCGTCGTGACGTTTGGTAAAATAGTTAAGAGTTGTGCGTTCATTAGCAGTTTTATTTTATTATTCAGTGAAATGGTGATTTATATTGTGCTTTTATAAACAAATAAGTCACGTTCAACGAGTAACACGTGGAATGTATTTATTAAGACAGATTCTGGAGGAAAATGCAAGCTTTGTCAGTGTTACGTTAAGAATTCAGAAGGAACTACAAATTTAAGAAAATATCTCACAAGAATACTGATTTTGTAAATATTTATTGTTTATTTCTTGATTGTTACTACTATTATTGATACAGTTCTATTTGCTAGGCGTGGACTCAAAGGTTCGGAGAAATAAACTTTGAAAATATCTCTGATCAACTGTGTACTGGTACTTTTGTATACAATACTGCCTCAGTACCAGTACTTTTCGGTGTATCGAACATCCCTGTAGTGAATACATGCAAAACTTATATTTATTTGTATCTCGTTTGCAGTCTCCATGGAAAACTTATATTGACAAAAACAACGAAAATATAAATGAAACATTTATTATTATACAGAAAACACATAAATGGCACTTTTAAGTACCAGGATAAATTCATTTTAAACTCAGTAGTTTTCTTCGAAGGTAGAAAACTATACAAAAAGAACAATAAAAAATAATTATAATAACATGTGGATATAAAGCTTAACGAAGTAATACTTATGCATAATCGGTAGTATTAGTAGCCCATTCAAAACAGTCGAGGTGCTTATCATAGACTTCTTGTGTAATGCCCATAACTTGAAGCTCTAAAATTAGTTTCTCCAGCTTTGCTACTTTTTTCAAAACTGGGGGAAAATGCAGATCCATAATTACTTTTACTTCCTCAATTGTATTTTTTAATTCCTCCAGTATCTCCCTATAAAAATATTATAATCATTAATATTATATAAATATTATTTATGGTTCGTTTTTAAATTGTTAAGTTTGTGTTTTCAGTATTTGTTTTAAGTCAATTTTTTTATTGGTGAACATTTTTAATATTGTTTTTATTTAGCACAACATATTTACATTAACACAAAACTGTTATCCTTACCCCACTTCCAAATATCTGTTCACCAAATCCTCCTTCAGCCATTTAAGAGAAATGAAACAATAGGTGAATCGAAGGGCACCACTTTGTAAAGAAAAATTACCGTAGCATTTATCATAGTATTCTATTAGAACCTTCTGCATCTCCATATGGCATTTTAAATTACCTATAATACATATTAGGATGATCACAACATATCACAACTTCTGTTTCACACAAGATACCTCTTTTTAGATAATATTTTGCAAATTCTTTATAGAAGTCTCTGATCACTCTATGATAAGGCTGGTATATAGTTTTAGCTAACTGCAAACCCCGCTTTGCATCTTCCAGGTCATTAAACTCATCAACTAGAATTAATAAGGCTACTGTTAAATCCAGCAGTTAAATCTTAAAAAAGTTTGACAAGTATCACTAAATACAATAAAGTAGGGACAAGAAATCAGCGACGTGCGCCACCAAGAAAATTTTAGTTTAGCTTAAACTGTTAATTTTCCATTGATAATTGATTAAGCTTAAACCAAACCCATGATTTCAAATGAGCTGTAAAGAAGAAAATAAATATCGGTTTTGTAAATCTAATGGTGGTATTTATGACGTCACTAAAATTTATTTGGTGGCGCACGTCGTCTGATTTCTTGTCCCTACTTTAGGTACTACTTCACAAATTGAACTAATAAAGGTTAATTGAAACTATCCAGTAGTACTTACACTCTGCCAGGTTTTGTAAAACCGATCTTTCTTTGAAAATTACGTCTGGAGATATGTTGCTTTTAGAATTGCAATCTAAACAAGTACCTGCAGCAAAGATTCCGACCTTCCAGTTAAGAATTAGCGGGCCGTTGCATTTTGAACAAAAATACGCATCGTATGCCCTCTGCAACAATTGCCATTACAAATTATTCCAATTTCAATGTTTATTGTATTAAATTTCTGTACTTACAAGAGACATTTTTGGGTTTTTGCAAGCTTGACATTTCAAGTTCATAAAGCATTCCTGCAGGAGTATGATTTCGCGTCCCATGGGTTTCGGCAGACATTCATATTCTCGATATGCATGGTGAATTTCTTCATTGGGTTTTATGTTTTCTATGGCTTTAACTACCACAGTATCCCCTACAAAACTAAATGCATATATTACAAATTTGTTGGAAATTATGTAACGAGCTTGAATGCAAACAGGCCACATCAAAATATGTGTCCTGTAGAAAAAAAATCAATTATTGGTAACTCAATGATTACTTATAAAAACGAAAACAATAAAATTATTCCATATTATAACAGCACTTTTTAGATAGTTTTCAAATCTCTTCACTAATTTCAGGTAAATCACATACATTTTAAATAAAAAACTTCAACTTGAATTCTTTAAACAGCTTAAATATCAGCATAATGAAGAAAACCGGTGGCGTTTAGTATATATATAAAAAAAAAATGTTTACTGACCTACCAATTTTATTGCTTTGAATAATCAGTATGCAGCTTTAGTAACTAACATTTTTTATATATTTTGTAGTGGTTTGTTTTGCAAAATTAATAGATGCTTAGACATTGGATCAGATGATTTTATAATAAGATAAAATATTAAACAAGAAATACCAACATCTTTTAACCTTCCTGTTATCCTGTGGGGTGCTTTGGGCAACTTTTAATGCTCATAACGCTCATATAATTTCCTTACTTCATAAACCATCGTTGTATTATTTCAAATTAACATTACTGTTTGACGTTACTAAACTCAAATCTGTCAGCTACACAAATTAAGCTGCATTTGCCTCGGAACGTAACCCTTTCGAATTCTGTCTTATCTAATGCTAACCTTTCTCCCTCAAATTATAGTTACTGTTACTCATATCAAGTGTATTTATTAGTGTACATTACTGACTATTTTGCAATAAATAAAATATTTAATTCTGTGCTCATTTAGAAATTATTCTTTTTCGTGTTAGTCAGGCAATCAGAATTGCTGTGGGCAGTAAACCATTACAGTATATACTTAATTCAAAAGCTGATAAGAATTTAAGTGCCGTTACCAGTTTGTCTGTATTAAATTACATTAAAATGTTCATAGTATAAGAAATAAAATGGATGAGATTAATTTTCTTTTAATGAAGTAGATCCTCATTATGTTGAACCGAACACCGTTTGAAAGATAATTAAATTAGTTTTTAACTGTTAGGTATAATTTTCTGTAGATCAAATCCAAACTATGGAGATGATGCGATTTATGTAAGAATACCTATTAAAGTTAGAAACGGTTGAAACAAATTCTGAATTAATTTTCTTCGAATTCAGACTTGAGAAAAAAATGCAAATAGCAATAGTGTGTTTACAGATCTCTATCTGGAGACTTTGATACATTTTCACATGTACTAAATCAGGGGTAGGCAGGTGCTGTAAATATTTGGTTTTACAATGCAGAATGTTATTTCAGCTTGACAGATCTTGCCACTGTCTCGTTTCGTTATGCTTCTTCTTCCCATAGTGCAAAATTAGAAGATAAGAATAAACTAGTTCGTGTGTCGGTGCACCCATGGGTCTTAGTGATGTTCAAAGTTCCTGCCTCTTCGCGGTAACTCGAAGCTTGTGCATCTTTGTAACGCATAACGGTGTAACCTTTCATTGTATTCAGTATTGTATCCAATAAACAACAGACGGAGTGCATTTATACCTGTTTCATTTGTATTATTTAATATTTTTGAAATTTTTGACGAGTGGGATGGATAAGTGGGTGATTCAAAAACGACCTGAATCAACAGCAAGTGACAGTGCTGAGGTAAATAAAGCTATCAAAGCTAGTGGTAAAAGGAAAAAACAAGGGAATTGAAGAACGAGACGTCAAAACTTCAAGAAACCTGGGAGCTAAAACTTGTGGTGTCTCCTGTGCAAAAAAAGTTTTAACGAGAATAAAGTAGACAGTTTGAAGAAGCTCTTTGAACATACGCAAAATGAATTCAACAATAAATTTCTCATTGATGGTCGTAGTTGTGTCAGTGAAATTGCCCATTTGAAAACACAGGTTCAATATCACAAAAGCAACCCAAAGCAGTTTTTTTTTTAGCGAACGAGCTGATAACGTTAGCTAACGGCAAAAAAACCATTTCTCGATGCTGAGATGGTAAAAGGTAATGTAATCACGGTAATCGAAACTCAGAAAATTACGAATCGAAAATGAAGAATAATGTTCTTCAAAAGGTTTAGAATTTGCAGTTAAGTCGCAGGACGGTTGTTCGCAGAGTGTTGGAAGTATTCAAAAATCTAGAAGAATAATTGTTTGAACAATTGAATGATTGTTTGTTTTTCTTTAGCGCTGGACGAGTCAACTGATTTAACTGACACAGCACAATTAATATTTTGGGTTCGGTTTTTTCAAAAAACCCCAAAGAAAGAAGTCACATGGTGTTAAATCGCACGATCTCAGGAGCAATTCCCCTTTGCGTTTCAGAAGACCATGCGATCCAAAAATCGTTTTCCCAATAAATCAATTATTTCACATGCACCGTCTTGCTGAAACCACGTCTTCCAGGTCCATACCTTCCACTTGAGGCCACAAGAACTCCGTTATTACGTGTAGTGACGTTCGCAGATTTTCAGCAACACTCACATTCACAGTTGGAATGTTTTCTAGAAACTGGCCAGAACGACAATGTACAGGAGATTTACTATCCACAATTGATCCAATTTTCACCAATTTTTAATCAATCTTTGAAAAGTGAACAGATTTGATGTACTTTCACGAGACTGAAAATTCTACGAACTTTGCGAACGGTTATTTTGACTTGTGGCGATTTTAATTTTGTTTTCAATGAAAATAATAAAGTTATGGAATTAATGCATATGTTTTCATCTTTTTTTTGTAATACTAAACCGTTATTGTATTGTGTGTGAAGTGAATTTCGTTGAAGTCGGACATGGATCTTGAGTGATGGCAATACTTTTAAATTTATAGGGTTTGTAGCCTTCAAATTCGCGGGAAAGTGAGACTAATCGTGAAAAGACAGAAAGTGACGAAAGCGTGGAAGAGTAGACGTGCAGAAAATTTTGAGTTAATTTGGAAAACAATAATTGCAGAACACAAACGTTGGACATTGGAAACGCACCATCAAACAGTTGACATAACAGGTAAACAAGCAAGCGCGGCCGCAATGCAGAGTCGATGACCAATAAAAACAAAAAGATAGAAATAAAATAGAAACAACTGAGCAACAGGCAAAGACAAGAGCAAGATCATAAATGGAGGCGCTATAAGGATAAGGAAGGACAAATGGAGCGCGAGTTATTTGCAAGAAGTAAGAAGATAATTAGATCACCTGAATACGAAAAAAAAATTAGGAATCCTAGAAGTTAGAGAAGGAAGAAACAAAGGAAATGATAACAACTATGACAGAAGAATTGAGAAAAAACTCTTCGGAAATAAAGAGGACTATGAGAGAAGGATGGAAGCTGGTGAAACAGCAAATGAACTAGAAAAAGAGAAAAGAAAGTGTAACATTATAATAAGCGACATCAAGGTAAACGAAACGGAAGTGAAACAACAAGGAGTGCAAGAATTCCTGCAAACGGAATTACAGGTAGAAGCAGCAATAACAAAATCACATAGCATTAAGAAAAACGCAGGAAAGATGCTAATTGCAGAAGTAGAAATAAAAACAAACTAAAAGGAAAAAAGAAAATACAATATGAAATCAAGAGCATAGCTTGAGAAGAACGGAAAAAATTAAACGCAACCGTCAAAGTAGGGTACCAGAAGCTAACAATTAACAATAAAGAATTTATATGAAAGAAAACGGAACAAAAAACTGAAGCGAAAAAGGCAAGACCAAAAGAAAATTACTTAGGCAACAAATATGACAATGCTAAAAAATGCAGAATAGGAAAAAAATATAATCAAATTAGGAGCTTGGAATGTGAGAAGTACTTACGGCAAGACAGAAGAAATTGTAGAAGAAATGAAAAAAACAGGAGTCAATTACTTAGGCATTACAGAAACTAAGAAACCTAGAAATATACAAGAGAGGAACCTTCAAGGGGGGAAAAAATCTATCATTGATTATTTTCTAGTAAACAAAAAAAAGTTGGAAATCGGTAAAAGACATAAGAGTAAACAGAGATGCAGAGATAGGAAGCGACTATCTATTATTAATGGAATGGAAAGAAACAAAACAGACGAAAGAAGAAAAGAGATAAAAAACAACAGACTAAATATACCTCAAGTAAGAATACACTACAAAACAATATTGTATAAGAAAATACAAAAATGTGAACCTGGAACAACAGTAGAAGGAAAATGAGAGGAAGTAAAGAACAACATAATAGAAGAAGCAGTAAAAGAAAGCTGTGGTACAGCAAGAGTAGGCAATAAAACAGTAAAAAGAACCTCATGGTGAACAAGTGAAAAAAATAAAAGAAGATGAAATGGAAAGAGTATGTTAAATAAATTAAAAAAAAGACTATGATGAATATAAAAAGATCAGAAGAAAAGCTAGAGACAAAGTAATGGAGGCAAAAATTACAGCGAGGATTGACTTCGACAACAAAATGAAAAATAGATACAAAGATAATCAAAAGCTATTTTATGGAACGCTAAAGCAACTAAGAGAAAAAAAAAGTGACACTGCAGATGATCAACGATGAAACCAGGCAAATACTCAACAACGAGGAAGAAATAATGGAAAGATAGAGAAAGTACTTTCAGGAATTACTAGAGAAGAAGGCGATATCAATGACCAACCAGATCAAGTAATACAAGAACCAGAACAGAAAGAAAGAAAAAAAAATGACTAGAGAAGAACTGGAGAAAGCAATATAAAAAAATTAAGATAGGAAAGCTGCAGGACATGATGGGATTACTGCGAAAATGTTAAAAAACATTGGAGAAAAAGCAAAGGAAGCACTACTGAAGGTGTTTCAACAGCATAATTAAAGAGGGTAATACCCCAAACGACTGGCAAATAGGAATAATTACAATGCCTTCCCATTTGCCGGATTTTGACTCACCAGAACTCGTTTTGCCGGATAATTATTTCACCGGAAAGTTATTTGTCGGATTCCGTTTCACCGGATTGTAAGATGCTCTGTCTTTCTAGCTTGTTTAGGTTATTTGCAGACTTTGATAGTTTTTTTTAATTGAATATCCCATTAACAGTGCCTTGCCATTTGCTGGATTTTTTGCCGGACAATTTTATAATTTAAAAATTTTGATATCCGGCGAAATGCATTCAGTCATGATTAATTCCGGTGAATGGAAGCGAAATCGAATAATATATATGCAAGGATAATAGAAGCTAGAATTCGAACAGAAATAGAGACGTTCCTAGAAGATTCACAGTGTGGTTTCCGAGAAAAAAGAAGTACGCAAGACTTAATCTTTACACTAAGGCAGATAAGTGAGAACACAATAAGGACAAACAATCATGCACCTGTATGCTTCGTAGACCTGCAAATAGCCTTTGACAGAGTCCAAAGAGGGGATGTGTGGGAATGTCTAAAGAAAAGCGGAATAGATGACAACATAGTAGATATGACTAAGATCCTCTATAAAAGATATTTAAGCTATATGTGGACAAGAAATGAAACATCAAAAATATTCCAAACTGGAGGAAGACTCGGACAAAGCTGCATATTAAGCCCTTTACTATTCACAATAGTCCTAGATGATGTGGTAAAGCAACCTAATAGAGAAATAAAACCCTACAAATCGGAAACTGGAGAATGAGAAGAATACAAGTGACACAATTTATATTTGCAGAAGACATGGTAATGCTAGGTGAAACGGAATGGGACCTACAACATAATATGACAAAGAACTGAAAAAGTAGAATATGCTAATAAACACGAAAAAATCAAAACAATGATCATAAGTCCAGAGCCAAGAAAGCAGAACATAGAAGCGGAGAGAAATAAACTAGAACAAGTGAAAGATTTTAAATACCTAGGAGTGCTGGAAAATTGAGGAAGAAATTAACTAAAGAATTGGAGCGGCAGGCTGACTTTTTAATGCTGTTAAAAAACCCATGTTTATAATTAGCACTGCACAATTGTCAGTGTCCTATAATAGGTTGCCTTATCTTGCTCTTTGCAACCTTTGCTTTGCACCGTTTCTTTACCCGTCTGCTGTCTTGCTCTTTGCTGGCTTCATAAACTTTTACTCATAACGCTCATAGTAATGTGGGTCGGGTAAATACTTAGTGGATCGGGTATTTTTAAATGCGTATTTACCTGGGTATTTACCCCTGCCTCGGGCAAATACCTAAAAAGTGGGTCTTTATCAAATTTGTAATATTTAGAAAGCTAAGGTAACTTTTACTCATTACTCACATAATAATGTTATCAGCGTGAGTACTAAAAAGTGGGCAAAGAGCGGGAAATTTTGAATTAAATCTTAGTAATTTTTTGCTTTTATGTTTCTTCCAGGTGTAGCACCTCAAACTTTCTGGTTACATGTCATTGGTGGCACTGTAAATCTATGTCAAAGTAGTGAATCACCCGAGCTACGCTTCGCTTCGCTAATTACAGGATTTAATTAAATTAAATACGATTCAATTTTACTTTACTTTTTTGTACTTTTTTGAAAATAAAAACCGGCGTAAGTCTAAAAATTAGCAAAATGTTAAGCTATCATACAATTTAATCGGTCCAGTATCTTCGGAGGAGATAGCGAACAAACATAGAAAGAAAGAGACCACCGATTTTGTGGTATAGATTTGAGGTTAGCAGGTTAGGTTTTGTGTCAGTTTCGGGGTTAGCAGGTTAGTTTTTGTGTCAGTTAAACTGACACAAACCCTAACCTGCTAACCTAGAATTTGACATGGACTTACAGTGCCACCAATGAAATGTAAACAGAAAGTTGGGGTGATACACTTACGAGAAATATAAAAACAAAAAATTAGGATTTAATTAAAATTTTACCGCTCTTTCCCCACCTTTTAGTACTCACGCTGTATAAATGCACTAGAATATTTTATGTAAAATAATAATTTAAATGTAACACTGAATAAGCAGGTAAATTAATAGTTTTATCGGGAAGAAACATTGGCTGCCGAAGATTATGGAAATAAACAAAAAGCAATAAATTGCACCTGTCAGAATTTACAAAAAAAATGTGGTGGTTCTGACTCTGAAGATTGGGATGATTTATATTATGTATTTGTATATTATTTTCCAACTTGTTTCCATTTTTGAAAAATGAACTAAACATTAACTTGGAGAACATTAATAATAATACATACTTCTATACATATTAAGAAACAATCTTAATAAGGCAAAGAAAATAACAAAATGATATAAACGTTGTATACCGATGGGACCATAATTATGTATAACAGAAATGAGATAGCATGAACAAAAGTACCTTACTTAAGAAAGAAAAAACCGTTCAAAAGTTATTTTAGTAGGCATATTTAGTTGACATACGCCATAATTTAAATGAGCGTCAAGTCTAATAAAATATTTGTTTCTATGTTCATCTCTTTCTTTTTCAAGCATTGAATTTTGTTTTTATTCGTGCTATCTTATTGCTGTTTTATACAGGTTGCCTAAAATTGTACGGAACATGGCAATTCCATGAGTTGGAAAAGGTTCAAATACCATTTGCAATAAGAGTAACCGAAATAGAAAATGCAATAATTACTTTGGTAGCTAGGCAACAAGTAGCTATTGCACATACTTGTTGCTTAGCTACCAAAGTAATGATGGCAAATAGTATTTGAACCTTTTCCAACTCATGGAATTGCCATGTTCCGTACAATTTTAGGAAACCTGTATAATTATGGCCCCATCGGTGTTTTGGGCAGGAACTGTTCTCAGTCCAGCTATTTTTTTATTCTACATTTTTATAAAGTTCGAATAGAGCACCTTTACTTACCAATCAATTATACTGGTTAGATAAGCTTTATAATATTTCTAAATGAGGCTATAATTACCCGTTTAAATACCCATTTTGGGTATTTACCCAGGTAAATATCCCGGGTATTTACCCCTAAAAATAAATACCCCGGTAATTTACATCACTAAACGCTCATGTAATTTTTGCAACGCCGCAAACCATCTCTGTATCATTTTAAATTCACATTATTGTATTGACGTTACCAAATCAAATCTGTCAGCTACATAAATTAAGGTGCGCTTGCCATTCCGATCATCAATTATGAATAAAACATTAAACGTGACCCTTTTGATTCTGCCTTATCTAATGCTAACCTTTTTCAATCAAATTATAGTTACTGTTAATCATATCACGTGCATTTTTTAGTGTAAAATACTGACTATATCTTGCAATAAACAAAATATTAATTCTGTGCTCATTTTGAATTATTCTTTCATTTTCGTGTTAGTTAGGCAACCAGAATTGCTATGGGCATTAAACCATTGCATAATATGCACCATCTTCGTATCTATAATTTTTATATACCTAAGCAAATTTTATGTATCTCATACTGATGTTGGAAATATTGTCCACCCCGTGTCCTTGCTAAAGTCAAGAACTCCAGACTAGCGATTCTATAATTAAGGACACCAATTTCTAAACCGCCATCTTCCACTTCAGATTTAAGACTAAAAAAATCTGAACTATTTTCTGTTCTAAAGTTTAAAACTCATACAGAACTATTGAAAAGAGAAATGTAAATCTTTCATGATATCAAAAGCTCTTGTAAAAACTACAAGATTTCTTAGCAATAAAATAAAAAGCATAAGAAGTTAACATATTCAAGCCGAGAGCTAACAAAATATCCATCACAGATATCAGAGAACACTTTAGATCGTAACTTAATCAAATCTAAAAATATCACGACAAAGATGATGCTATTCTTCTTAACATGGAATTTCGGCTTAGACCGCGTAGTATTTGTATATGAACACCCAGCATTTTCTGGCTTAATGTGCCTTGCACCTTGTGAAGTCGAGCAAAACCCCGCGCGATGGTTATGCTCTTTGGTGGCTCGTGTTGTTCGAGTATCTTGAGAACGAGGATACGTAGGCAGATTTGGCCGTTTTGCTGTTTGTGCATCCATATTCACTAACGTTTCGCAAGACTTTGCAGCTTGCATCATCAGAGTGAAAGTCGCACTAAGAACCGAAGGTCGGTGTGGAGCTATTTATAGTCCTCCGTGCCTCTTAGTGCGACTTTCACTCTGATGATGCAAGCTGCAAAGTCTTGCGAAACGTTAGTGAATATGGATGCACAAACAGCAAAACGGCCAAATCTGCCTAAGTATCCTCGTTCTCAAGATACTCGAACAACACGAGCCACCAAAGAGCATAACCATCGCGCGGGGTTTTGCTCGACTTCACAAAATGCAAGGCACATTAAGCCAGAAAATGCTGGGTGTTCATATACAAATACTACGCGGTCTAAGCCGATATTCCATGTTAAGAAGAATAATTCGAGTAACCGCAAAAGCCTCAAACAGTATAAAAGATGATGCTCTGCTTGCTAAATTTGGGGCTTTTCAAGTTGCGAAAATCTTTCGGACTTTTTTTATCAATACCTTAAGTATCTTCTTCAATAATGACAAAATCAATTTCCCATTGACTTTTTTAAAAAGCATATAGCCTCACCACAACTCCTAACATATTTCCCACAGCTTCAAAATGTGGATGAGAATATTTCTTCCCAGCAAGCATAAAATGTTCGTTTTCCTAGATTCTTAAAAGTAAATACTAATACATAGATCAATTTTTTTACCTTAAATTATTGCATATTTAATTTCAGTTAAGTGCACTGTTACTTAATACCAATCAAATACTACTTACTAGTGCGTGGTGTTAGGTTTGCAAGAGTGGGTCGTCATAGCCATTGATGGACAAACTGCAGCACCTACAGTTATGTTTTTAACAGGCAATACGTCAATATTTGGTATTTTTATTCTACTCCAATGCAACTGAACAATGTGCTTAATTAATACACCTCCTATTTTGTCCGTCAGCTCTTTGTTACTTTTATTTGCATATGCCGGCCACTTCTTTAGGTGATCAAAAAAATCCGTCTTTAAGTTCAAGTAAATTACGAAAATCTCAGCTGCCTACATAGAATACAAAATTATTAAGTATTTCTTTATCATAAAAACATACTCACCGTTGCAAATACCTCTAAGGTCTTGTTGTCAAATTTCTCGATAATGGTAGGCAAGCTAAACATGTAAGGATAATTGTCATCACTGTTTCCATAATTGTTGATTATTCCATTTTCAAAATGTACATCATTCATAGGCAGTCCCGTTTGGAGCCCTTTAAATAAAATTTGCAAAGACATTGGAGAAAACCCCTTTATATCCAAAATCTTTGCCTGGACGGCAATGCATTCCCACTGGTGTCCATTGTTCCAGGCTGTATCACGACACTCCTCCGAACAGTATAGATGTGCTACGCAACCTTTATTGCACCTTCAAAAATGTTATGGTTGTCAGCAACTGAATTTAAGAATTTATTATTAAAATATAGAAAGAAGTAACTTACGGAACACAACTAGCTGCTGGCTTGAGACAATTATGACAATGAATAGGAAATATTTCGTTATCATAGTAATATACAAAAGCATATGCTTTTTCGACAAATAGAACGTCACCTGGTGCAATCTCCTTTTTGGCTACTACACGGGCACCTCCGCATTTGGTGTGTCTGTAACGAGTTTTTAATATCTAATAGTACTGCAGTAGATCATGACAAAGATACAAAACTTTATTGAAGTTTCAATTATTAAAAATGTCTAAATAATGGTTTATGCCAAAAAAACAGAATCAATAACAAAAATGATCAAAAATTATGTTTGCATCTATTTATCTAAGTCTTATTAGTGTGGGGGAACATCAGAACTAAAATGTATTCTACTCTGAAGCTGAAAAGGGTGAAAGAGAAAATCGTGGATTTCTATTATCACTACGTGTTTTGTGAAAAAATTAGAACCATTTGACATTTTTAGCAGCTGCAAATGCTCTGGACATCTGTGAAAAAACTGTTTTTAGTTATTATGTTATTAGTAAGGCCGGGATCCTAAGTAAAATACCTTTTCTGACTATTGTAGGTATAGGATAAATAACTGTATATAAATCAGTTTCACGAAAAATCTTATCATTTAATAGGAATTTGATATTACCTATACCTATTTCAAGTCTTTTTCACATAAACTCAGCAGTTATATCACTTGAAATAGGTTGTTTAATTTTTTCTGTTGTCTTATTATTTATATTAATTTATCCGTTCATTTTCAGTCCGCAGTTGGTACAATCGTCACAACGTGCATCCTAACCTTAAATAATACATTAACAGTAATAACACGTTTGTTGTTAATATTGCTATGAAATGTTGTAATAGCTCCACTAACAAGGTGGCTGTTTGTAATGAATTGCCTGACTGCAAAGGCTATTTTTAATTTAGAAAATTAATATAGGTTAAATATAGGGCAAATCCACACACAATTCTCCGATTATATTTTTATCCTGTGCTCACTCTTTGCCCGTCAGTAATTTAAGGCTGGTTAAAATTGAACTGTGTTAATTAATTACACAAATAAAATGGTTGAATGTCCCTCTTCTAACTTATTTAACTGCAATACCAATTACGCTAGCTCTTGGCAAACACAAAAACTGCTTATCTCAGGGTGAGTTCTGAAATGGGCTGTATTTTTTTAATGTTAGGTTATTTATCTCAACGTAGCTCATTTGCTCGTTCTTAGTAGATAATTCACAACCTCGTAAATTGACAGATGAACACAAAATGGTTTATGCGTACAGCGTGTATTTGAACGTTTAAAATCGTGCAATAGGGTAAGAAAGCGTCGGGTAAATAATTCGAATATTCCCGCTTGGCAACAATTAAAACATCGCCTTCGTTATTCTCAGGATGACGTAGAAATCACGCCAACTTTCATTCGTTTATGATGCTTGGAACTCCGCCAATTTTGCAAAACCGGATGACGCCGTTCGATTTTTGAAAATTACGGCTAAGCACGACCCTTGGAAAAACGCTATGCCTCTTCAGTAAGGTTCAATCTCGAATTTACATCGCTTTCCGAACGGCAACTCTTAAATTACAGATAGGTCCTACCTCGTGAAGTTCGCTTCGATGCTGCTCGCCGATGACGCTCCCGGTTTTCTGCTTCTGGCACTGCCGGAGTCGCTCCCCTGGGTGCAGATGTTGAAAGCGACGTTCTTGCAGACCCCGTTGACGTCCTTGATCGCTGACCTCTGGGTTCCGCTGCTAATTTTGGTCCAGTTGCTCGGCTAACGATGTCGACTCGAGGATGAGATTAGAAAATTTAACTTTTATGTCGTGGAAATTGCGACAAACATTCCCACAGGTGCACTGACACTTGGGCAATTAATTGGACCACTTTTTATAATTGGAAAAGCACGTTTATTATCATTAAACATTAGTTAAATATGGAGCACAAATTCGACAAGCTACACTAATTTCTATTTTCAATTGCCTTTTTTAATAACAAAAAAGCATCGGGTTGCTAAGATACGGTGTTCTTCTACTATTAATTGGAAATTAGTTTTAATATTAACCACAAATAGAATAAAGTTTGACTACATAAATTACAAATCTAACATTTTCTTAAAACTAAAATATTGTTTTTTGCTTACAACTATTATTGTTCTTTAGTGTTGCACTCACAACCGTTTTTTTTTAAATTTCACTGCTCTGCTCTTTTGCACTTTGTTTTTAATTATTAACGCACTGATATTTGAGTCCACCATTTTCGACGTCGCTTGCTTCTCTTCTGTTGCCTACATTCAGGATTGCTCTTTGCAATTTTCTAGATTATTCTTATCTTCAATCTACCCGTCAGATTGCTCAGAATTTTCACTGTCCTTTGCTTTTATTGATAACTACGCTCATTTATGTGCACATAACAACCTTTTGTGTCAATTACTTTCATTTGGTCTGGCTTTACATATGCACAAACCTATCATTTTAATTATATTACTTTATTCAAAAGCCAAATTCAAACCCTCTGATATATGCTTTGCTTTTGCGTGCCTTTTTCCGACTAATTACTGTTTCTCGCATCTCATTACCAATGCGTTTAATACTTTTATTTTTGTTTAAAATTGCAATTATATAAAATATTCTAACTCTGTACTTTATTGACTTGGTTAAATATTTTGCACTGCAAACAGAGCCAAATTGTGGGCTTAATACCATTTCAATATTTATAATGGAGATTCAGAAAGCTTATAACCAACTGAAATACATCACACCCGATTAAAATTATTGGTCCCGGATACAGCAACGTGTATGGTGAAGTGTGGTAACGATTTGAAAGCATTTTACTCAGATCTAATCCACATTATTTGCTTGGTCCACGGTCTAAGCTTTAATTCACATACATTTTCTTAAAATATAGGTCGCAATGCCAGAGAAGATACAGCAATGTCCATTTAGAAGGGTAAAACTAGTTTTCATTCGTTGCCATTCGTGTTATACGTTAGGCAGTACTGAAGTGTATTGTTGGTGGCACTGTCAGTGTATGTCCCGTGGTGAAGTTTTGCGGCAGTTTGTACCAGACGGATGAAAAACCTAACCTGCTAATCTCGAATGTTACAGAAATTGCCAGTGCCAACAACAATATACTTCAGTACTTCTAAAAGTATAAAACGAATCACAGGCCTTGTTAAGTGCTACCGGACTAGGCCTACGGGATTCGCTGATAATCTGGTAGATAGTTGCTTAGACGACTAAAAACACATTTTAATTTGCTAATAGATGTCATAGTAAAAATAGAACAACGCGGACTGTCATTAAAGGATTCAATGGAAATAATTCATAAAATTCAAACTTGCTTGAAAGGTACTTCTGCCTAACCAGGCGGAAATATTTTTAAAAAATTAACTTAAATTTTGGAGAAAAATCCAGGTGATGGGTTTATGACTTAGCTTTTCATGGCTGAAAAATACATTCACAGACAAATGATACTCATTTACGCCAGAAAATGTTGAAATATATTTTATTTGTTATGCTAACAGTAAAAATAAATTTTGTTTAATATTTTATTTTATCCTATTATGTTATTATAACAATAACGCCTTAGCAACGAGTTGCGTTAAGATGCATTTAACAGCACCAGTGTTGTTAAGAAAAATAACATAACGATACTTTATTAGCATTTAATCACATGTTGACAGCACTGACGTGTATTGTCAGTCTATGTCAAATTCGATGTTAGTAGGTTAGGTTTCGTTTGTTATTTGACACAAACTGACGCAAAACTTAACCTGAAAATCACGAATTTAACATAACCTGACAGTGCTACCAACAATACAGTATTGAGTTTTTATCTTACTAGTGATACCACCACTCGCTGTTGTAAGTGTCATTAATAACCATTTTTCCTATTTTTAAAAAAGATTAGTATTTTAGGATAAAATAAATCGAGTTACGATATACGTAAAATTATCTGCTTTCTACATTACTCGCCAATTTTAAAGAACTCGCTCCTAACGCCGCTCGTTCATTCAAACTATTCTCTCGTAATGTAAAAAGCTTGATAACGTTACTTGCATCGTAAATTACTATAGATTTTGTTCTATTTTAATTTTCTTTTTTGTTGACCGCTTGTTAATTTCAATATTAATGAATTATTTTTCCTAAAAAAGGATGTATTAATAGATGTCATTAATACACTGTTTTTGATTAATATACTCTTTTTCATTAATTAACTGTTTTTGTGATTTTCACGTTTTGATGTTATTTTGCATGGAGGTTAGTTGTATTAATCAAATTTTTCGCAACAAAAAAAGATTTTGCGGTCAACGAAAAAATTTTGTAATGAACTCGTTTGTTAGTGGGCGATTAATAATCTCAACTATTAAAGGCACTCACTCGCTGTCGCTCGTTCGTGCTTTAAACAGTTTTGATTATTAATTGCCTTCATTAACACACTTGTTAGTTAAATAACTATTAACCTATTTTAAGTATCTAGTCCTGGTTTTTAATAACCTATTTTATAGGTACCTAAAAAGAAGTTTTTTACAACCTAAAATTCTAGCCTTAGTTATTAGCATAAAACTGCGAAGTGAAATAAATCCTATTCTTTCTTCACCAGGTAAATCGGCTCCAATAAGAAATCAGTTGATTTACTAGGTGTTAAAATTTCAGTTTCAGATAATTATTATATAACATGTAAAGTAAGTCAGTTGGGTGATTTGTTATTATTCGGCGAAGAAAATATTTAATTTTAAAACAAAATATTACTTAAACACATTGAAGGAAGAGCTACCAATTCTACAAATCATCAAATCGGTAATAACAGTTTACAGATAGTTCTTAATTCTGTAGGATTAAAATATAAAAAAGAAAAGCAGAAGAGCTTTAATATAAGAACTAATATTGCTGTAATGCACGAAAATATTATTATTATACTAGCTCATTAACGGCAAGCAGTTATGGCTACTTATCTTCAAATAAGCTTTCATAATCATTTATTTGGGATGAACTAATTCCCATATTGCTCTTTATTTTAGCCCCTTGAGCCTTTGTTGGTCTAGGCATCTTCTACAATTTTTGCTCATTCCTTTCTATTTTGACATTTCTTCCTCCAGTTCTTTATTCTTGTCTTCTTTAGATCATCTTCTACATTATTTAGCCATCTTGTCCTGGGTCTACCTCTCCTTCTTACTTCTATTGGTGATCATTCCGTCATTATTCTTATTGCTCGGTTTTTTCCGTCTGTCTGACCATTTCATTCTTTGTGCTTTCATGTATGTACGAGTATGTAATGATGCCTTCTTCTTGCATTTGCTCTATTAATTCGAAGTTCATTTTCGGTCTGAGTTTACTTTCTTCTGTTTGTTTTGGCCCCAGTATTTATTGTAAAATCTTTCTTTCGAATACTCGTAAATCTCCTTGTTCTTTATTAGTTAATGACCACGTTTCTTTTGCTTCATATCTCAACTTTCCTTGTGCATCTTTGTATCCTCTTGTTTTTATTTCAAATGTTTTCTTTTCTTGTCGTATCTTCTGGTAAAATTTTCTCGTATTTTTGATTCTGTATTAATCTTGGATCTCTTATTTTGTTTTCATTCCATTCTCTTTTTTTTTACATGTTTCTTGCTGCTGTGTTTGTTTCCTTATAAAGTTGCTTATCTTCTTCTGTTCTTGATTGTAGCCATTTTATACATTTTTTGTTTTTTGATTCAGTGGCTTCTTTGCATTCTTGATCGTACCATTCTTTGTTCTTATCATACTTTTAATGCCCTACACATTCTACTGCTGTTGTTAAGATACTACTTTTTATTTTGCTCCTTTGATCTTCAATTTTGTTGCAAGTTTAGTGTTGTGTTATTCCTTCTTCTACTTTCTGTTCTTTTTATTTTTCTACATCCCATTTTTGCTTCTTTTTGTTTCTTGTGTTTTCCCACTCTATACTTTTCTTTTCTCTAACATTAGCAATTACTTATATGTGGTCTGTGTGTATATTGGTTCCCTTATATGACCTGACATTTTGTATGTTTTTAGCCCTACTATCTTTGTTTATTAAGACGTGATCAATTTGATCTTATGCTGTTTGATTTAGGTGGTTCCATGTTATTTTGTGTTTTTGAGGATGTAGAAATTTTGTACTTTATAAATGCCAAGTTACATATTCTATTTTCATTGTTATTAGTTTCTTTATGTGTCGTATTTTTACCCGCTACTATTTTTATGTGTTCTTCTGTTCCTATCTGGGCGTTTATATCTCCTAATATTATTAGCGTATAGTATTTTGGTGTTTTTTTCACACTCATTTTGTAGTTCTTCGTAAAACTTCTCTTTTTTGTCATCTCCATCCACTTCTCTTGCTGCATACACACATATAAGGGTGGTATTATATAACTTTCTCCATATTCTAAGTTTTGAAATTGATGGCTGCAAATTTTATAATGTTGTTCATTTGTTTTTCATGTTTACCATGAAACCTGTTCTATTTCTGCCTTTCTTTATTCCTCCACTCCAATACATAGTAGTCTTTTTTATTGATTTCTCCTTTACCAGCCCATCTAATTTCCTGCAAAACTATAATGTCGATGTTATAGGTACTTCTTTATTGTTTGTGCTAGTTCAATCATTTTTCCTGGTTGTAATAGTGTCCTTACGTTCCGTGTCACAATTCTTGTTTTTTTCTTATTATGGTTTGTTTTATTTTTAGGTTCTTTAATTTTTTTTCACTCATATTCATATTCTTTCTCCATAGCTTGTTGGTCGTTTTATCTGCTTTCTTCGTTTGTATTTTCTACTTTTTATACACTTCTTCTCTTCTCCTTTCTTCCTTCTCTTTTTCCGTTATCTTGCCAAGGTCGTCTTCAATTTAGATGCTTATTGTTCTCATTCCTCTGTTTTTTCTTGTGAACACCCCACTAGCAAGCTTTAAGACCAAACCGTTTATGCTTTGTATTGTTCTTCCTCCTTTTTTTCTTTGTTAGGTTTTTTATTCATATTTTCTTCTTTTTTTTTATATTTACAACCAGATCAGCAAACTAATTGCTACACATAGTTTAGTTGTAATATAAATTAATAACATAGTAAATGTCTTAATGAGGTCCGCGGTCCGCTCCTCGGTCACTATTTCTACAAGTTTATATAAACTATTTATTAAGTAATTTCGTTCACTTATTCACTATCGTCTGATGATAATATGTCCTGTGGCAGTTTTCGTTTGAGTCTACTGTGAATGTCTTTTTGTCCCGTTTTATAATATACGGCACTATTACATTGTTGAATGTTTTTAAAGAACGTTTTAGTTAGTTTCTTAATGAACTGTTCGATAGTAGGGATATTAAGTTCTTCGTGGATTTGTTGATTTCTTATATACCAAGGGGCATTCACTGTTATTCGTAGCACTTTGTTTTGTATCACTTGAAGCTTATTCATGTGCGTTTTAGGGGCATTACACCAAACTGGGCAACAATATGTTATAATAGGCCTTAAGATGGATTTATACAGTAAAAGTGAGCAATCTATTTGCAGCGATGATTTCCTGTTCATAATCGGATACAGCAAAGCTAATCGTGCATGGCATTGGTTAAGCTTTTTGTTTATATGATATCCCCATTTCAATTGTGTGTCTAAATACAATCCTAAATATTTGACTGCCGAATCTTTTTGGTTCCAATCAACTGTATTTTGGTTTATTATAATTTTAGTCGGATTATTAATTCTTCGAAGTGCAAATATCTTTGCTTCGCATTTGGTTTCATTTATAATGATTCTCCATTTATCGAACCATTGTAACAGGACATTAATTGATGCTTGAAGTTGTAAGATAGCTACTTCAAGGTTATAATGTTGTACTAAGACAGTTGTATCGTCGGCAAATAATGTAGTTTGGAATTTGCTGTTTCTGGGATATCGTGAATATATATATTGAACAATAGCGGTCCCAAGATGCTCCCCTGAGGTACACCTGCGGATATGTTTCTGTTTGTTAAAAAGGTGTTATTCAGCTGCACTGCAAAAGTTCTATGTTGAAGAAATGATGCTAAGATTCTAACTAGGTAGGAGGGAACATTAAGCTGTAGCAGTTTATATAATAGGCCCTGTATCCAAACTTTATCGAACGCTTGTTGCAGATCTAGAAATGCGGCTACTGTGTACTTTTTTGCTTCAAATCCTTTCTCAATAGTTTCTGTTATACGAAGCAGCTGATGTCCGGTACTATGTTTTTCGCGGAATCCATATTGAAAGGCTGGTAGTACGTTGTGTTCCATAATAAAAAGATGTAAACGTGTGTAAATAACCTTTTCTAACAATTTTGACAATGCTGATAGGAGGCTTATCGGCCTATAATTTTCCGGATTACTTTTGTTCTTACCGGGCTTGTGAAATGGCAAGATATGTGCATGTTTCCAGGCTGTTGGAAAATAACCTAATCTTATGCATTCATTTAAAATTGTGGCTAGAATCGCCAGGGATTTGCTGGTCAAGTTTTTCAAGATAACATTCGGAATCATATCTGGCCCTGGAGATTTTTTAATATGTAATTTATTTATAAATGTTTGTAATTCCCGTGGCGATGTCGGCTTGAGGTGTTCGGAGTTCTGTGGTATATGAATTGAGACGTATCTGGTTATATCTTCTACAGCGTCGATATTATTTTGAGTCACATTTGCAGGTGTACAATTTCTTTCTATTTGAGTAGCCAGAAGTTCGCTTTTCTCCTGGTCAGATGTGTACACCACATTATTTTTTGTAAGCGATGGAATCAGGGTTGGTTGTCTTAAAATCTTTTTAGTGACTTGCCAGAGTGAGGGATCCCGTGATTTGAACTGCTCACTATACTTCTGATAAGATTGTATCCTGAAGTTGTCTAGTTCCCACTTTACTTGGCGTGATAACTGATTTAGCCGAATTCTTAGAAGAGGATCTCGTGAAACTTGCCATGCACGTCGAGTTCGGTTTTTAATTTTAATTAAATCTAGGATATTAGATGGTGGATGTATACAATTGTAGTTACGTGTTTTTCTTCTTTTAATTGTCGCTTGTTCAATGCTACATTTGATGGCGTTTGTATAATTAAATACGGATTGATCTATTTCTTCTGTTTTGTTTAGATCGCCAGGTGCTTTGAGGTTACTATTTAATTCAAGTTTAAATAGTTCCCAATCTACTGTGCCATTTATTTGGAATTGGTGGGTTATGTTGGGGAGTGTGATAAAATGAGATAAGAACCGGCAAATGGTCCGAGTCCATTTCAGTTAGGACTGTTTGGTAGATAGGTTTTGTGAAATTTTGGTGTAGCATGATATCTAACACATCTGGCTAATGATCTCGGCGGTACGGAAAATATGTATTTTCTGATGGGGCAGATATTTGCACAGCCATGGTGGAGGTAATATTACATAATCTAATACCGTCAGGATTGTCAACTCGGCAGCCCCATATGGTATTCTTACAATTTAGATCACCTACAAGTAATATACTGTCGCTACCCGCGAACACATCTGTAATATCTTGTTCTGACAATCTTTTATTCGGCTGTTTATAAGCAGCAATTATCTTCACTTTAGCGTTGTTATGAAGTTGCAAGTGGATACCAACAGTTTCCAGGTTTCTCAGATTTAGTTTTGGCAATGAACAGTGCATTAGTTTGCATTTAACAAACATTGCTATCCCGCCCGAGGCGATTAATGCTGTTCTATCATTCCTGTACGTCAAGTAACCCGGTATTTTAAAAGTTTTGCCTTCTATGAGATGTGTTTCTGAAACACATGCTACGTCGACGTTATGCCTGGTTAAAAAGCTAATAAATGCAGATCTTTGGCCTTTAATTCCATTAGCATTCCAATTTATAACAGTTATATTATGTATTGTCATAGTTTATTTTGATACATGCTGAAGTAATGGTGGTAATAGTGTTAAAAGAATCGGCTTAATTTTATCTAAATGTGGAATGATTAAGTCTATTACGGTTTTGACAATTATTGTTAAACTGTCTGCCATATTTTCATTCTGATTGGAACTAGTACTGGGAGATTCCATGACAGCGTTCTTGTAGGAGCGACTGCTTACTATTCTTGAGGGTGTCCTTCTTCTTATTGGTTGATCCGTGTTGTTATTAGTCTGGGAATTATTGAATCTGCGGGATTGATTCATGTGTGTAGTTTCGCATATTTTTCTGAAGTAGCTACACCCTTTGTAATTAGCAGGATGCTCTTCACCACAGTTAACGCACTGCGGCTTGTCGTTAGACCGTTTTGGACAATCAGTGTAAATATATGGCTGCCGGTACATTTTACGCACCGCGGTTCGAGTTTACAGTAATTGCGGGTGTGGCCATATCGCTGACATCTTTTACATTGCGGGATATTATCACACTTTCTACGTGGTTCTACGGATACTATGCAATAATTAAATTTTGTGAGATTGAAGACTTCAGTGGATTTCTCATTTTTAGTCAGATCTACAGCACATAGTGGCATTGGAATTTTATTTTTGTTATACAGCCTTACGACCTTGGTAACAGGGTAACCTAATTTTATCAATTCTTCCATGATTTCTTTATCTGGAATGGATATCGGGATGTTACGTAATATCACGGACAGATTTTGTTTAGTCGAATCAGGATCTCTAAACGTGTAATACTTTAGTTGGTTTTCGGTGTAGAATTTGGTGAGCTTACGATAATCCTCTGTAGAAGATAAATTAATTCTTAAAAACTGACCTTTGGTGATTGTGGTAAATTTTTCTTGGGCAATTTTTTGGATGTCATTCAAGACCTCTTGATAATTTGTCGCATTGTGAAGGTAAATTGGTGGCACTTTAATTTTACCTGGTGTTGGTTCAGATTGTTCAGTTATCATATCTTCTGCTTGCGAGTTTTGACTTTGATTTGAACTTGTACTATTTATAATGTTATTTGGAATATAATATTTATTTGCTGCTATTAGGTTAGATGGTTCAAATAAATATCTTTTGCTTGGTTCCAGAAGTGGTGGAGATAGATTGGAGTTATCTCTTTTGTCGGTTGCACTAGTGTTACCGTTATTAACCATTTTTAGCGAAAGTTGGGCCCTCCGATGTGCCCTACTTGTTATTTGTCTAACTGGTTATTTAATATTAAATTTAAAACACGTTACTACACGAAATACTGTAAAATTCGCAGCAAAACTGCACATGCGGTCGCAGTGATAAGGTTTCACATCCGCTCACGACGGCTGTTAGCACGAGACCCATATTTTCTTCAGTCAATGATGATCCATTGTTACTTGGTGACCTATCGACTCAAGTTCTCTGCATACCTGATCATTACTCTTTGTCTACTTTTTGTTCTTCTTTTCCTTTTTGTTTGTATTCACCATTGTCGAGTTCACTTATTCCACATCCTTCTCCACTTATTATTAATTTATTTTCTTTTAATTTGAGGAAAATAATAAGTTTGGTCTTAGAGATATTATTTTTCTGCATAAACTTGGATTTACTCTAAGGGAGCTGCATTAGGCAGTAGTCTCACTGAGCAATCACCACCACCACCACCACCACCACCCACAAAAACCAAGGTAACCTGCTGCGGTTCCACTGCAGCCCAGCGGTGACCACCGCCAACCACTATAAATTTAAATTTCGCACCCATCTTCACTTACAGTGTGCACATTTACCAACATTTTTACACGTTCAAATGAGGTTATGTTTATTTTGCGATTTGAAAATGTGCGTATCTTCAGATAGTTCTGATTCAGATATCGAATAAGCGTTCACGATTTTAGTAGCACCCATAGAAGAAAACACTAACAGTGGCTATAGCGGTGACTCAATGAGATAAATTTTAGTTGATGGCCGTTGCTGGCTAGTAGTGGTCCAGTGGGACTGCGGCCTTAAAATAGGTAATGGCGAAATAACATCAAAAGTGTTCGTCAACCCAAAGATTGAGGCGGTAACTAATTTATTAAGAATAAAAGCCTAATATTTGTACCAAAAACAAAGCATGCTGGACTAAAATTGTGCGATGAGCGGATATTTATTTTTCAGATGAGATTGGAAAAAAGCATTAATTATTATAAACAATACACCATATTACACGCATTGATGGAGAAGGAAACTAACCTAGGATGCTCTTTTTTGTTTGTTATGGACAAGGTGTAGGCATGCGAAGTACCAGGTACCTTAGACACCAACTGCAGGAATTCCAACCCTAGTTTTGGAGACAAAATGATTGAGAATCTCACCCATTTTTAAAATGAATAACACTTGGTGCTATTGAATTGAATTTATTTGAGTTATGCTGCTTCTGAAATGTTACTGCAGTCGCACCGGAAGCCAATACACAATTAACTTTTACATTTTACAACCAGACTGCGATACATTTTTTCGATCTCGAGATACATCGAGTCGAATTTAGCACCAAAATGTCATGATTTTGCTGTAAGCAGGATCCAGGGATATTTATTTCCGCTTAGTGAAATTTTAAATTCGTAACTGGCTCCATCACCTCTATAATTACGGAATGGTTCGTTTTGATGGTATACTTAAAAGAAGGTTCACAAAATCCTAAATTGAAGGGGAGGGAGTAACCTTGAGCCTTGCCAGAAATTGGCATAAATTTCAAAAGTATCGTGCAGAAAACTTGATCAATAACTATCAATGAAATAAAAAATGTTGCCTATAGATGTGATTATTAGTACCTATGATACAACATGCGAGAAATATTAAGTTGCAGAAAAGATATGTCTTAAGAGAGATTTGCATGTTGCAATTCGTGGAGAAAATGTTCGAATAACGTGGCAAGATCTAGATTTAATAATTGAGTTAAAACATTGTATCAACACTAACATAAAAATGTCTTGGAAATGAGCTACTAAATAAAAAAGTTCCAAGTTAAACATGCAAAGTGAGAATAGAGTTGAAATTTTAAATTTAAAACTTACTGAAGCTCAATAGCCGTAGACGCACCGAGGAATGTTGGATTTGCATCAAAGATTGGTAATTCATCAAAACGATTTGTTTCAGGTTTCTTCGTATCTGCTTTTTCTGTTATAATTTCCTTAACAGCTTTTCTATAGTTTTCTGCAAAATATAAAAATGAAATAACATGGCAAGAAGCTTAGTCTCAAATATTACCAGCGATAGGTTTTAATGAAGGTTCCACGGAGTCGATCCCATTTAAAACATCGAGAAGGATGGTTCTCATTTTCAAAGAATCTCCCAGCTTCAGGTAACACTCCGCTTTACGTATGTACACTTTTGGTTTCAAAGCCTCGGGGTAGTCAGCTTTCAAACACAAGTCAATGTCCTTGATACAGCTCTGCAATACAAATAAATAGAGTAGTCAGCAACAGTTATACGTTTTACAAAAACATTAATACCTCGTAATCTTTAAGTTTGAAGAAGGCAGCAGACCGATTGGCAAGAGTTGTTGCATAGGCTTCACTATTGTATGTCGCATAACACAAGCTTTTGGTGTATCTAACTGCGCTCTCTTTATAATCACCATTTTTGTAGTCCTCGTTTCCTTCTTTTCTGAACTGCTGCGATTTTAAATCATCCTTGCACTCCAACTGTTGGCGTCCGAAGTGTAAGTTTATTTTCGATGCAACGATAAAGCTAGAAATATAATTCGATAGTACAATACAGTAATTAGATATAATTCCAGATGAACTATACACTACACACACGCCATCGCCTATAGTTACTACTCCATATAAAATTGCGGTATACCAGCTAGCATCTATCAAGCAATATGGGAAATGTCTACACCTTATTTGGTAATGTTATCAATTATTACTAGTATATGATATGATAATAGATACATGGCAAACTATATTTTTTAACAGTTATAAAAATGTACTGCATTATAGGCATGTTAACATTGAAGTATCTGGAGAGCTGGTAAAAGTATGAATTTCCTGGCAATCAAATTTAGGGTGTATTTAAATGAAGTAGCGTAAATTATATGGGTGAATCCTTGGATTAAAATAAGATTACGGCAGACATACCTTTGTACACAGTCGCACCCCTGATGACTTACAGCTCCTTAAAGGTCAAGAAGAAAAAAAACATTTGCTTTGGCACAGCGTACTTGTATTTGGCACACGTTAGTATCATTAGTATCTATTGTTGCACACCGTTTTACTGGTTTGAAAATTAATGCACAGGGGGTGCTGTCGCGGCTAACCATTTTTGCCACAATATTGTGGGTTCACCCTGTATCATCAAAATTTTTAGAAATTATGATAGACCAATTTTATATACAGATTTTTTGTCTTTTTTATTGGAGGTTTTATTTTCAAATTACGAGCATTTAACTTGCCCCCAAAGATAAAAAATATTCGAAAAATCATTTTATCCATGAATCCAGTGCTTATTATTAGCGCTTTTGTTTCTAGAAAAGCAATTTAGTTATCGAACTGTAAAAATTTTGAAAATTTTTAATGATACAGGAGGAAACACAATATTGCAGAACACCTTATTTCTTTGATATTTCTGCAATGATGTGTCTCACAACATATCATTAAAATTTTTTGAATTTGACAACCAAATGGCTATTTTAAAAACAAAAGCGCTGATAGCAATCATTGAATTTATGGATGACATGATTTTTTAAGTATTTTTTATCTTTGGAGACAAGTTAAATTCTCGTTTATCTTGAAAATGAGAACTCAAATCAAAAACATGAAAAAGAAAAACATCTGTAAATAAAATTGGTCTATCATAATTTCTAAAAATTTTAGTGATACAGGGTGAAACAAACTATCGCGTCCAAAAAATACAACAATGATTAGCTGGAACAGCGCCCCCTGTACATCAGTTTCCAAATTATTCAGAGGGCGGATTACTCAACAATAAACACCCACGTGTGCTAAATATGAGTACGCTGTGTCGATGCATTCTTGATTGATTAATTCAAATGTTTTTTCGTCTTGATCTTTAAGGGGCTGCAAGTCATCAGGGGTGCGACTGTACTAAAGTATGTTTGCCTTGATCTTTTTATTTTGCGTCAAAGATTCACTCGTATAATTTATGTTAAGTACTCTATTTGAATACACCCAGTGTGTCCCCCTGATAGACTGCTAGAGCTGGGCAGTATTTGAATTTGTAAATTATTTTTTTTTATTTAAATACTTTGTACTATTTAAATACTAAGTATTTAAATACTCTTTAATGGACGGTATTTGTATTTCTGGGTGCAAATACTTTGCAAAGTATTTAGTATTTAAATATAATTTTGGCAGTATTTAAATATTTTTAGAATAATTAAATAGTTTTACAGTTTTACAGAGTATTTAAATACTTTGAGAGTATTTAAATACTTTCAGAATATTTAGCTACTTTTTATTTCTTCAAATGTATTTTTAACTAGTAAATACTTTTTGCATAGTTTTAATGTTTATCAAAATCGCAAGTTTTACTTGAAACGCGAACACGTGTAGTGGTTTAGGTAAACAACCATCCGTGCTAGAGCGAGACAGAAACCACCAGGCAATTGTGGGCCTGAGCAAGATGCATAAAAAGCCGGTTTGACGGGGTGCACCCCTGCCATTCGATTATTTCGATATTCCATGTTTTGGCAGCGCGGAACAAATAGTGGTGTTTCCTCTGTACCTGTGTCGTGATTTCTGGTAAATATAAATTACTATTACAGTAAGTATACCTATATTTAATAGTACTATTAGTAGTAAATATTCAATATACGCAATTTTATTAATTTTAAGATTTTCTTTGCCGAAATATCCATAAAACACCGCAAACCAATACTATATTGTTTCCTTTGGAGTTTTTAATAATTCATGTACAATAGTTTAAGCTATGCCATCTTTATTATTTCGCTTAATATTCGAATAAAAGGAAATTTAGAATTTTAAATTTAATTTTGAAAAATTGTTTAACTGGTATACACGTGTTACTATTAAAATATTTCGCAAGTCTTTTTACATTTTAGAGATATCTAAATAAATACTTAAGAAGTATTTTAAATATTTTTAAAATATTTAAATACTTAAGAAATATTTAAACACTTTTAAAGTATTTAAATACGTTTACAAAAGTATTTAACTATTAAAAGTATTTAAATACTATAGGTATTTATTATTTAACTACCTTTTGCTCAAAAAAAGTATTTAATATTTAAATACATTCAATTTTCATAAAGTATTTAGTATTTAGTATTTAAATACTTTTTAAAAGTATTTTGCCCAGCTCTGCGATAGATAGAATAAACCACAACATTTTTCTTATAATTCTCATATTTTGCAGTCTAGCCCTGCAAGGTCCAAAATCGATTTTTACCAACTGCAGTTCAATTGACATCAAGATGGCCAAGTTAGCACAAGAAAAATATAAATCATTGTAGGTAAAATGGTTTTTCTATTAACTTTACGCAAAAATGTTAAAATAAAATGTTCCAAATTAAAAATTAAAACTGTATGCCAAATCCAATTACATTTGAATGAAAAAAACAAAAATATCACCTGGTTTAAAAACTGGGTAGTTACCAGTGATTTTGAAGAATATAGATAATACAAACAGAAGCTTCTCCTATGGTGCCAACATAACCAAGACGTACTGTCAAATGCCATCTTTTTTTCAGGCAAACGAATGCATATGTACTTATCTTTGTCTTAATTGCACTGCCAACCCTGAAGAAGAAGCACCAAAATTTACATTGTCAAGATATGAAGTGGTCCCATCATGTCACATCTATAGTGAAAAAGGCTAATGTCATGTTATATTTGGTGAGGTGTGCTTTTAAAGATATAACTCCAGAACTAATGCTGAAGATCTATAAGGTATATATTCGTCCAATACTAGAGAATGTATCGTCCGCTTGGTCACCTTACTTTGCGAAGGACATAGACTTAATTGAAAAAGTGCAAAGACGAGCAACGAAAATTCCTCGAGCTCTGAGGAACCTATCGTATGAAGACCGACTATCTAGGCTAGGTCTGACTACCCTACAACAAAGGCGCGAGCGTGGAGACCTCATTAAAACTTATAAAATTGTGTCGGGTTATTATTCTTGTTCGGTGGGTGTTTTTACGTTCAGCCAGAATGTTCATTTACGGGGTCATTCATACAAGTTAGTCTTAGATCGATGCAACAAGCTACCAAGAAAAAACTTTTTGTCTAACCGTGTGCAAAACTCTTGGAATTCTCTGCCAGCGAATATAGTGCTAAGTGAAAATAAAAACTTATTTAAAAATTCATTGGATGATTATTATTGTTCTCGATGATGTTATTGCGATCTCTGTATTGTTATTTTTGGAATTTTTTTTTTCAGTTGTTGCTAACTACAACTGTAATGTATATCTATATTATCTATATTGTAAATTTCTGACAGTAAGCAAAAATCGGCCTAGCCGCCTGCTTACTTAATAAATAATAATAATAATAATAATATTATATGCCATATAGATAGATACCGTCAAACTGACATGAAGGTATCTTGTATTTTCAATTAATTTCAAGGTAATAGACACACCTTATGCATTGTACTAAGTTTCTCTAAGATCTTCCAAGTTTTTCGGTGTTGGTGTTTCTAAAAATTTTCATTTGAACGTTGTTTTGTCATACACGTCTTCTGCACTGATTAATAAAAACTGTGACGTGCAGATATTGTTAAACATAGGCGATGGTCGCACACGATACACTTCAGCACCATACTATAATTTGCAATAGTTTTTTGCAACTTAAATGTTTCTTCAATAAACTAGACAAATGTACTTCATTACAAATATAACAACTTTATGTAAAAAACTTAAAATGCCACAAAAATGCTTGTTTTTCAAAGCACTTCCCTTTGGGTTGTGCAACAAATTAAACACTCGTGTTCACTACTTGTTACATAATGTACTATTTCCTACTTTCTGCACTCTTATATCAAGACTTTCTGCACTCCAATGTCAAGTGATAATCATCTGATTGGATGAAACCACAATAAAATTGACAAATGTAAAAATGTTTTTGACATATGTCAAATTGAAAAATTAAAGTTCCGATAGAATGCGAAACCGTCGTAGGAAAAATAGTATGTAACACGTGTGGATAGACTGGAAAACTTATGTGAATGGAACATCAGTGCTAAATACATGCGTAGTACACTTTTATGTCAGTTTCGGAAAAAACTAATTTTGTCTTAATTAGTATCATGCAGTCTCAAATTACACATAAAAATGAAACTCGGAGGGTACATATTGACGGCAGCCATAGAAACCCACAAAAATTGAATAAATGACACTTTTGAAAGAAAAGTGCTATGTCACATCGCAGACCAAGTCAAGATGAAGGCTGGAGGAATATATACAACCACTAATTATAGCAGATATTAAAGTGTTTTCGGTTTTCGTTTAGCCATACGTTCTACAAATTATTCAACCAACAGAAAACAATTAAATTTATCACATTTCATACGGTAATTTACTATAGTTCTACAGGGCCCTAACTAGGCCAACTTTTATTGTAGGCAAGCCAACATTTTTGCGCTCTTCAGTACAAAAACAATATACAGTCGCACCCCCATTCAGTGAACTCCTATTTAAAGATTTTTTTTATTTAGTGATGATTTCATTTGGATTTTAATCTTTAGGCTAAATTGCATGTGAAAACACCTCTAAATTTTGATGTTCAAATTCTATATAATGTTTTTCTAACAAAATTTTACCCAAGTACTTAGGAATGCAGAGAAGGTTTTAAGCAGATTTCCTTAGAATTATTTACCTGTCTTTATCTTTACCACTACTAAATTGTTAAGCAGATTATAAGATCTCTTAGAGGTTTCTACAGTATAGGTTTTCACTAATGTTACTAAGAATTCCCTCCATTTAAATTAATAAATTGTTAAGCGAATTATAGGATTTCTTAGGGGTTTCTAAATGCATTCTAAATTTTTGAAGTATAAATTCTATATAGTGAAGTTTCTATATAGTAATGTTTTTGTGGGGATTTTTGAACATCACTATATGGGAGTTCGACTGTATGTTAAAAATATACTAATGACACTATATGACTTCTACATTTATCTCTGGATATATTATGTAATGTATTCAAACAAACAAGTAGGCGTTCAAAAATAAATCCAAAATTTTTTAGTCAAACATTTTAAAAATCAACAACAAAATGTTAAAATAAGAAAATACAACAGAAATAAAATGAGAACAGAAAACAAGATTAGAAAACACAATTCTAATTTAAAAAAGCACATATTATGTAGCCAGTAGAACATTTTACAAATTCCTATATATAAACATATGGTGTACTCAAAATCGAAACGCCACTGCGTCATTTATAGCGCAACGATAAGCATATGCATGTATCAGTAAACACGGGTTCAAATCCCACTGGCTGCAATGTTTTTTTTTTTTATTTCCATGTAATTTGCTTTACTAAGTGTTTCTGTATTATTAGTAGCATTAAGGTATTTGTCTACTCCTGTAACTAAAATGGCATTTAACATACTAATATACACGTCGCTAAGTGACCTTTTAACCATGCCTTCATAACCTGTGACTAAAGAGCCTCTTAGTCATGGGCCGAAGTTGGCAACGACGTTTTAGTCACGGGGTGAAGTTAGGTTCAAACAGTATTTGCTTTATTAGTCACAGACAGTTTTCAACAGTCAACTTTGACGTTTGTGAAGAATAACACTGGCTGCGCTACGCTCCGCTCGTGCCTAAAAAGACTCTTGACTAAAGTGACGTTTATAAAACTTGTTACATAATATATTATTTTTATCTATTTTGTAGAGAATTTTGGACTTCCATAATTCGATCTAGCAAAAGTTCTGTATTAAAGACGTTGAAAACATTTTCTTTTGTGACTTTTATTTTAAAAATGCAAAAATTATTTTAATTAGAATAAGACCACCTATGTGGTGCTCTCAAAAGCTAATGAAGACATGTCATTATGTTAAAATAATACAATATAAACAAATAATTACATATTATTATGCGCAGTAACATATGAAAGTAGAATAAGGTTTTGTATATGCAGCCACACTGCCACACTGTATTGTAATAATCAATATACAGAATGAGTCAGGTTACTAGGACCATAGCAAAAGCAAGGGGACTTTACATGTGGCCGTAATTGTGTTTAACAAACGAACAATCAATGTATGATAGCGGTAGATCGTTAGGATCATTATAAATACAAGGTATATATTCGATTTTTAATTTTTTTAAATACAATTACGGCTACATGTAAAGTCCCCTTGCCTTTGCTATGGTCCTAGTGGCCTGCCGCAATCTGTATTTAAAACGATAAGCTTTTTCTGTCGGCAAGTAGTATAAGCCTTGCATCAAGCCAATTTCGACAAATTATTTTTTTATATAACAGCTACCATCGTGTAGGGTCACAGAAGTGTTTTAAATTGAACAAATTCTACCGGGATAGTGATTGTAGTAAAAAATACCATAGTAGTGGAACAAGTAAGCTCTCAAATCGGTCTGTGGCTGATTGTTGCAATGGACGACTGTATCAGCGATGAGCCGAAAGCAGTGGATGTATATGTAAATATCAGTGGACCCACTCCAACAGTTGTTAAAAATTTAAGTTAGTTTATCGCCACTGCTGTATTACATTGTTTTAAAAATGGAAATATTTTTATAATTATAAGGCCACCTATGCGGTGGGCCAACATGCTAATAATTCTAATGTTTTGATTGATATAGATGAGAACTATAAAATAAAAGCTGTTACAATCTGGTAGACATACAACATTTTCTTTGAAAATTAAACAAGGCAATGTAATGTATGGACCAGATTGGGCGCAATTCGCATTATTTAGACTAAAACAGTTAATATTACAAAGTAGTTAATTTGTAAAATTGGCCACTTGTTTATGTGTTTTTTATTAGTACGAAACAATTTTTTTCAGTGCCATTTTGGCGCCCCTTGCCATTTGCACCTGTAGGCGGGGGCCTCCTCGAACTATACTTAGTTACGGCCCTGTAGTTCTACATTCACAATCGTTTAGTAAAGTGGTGCATTACACCATATCAACCATTAAAGCATAGCAACGGTGATTCGTCTTACCTTTAGCAATACTGAAGTACATATATTGTTGGTTGCACTGCCAGTCTATGTTATATTAGAAGTTAGCAGGTTAGATTTTGTGTCAGGACTGACCCAAAACCTAACCTGCTAACCTTCAAATTGACATAGACTTACAGTGCCACTAACAATACAAATACACTCAGTATACTGCCAAACGCATAACATCAACTGGAGCTGCTTATTGTACTTTAGTACATAAAAATTGGTTCTGCTTGGCTGGGTTATGTTTTGACATTTAATATGACCTTTATAGAAAAAAGTAGATAATATTTATATATGAAATGTGATAAAATAGCATACGGAAAGGGTTAGAAAAATGGTTTTACTGAACTTATAAGGCTGTTTAAGAAAATAGCCACACTTGTTCGGTAAAACATCACTTGTCTAAAGTAGTTGCGTAATGTACCTACCATTACAGTGTACATCTTTACGCAATTGACAGTAAAAATGCTCAACGAGCACCGTCCTTCACACTCAACATTCATAATTCAGTAATTCCCCCTGCAGCATTCGAATTTATTAATAATAAAATATTGCATTTCAACCGACTACTAAATTGGTAGAAGTTAAAAGGATATAAAGTAGTTGCTCTCATTAATTGGGCATTATTCCATAGCCATTTTTACCTATATTAAACTGAGTGGCAATCGCTCTTATTTGCATTCTTCTCATCAGTCTATCAACAATTCTTTCTTTTTCAAAATCATTCAAATGACAGGGCATGTTCTCAAAGAACTGACTTTCGACGTTCGATGACAGCGAAAAATGTGACAGTTAATTTAAATGCACAGGTTACAAAGGTATTATTCTAAAAGTTGAGTTTACATTGGGAAAAAATAGGTGTACTATAGAGGTGGGCAAATTCTTAAAATGTGCGGCCCGGCCCGATTCACATCGACTTCAAGCCCGGCCTGGTACGAAATTGATTATAAAAACCAGGCCCGAAAAAGCCCGAAGTATATAAAGCCAGGCCAGGCCCGATCGGGCTAGTTAGCCTGAAGTCAGAAAGCCCGCTTGGCCCGAAACAAGGTAGATCATTCAGTTCGACGTGAAAAATACATATTTTTTATTTTATCAACATAAAAAAGAAATTAAAGTTCAATACAGCATTTTATTAATGATTTTATGCAGTAGACAGGTAGACACAATAACAAACGGTTCTAATACTCACATGGAACATAGGTTTATGTTATTATTTATTAACTACAGTACATATAAATAGTAAAAATATAATTTAAAAAAAAATAAACAAAAAGAAAAAACCTTAATACCTACTTATTTAAGGGCTGAAAATGTTACTATTGAATTTTAAAAACAATAACTTTGAAACAATATGTGGGTTTAGTTGACTTCGCCTTTTCTCCAAAGTACGACCAGCCAAAGAAAATGTTCGTTCACTTGGAGTCGACGTTGCTGGTATTGACATTGTATTCTGTGCAATTTTTTCCAAGCACGGAAATCTTTTTTGCTCGTTTTTCCAAAACTCTAATATATCAAAATTCGATTCACCAATAATGGGAATTTTATAATTCAAATAGTTATTAAATTCATTTTCGGCAGTTAAACTACTTATTTCCGTGATGTCAGTATCAAAAAACTGACTTACCTTTTCTTGACAAAAATGCGAACTTGTGTTAATATTTTCTGCAAGAACAGAATTATTTTGATACTCTTGTATCTCAGGTGCGGTTTCATTAATATAGGTTTTTACCAAGTTATATACTTCATTTGCTTCAACATCGTCAAGCATTTTGGAAATTTTTTTCATTCGATGGTCTAAAAATGTTGCTACTTTATGAATTAGTTTGACAGATAATTTTTGATTTAATAAATCGCTCAAAGATTGTTTAGATTTTTTATTTCTAAGTTGTCGTTGGGAAAGTATTTAAGTGAGTCTGTTAATTTTTTAAGCCAAGGCAAAACAAGTTGAATAGTAGGTTTATTCCCGAAACTCAATTCATTTGTGGCGTCGTCAAATGGTTGCAATAAATTTATATAATCTTTTAACATTTGAACATCTATGTCTTCAATTCTGTGAAATTCATTCACTACTGATTGCAGCATGTGGAGTAAACTATTCCATCTTGTAGGGACACTTTGTTTTAAACTTTTGGTCAGCTTGTTGTTTAATCCTGATTTTTTTAAAAACATAACCAAGTCTTTACACCTGTTAACAGTTACTGAAAAGACGTGAGTATTACAATTTTTTTTCAGCCAGTTTTCAATTGCTAAATTTAAATTATGAGCAGCACATGCTATTCTATTCAAATCTTTTAAAGCACTAACAACATTAGCACCGTTGTCTGTAACAAATGTTACATGATCACCTGATACAAGTTCTTGAAATTCGATTTCGGTTAAGTTTAAAAAATACTGTATGGTATTAAATAAATTTTCTAATATTTTCACCAGTTTTTTTTGCTTCGTCTACATCTAATGAAATTAAAAAATTCTTTAAAGTAAAATCTGTATCAATAATATGAGCGGTTATGGTAATATAAGAATTTTGTTTGTTAATATCGGTCCAGTAATCCGTTGTAAATGCAATTCCACTTTTCAAAGAATTGGTAAGACAATTTCTTACTTTTTCTTCTAATTTGGTGTATTCTTCGGTTAAGTAATGGTTTCGCAAAGTTTTCCTGCTGGTCAAAACTTCATCAATTTCAAGGGGTCCGTATTTTGCACCCAGTTTAATGAGATCACTTGCAAATTTCTGTATAAAAATAGATTTTTTTAGAAAGATATATATAAAATTAAAAATTATATAGCTCACCTTAAAACCTTTTCCTTCAAAAATACTTAGCGGTCTCAGATCTTCACTTATGAAGTGAATCGCTGCAGTGTTAATTTTTGTTTTGTCATCTGCGTTGACTTTCCTTTTTGCAAAACTGTCTAAGGTGGCAGAACGTCCAGGTCCAGAGACAACCGTATTTGCACTTTTACAAGAAACTGCATGTCGGCCCAAATGTGAACCCCCGGTTTTACTATTGTAAGAAAACACTTTTTTGCAATAATTGCATTTGACACTACCTTTTACGACTTTGCCTTTATATAGAATTTCCGAAAAATGTTTCCACACATCACTTTTACCGCCTTCCTTGGGCCTAAATTTTATTAATTCTGACTTCTGCTCAATCAAAGTAGTTAACACCTTTATATTTGGTATTGGATCAGTCGATTCCATTTTTACTTTAATAATAAAATGATATGATTTTTGACACTTATTATAGCACTTTACAGACTACTTCAGACTTAACAAGTAGCACTGCAAGACTGAAATGAGAACTCTATTATTTTGTGATATTTCTTTCGTAAAATAATACTTTGATTACTGATAGTCGAAAAGGAAATTTAAAACCTCAGGTGCAAACATCGGTAGCACCTAACAAGTAATATTATTTTGAAACAAAATACTTACCAAAATTTATTACTATATTTATGAGTTCAAACATAAACTGTGCTGAATAAGCGGCTTTTAAAATCTATACTACAGATCCAACAGCGTGAGATATTAAAACATTGAAAAAAACCTATTTTGCATTAATTATTCTTGCCAGCTAATGTTTAATTTGTAAATCTAAATAGATATTAATTACATAGGTACTGTACATAACTGGGTGCCTATGTAATTAAAAAAAGTAACAAAAATGATAACAGTAGAATGGTTTTGTTCAAACCTTACAGACGTTTGAGGTTTGTAAAATTTTTGGCTATTTTTTTCCGAATATACATAGTATTTACCAAAAACCTCCAAAAGCGAAAAATTTCATTCAAAAATTGCTTTGTTTCGAGACTAAAAAGCTTTCATATCAATTATACCTACAATAAGCCAGGTTCTCATACGCGATCACGAGAACCACATTTAAATCGATAATACAGCTCTAATCAACAGTAAATTTATAACTATTGTTGTACACCTTGTATACCTTACATCCAAAGCATTATGAAGCAGTAAACTACTAAACCATAAATTTAGTTATGCTAGGAAAACTTTCACGAATCAGGTAATAATATCCAGTTTTAATTCACAGAAGTTATAGAAGGATATTGTACTGCCTTGGGCCCTTGGGTTGGGGTATTATATGGACCATTGGAGCATATTACATATTACATTTTAGTACCCGGTCTTATTTTGCTAGGCAGGCCCGGTCCGATTGGTCAGAACCAGGCCCGGTCCGGTGATTGAATGCTTGGGACACCCGGCCCGGCCCGACCCGACCCGGTTAACCAAAGTTTGGATCGGCCCGGCCCGGCCAGACTGACTCAAGCAAAGTCAGGCCCGGTCCGGCCCGAACCTGGCCGGGCCGGGCCGGGCCTCGGACTTCTGGCCTAAATGCCCACCTCCTACTAGGTGTACGCAATTTTTTTTGGCGACAGCCGTGCCGCAGTTGGTAATACACAGGGTGGTAAGAAAAAACCAGTGAAAATTGTTTTTCTGAGCAGGTGGCTGGGACTTTATATTTGACACCTACTTTCAGTTCTACGCAACTTCTTCAAATAACATTTTTGTCTATTTTGAAAAATAAGGATACTTTATTCTTGAACCATTTTCATATTTTTGAACCTCCCCCATATGCGAAAGAAGATATTTAAATTTTGGCAAGTGCATTCTTAGTTTGAGAAGATAAAAAAACTTTTATCAGAAATAATATTTTCTGATAAATGAATAATACAGAAAATGCATTATACGTGTTCAAATTTATGACCGACACTGTATGTTATATTATATATTATGAATTATTATATATAAAGTCTACACATTACTCTCTTTTTGTGATGTCATAAATAACAAAAGGTAGCATTAAAAACGTGTCATATTAAATTGAAATGAAAAAAAAATTAGATTGCAGATAGTTGACATCGGACATTCGTATTGTCGAATTGGCAGTAACTTGGCACCATTGCTATTTCTCACTAAGTCTTTTTCCATTTATCGTATTGGTGCTCCTTGCAAGCTCTTATCTGACAAAAAGTTAATATTTCAAAGTAATTATTGTCAATTTATTAACAAAAGTTTCTTGTAAAGGAGTATGTAGAAGAGTGGTGATGTGAAAAACTTATAGCTGAACTTACATAATTGTCTTTAATTCACTATTTTGATTTAAATGATAACTTAAATTTTTTCTTCCTCGACATTTTCGTAACTGAATTACTGTAGCTACAGTCTGAAAACACGCTATTTTACAATAGTCCAAGAGCCAGCAATGGGTTTGTTTACAGTATTTTTAACAAGCGTGTAACTGTTATGGAAGGTCCCTTTGAATATACTGAGAAGGAAACCCGAAGTCTGGCAAGCCTGCGGTGGTGGTTTTAGCCCCCTTGCACTTTCGCAGGTGGTAAGTTTAGCCCAGATTCGCATAAATTTGCGTAATAAACTTAACCATTTACAGTAAAATACGGAGAGATTAAAAAAAACTGATCCTCAGCGGGCTGTGGAAATTCAAACGTATGAATATGTTGGTGGCATTGTAAGTCTATGTCAAATTCGAGGTTATTAGGTTAGGTTTTTTGTCAGTTTTGACACAGACTGACGCAAAACTTAACCTGCTAACCTCGAATTTGACATAGACTTACAGTGTCACTCTTCAAGGACGCAAGGGGGCTAACACCACCACCGCAGGCTTGCCAGACTCGGGTTCCCTTCTCAGTATATTCAAAGAGATCTTTCATAACAGTTACATGCTTGTTAAAAATACTGTAAGAAATCCGTTGCTGGCTCTTGGACTACAAGTACAGTCTCATGTTACTACGATGTGTAGCATGTAAAAGATCCCTTGCTAGGGTTGGAACTCCTTAGTCTATGCAAAATTCTAAGTGGGACTAAGGTACCTGGTACTCTGCATGCCTAGACCTTGTCCACAGAGTTGGCAAAAAGAACCTATGAAGGCCTACTTGCTCGACATGAGTCTCCCCACAAATACTACTACTACTACTACTACTACTACAGTCAAGAACTAGTTACTTAGGTCACTCAAAGACTTAAATCGAATACGTCTGATGCATCTTCAATAGTATCTACTGAGGTCAATATTACATATTCTGGTTTTAAATTTGCGAGAATTATTAACTCATCATATTTTCGTTTGCATTCTGACCAAGCCGTTTCTACAAGTATCGATTCTAAATAGGGCATTATTCATACCAAGATATGCTTGACTTCTATCAATCCGACGTTTCTCCTCTTCAAAGAAGTCTCTTAAGATTTTTAAAATAAGATTTTGGACTGCTTGTTATAGCGCGGCATTTTTAGTGTAATTTTTGACAAATGTCGCATTGATAGCATTATAAAATATGCGCTATTTACAGCCGACCTGACCAAACTTTGCAGATTTTTTTTCGCACAGTTCCTTATAGTTAAATTAAGAGAGACAATTATGACGTCACAGAAAAAGGATAATGTGTAGACTTCATCACTAGAATGGCAAAAGAATACTATTTCTCATGATGGATTCCATGTAAAAAAATACAACTATATGGTATACCTAACTTGAATTTCAAAACTTTTGATAAACTGGCTACACCACTGCATTCGTATCAAAAAAGAACGTAAATTGTATAGTGAAATTTTTACCCCAGTAGAAAATGTTATTTCCTTTCATCTTATCCGAACTGACTGAAACAAAAAATCACCAGAACAAGTGATCGTCGTAACTTAAAATAATTAACGACAATTGTCAGTTTGACACTGTCAGTATTTCCATTTTCATTTCAAAATTAAAAGAATTTGGGATGAATAGAAAACACTTATTTAAAAATGTTATAAAATACTACGAAAATGAAGATGGTAATCATCATCGAGCAATTGAAAACCCTTCAAAAGCATTAAAACTTGCAAAGAGTACTTTATACAAATTGAATGATAAAAATGGTGTGAAACGAAGAAAATCAATTATTCAAGAAGACTTGAAGAATAGATTAGGCCTAATTGTAGATGTTCCAAAGGTTGGCTTTGGTAACACTAACGATGGGAATACTAGTAGAGTTCCTGCAGACCCTCAGCTTGCTGCTGAAACTACCGGTTTAAACGTTCAGCACATTTATTGTAGCTATACTGGAAACAATGCATCTGGACACAAAATTGACACGGAGAAGTTTGCTGCTTATGCCATGGACACAGCAAAACTATATATAGAACAATATCCACGGCATCCTACGGCTCCAACAATGCAGACAATTCTTATTCATGGAGCAACTGTAATAGAAAACTGCCTTTTGCCTATTGGACAATTTTCAGAAGAGGCGGAACAAGCACTTCCAGTCTTATTGTTTATCCACATCTAGAAAGTTTTCCTGGGAGTCGTGTAATGTTGATATCTTGAACAGGCTTCTCTTGACATCAGATCCTTTTTTAACTGGAATAAGACCTACCCCAAGAAAAACCACTAAGCCTTTTTTGAAAGAGACTTTAGCACTATGATACCTTTTGAAGCTTCAATTAGAGAAGATGAAAGTGAACCCGAAGAAGTATCATTTTCAAGTGAAGCAGAAGCAAGTTCTGATGGTGAATACCGGGAAACTCCTAATTCTGATGAAAATTATACCAAAATTCAATGTAAATACAAATAAACATAAACTCACAAAATAGCTATTTATGCAACAAGTGCTAAAAGTTGACGTTTATGCACGAGACATGAAAATTATGAAACGAAGCCGAAGGCTGAGTTTCATAAGATGTCTAGTGCATAAACAACTTTTAGCACGTGTTGCATACAATATTTTATCTACGACCTTAATTTTACCGTTATTAATCCATAAATATCGATTTAACAAAGGTTTGCATCTACGACAATTCTAATTTATGTCATAATAAACAGTAGGCCACGCCGCGCGGGCAATTGTTTGGAGGCCAGTACTGTCAAGATCAGTTACGAAATGTAATTATTAATACTCCACATCTGACTGTATTCATTACATAACGCTTTAATTATTTCAAAAACACTTTACCTGTAACACAAGAAGCAACTAGAATAACTTTACAACTTCATTTCCAGTTCGAAATTGTAGTTTTATAACCTCACTTCACTTTTAGCACATGGGCTAAAAGTGAACAGCTGATTTCTTTAACCATGGTAAATTATAAAACGTCACTATTAGTGAAACAAGCTAGCGCTAAAAGGCCTACTTTTAGTAGTGGTCGTAGATAAAGAATATTATTATTATTTTAAAAGTAGCCTATCCTTTCATTAAAAACAAAATAGGTAAACAGTTTTATCATTAAATGGAAATTTGTTCAAATGAGAGCTAATTGCTATAACTTGACTATAAAGAATCTCTTTGCCTGAATTTAATCATCATTATATCTAAATTACAGTTAAAACTATTAAACAGAACTGTTTTTTAATATATTATTTCTTAATTAGTACGAAAATTGAGCATCAAAAATTACCTATTTCGTTATTATTGAGATATTTTCTCCAGAAATATGCTTTCTGTCACCAAAAACTACTTTAATCTTCGTATTACCTACCTCTTAAATTAATGAATCAAAGTATTTTGAAAGCCAAAAAGTACAGATATAATTTTGGCAAACTTTTCGACCCAAATACCCCACTGTGTTGTATTTTTGAGGTTATACAAATGTCAGTAATATATAATTTGTTATGAAAACTGTGATATTTGATGAATTAATAATACACATACATTTAGTAACTAAAATTAGAGATAGGCACTTGTTTTTTCCGCTGGGGTAATATTTCCACTATATATTACTTTAAGGGATGTAGGTAAGATTTACACTACTGAAGACCGTTTGATGCCTGAGTGAGTGAAGCGAACGAGGGTAGCAATGTGCGAGGTAGTGTGAATCTTCCTATTCCTACATCCTGTGTAAAGTAAATCATTTTTTTCACTACCAATGTTTCCTTATGTAAAGTAGAAGGTAATACCTAATGTAAAATTATTACATATTCTAAATTATAGTAGCCTTATAGCGATGTGACGTTTTTTTTACAGTTATAAACGCACTGTGAAAAATTCTTGGAAAAAATGTGTGAATACGATTGCGAGTGCTGTTTTGCGAGCTTTGTGATTATATTCTGATTAAAAATGAATAATAGTATGAGCGATAATGGTTTTTTCGTGTTAACCAAGTGGCAGACATGGCAGCTTGTCAGTGGTAATACATGCGGGATGTAAAGTCATGGAAACCGTAACAATTTTTGTAAATGTTTCCTACATCTCTCAAATCTGACAGTGTACAGATCACTTGCAAAGAAGGTAGGTAGTGAAGAATTAGTACATTACTTTGTTTAATCCTGTTATAGAAACATGTGGTTTCTTCCTAAGATACCAAGCAAGAAACCATTTGTTTTGCTCACACAGATTGTTTTTATGGCAACGGGTGGGCGAAAGTAGTGAGTGAAAGTAATTTTTCGCCCACTGTCACTGCCCAGAATAAAATACAACATTTTTAACATTTTAACTTTATTTGAACACTAACTACATTATTGTTTAATTATTTGTATAGAAATTAACCACACAATTCTGGAAAACTGGGTTACTTCCATTAAAAATGCCAGAAGTGGAAAATTGATGTGCTTCAACGATTCCCGTTCCTGCAGTACCTTCTGTCACGGAATTTTCTGTTGCCTCAACTTGAATAGGTTGACCACTTCTCAATTAGGCCGTTAAAATAGGCTACAACAACAGTTTCAGTTATCACTTGTACCTTTTTTGCCTTCATCCATTCACGAAATTTTTCCATTTCTTTCATGTATCTTCCCTTTGACTTTTCTGGCTACAAATGAAATGTAGCGGCATCAGCAGCTTTTTGGACGTCGTCGGGCACAACAAATTCTTCAGTTTGCTCCATTTTTGTAGCAATTTAATAAGGCAAATTCAGGAAACTGAACCACGCGTCAAAATATTGACAATTTAAATTTTGGTTATTAACAAACCATAGCAACGTAACAACACAACCTGCCTACGTTTTTTATACTGAATAATTTTTGTTTGTCATATCAAAATTGTATTTGCAGAAATTTTTTAGATATTATAAGTGCAGGATTAAACAAAACGCTATACAGCACTCGTAGAGAAACCGTTTCGCTCACTTATTTGCCTTTGCACACTCGCCTGGCGGCTCGTGTGCAAAACTGGCAAATGCGTGAGCGAAATTCTCAGTTTCTCCACTTGTACTGTAATATACTATTACAAGGGATGTAGGTAAGATTTACACTACCGAGGACCGTTTGATGCCTGAGTGAGCACAGCAAACGAGGGAAGCAAGGTGCAAGGTAGTGTAAATCTTCCTGCACCCTGTGTAAAGTAAGTACATAATTTTTTTCCCAGCCGGTTAGAATAGTAAGCATTGCTCACCTCATCTGAGGTAAGAAAGTTCGTTTTTCTCACCTAGGTAAGAAAGTAAATCATGCAATTTTTATGAAGAGACTGTACCGCATGTTAGCTGACTGCTGACGTGTGCTGATTCTGACAGCTGACATATTGATAGTTGACGGATAATTGACTTTATGACTTGTGTTACAGTCTGTTTATACGAGGAATTAGGAATGCATTCTGTGAGTGTTCACATCCTTTTGATGCAGGTAAGTACAAAACCTTAAATGGCCGCGTGAGTGGCTTTTCATTCGAAAGAATTAAATTAACATCTCGCGCATGCGTACTCAATACAGGAGAGGCTAAAAATCATCGTGCGCGCCCGCGCTTTATTTTTTAATCCAACCAAAACTACTTTGACAGTTTGACCTCAGTGTACATAACCTCAAAAAGTATAAATAGTAAAGCGATTTTTTAACGACAACATTTTTAAGTTTTCAGAGTTACTTATGAATAAAACTGTTTAGAAACATTTTGAGCAGCATAAAATCGGAAAACATGCTGGATATTTTGCAGGATATTGTCACCTTTAACAACTTTAACAGTCTGTTGAATTATTTTTATAGTGTAAAATTTTGCTCCACTGAGGCCGGCTGGGAAAAAAATAGTATTCAAACTTCGTTAAGAAAGTGCTCTTGCATACCTTGCGCAATTACAAACCTCGCCTTCGGCTCGGTTTATAAACTTTGCGCTCGGTATGCAAGACTGCACTTTCTTACCTTGGTTTGAAATATACTATTTTTCACTGCCAATATTTCCTTATGTAAAATAAATGGTAATAGCGTAAAATTATGACGTTTTCTAAATTATAGTAGCCTATGTCGGAGCTTGGGGCGTTTTTACAGTGCTGTGATATTTTGTTTGACAGTTATAGACGCACTGTGAAAAATGCGTGAAACCGATTGCGAGTTGCTGTTTTGTGAGCTTTGTGATTATATTCTGATTAAAAATGGATAACAGTACGAGCGATAATGGTTTTTGCTTGTATTCTGATTAATAGTATTGAGAGATAAAAAAAAACGGTTCCTCAGCGGGCTGTGGAAATTCAACGTATGAATAATATGTTGGTGACACTATACGTCAATGTCAAATTGGAGGTTAGCAGGTTAGGATTTGTGTCAGTCAGTGTCAAAACTGACGGAAAACCTAACCTGATAACCTCGAATTTGACATTGACGTACAGTGTCACCAACATATTATTAATACGTTGAATTTCCACAGCCCGCTGAGAAACAGTTTTTTTTTGGATCTCTCGATATATTATTATACAAGCATATAATGGATGCTATTATTATACGAGGATGGTTTTTAAATAACGAGCGAGCGAAGCGAGCGAGTTTTTTAAGCCATCTGAGTGTAATAATAGCTACTTTATGCGAGTGAAATACGCTATTTTATTTACAACTACTTTATTTTAACCTTCATTTCATTAAATTTTTGTATGCGATATAAGTTTTCTTCGACTTTTCTGGGAGTAAATTTTGTGTAGCTTGTTTGGCGGCTTCGCGTAGTTCAGGTGGAGTACAACACAGTTCATCACTATTGTCGCTATCGTCTTCCATTTTAGGTTTTAGACGAAAGAAGTGACAATTATTATTTTCAAACTGACAGACTGATAACTGTCAACTCGAAGAAGCAGTTTATGGCTTGTTTGATTATATGCACATCAATCCGTATTATCGATGTAATTATGAGATATAAACGAGCGATAATGGTTTTCTTCATGTTAATCAAATGGCAAACATGACGTCTCGTCAGTTATAGTAAATGCGGGATGTAAGTAATTCACTTCTCTAGGGAAGTAAGTACATTGTCATGGAAACTGTAACAATTTTTGTAAATGTTTCTTACACCCCTCAAATCAGTGTAAGGTTCAATTGCAAGGAAGGTAGTGAAAAAAATTACTTTTCTCTATTTTTATAAATACGTGACATATAGCCTCAAAGACAAAGTCGAAAAATAAAATTTTTGTTTATAACTGGAAAACAAAAGATGGTAGCCCATTGTAGTTTCCACCATTAGGCTTTTCTAAAAAAAAAAAAAGATCGAGGATGGAGAGGGGGGTCCATTTTTCCATATCTCCTATAAATAGTTATCGAAATCCCCTATGAAAACATCGAAATTTACCCACCCTGTACATTAATGAAATTTTCCAGCTGCTGATCATGTAAGTCAGTGATACAGCCTTAGTAATAAAACGTGTAAGTCGGTGATTATATTTGTTTGCTGCTTTCCCTTGACAACGGAACTTAATACTATTTCCTAGGATAATAAAGTTAACAACGAAAGATGCCGACTTCGACGTTTTGTTTATAATTGCAAGTGTTTATGTGACACTCACAGCTAACACGATCCACGAAAATTAATCCTGGTGACAGGTGACAATCGAAACGATTTTTTCAAAAATCTTGGAAAATTTCGATAAGCAGCGGGAAAAATATAATAAGATAACTCGGAATGTATCGCCTATTACAATTTTCGGCAGGCAACAAGCCGCGGCTTTGCCTTGGCTTGTACTTGCCTACCTCAAATGTTAATAGGTCTTTATATTCCTTGTTACTTAAATAGCTATTTGGAAATCAAAGGCCACTCTGTGTTTTTATATTTACTGAACAGAATATTATTACATTGTCTGTCTGTTTTCACATGATTCAAAGCAGGCTGTGCGACTGTTTTTTTTTAACAGTGTATATATTGAGTTATCAACTAAATATGTAATTTCTCCAAAATTTAAGGTTTACATTTTCGTATAATTTTCGTTTGTATAAGAGTTTGTAATTTTTTTTATTTACCTTTGAAAGCATTTCATTTCCTACAATGTTTTTTTTTACATTTTGCATTCAAGTTAGTGAAGTGACTGCGATAGTGTCAGTGTCAACTTCTGTAGTAACAAAGAAGTTTAACCTAAAATTTTGGTTAAATGTCAAGTTTAGTTGGTAACTCAATCTGTACGCTAGCCGGGGTCGGCAGCTCAGTGGTAAGCATCCTGGCTACTGATCGTAGGGTCGCCAGTTCGATTCCCGGTCCCGGTAAGGTTTTCAAAAATAAAAAAATGCAGATGAAAGCCTCTACAGAATGCCATCATTCGGAAGTGATGTAAAGCCGTGAGCCCCATGTTACTACGATGTGTAGCATGTAAAAGATCCCTTGATAGGGTTGGAACTCCTTAGTCTCGGCAAAATTCTAAGTAGGACTTTGACCATATGACCATAGCAGTCTGTGTCTAAGGTACCTGGTACTCTGCATGCCTAGACCTTGTCCATTAACAAACAAACAAACAACAAACAATCTGTACGCTGTTAAGAATCATTCTCCCGGCCTGCAAAAATCATGTGAAAATCAGACAGACTATTTTATTTTTGTGCTTGATGATTCAGAGCATTTGCGTCTTTTAACAGTGCAGGTAGTTCGTTAATAGTAATTAACGTATTTAGAGGGGTAACTCAGTCTTAACATTCGAGCGTATTTTTACCACTCGAGCGAGCGCAGCGAAGCAAGAGTGGTAATTTATGTGAGAAATGTTAAGACAGTTACCCCTCGAAATGCGTTCATTAGTTTATTGTTCATTGAGGCAACAATTTTGAATCAATAATAATTACTAAAAATTGCTAAATCGAAATCGGACTACCATGAATATGTGTGATGTTGCTATAGTGCATGCATGTTAAGTGAGTGGATGCATGTTAAATGTATCTTAACATTCGAGGACGCGAGTGCGTGCATGTTAAATGAGTGGATGCATGTTAAATGTATCTTAACATTCGAGGACGCGATCATGTTAAACACTGTTTAACATTTCAATGAACAATAAAAAGACAAAAAACACTAGTAATATCAAAAATCTGTTACAACTATCAATGTGTTATTGATTTATCCTAAGAATGTTTATTTAAACATAATTGTTTAATTTAGCTGTACAGAAAAGTCATAAAATTTGTAGACATTAATTTATCTCATTATATGTAAAAACTCCGGGCGCTTCGTTCCACATGTAAGTACAGTCGTGTGCAAATAAATCTGGGACAGTGTTTTTTTCACATGCAGATTCAGTTAAGAATTGAAGAATATCTCCATGGATTTCCTGCTATCAGAAAGAGTTACATTAAACTTTAACAGGTACTGAAATCCGTAACTCTCTCTGATAAGAGGAAATCCATGAAAATATTCTTCAAAATCTTAACTGAATCTGCATGTGAAAAAAACACTGTCCCAGATTTATTTGCACACGACTGTACTATGTAAAAATACAGGGAAAACTCCAGTATAGCCCACTGGTACATTTTGACATTAACGGAATATGCGCATAAAGGAACTGTTATGTCAGTGGTGAAACTGGGTTTTAAGCAATGGATAACAGAAATACTCATCGTGAAATTCATGATATTCGTTGTAGAAGTTATTATTTATGCTAAAGATATGACAGGTATTTCAAAATAAAGAGAATACAAAATATTGTACTCTGGTCGAACCGTTTTTAAAGATATATGGTAATTTACTAAAATTTAGATGGATATATACTTCAGAATAGGTAATTGTTCGGAAGCTGATTCAGAAGAGGAATACAACTCGTCTTCTGATTATGTATCAGATTCTTCCAAACTGATCATACGATGACTTTTCGCACACAATAGTTTTCTTCCATTCAAAATTTTGTACTTGTAACCCATTTTTCTAAATGACTCCCAGTATAATTAAGTTGCTCCCTTGCATATTGTAATATATATATCCAAAGTCAACATTTTTTGATAAAATCCCAAATTTTCTTCTTAATGTCTTCCCTGAAACTAAAGTATGATCAAACATTATTTTCTTCTAGCATGGCTGCGGAATAGTTCCTAATTCATGAATGCAACTAGGTTTATACTTAAATGTCAAATTTGACACTTTTTTAAGGGGATCAAATATAATGTACACCAAATTAAACCATACATCCCTAGCGCTGTCCACCAAAAAACTTAATGAACATCAAAAAATCTTAATGGAACCCAAATTATTATACTTCAGAAAATGAGAACAGCACCACTAAAATAGCTATGTTGCGTATTGTTTTATCATTGCTTACATTTTAAATTCCATATGTCTATCAATTTTACTAAATGTTCACCAAATTTAGAACGCTCAAGTTACGCGTCCGTGCTGCACATAATAAATATTCGCGCTATCCATTTATATTTAGTCTTTCTCGAAAAAACTACTTGTGCGTCAAATAATTATTCTGTTACTCCAAAAATAAAATAAGCTCGAGCATCTCTCCTTGTCGCTTCCAGACAAACTTCTTGCAGGCTTCAGCTTGCAGCTGCACACTGTGTTTGGTAGCTTTTACAGTGAGTGTAACCAGTGTATTGCCGTATGAAAAAACTTAATAAGTTTAATTTTCAATTTTGTTTTGTGAAATTTGCTTTAGATTTTTATATATATACTAGCGGACCCGACAGACGTTGTCCTGCCCGCTGCCTGCTATCAGTGGGTTCAGCAAACGTTTTTTCGGTTTTTTTCATTTTAAAAAATATTGGGGGGTGGTGGGGACGGGGGTGAAATTTTGGGGAACTCGACAGACGTTGTTCTGCCCGCTGCCTGCTATTAGCGAGTTCAGAAAACGTTTTTTCGATATTCGAATTTTCGATTTTTTTAATTTTAAAAAATATTGGGGGGTGGTGAAATTTTGGGGTTATATGTTTTGATATGCCAGAAATCTTTAAAAAATTAAAAAAGCAATTTCGTCAATTTTTTTTAAATTGCCTAGAACCCGATTGCAGCGCCACTTACCGGGTCCAATTGTAAATCTAAACCATCCAGGGACCCACTTAAACACAAAAAATTTCATCAAAATCGGTCCAGCCGTTGAGGAGGAGTTCAGTTACATACAGACGTACAGAAGAATATTATATATATAAAGATATTGATTTATTTCCAAGAATTCTTCAGACTTATTTCTATGTCCTCATTAATAAACAAGACCTAATAAAACACGATAGATTTTTCTTATAAGTGATATTTAGGCCAACAAGAAATATAAATCTGGGAATACTTTTGAAATTGAATGTGGTATAAACTATAGTAAACATTGTGTATTTTTGCCAAAGAAATAGAGTTTTTTAAATGCAAAATAATATAAGACGCTGACGAAAATTAAATATCTGGGTATCATGTTAGAATTAAATGCGGAATAAAATTTGGTGAACATTTAGCATTTTTAGCCAACAAAAGTTATTTTTAGGAACAAATAATATAAGAGACTAGCATGATGTCAATTTTTGGTTATCGCTCTAAGATTATGTATTTTCTTAATTTTGGTGAGCATTTAGTATTTTTGGGAAACGAAAGTATTTTTTTGTACGAAAAGGTTGAGTAAATTTGGTAGACTGTTAAATACCACCCTTTTTTAAGTATCATATTCGATGTTCACTGAAGCTCGATCTGCTCACGCTCCGCTGCAAGATGTACTTAACAAACGCACCTTTATAGTTGCATTCATAAATTAGGAACTATTCCATAGCTATACTAGAGGCAAATAATTTTTGATCATACTGTAATAACTCCATAGTTGCAGATTCTTTTTCCTTATTCATACTTGTGCTGTAGTTGTAAATTTGGTACATTTAAAATGATAAAACACAGTTGCATTTGAAATCTAGCATTTTAAAATTGTTAGAAAATTTATATCTGTTTAATTCTTAATAGTTACATCAATGCTAACACAGCTTTTTTTTGGCATTTTATTATGGGTTAGTGATCTTTACCGAAGTCAACTTGACAATACCGGTGACCTTGCTTTTGACATTAGGTATATTTTGTTTGTTTGTATGTTATGGACACGGTCTAGGCATGCGGAGTAACAGGTGCCATAGATATCAACTATTATGGTCATATGGTCAAAGTCCCACTTAGAATTTTGCCGAGACTAATTAGTTCCAACCCTAGCAAGGGATCTTTTACATGCTACACATCGTAGTAACATGGCACCAACGGCTTTACACGACTTTCCAATGATGACATTCTGTGACTCTTAGATGAGTAGCTAATATGCTTAACCACTGAGTTACCAAGTCCGATTAGGTATATTTTGGAACTAAACTGTTGTATACTGCTAAAATAATATAAATGCAAAGCCCACCCTGGATCACAAAGCAGAAAAATATAGATACCTAATGGCAAATGCCCCACCGAACCATTCTGGTTTCTAAAGGTGCATTTTTTGTATCGACTACGTAGTCCAAAAAGTTTAAGATACTTTTCGGTTTATAAATAATTCCTGCACAAAGTTCATTTTCTCTGATTGTACTAAACACATTTTCGGTGCTATGGAAGTGACGTTTAACCTACTTATATTTATTGTGAATCATTTGTGTAAATTGAAAACTAAAAATTTCTTTTCATAATTAAACACCTTAAACAACAAGTATGAAATAAAATTATGTATGTATCCTGAACGAAGCAGCTTTTAGGTACCAGCAAGTAATTATGGCTTCGGCCTCAGCCGTAAACCAACATAAAGCTTTACTTTTTGTTCTAAATAAATAAATAACTATTTTAAACATGTTGCAGCCATCTTGACAATATAAAGAATAATAAGAAAGTTATTACTTAAATTTTGAGATAAAGTATATAATGCCGAAATATTTGTGTTCTAGTCATAGACTAATAACAAACCATAAAAAATTAATGTTTTTTTAGACTAGCAAGTACATACTTTAATTGTCTACAAGAATAGCTCATATTTTCTCGCATTTAGTTGAATCTTGGTCTTTGCCGAGATTCCGCATGCTGTATATTCTTGTCTCGGGACACAATTATACCAGTATTTTAATCTACAATATTGGGTGTAACCATTTCTAAGGTTGTATTTTAACTCCAGTCTAACTAGATGGATAAAAATTAATTTAAACGATAGAACCTGATCTTTATGTATCCCGTTCTTAAGTACTCGTGCTTCATGCAGCAAACTCACAACATTCAATTTTAAAATAAACGGACATTCTTAAATGTTATGCAACTGCACATAAAGCTCAGCAATAAAAACAATAAACAACTGAAAAGTCATTACAACCATGCAATGAACAACCAGAAGTTGACCGTTATAATTTAAAAATATCGAAAATTGGTATGCATGATACTTAGCTTAAAGTTAACAAAAGTCCATAAATATAGCAAGATTAGAAATATAGGTCATCTCAACAGCCGCAAAATTCGTGCCCACTGACAATAAATTCGTTGCAGTCCCAGCTTGTTAGCTAAAAGGTGGAGGTTCGATTGTTTGAACATTTCAGGATGTGCATTTTTGAACTGCACCCACCATTAAACACGTGGTTTCAGGTTATTTGGTTTTCCCGCTGACTAAAAGAGACGAGAAATTTGAGTTCAAAATTGAATTTATTAGTACTCTGTAAGGTTTAAATTTCCCGCCATTTTCGTGCCCATTGCATAGTGGAAGTATATGGAATGACCTATATTTCCAAGCTTGCTATATTTACGCAGTTTGAAAGTTAACTAAGTAAAAGTAAATCCCTTACTTGGATTCATCGGTGACAAAGTTCTTGTATATTTCGAACGCGTTTTTCCCACGAATTTGCTGGTGCGCAGCACGCAACGTTCCAAGTGCAAACGGCTCCATATGCGTGGGAATCACTGAGCCACAACGCCTGAAATGGAGTTTTTCGCGTTTCGTAATGTTCACAGTTAACCAGATGTAAATTGTTGCACAACACTGGCCACCTGCACGACACACGTCTTTCTATAATGCACGGTCTAAGATTACACCGTGCTATAATGGAAGCAATGTGTGGTTGTCGTTGTTCTTCTTCCTTGTTCTGACTTCCTGCGTGGTGTCTGGCGTCGTGGCGTGTGCGCAGTGTTGCCAGGTCAAAATTCTAAAAGTCACTAGCATGCGGTGGAAAAAATCACTAGATTGACAAAAATTTCACTAGATTAATTTAAACGTGAAGAAAGGTGGAAATTAAAAAACAAAATTATAGATTTCACAACAACTATAAAAAATCAACAAAAACACGAACAAGATAAAGTGTTTAAAAATATAATAAAAAGTATAAATGAATAACACACTACACCTACAATAATTAATACAATATGTAATTTAATCATACATTTTGTTATTATGATTTTTTATTATTGCATCTGTAATAACAAAATCATAACAAGTTTTCTGGCAAAATTAAGTTTTTAGAATGAAGAATTCCAGTCAAAGTGTTAGTACTTCATCTATTTCTTGGTTTTGTTTTATTTAAATTAACTGAACTCAAAACCTTTTCAACGCAGGCGCTACTATGGGGAAGAACAAAAAAATACTCATAAACTAAGAAAGTTCGGGATATAACAAATTACCGTGGGCTTTTTTACAATTAAAAATTTCTTTCCAAAATTCTAAATTTTCCATTTCAAAATTAATGGCAGAATATTTTAGCGATCGAATTTCTCGATCTAAAGCATTGACATCCGTTATTAGGTTAGGAAAATTTAATGATTTAAGAATAACAGCTTCACGGGAGAGAAATCTTTTGAAAATTTGATGCGCTGCTTCGGTGTAAAAATGTTAACAAACGGAAATAATGTTTTGCACTATCTGTTAAACTATTATTTGCTAGCGCTACTGCGATATTTGGACCTAAGTACAAGTGCTCAATTAAAACATAATATTCCGGATTTTTATACTGTAATTTGCTTAAATCCGTGTTTTTAAATACTCTGGTTTGGTGTAATAACTCAACGATAATTTAAAAGCAGTTGCCATTCTTGGATAAAGTAAGTGAATCTTTGGAGCTTCAGCTTGTAATTCTAAATTTATATCATTAAATTACCGGAAAATCCACTTGAGTTCCAGTGGTCACAGTACTCACAGCACACTTCGAACGTTGATAATTTTTTTGCGTTCTACCGAAAGTAAAAATGCAAATGTGAACAATTCCCTTTCGGAGTTCTGTTTATAGCCTCGGGCACTTTGTTTTGAACTAGGGAAATGCCTATTTTCTGTTGAGTAATTCATGGAATTTACTTACCTTCGCATTTCATATAGCCCCTCTATTTACAAATAGTAGCGACATCGTGGGGCAAACCTGATGCAAACATGAAAATACAAAAAGTTACTAAACGGTAAATTTCAGTGTAAACAGTGAAAAAATAACAGATCTGAATACCTGAAATCCTTTTCTGCTACTATTTTTACACTTATCGACACAACACCCTGGCATTTCCACGTCCTCGACTTCGAATTAGCCCCCGAAGAGAAAAATGAATAAAAACACGACAACTGTCAATGTCACATTTTAATTAATTATGCAACTTCCTAGGCGATTTTTAAATATGCTAGGGACTTAAGAGATACCAACGTGATTTTGCCCCAGCGGCAACATCAAAGGGTGTCGCTACTATTTGTAAATAAAGGGACTCTAGCATTTCATAGAGACCCTGTATAAAAAGTAAGATAAGAGATGGGACAAGTGGAACCAGTTTCCAAAGATACATTGATTAATTGCTATGTTTTTGACAGAATGTTTCAAGATGTTGCCATTGCCAAATTGACATTAACCTAAAAGGACACATTTCTAAATGTCAAATAAATTGCTTCTGATATTCATAAAGTAGGATAGATTTTGCGGATTGTTTCTAGTTATTAATTACCTATCTACATTTCATTACAGTTTCTTTCTAAGTCAAATGCTCAAATTTAAAATGAATACTAAAACTGGTGCGAAAGAATGGCACTACACTGGATGAAGTGCAAGCTAGCTAGTTCACATAGGTAAATTTCTCGTAAAATTTCGCATTGACTTTGAAAAAACCTGTAATAAGTGAAAAACTTTTTACCCTACAATAATACCTAATAGTTCAGAAGTTTAACACAAAATGAAATATGAGCATTTAGCTTCAGTAATAGTTATGTGTCTTTTAATGTCATTCCACTCAGATGGTAATAACTTTTTTGTTGTGTTTTAAATTTCCCGTTTATTTCCAGTATACTTTATTGTTGAAGAATTTGAAAGTACAGAGCCACACATAAATTCCTTCTATTTTGCTGAACATTTTTATATTGATCTTCTGAATATGTTTCACTATCACAGCTGTACAAGTGGAATGATGATTGCGCTGCGTTATATTTTAGTTTCCTAATTGGGATTTTGTCAGTGTATAGTTAAGAACTACCTAGTCTTACGTCAAATTCTCTTCACTTCAAGTTCTTAATAACATACCTTTCTATCAATATTCACATAACAGCGTCGTTTTATAGAAACCTAAGCACAGTTTCTTACATCCAACTGCTAAACAGCCAATCATTCATGTTAAATGTATGAACAATGAAGCAAAAGAACCTGATTTATCTATCACACAAAGGAAGTGTCACTTGTCACAGCAGAAATTAGAAATGTCAAATGGCATTAATCATTTCAGCCATGGAAAATGGTTCCAACCAATTTGCATTGATCATCTGTATTTCCCGTCTCTAATCTTAATATACAGGGTCTCTAGCATTTCAAATCTCAGGCTGCCATCTGTCCGCCACAGCGAAAACTAATTTCTAAGATTGGAATAATAATAGTAGGTAGTAATTTGCAACAACGGCGAAAGGGGCGAAGGAATTTTTGCTTTATTATTTGTTTTTTTAATAAAATAGACTGGAAAAAATCACTAGATAATTCTCTTTTGGCAAAAGTTATCACTAAATCACTAGATCGACTAAAAATCACTAGATCTAATGAAATTTCACTAGACCTGGCAACACTGCGTCTGCGTCTGGTCAGTCTGGTGTGGTATGCTGGTATGATTCGTTCTTGTCTTTGGCAGCGCTGCCGGTCACCAATTGGTCAAATACACATAACACTTGCCGACAGTGTTGCCAGACATACAATGAAAGTAGCGGTAGAATTATAATTTAAAAATCTGGTGTGATACTCACACAACTTCCTTTTACAGTGATCTTATAATTAGTCGGTAATCTTGTATTGTACGACGCCACCGATGAACTACTGTTTCTAGAGTCAGTAATCTTGGAGGGATGCGCGAACAGCTGATCATTTAGATTAAAAGTACCTTAAAACGTTGCCAGACCTTTATAGTTTGGTTTCAAGGCTTCACAGCGTTTGGTGCCAAATGATTTTTAGTTTGCTTTTAATCGTGAACAATCGTTAAACAAAGGACATATCTACCTAACAGCCTTCACAACGAAGGAAATTATGTATTAATCCTTGCTTCGCCAACCGTTCAATGGTTCAATACATTTTAGTTTGACCCTAACCGCAACACCTGCAAGAATCACGAATATGGTTTAGTGTCAAAATGTTCCCTTCATTCACAAACAGTTGGAGCTAGAACACCTCTATTCGACATTGATGTTAGGACCACGTTAAACATGCAAACTAAAACGAATTAGGCCCCAAATTGCTGTAGAAGTAAACAAACAAAGGTCTGGCAACAGTGTAAGGTATTTGACTTGTTAGCGGTCCCTCCCTCCAAGATTACTGACTCTAGGAACAGTAGTTCATCGGTGGCGTCGTACAATACAAGATTACCATTAGTCAAAAATTTCATTTTTAATTTCTAAGCATTTGTCAAAAATTTTCAAAAATTACAAATTCTATAAAAACGGTACAAAATAGAGCGTTAGTTGAAGAGACAAATTTTCTCTAAAATCTTAAGCTGAATTCAAAAATGTAATAATATACCGGGTGTTCTATTTAAAATAGGAGTTAATAAAAAAAAATGAAAAAAAAACCAAGAAAAGCCCACTTTAGAAGCATTCAACTGGAAAATGACCTAGCTCACATCAATACACATTAAAAATGTAATAAAAATGTAGTTTGAAAAAAAATCGAAAAAACTGAAAAATGACAAGAGTAAACACCTACTTCCGGTTATGCAATTTTCTTCAAAAGCTTGCTGTCTCATTTAGGTACATACTACACAAAACTTATATATGAAGTTTCAACCCCATACCTCTTTTCATTTTGGAGATATTCTGTTCACAGGCACACACACAGACAGACAGACAGACCAATGAAAAAAATATGTTTTTTGGGATCAGGGGACTTTAAAACGTGAAGATCTGTTGAAAACTCAATTTCGAATTTTTGGGGTGAATCCAATACTTCCTTTATAGTAAAAGGAAGTAAAAAAGCGGTAGTAGGAGAGCTGGTGACATTTTTTTAGTGATCATTTAGTTAAGGCCTATTTTTTGAGTGAATGTTGCTGGAGACATGTATAATGGTCATCTGTAAGAATTGTCCTTAATAGCGGTATCGGAGGGAGGCAGAACACCCCCAATTTTCACTGTAAGTATATGTCAAATTCGAGGTTAGCAGGTTAGGTTTTGCGTCAGTCTGTGTTAAAAATGACGGAAAACCTAACCTGCTAACATCGAATTTTACATAGACTTACATTAAAAAGGAGATTTGAACCTAGAAACGGTACAAAGGGGGGGAGGGGGGCAACAATACAAATAAAACCCAAAGGACACAAAAATTAGTACTTATTTTTAAATTGTAAAACAAGTTGTATTTAACATTTTCTTTTACAATGCCAATGACATTAGGTACAGTCCATTTTTTTAAAATCAGCTGTCAGTGTCAAAACTTTATAAAAAACCAGACTGTGTTACCCTAAATTCTGTACTTACCGACCAACTGTATAACAGTTTCCCCATGTCAAAACTGAGGTTGTCTGTCTAACGTAATTGAAATGTCGAAGGTGCATGACCTTGATCGGCTCGACGCTGCCAACCTACATTGTGAAATGCACTATTTGCTACTTTCAATTCCTCATACCAACTTGACAACACTTTGACAGCTGATTTTAAAAAAATAGACTTTAAGTACAGTCGCGGAATTAAAAATCCGAGCATTTAAAATGATTCAGTGTATATCTTACTTTAATTTACTTATCACGTTACCTGGTGAAATTAGTCAAAGTCAAAATAATTTAGTATTTGAACCTTTTCCAACTCATGGAATTGCCATGTTCCGTACAATTTTAGGCAACCTGTATAATTATGGCCCCATCGGTGTTTTGGGCAGGAACTGTTCTCAGTCCAGCTATTTTTTTTATTCTACATTTTTATAAAGTTCGAATAGAGCACCTTTACTTACCAATCAATTATACTGGTTAGATAAGCTTTATAATATTTCTAAATGAGGCTATAATTACCCGTTTAAATACCCATTTTGGGTATTTACCCAGGTAAATATCCCGGGTATTTACCCCTAAAAATAAATACCCCGGTAATTTATATCACTAAACACTCATGTAATTTTTGCAACGCCGCAAACCATCTCTGTATCATTTTAAATTCACATTATTGTATTGACGTTACCAAATCAAATCTGTCAGCTACATAAATTAAGGTGCGCTTGCCATTCCGATCATCAATTATGAATAAAACATTAAACGTAACCCTTTTGATTCTGCCTTATCTAATGCTAACCTTTTTCAATCAAATTATAGTTACTGTTAATCATATCACGTGCATTTTTTAGTGTAAAATACTGACTATATCTTGCAATAAACAAAATATTAATTCTGTGCTCATTTTGAATTATTCTTTCATTTTCGTGTTAGTTAGGCAACCAGAATTGCTATGGGCATTAAACCATTGCATAATATGCACCACCTTCGTATCTATAATTTTTATATACCTAAGCAAATTTTATGTATCTCATACTGATGTTGGAAATATTGTCGACCCCGTGTCCTTGCTAAAGTCAAGAACTCCAGACTAGCGATTCTATAATTAAGGACACCAATTTCTAAACCGCCATCTTCCACTTCAGATTTAAGACTAAAAAAATCTGAACTATTTTCTGTTCTAAAGTTTAAAACTCATACAGAACTATTGAAAAGAGAAATGTAAAGCTTTCATGATATCAAAAGCTCTTGTAAAAACTACAAGATTGCTTAGCAATAAAATCAAAAGCATAAGAAGTTAACATATTCAAGCCGAAAGCTAACAAAATATCCATCACAGATATCAGAGAACACTTTAGATCGTAACTTAATCAAATCTAAAAATATCACGACAAAGATGATGCTATTCTTCTTAACATGGAATATCGGCTTAGACCGCGTAGTATTTGTATATGAACACCCAGCATTTTCTGGCTTAATGTGCCTTGCATCTTGTGAAGTCGAGCAAAACCCCGCGCGATGGTTATGCTCTTTGGTGGCTCGTGTTGTTCGAGTATCTTGAGAACGAGGATACGTAGGCAGATTTGGCCGTTTTGCTGTTTGTGCATCCATATTCACTAACGTTTCGCAAGACTTTGCAGCTTGCATCATCAGAGTGAAAGTCGCACTAAGAACCGAAGGTCGGTGTGGAGCTATTTATAGTCCTCCGTGCCTCTTAGTGCGACTTTCACTCTGATGATGCAAGCTGCAAAGTCTTGCGAAACGTTAGTGAATATGGATGCACAAACAGCAAAACAGCCAAATCTGCCTAAGTATCCTCGTTCTCAAGATACTCGAACAACACGAGCCACCAAAGAGCATAACCATCGCGCGGGGTTTTGCTCGACTTCACAATATGCAAGGCACATTAAGCCAGAAAATGCTGGGTGTTCATATACAAATACTACGCGGTCTAAGCCGATATTCCATGTTAAGAAGAATAATTCGAGTAACCGCAAAAGCCTCAAACAGTATAAAAGATGATGCTCTGCTTGCTAAATTTGGGGCTTTTCAAGTTGTGAAAATCTTTCGGACTTTTTTTATCAATACCTTAAGTATCTTCTTCAATAATGACAAAATCAATTTCCCATTGACTTTTTTAAAAAGCATATAGCCTCACCACAACTCCTAACATATTTCCCACAGCTTCAAAATGTGGATGAGAATATTTCTTCCCAGCAAGCATAAAATGTTCGTTTTCCTAGATTCTTAAAAGTAAATACTAATACATAGATCAATTTTTTTACCTTAAATTATTGCATATTTAATTTCAGTTAAGTGCACTGTTACTTAATACCAATCAAATACTACTTACTAGTGCGTGGTGTTAGGTTTGCAAGAGTGGGTCGTCATAGCCATTGATGGACAAACTGCAGCACCTACAGTTATGTTTTTAACAGGCAATACGTCAATATTTGGTATTTTTATTCTACTCCAATGCAACTGAACAATGTGCTTAATTAATACACCTCCTATTTTGTCCGTCAGCTCCTTGTTACTTTTATTTGCATATGCCGGCCACTTCTTTAGGTGATCAAAAAAATCCGTCTTTAAGTTCAAGTAAATTACGAAAATCTCAGCTGCCTACATAGAATACAAAATTATTAAGTATTTCTTTATCATAAAAACATACTCACCGTTGCAAATACCTCTAAGGTCTTGTTGTCAAATTTCTCGATAATGGTAGGCAAGCTAAACATGTAAGGATAATTGTCATCACTGTTTCCATAATTGTTGATGACTTCATTTTCAAAATCTACATTTTTCATAGACAATCCCGTTTGGAGCACTTTAAATAAAATTTGCAAAGACATTGGACAAAACCCCTTTATATCCAAAATCTTTGCCTGGACGGCAATGCATTCCCACTGGTGTCCATTGTTCCAGGCTGTATCACGACACTCCTCCGAACAGTATAGATGTGCTACGCAACCTTTATTGCACCTTCAAAAATGTTATGGTTGTCAGCAACTGAATTTAAGAATTTATTATTAAAATATAGAAAGAAGTAACTTACGGAACACAACTAGCTGCTGGCTTGAGACAATTATGACAATGAATAGGAAATATTTCGTTATCATAGTAATATACAAAAGCATATGCTTTTTCGACAAATAGAACGTCACCTGGTGCAATCTCCTTTTTGGCTACTACACGGGCACCTCCGCATTTGGTGTGTCTGTAACGAGTTTTTAATATCTAATAGTACTGCAGTAGATCATGACAAAGATACAAAACTTTATTGAAGTTTCAATTATTAAAAATGTCTAAATAATGGTTTATGCAAAAAAAACAGAATCAATAACAAAAATGATCAAAAATTATGTTTGCATCTATTTATCTAAGTCTTATTAGTGTGGGGGAACATCAGAACTAAAATGTATTCTACTCTGAAGCTGAAAAGGGTGAAAGAGAAAATCGTGGATTTCTATTATCACTACGTGTTTTGTGAAAAAATTAGAACCATTTGACATTTTTAGCAGCTGCAAATGCTCTGGACATCTGTGAAAAAACTGTTTTTAATTATTATGTTATTAGTAAGGCCGGGATCCTAAGTAAAATACCTTTTCTGACTATTGTAGGTATAGGATAAATAACTGTATATAAATCAGTTTCACGAAAAATCTTATCATTTAATAGGAATTTGATATTACCTATACCTATTTCAAGTTTTTTTCACATAAACTCAGCAGTTATATCACTTGAAATAGGTTGTTTAATTTTTTCTGTTGTCTTATTATTTAGATTAATTTATCCGTTCATTTTCAGTCCGCAGTTGGTACAATCGTCACAACGTGCATCCTAACCTTAAATAATACATTAACAGTAATAACACGTTTGTTGTTAATATTGCTATGAAATGTTGTAATAGCTCCACTAACAAGGTGGCTGTTTGTAATGAATTGCCTGACTGCAAAGGCTATTTTTAATTTAGAAAATTAATATAGGTTAAATATAGGGCAAATCCACACACAATTCTCCGATTATATTTTTATCCTGTGCTCACTCTTTGCCCGTCAGTAATTTAAGGCTGGTTAAAATTGAACTGTGTTAATTAATTACACAAATAAAATGGTTGAATGTCCCTCTTCTAACTTATTTAACTGCAATACCAATTACGCTAGCTCTTGGCAAACACAAAAACTGCTTATCTCAGGGTGAGTTCTGAAATGGGCTGTATTTTTTTAATGTTAGGTTATTTATCTCAACGTAGCTCATTTGCTCGTTCTTAGTAGATAATTCACAACCTCGTAAATTGACAGATGAACACAAAATGGTTTATGCGTACAGCGTGTATTTGAACGTTTAAAATCGTGCAATAGGGTAAGAAAGCGTCGGGTAAATAATTCGAATATTCCCGCTTGGCAACAATTAAAACATCGCCTTCGTTATTCTCAGGATGACGTAGAAATCACGCCAACTTTCATTCGTTTATGATGCTTGGAACTCCGCCAATTTTGCAAAACCGGATGACGCCGTTCGATTTTTGAAAATTACGGCTAAGCAGGACCTTTGGAAAAACGCTATGCCTCTTCAGTAAGGTTTAATCTCGAATTTACATCGCTTTCTGAACGGCAACTCTTAAATTACAGATAGGTCCTACCTCGTGAAGTTCGCTTCGATGCTGCTCGCCGATGACGCTCCCGGTTTTCTGCTTCTGGCACTGCCGGAGTCGCTCCCCTGGGTGCAGATGTTGAAAGCGACGTTCTTGCAGACCCCGTTGACGTCCTTGATCGCTACCTCTGGGTTCCGCTGCTAATTTTGGTCCAGTTGCTCGGCTAACGATGTCGACTCGAGGATGAGATTAGAAAATTTAACTTTTGTGTCGTGGAAATTGCTACAAACATTCCCACAGGTGCACTGACACTTGGGCAATTAATTGGACCACTTTTTATAATTGGAAAAGCATGTTTATTATCATTAAACATTAGTTAAATATGGAGCACAAATTCGACAAGCTACACTAATTTCTATTTTCAATTGCCTTTTTTAATAACAAAAAAGCATCGGGTTGCTAAGATAGGGTGTTCTTCTACTATTAATTGGAAATTAGTTTTAATATTAACCACAAATAGAATAAAGTTTGACTACATAAATTACAAATCTAACATTTTCTTAAAACTAAAATATTGTCTTTTGCTTACAACTAGTATTGTTCTTTAGTGTTGCACTCACAACCGTTTTTTTTTAATTTCACTGCTTTGCTCTTTTGCACTTTGTTTTTAATTATTAGCGCACTGATATTTGAGGCCACCATTTTCGACGTCGCTTGCTTCTCTTCTGTTGCCTACATTCAGGATTGCTCTTTGCAATTTTCTAGATTATTCTTATCTTCAATCTACCCGTCAGATTGCTCAGAATTTTCACTGTCCTTTGCTTTTATTGATAACTACGCTCATTTATGTGCACATAACAACCTTTTGTGTGAATTACTTTCATTTGGTCTGGCTTTACATATAATTATGTTCGATGTTATAGAGAACTTGTTTTTAAAAATTAAGTTTTTATTAAACTCTGAAATTACACAAGTTACAAAACTAAGAACTAGTTACATGAGTTGACTAAACCGAAGTTCAATATCGACTAAACGCTAACACGACGAATCTGCTCCATGAAACCATCTAAGGACAAAGAGCAAAGTGTTTAGAAAAGTTTATGAATGGGGCATTCTAATTATGAATGAGGCGATCTAAAAGTGCGCCCCGGATAACATAAATCTTAAGTAACACATGGCATGAATAATGAATAGTTTCCCTTAATACATAAACGTGTCCTTTGACATAATACCTCCCCCCTTAGCTAAGAACGTCCTCGTTCTCGTGATCTCTTGGATTTGGAAGTGATGTCATCTGGATGGCATCTTCTTTTACCTGATACTTAAATATTACCGTCTTATACTTATACATAATGGTACAGGCAACTATTAATGCAACAATTACGATGGTAGTTACTGAAAAATGAACAAAATGTAAAGATGGATGTAAATTAAATTGTGCTTTTAACGTTTCGGCCTCTTGTTTTAGTTTATCTAAATTATCTAAATGATCTAACTTTAATTTTATGCTTTTGGTAGCTATGTAATTGAGTTTTATAAGAGGAACATGGAAGGTAAAATTTTCACTATCGGTATTTTTGAAAACCTGATCTTCTATTATTAACTTACAGGATTTTTCAGCGGACAAAATGGCATTGTTCGTGATAACAAAGTAATTAATTTTACCATTACATTCTTCCATTAAATTTACATTGCTTTTTGAGGAGATTAACAATTTCTTATTAGTAATCTGCGTATACAGTTTATAGTCATTATTTGCGGTTGCGTAAACACATTCACTGGGTTTTTTAAGAACACATCTGTCTATTTTTCCAGGTTCAACGCACACTACACTTTCGTCTATAATCTTGCACTTTTCATTAGTCCACAGTTCACCTTTAACGCTCAGGAGATGATACTTGAACGGTGGTATCAGCACTCTATCTTGCGAATCGGGAATAGGGTATAATTTGGTATATCGGAAGATTAAGGAATTAAGAATGGGTATCTTTAATACACAAGTGATCATCTTACCAGCAGAAATGACTTGAAATTGTGAGAACTTCAGAATTTTGAAAACGTGTATCGTGTCTAATTCTAGCAGTTCCTCCCTTTTATAGATAACTTTTAAATGGTCTATTATTTGCGACAATTCTACATCAGTTATAACCTCTAAATTTGTAATTTCTGAGAAAGCTAAAGAAATGGTTCTCTCGATAGTATTAACTATTCTTAATAATCTTTCAGCCAAATAATTATTGTATTGAATTATTAAGTAAGTTTCAAAATTGTGATTATATTTATTGATAACTTTTTCAAGTGAATAAATATCTTTTTTAATAACTTTTAGGTCTTTAGAATACCTATCTGTGATGTGATTTGCGAATGAGGTATAGGCGTTCATTTGTTTAATAACGACTTCTTGTTCCTTGAAAAGTGATTGTAGGTTCTTATGTATCTCTGTTAAATCGTTTTCATCCGGATTACCTGTTATAAATTTTAAACCTGTTCCTAGGAAATTAAATAATCCACGTTTTTCTCTATGATTGAATTTTGACAGCCTAATCTGAATTTCGTGGCAATAATTCTTTAATGCAGACAAGTGAGGGTAAGTAATATTGTTTGGTGTTTTAATCTCTATCAAATTTAGATTGTTTAATAATTGTTGATAACTTAAGTCTAATTCTGTCATGTTAAAATAAAAATAGAATTTGTGATAATGGCTTATAGTCTTTACATTCCCTAAGTCTTCTTCAAAGTACCCACTCGTTTTAATTTTGTCTATCTGAAGGCCCAGGATCTGGCTGGACAGGAGAATCCTGTAAAGAAAATTTCTTTCTTACTCGTTTAATTTTCCGTTTATTAATATTAGTTTTTCTATTTGATCTTTCCCGTGTTCCCTCGACTTTGTTCCCTTGAACAGAGGTCACATTGACTTTATCGAAAAGCGGATCAGTTTTTCTAATACGTTGGCGAGTAAAATAAGCTACCGGTTCGTTCATAACTACGTCGGTTTCTTTATTTTGGTTCCTTTTTTCTAAAATTCTACTACCTTTGTTAAGTTGTTTTTGGTATATTGTCTCGTAAAAGGGCAAAATTTCGCTTTTTCTTTTGTCATTATATGCTTCAAATATAGTTATGTCTAAGTCGACCTCGTGGGCATTTAAGTTTTCGTATGAACCGTACAATAAAGTAAAAGGGGTAAAACCTGTCATGGAATGGACGGACTGGTTATATATCAAGATTGCGGAAGTCATAAGATTCGGGTGTGTTTCGTTTTTATCCTTACTCTTTAATACTCGAATTTTTTCTAGAAGGGTTGAATGAACTCTTTCTATAGGTGAATTCGAACAGCTGTTATAATTAGTGGTAAAATGTAAGTCTATTTTGAATAATTTACAATATTCCTGTAAAACATTATTTTTGAATTCTTTTCCTTCGTCGCAGACCAATTTTCTTGGAAAACCATGATGTGCAAAGTAGTGTCTTAATTTGTTTAATATAGTTATTCCCATTACGTCGTTTATATAATAAGCTTGCGTATATTTGGAGAAGAGGTCGATTATGGTCAAGAACTTACTACCCTCGAAACTAAAGGTATCTATGTGAACCACATCAAATGGTCTTTTTGCTACTAAGGGTCCTGAAAACGGGATTCTATAGGGGTTTCTTTCATACTTATTACTAAGGCACGTCTCGCATTCGTTTATTAATTTATTTATCCTAGTTTTCATATCGGGCCAGTAGTACCTACATTTAAGATGTTCGTACGTTTCCGTTACGCCGTTGTGATTTTCTGAATGGTATTCGTTAATTACTTTTGCCTGCTCTTCGGGGTTTTCTACGTCTAATGCTAAAGTGTTACTCTTTGTAATATTAATTTTGTTATCAAATAAGTGTCGACAAATTTCTAAAAATTTTGGTTCAAGTTCTTTATCCTTAAAGTAGATGCAATATAAATTGCTTGGGTTTATGAACTGCTTGATAAATTTTGAAAAATCTTCTAATTCGTTTCCTCTTCTGATGGTCACTAATAGGTGTTGTTTGGAAAAGGGTTTTTTAATAATTGTGTTCAATTTGTCACCTAATTTAGCTATTATGCGATTATTGAATTGGTTTATTGGTTTTTCGGTAATTTGCATCGTGAATACTGGGTTCTCTATTGACGTATGTTGAGTATTTATGGTATCGCTTTCTTGTTCGTCAATCCTAACGTCATTATTAGTAATTACATCGTCTGCGTCATTATTGGGCAATTCTACCTCTTCACCTATGTTCGGGAGAATTGACAATAAATCTAAGTCTAACTCGGGGTTTACTACTTCCTTGAGGTTTATTTCTATCCTTGAAAGGGCATCGGCTACTAAATTTTCCTTTCCTTTCCTATACTCCACTTTATAATCAAATTCCTCTAATCTCAAGCGCCATTTAATTAATCTAGAATTTGGTGTTTTGAGAGAAAATAACCACACTAAGGGTTTATGGTCTGTTTCTATTATAAATTGTTTTCCATAAAGGTACGGTCTAAAATGCTTAGTGTTTTCTACTATTGCTAACAATTCGCGCTCTATGGTGGAATAGTTTTTCTCTGCACTGTTTAATGTTCTCGAATAAAACGCTATAGGTTTGTTATTTTGGGATAAAACACCTCCTAAAGCTACGTTAGAAGCGTCCGTCGTTAGGCAGAAAGTCTTGTCGAAGTCAGGGTAACTTAATATGGGAGCATTGACTAACAATTCTTTACAGTGATGAAATGCTTGCAAGTAATTTGGGTCGTCAACATTAATTTTGGCACCTTTTTTCAAACATTTTGTAAATGGTTGTACAATCCTAGCAAAATTGCGGATAAAACGCCTATAATAACCTACCAAACCTAAAAAGGCTCTAATCTCTTTGACGGTCTTCGGTAGAGGGTAAATTTTTATAGCTTTTATTTTATCAGGGTTAGGTTTGATTCCATTGGGAGTAACGACATGTCCCAAAAATCCAACCTCTTTGCGTAAAAACTCTGATTTGTCTAACTGAACTTTTAAGTTATAATGTCTTAATTTTTCAAAAATTTTCTTGACGTGCAACATATGTTCCTGAAGGGATTTTGAAAAGATCACTACGTCATCCATGTAAACAAAGCAAAATTCATGTAAATACTCTCTCAATACATTATCCATAACCCGTTGAAACGTACTAGGAGCGTTTTTAAGACCAAAGGGCATACGAACGTATTCCCAATGACCATTATCTACTGTAAAAGCCGTTTTCTCAATGGATTGAGGATCCATTTCAATCTGATGAAACCCTTGCGCGAGATCTAAGGTAGAAAAGTAAGTACATTTCCCTAAATTATCGAGAATGTCTTCAATTCTTGGTATCGGGTACTTGTCCTCTATAGTTTTTTCATTTATTTTTCTAAAGTCAATGACTAAACGCCATTTTTTCTTTCCACTAGCGTCAGCCTTTTTCTTTACTATCCATACAGGTGAGCTATATGGAGATATACTAGGTCTAATTATTTTATTATCTAAGAGTTTTTTTATTTGGTTTTGAATTTCCGTTTTTAATTGGTAGGGGTACCTAAAAGATTTACAAAAAACTACTTCGTCGTCTGATGTCCTAATTTTATGCTTTACTGCATTGGTAAAGGTTAAGTTGCAATTCTCGTTATAAAATACGTCCCTATATTTTCTGCACAGAGCTAAAATTTCGGTTTTTTCCTCCACGTTAAGATGAGATGTTCTTATAAGTTCGGATAAAGTTAAATCGTTAGTTTCAGGATAGTTTCCCTGTAATCTTTCAGTAGTTTCCAAACTTGTAAGGGGCTCTACTTCTATTTGTTGATGAAAATTTATTTCCGTATTGAAATCGTAGTCTAAAGGTATGTGACACAATCCATCTTTTGAAGTAGCTATTGATTCGGGGATATGAACATTTCCTATTTTTAATTCTGGAATAAGAACGTGTCCCTGTTCTATGTTAACTGGAATTTTAATACTTTTACTGACATATTGCTTAAACGGTTTATAATTAAGCGGGTTTAAGTCAAAATAAAAAGGAATTGCAACAGTTCCTATCTCTAAATTCTGAGAATTGTAGTCTATTTTCGCACCAAGCTTTTCGAAATCCTCGCTTCCTATTAGGGCGTCGAATCTCTCGTGCCATTTTATGATATGAAATTTTATATTATTGTTAATGCCAAATTCCTTAAAAATGGGATATGAAACATTATTTTCGTCTGTAATAGTTTGTCCTAAGCTTTTGACACTAAAGGGTTTTTTGAAGAAGAACTCTTGAAAGTACTTATATGCGGGTCCCGGATTTAGGATCGAGTTGGATGCACCACTATCTATTAATATTTTTAAATCTAATTCTGGAATTATAATGAAGGGTAATTTGGGTTTACTGCTAAGAGAGTTTACGTCGAGATTTGCTTTTCCGATGCTTCTATCTAAAAATTTTCGGATTCTTGGTAATATTCTGATTCTGAGAAATCTTGAAAATTGTCTGAATGTTCGTAGCCTTCGGTATTTTCGGGATTAGTATAATCGGGATTAATATAATCGTTAGTTAATTCGTCAGGGGTCTCAAGGTTATATAATTCTTCTGAAACGAAGTTACGCGGTCCCGTGGCTCGGAAGTGATTTCTAAAATTATTCGTCGTACCTACAGGGGGTTTGACTGTGTTACTTGTTGATATGGACATCGGGGTTGGTTTATAATTGTTCGTATTGTGTGAAGCCGGTTTAGTTTTAAAAACCTGAGAATTTGTTGGAAAATTCCTATGTATAGGTCTACTTTGAATGTTAATTGGTCCTCTCGGGAATTGATTTTTATTTGGATAATTACTGACGGCAAAATTTGGTTGTTGATTATATGAGAAAGTAGGCGACTGATTAAATGGAAATTTCGGTTTTTGATTCTTATGAAAATCTAACTGCTTCTGATTGTTTCTAGCTGGGGTTTTACTCCTAACGAAATTCATAAAACTAACCTGTTGTTTATAGTTGTCATAATCTCTAAGTTTGAGTAAGCAGTCTTCTAGAGAAGTTACCGTTTTATATATTTTTTTTTTTTATATTGATACATCTGCTAATTTACAATCTACTCTAATTATATTATAAGAGTATTGAGTAAATGTGATGACTGTGGTGACATGTGGGAGTCCTCATCCAGCGATGATACTCCTGGGTTTTTATTGAGATGATTTATTCCTTGAGATCAATGGGCCAGTGCTTATTCAGTCTTCGAGTTGGCAATGGATGCAAAAGTTGTTGGACAAGGTTATTCCCATGGTCTGGTAGCTTTTCAAAATAAGATGACGCTGATTTCCTTATTACATCCGCGACGAAAGGGATATTGAGGTCGTTGTGCAGGGTGCGATTGCTGACGTACCATGGTGCGTTGACGAGGCCTCTGAGGATTTTTGACTGGGCACGTTGAATGATGTTAATTCTAGTTTTTTTGGCGCATCCCCAAAGCTGGATTCCGTACGTCCATATGGGCATCAGGCTTGTTTTGTATAGTAGGACTTTATTTTCAGTTGACAGTTTAGACTTGGGTCCAAGGAGCCAATACATTTGCTTGTATTTAAGGTCTAGCTGCGTTCTTTTTGTTTTGAGGTGAGGGTACCATGTTAGCTGCCTATCTAGGTGGAATCCTAGATACTTGGTTTCCGTTTTGACCTCCAGTTGATTGCCTTTGAATGTGACGGGTGGGCAAGTGGCTCTTCGTGTCGTGAATGTAACTTGAACGGATTTAGCTTCACTAATTCTGATTCGCCATTGATCAGCCCATTCGCTTATGTTGTCCAAGTGCGTTTGTAACTGTCTCGAGGCTTCTATTTCGTCATTGTGTATGGAGAGTATAGCGGCGTCATCAGCGTATGTAGCGATTGCGGTATTTCCCGTTTCAGGAATATCGGAGGTGTAAAGGAGGTAAAGGAAAGGACCCAGGACACTGCCCTGCGGTACACCTGCTTTTATTTGATGATATTCAGACAGTTGATTATTGTATTTTACGGTGAAATAGCGGTCGCTGAGATAAGATCTTATTAAGAGGTAGTACGTGTTCGGTATAAGTAGTTTTAGTTTGTACAATAGGCCAGTGTGCCACACCTTGTCAAAGGCCTGTTTAACATCTAAGAAGGCCACAGTGCAGAAGTTTTTTTCTTCGAGGCTATTCGCTATTGTATTGATAATTCGATGGGCTTGCTGTACTGTTGAATGGTGCTCTCTAAACCCGAACTGGTGATTTGGAACTAAGGCAGACATGTCCAGATCTTCTTGAAGTTGTCGCAAGAGGAGTTTTTCAAACAGTTTTCCTAAAACAGGCAACAGGCTAATAGGCCGATATGAGCTGGGTAAATGCGATGGTTTGCCTGGCTTGGGAACCATGTGGACCTGAGCATGCTTCCATTGTATAGGAAAGTATGACAAACTGAGTATCCGGTTAAAGAGTGTGGTTAAGAAGACAATAGCTTTCCTCGGGAGATGCTTTAGTAATTGTGAGGTTATCAAATCGTGTCCTGGCGCTTTATGACTTTTTAGTGCTTTAATACCGTTGCTTACTAGGATGGGAGTGAAAGGTTTAATCGGAGGCGACAGTTGGCACGGGATGTCTAAGAAGTTCTTAATTTGCTCAGTGTTTATCACAGGATCGGCTTCAAAAGGTGTAAAAACATCTGCCAAGTAGTGCGAAAATTCGTCAGCTTTTGATTTATCTGATCGTGCCCATGTGCCATCTGTTTTTTGTATCGGTGGTACGTTGAGTTGCGGACGTTTGAGTTTTTTTGTCGCTCTCCAAATTGATTGGTCTTGTTTACTTAGTTTTGTAATATATTCTTCGAAACAGGTGTTTTGGTGTTTTTTAAGTGCTTTTGTAAGTATTCTGGTTAATCTGTTGTATGTGCGTTTGTCTTCTAGATTGCGTGTCCGATTCCACCTACCTCTGGCCCGTCTTTTCTCTACAATCAGTTCTCTGATTTGAAGTGGTACGTTATTAGTTTTGCTATGTATTACATTTGATTTTGGGGTAGCGAACCATGCTGATTTTTGTATAAGTTCAGTGAAATATTGAGCCGCTTGATCTAATTCGTCAGTTTCCTTGATGCGGTGTTTTAAGTTGATGTTTTGTTCTATATAGCTTTCGAATTGTTCCCAATCTGTCAATTGAGTGGCCAGAATGGGATTTAGTGGTTTGAGTAATACTTGAGTACCAAGGGTTATTATAACTGGAGAGTGGTCGGAGGAGAGGCTGTAGTTATCTTCAACAAGAAAGTAGTTTGCCGAGATGCCTGCAACTACGAAGAAATCTATCAAGTCGGGGATTTTTTGGTTATCAGTGGGCCAATAGGTGGGTTTACCAGTTGAAAGGTGTATATAGTTGTTGTCGTTCATTGTTCGGAGTAGGTTACGGCCTTTAGTGGTGGTTAATCGGGACCCCCAGTGAGTATGCTTGGCGTTCCAATCGCCGCCAGCAATAAACCTGGGGCCCAGGGTCTGACAGAAGGCTTTATATTGTTCAGTCGTTATTGTATGTCGAGGGGGGGAGTAGATAGCTGATACTGTAAATGATCCAGATGAAGCAGTGATTTTCACGTTTGTAGCCTGAAGGTGTGCTGTTTGGAACTTAGGTAGCTCAAAGTGATTTATGCTGTTGCGAATAATAATTGCAGAACCGCCGTGCGCAGTTCCATCAGGATGACATGTGCTATATACGGTGTAATTAGGGATGCAGATTTTTGTCCTGTCAGTAAAATGGGATTCCGAAATAAGCATGACGTCAATTGTTTGGAGCTGAAGGAATGTTATTAGTTCTAGTTTGTGGTTAGCTAATCCATTTGCGTTCCAAGTAGCAATTCTTGTGAACTTAGCCATTGTTAATGTTTATTGACGATGTTTGTTAGCAGATTTAGTATCATGTTGCTCTGTTGCATCATCTGGGCAAACATAGCTTTAAATTCTGATAAGAATGTGGTTAACTGTTGGCTTATCATGGTATATGGATCATTTCCAGTGTTAGTTCGCGATACACCAGCTGCAGCTTGCGCATATGATATGTTTTGGGTATTTGTTGGTCTGTTTTGCATAGTGTATGGTGTATTAACGAGTGGAGAGTCAGTAGGTTTCGGAGCGGGGGTGATAAGTTGTGGACGCATGTTATTAGTATTGCGTTGGAATGTGTTGTTTGATTTACTTCTTAGGTTCAGTAGATCTTGATAAATCTTGCAACCCTTGTAGTTGGCCGGATGGTCACTGCCACAAAGGGCACATTTTGCTGGCACTTGTTTTGACTTGGTACACGTAAGTGTGTTATGTGGTCCTCCGCATTTCACGCAATTGAAAGGTCTAGCACAATATGTCTTGGAGTGGCCATAGTTCTGACATCTTGTACACTGTATTATTCCATTCTTTTTTCTAGGCGGCTCTACAGTTATTCTTGTTCCACAGATGAATTTAAGTTCAAATATTTTATGGTTGCTCTCACAGGGTTCAAGGTCTACGAAGAACAGCGAGAGGGGTTCTTTACTTATTCTATGTCTAATGTTTAATATATTACGCACGTTGTGGCCAGCTGTCTTGAGTTCTGTTTTAATATCCTCAATTGGTATTGAATGGTGGAGGTTTCTTATGACAATTCTATAAGCTCTCTCTTGTTTTAGCTGGTATGTGTGGTGGATTATATTTTCGTCTTTTAGGTGTGTAATCAATTTTCTATATGTGTCTACAGTGTTAGCATTAATTTTTACAGTATTATTCGCTAGGGCCCTACTATAGTATGTTTCGTCGTCTGCGACCTTCGCTAGGTTGTTTACCATGCCTTTAAAATTAGTTACGCCGTAAATGAAGATTGGCGGTGGTTTTATCTCACTTACTTGCTCGTTAGCTGTGCTAATGGTCACATTTTCGTTCATATCATCGTCGTTGTTAGATAGAAGTGCAAATCTGTTTTGTGTACTTGTATGTATCTGGTTTAAATTATCAGTAGAACGAGTTTTTCGTTTCTTGATTACTTGCCATTCGTGTTTATTATTCTGAATTTCGTTTGCATTATCACTTGGAGTATGTTGAGTTGATTGCATTGCAGGTGTAGTTATATGTACAGGAGTTGGGTTAGATATAGGCGTGAATTCCGGAGGATTTGGAAAGGCAGTTGTTGGTTGTAGATTATTTAAGTTAGAAGTGAGTGGAGCTTGTTGATATTGATAAGGAGTGCAGTTTGGTATCTGGTTAACGGGGAATCCGAATGCTACATTCGATGTTGGTTGCGTGAAATTCATTTCGCGCCGCTGAGCAAAATATTAATTGTTAACAACTCACCGGCAGGCTTCCGGATCAGTGGGTCGAGGTGACCCGCCAGTTTGTGTGCTTATCGCACTAGTTATAGGTGCACTTGAACTTTTATCGCGGAGAGGTGACAAGGACGTCTTAACTCTTTAAAAGCCAAATGCGAACTCCCCGTTTTATATGAAATAAAAGAACGGTATGGTTCTAATAAACCGACCTTAAATGTATCTAAAGCCTTTTGATTAAACATTTCTACTTTATAGTCCCTCAGAGCTTCTTTGTCTTCGCGAATACTTATATGCTCTAATAGTTGTTGCAGTTTATATTTTATGTTCTCGTAGTATTGTTCGTAATTTTCATTTAATAATTGGTGACAGGTAATTAGGTCGTTTTCTAACAAACCTTCATTCCTAGGATCTCCGAAACGATTTAAAAGAGAGGTTTTTAGTGAGCTCCATGTTTTACAATTGGAAATTACTAAAGTGTCCCTAGCTACACCAGTTACCTTCGCACAACACATCTCAAATAAAAGCCTATTAAAACTACACATTTCCTGGCCTTTTTCTTTGTTTCCATAAATGTCAAAGAATTTTTCGCTTTGCTGTATGAAATACGATAAATTCCTACTACCGCCCTCATACTGAGGAATCATTTCCTTAGCTAAATTAATTTCAGTAAAATTAACAGCCATTTTTGCTTGACTTGGATTTTCTAAGCCAACTTCAATAATTGAAGAATTTAAACCGCTTGAATTAGCACGGCTCAAAGGTGATCTTGAACGATCTCTAGCGTTATTCATAAAAATATTTAAACAATCACTTGTATATCACTAGGTTAAAAGGATATCACTAAGTTAAAAGGAATATTTTTTTGTTCACTTACAAGAATAGAGTTGCCAATAGCATTGTCCTGATGTCGGGATGCCTAGCGGGTTACCAGGTGAAGTCCCACGGCGGTGTTGGTCCTTCCGGTACAGGTGGGTGAAGCGCCTTCCTCGTTGCTCTACCAGTGCTAGTTTGTAGGTGAGGTCCGTCGACGGTCGAAGTAACTCAGCAAACTTGGAATCGCAATGTTGAAGTCTTCAAAAATATTTGTAGGTTTCGGGATGCCCAATTAAGATTTAATAATCAACGAAACTTTGTATAAGAGTCGTTTGAGCATCCTGTTCGCAGCGCCAATTATGTTCGATGTTATAGAGAACTTGTTTTTAAAAATTAAGTTTTTATTAAACTCTGAAATTACACAAGTTACAAAACTAAGAACTAGTTACATGAGTTGACTAAACCGAAGTTCAATATCGACTAAACGCTAACACGACGAATCTGCTCCATGAAACCATCTAAGGACAAAGAGCAAAGTGTTTAGAAAAGTTTATGAATGGGGCATTCTAATTATGAATGAGGCGATCTAAAAGTGCGCCCCGGATAACATAAATCTTAAGTAACACATGGCATGAATAATGAATAGTTTCCCTTAATACATAAACGTGTCCTTTGACATAATAATATGCACAAACCTATCATTTTAATTATATTACTTTATTCAAAAGCCAAATTCAAACCCTCTGAAATATGCTTTGCTTTTGCGTGCCTTTATCCGACTAATTACTGTTTCTCGCATCTCATTACCAATGCGTTTAATACTTTTATTTTTGTTTAAAATTGCAATTATATAAAATATTCTAACTCTGTACTTTATTGACTTGGTTAAATATTTTGCACTGCAAACAGAGCCAAATTGTGGGCTTAATACCATTTCAATATTTATAATGGGGATTCAGAAAGCTTATAACCAACTGAAATACATCACACCCGATTAAAATTATTGGTCCCGGATACAGCAGCGTGTATGGTGAAGTGTGGTAACGATTTGAAAGCATTTTACTCAGATCTAATCCACATTATTTGCTTGGTCCACGGTCTAAGCTTTAATTCACATACATTTTCTTAAAATATAGGTAGCAATGCCAGAGAAGATACAGCAATGTCCATTTAGAAGGGTAAAACTAGTTTTCATTCGTTGCCATTCGTGTTATACGTTAGGCAGTACTGAAGTGTATTGTTGGTGGCAATGTCAGTGTATGTCTCGTGGTGAAGTTTTGCGGCAGTTTGTACCAGACTGATGCAAAACCTAACCTGCTAATCTCGAATGTTACAGAAATTGCCAGTGCCAACAACAATATACTTCAGTACTTCTAAAAGTATAAAACGAATCACAGGCCTTGTTAAGTGCTACCGGACTAGGCCTACGGGATTCGCTGATAATCTGGTAGATAGTTGCTTAGACGACTAAAAACACATTTTAATTTGCTAATAGATGTCATAGTAAAAATAGAACAACGCGGACTGTCATTAAAGGATTCAATGGAAATAATTCATAAAATTCAAACTTGCTTGAAAGGTACTTCTGCCTAACCAGGCGGAAATATTTTTAAAAAATTAACTTAAATTTTGGAGAAAAATCCAGGTGATGGGTTTATGACTTAGCTTTTCATGGCTGAAAAATACATTCACAGACAAATGATACTCATTTACGCCAGAAAATGTTGAAATATATTTTATTTGTTATGCTAACAGTAAAAATAAATTTTGTTTAATATTTTGTTTTATCCTATTATGTTATTATAACAATAACGCCTTAGCAACGAGTTGCGTTAAGATGCATTTAACAGCACCAGTGTTGTTAAGAAAAATAACATAACGATACTTTATTAGCATTTAATCACATGTTGACAGCACTGACGTGTATTGTCAGTCTATGTCAAATTCGATGTTAGTAGGTTAGGTTTCGTTTGTTATTTGACACAAACTGACGCAAAACTTAACCTGAAAATCACGAATTTAACATAACCTGACAGTGCTACCAACAATACAGTATTGAGTTTTTATCTTACTAGTGATACCACCACTCGCTGTTGTAAGTGTCATTAATAACCATTTTTCCTATTTTTAAAAAAGATTAGTATTTTAGGATAAAATAAATCGAGTTACGATATACGTAAAGTTATCTGCTTTCACGAGAGTCTCGCCACAGTACTGAACATGGCCGTCGGATACGCTCGCGCATGCGCAAAGCAATTTAATAATGGCGCCAAGTTTAAATGAGACCAAACAACTTGGCGCCAATTTTAAATCTGACAAACTAACTCCGTTTTCAATTAAAACAAAAGGTAGAGTAAGAAAATCTTTATTTAATTTTACTGATAATGGAAATTGAACAGCTCATAACAAAGTTTGCATTTGTATCATTTTTGGACATTTCAGAACAAGCAGAGCATGGATAATATGTGTAGTATTATAACTATGCACTAATTCTTATTAAAGACTAATGAAACATACGCATGGTTTAGTAAATGTAATAATAGTAATTTACGATACAAGTGCGTAAAGCTACTCTTTAGGCACGAGTGGGGTAGAGTTAAAAGACGAGTGAGCGAGTGTTTTAAGCCCTGCGAGTGACTAAAGATGCTTTACGCATGTGTATCGTACAATATTTTATCTACGATAGAATCTAGAAAAATTAAATGTAAATTACGATTACCAGCAACCGGTCGTAATTTTGCGTGTTTTAAAAATTTTAAAACACGTTGCTACTGACAACGTTCCTAATGAAATCTTTTAAACACGTTACTACTAACAACGTAAACTAATGAAAACATGTTATTAAACAGTCGTTTTACAAACTGAAAACTGCCAACTAAAAGGCAATTTTACACACTGTCGTAGATAAAATAGTATTTCACAATAACATAAGGAATAATAAAACAAAAGTCGTGACAGTAATTTTTAATCATAATAAAACAAGACGTTTCACATTACACAAGGTGCGTTTTTTCCAGATTATTCAGAGCAATTCAGAATATCATTTGACACAGTTTAACCTAACACACTTATAATAAATAGCAACAAACTCTATAAACTACGCTACATAAGTATGGTCAAATCTGCTGTGGATATTTAATGTCCGTTCAGATTTTTCTACCAATGCTTGACTAATGCTATCAACTTCTTTTAAAGTTGGCTTTTGGAATTGAACATTATTCATTTTTCGTTTCTTTGTGGAAAATAGACGCACTTGTTTTTCAACATTTTGGTTGGGATTAACTTCTTCGGTAGTTTTGAAATGTGTTGTTTGATTGTTAAGGGTGTTTATAACTTTATCTAAGTCTTTCAAAATCGAGTGTGCTTGTTCATCATCTATGTCCGCTCTATCAGTTAACCGTATAATTAACTCTGCTTTTCTTTTAATTGCATCAATGCTTGTTGCAGGTGCGGAATTTTTTATAATGCCAACTTCTAATATTTCACCCATTTCATTTGCATTACTAGTACACGGGATATTATTAGGCAACAAATTTTCTTTAATAGTTAATTTGGCACATGCATGTATGTGCTTGCAAATATTTAACTTTATAACATTGTCCAAACATGAGCATTTAAAACTATGAATACATATGTGACAGTCGTTACACATTACAGGGCATTGTCAGCATTCGTCCTCTTGCCTTATTACCAGATACTGCTGAGCGGAATTTGATGATGAAGTTACCAACCACTCATTTTTATCTGCTAACTTTTCAATCATTGCTAATGAAATTGTTTCACTAGCTTTATGACTGTTTTTAATTTTGTGGGTTTTTTCCGTCGGGGTATTTTTTGATAATTTTATTAAACGACTAAACAAACTGTCACGTGCTATCTTCATAATTGCATTAATACTTTTGTCCAACCTTTTTACCTTTTTTCCTTCTAAATAAAAATGTTTTAAACGTTTATGGAGCGACTCTAAATACATATTTGTATTTATACCTAACCCTAACCGATAACAATAGGCCCAGCATTTGGAACGGTTGGCATAACACGATTTAAAGTACTGCGCAAAGGCGACGGTATCAGCATCAGAAAACAAGTCTGCTAATACTTGCTGAAGACTTTGCTCAAACGTATCGACAGACGTAAGCTGTAATAAAACCCTTAATGTTTTATACACTAATGCCTTTTTTTCTGGTCCGCCAATTATTTTCCCTAAATTTTGACGCCAGTTCCTATCTACGTGCCAAATACATAACAGCCTGTTAGGAACTGGAGACATTACAGACGACCATGCATTGTAAAATGCAGGTGCATCATCCGACATAAATATGCTAGCACAAATTACACCCACTCGCCCTTTAATGTATTCAAAAAACAATTTAAATTTTTTTTCATCAGAACGATTAGAAAAAGAAAACGCTACAGGGCATCTCGAGCCAAATTCATCTACTGTCATGACTGTGTACAACTGAGTCATAGCTATTAGTTCCGTGTGTTCCATCTATGCATATCTTACTATTACCAAATTTCTTTAGTTGACGAGCTTGGAAGGAGGTCATTATTATTAACATAAAGTCATCCTTTAAAAGAACTCCGGAACCATCTTCTTGACCTTGTTCTTTATAATAAACAACTGGGGAATCTTCACCAAGGGCCTGCATTTGATGCACCCATAGTTTAATGCTGATTGCATCGTCTTTGTGTTGCTTCGTGGAGTAACCGATGTTGAAATCTCTGGCTATATTATACATATCCTTTTTTTCTAATAGGTGAATTCGCTGTAGACCCCCCTCGATTGCTTCAGAATTTCTAATATCATCTAAGATATGCTGAAATGACACCCCTTGTCCAAGTTTGCCTGTAAACAAATAGATTGTCAGTTCTTGACGCTATTCGTTACATGTAAGTACAAAATAGTATATTGTATGTTAAGAGCTGAAAGTGCATTCTTGCCGCTTGCGCATGAATATTGCTGGTTGAGACGAAGTCAAAACCAGCAATCATGCAAAAGCGGCAAGCGCACTTTTAGCTCGAAATATACATACTATTTTTTCGACGACTGAGCATATTATTAATGGAAAATATCATATTCCATTTTATTGCAAATATTAATTGACAATCAAGTTAACATTACTCGCGCAGTCTATTAGACATGTGACGCGATTATTTCGACAAATGACGGGCATTGTCAAGGAAACATTCGAACGTGGCTACCTATTTTGTTCACGCGGAAACCCAAAACGCTCGGCAAGCGGCAAAGTGATGAAAACGCACGCTCAGCGGCAAATGTCAACTTTCTGTTGTCAAATGACAGAGAAAAATCTACTTTCGAGGTCAGTCGTCGAAAAACTAAATAATGTGTGCATAGCAAGGTGTTTGTCCAAGTATAATATCTCAAAAATTACCTGCAATTTCGGATCTAGTCTCTTTGCTTAAAAATCTGCGACCAATATCAACTGAATGACCAACATGAGTTTTCCAGAACTCAACGGTAACACAGTGATCTGCTTTCGTTACTTCCATTCTTGAAGGACATGCCTTCCCAATCTTGTTAGGACCCATGCTTTTAAGTGATCTTATATTTTTGCCGGTGCTCTTATATTCATAAGATCGATGGCAATTGTAGTATTTTTTTTCTGCGCCATTGCTAAGTAGTACAGCTGAACTATCTAATACATATGGGGACGAGGTTTTCAATTCAACGCTATCTTTCCACTGCTGAAACTCTAAAAAATGGAAACATTGTAATTTACCTTTGTATGAGAAATTGTTATTTGTACATGTTTGTGTCATAGGTACCTACCTTTCTGAGAAGGAAATGTTAATTTTTCTAAACACAATTCAATTTGATGTGCTTCAGCAAAATGTTTACGTAATAAGTTGTAGCTTTTGAATTCTTCAACACATTCATTTTCCGGGCATTTAATTCGGCATTTTCGTTGCTGCGTGTCGACATAATTATTATGAATGGTTCTCATGTGCCGCTGAAGAGATGACTTATTAAAATACAAATTTCCACAAATTGTACACAGCTCGCTGGCCTTTGTTTTCTTGGGCGCTGGGTCTTTATCCTTAGTGTAATTATGTAATTTTCTGAGATGAGCGTATAAATGTTTCTTCTGCTTAAATTGTACACTGCATTCTGAGCAAGCAAAAACAATACAGGGCACTGGTATGGCAGTACTAGCCGTAGCCATTTTATAGGTTATGTATGTAATAAAAGCGGTCACCTGTTGCTGTTGCCGTAAACATACCTTCGGGTAGTGTCGGTTACACGACGGCCATGTTCAACACTGTGGCGAGACTCTCGTCTGCTTTCTACATTACTCGCCAATTTTAAAGAACTCGCTCCTAACGCCGCTCGTTCATTCAAACTATTCTCTCGTAATGTAAAAAGCTTGATAACGTTACTTGCAACGTAAATTACTATAGATTTTGTTCTATTTTAATTTTCTTTTTTGTTGACCGCTTGTTAATTTCAATATTAATGAATTATTTTTCCTAAAAAAGGATGTATTAATAGATGTCATTAATACACTGTTTTTGATTAATATACTCTTTTTCATTAATTAACTGTTTTTGTGATTTTCACGTTTTGATGTTATTTTGCATGGAGGTTAGTTGTATTAATCAAATTTTTCGCAACATAAAAAGATTTTGCGGTCAACGAAAAATTTTTGTAATGAACTCGTTTGTTAGTGGGCGATTAATAATCTCAACTATTAAAGGCACTCACTCGCTGTCGCTCGTTCGTGCTTTAAACAGTTTTGATTATTAATTGCCTTCATTAACACACTTGTTAGTTAAATAACTATTAACCTATTTTAAGTATCTAGTCCTGGTTTTTAATAACCTATTTTATAGGTACCTAAAAAGAAGTTTTTTACAACCTAAAATTCTAGCCTTAGTTATTAGCATAAAACTGCGAAGTGAAATAAATCCTATTCTTTCTTCACCAGGTAAATCGGCTCCAATAAGAAATCAGTTGATTTACTAGGTGTTAAAATTTCAGTTTCAGATAATTATTATATAACATGTAAAGTAATCAGTTGGGTGATTTGTTATTATTCGGCGAAGAAAATATTTAATTTTAAAACAACATATTACTTAAACACATTGAAGGAAGAGCTACCAATTCTACAAATCATCAAATCGGTAATAACAGTTTACAGATAGTTCTTAATTCTGTAGGATTAAAATATAAAAAAGAAAAGCAGAAGAGCTTTAATATAAGAACTAATATTGCTGTAATGCACGAAAATATTATTATTATACTAGCTCATTAACGGCAAGCAGTTATGGCTACTTATCTTCAAATAAGCTTTCATAATCATTTATTTGGGATGAACTAATTCCCATATTGCTCTTTATTTTAGCCCCTTGAGCCTTTGTTGGTCTAGGCATCTTCTACAATTTTTGCTCATTCCTTTCTATTTTGACATTTCTTCCTCCAGTTCTTTATTCTTGTCTTCTTTAGATCATCTTCTACATTATTTAGCCATCTTGTCCTGGGTCTACCTCTCCTTCTTACTTCTATTGGTGATCATTCCGTCATTATTCTTATTGCTCGGTTTTTTCCGTCTGACCATTTCATTCTTTGTGCTTTCATGTATGTACGAGTATGTAATGATGCCTTCTTCTTGCATTTGCTCTATTAATTCGAAGTTCATTTTCGGTCTGAGTTTACTTTCTTCTGTTTGTTTTGGCCCCAGTATTTATTGTAAAATCTTTCTTTCGAATACTCGTAAATCTCCTTGTTCTTTATTAGTTAATGACCACGTTTCTTTTGCTTCATATCTCAACTTTCCTTGTGCATCTTTGTATCCTCTTGTTTTTATTTCAAATGTTTTCTTTTCTTGTCGTATCTTCTGGTAAAATTTTCTCGTATTTTTGATTCTGTATTAATCTTGGATCTCTTATTTTGTTTTCATTCCATTCTCTTTTTTTTTTACATGTTTCTTGCTGCTGTGTTTGTTTCCTTATAAAGTTGCTTATCTTCTTCTGTTCTTGATTGTAGCCATTTTATACATTTTTTGTTTTTTGATTCAGTGGCTTCTTTGCATTCTTGATCGTACCATTCTTTGTTCTTATCATACTTTTAATACCCTACACATTCTACTGCTGTTGTTAAGATACTACTTTTTATTTTGCTCCTTTGATCTTCAATTTTGTTGCAAGTTTAGTGTTGTGTTATTCCTTCTTCTACTTTCTGTTCTTTTTATTTTTCTACATCCCATTTTTGCTTCTTTTTGTTTCTTGTGTTTTCCCACTCTATACTTTTCTTTTCTCTAACATTAGCAATTACTTATATGTGGTCTGTGTGTATATTGGTTCCCTTATATGACCTGACATTTTGTATGTTTTTAGCCCTACTATCTTTGTTTATTAAGACGTGATCAATTTGATCTTATGCTGTTTGATTTAGGTGGTTCCATGTTATTTTGTGTTTTTGAGGATGTAGAAATTTTGTACTTGATAAATGCCAAGTTACATATTCTATTTTCATTGTTATTAGTTTCTTTATGTGTCGTATTTTTAACCGCTACTATTTTTATGTGTTCTTCTGTTCCTATCTGGGCGTTTATATCTCCTAATGTTATTAGCGTATAGTATTTTGGTGTTTTTTTCACACTCATTTTGTAGTTCTTCGTAAAACTTCTCTTTTTTGTCATCTTCATCCACTTCTCTTGCTGCATACACACATATAAGGGTGGTATTATATAACTTTCTCCATATTCTAAGTTTTGAAATTGATGGCTGCAAATTTTATAATGTTGTTCATTTGTTTTTCATGTTTACCATGAAACCTGTTCTATTTCTGCCTTTCTTTATTCCTCCACTCCAATACATAGTAGTCTTTTTTATTGATTTCTCCTTTACCAGCCCATCTAATTTCCTGCAAAACTATAATGTCGATGTTATAGGTACTTCTTTATTGTTTGTGCTAGTTCAATCATTTTTCCTGGTTGTAATAGTGTCCTTACGTTCCGTGTCACAATTCTTGTTTTTTTCTTATTATGGTTTGTTTTATTTTTAGGTTCTTTAATTTTTTTTTCACTCATATTCATATTCTTTCTCCATAGCTTGTTAGTCGTTTTATCTGCTTTCTTCGTTTGTATTTTCTACTTTTTATACACTTCTTCTCTTCTCCTTTCTTCCTTCTCTTTTTCCGTTATCTTGCCAAGGTCGTCTTCAATTTAGATGCTTATTGTTCTCATTCCTCTGTTTTTTCTTGTGAACACCCCACTAGCAAGCTTTAAGACCAAACCGTTTATGCTTTGTATTGTTCTTCCTCCTTTTTTCTTTGTTAGGTTTTTTATTCATATTTTCTTCTTTTTTTTTATATTTACAACCAGATCAGCAAACTAATTGCTACACATAGTTTAGTTGTAATATAAATTAATAACATAGTAAATGTCTTAATGAGGTCCGCGGTCCGCTCCTCGGTCACTATTTCTACAAGTTTATATAAACTATTTATTAAGTAATTTCGTTCACTTATTCACTATCGTCTGATGATAATATGTCCTGTGGCAGTTTTCGTTTGAGTCTACTGTGAATGTCTTTTTGTCCCGTTTTATAATATACGGCACTATTACATTGTTGAATGTTTTTAAAGAACGTTTTAGTTAGTTTCTTAATGAACTGTTCGATAGTAGGGATATTAAGTTCTTCGTGGATTTGTTGATTTCTTATATACCAAGGGGCATTCACTGTTATTCGTAGCACTTTGTTTTGTATCACTTGAAGCTTATTCATGTGCGTTTTAGGGGCATTACACCAAACTGGGCAACAATATGTTATAATAGGCCTTAAGATGGATTTATACAGTAAAAGTGAGCAATCTATTTGCAGCGATGATTTCCTGTTCATAATCGGATACAGCAAAGCTAATCGTGCATGGCATTGGTTAAGCTTTTTGTTTATATGATATCCCCATTTCAATTGTGTGTCTAAATACAATCCTAAATATTTGACTGCCGAATCTTTTTGGTTCCAATCAACTGTATTTTGGTTTATTATAATTTTAGTCGGATTATTAATTCTTCGAAGTGCAAATATCTTTGCTTCGCATTTGGTTTCATTTATAATGATTCTCCATTTATCGAACCATTGTAACAGAACATTAATTGATGCTTGGAGTTGTAAGATGGCTACTTCAAGGTTATAATGTTGTACTAAGACAGTTGTATCGTCGGCAAATAATGTAGTTTGGAATTTGCTGTTTCTGGGATATCGTGAATATATATATTGAACAATAGCGGTCCCAAGATGCTCCCCTGAGGTACACCTGCGGATATGTTTCTGTTTGTTGAAAAGGTGTTATTCAGCTGCACTGCAAAAGTTCTATGTTGAAGAAATGATGCTAAGATTCTAACTAGGTAGGAGGGAACATTAAGCTGTAGCAGTTTATATAATAGGCCCTGTATCCAAACTTTATCGAACGCTTGTTGCAGATCTAGAAATGCGGCTACTGTGTACTTTTTTGCTTCAAATCCTTTCTCAATGGTTTCTGTTATACGAAGCAGCTGATGTCCGGTACTATGTTTTTCGCGGAATCCATATTGAAAGGCTGGTAGTACGTTGTGTTCCATAATAAAAAGATGTAAACGTGTGTAAATAACCTTTTCTAACAATTTTGACAGCGCTGATAGGAGGCTTATCGGCCTATAATTTTCCGGATTACTTTTGTTCTTACCGGGCTTGTGAAATGGCAAGATATGTGCATGTTTCCAGGCTGTTGGAAAATAACCTAATCTTATGCATGCATTTAAAATTGTGGCTAGAAACGCCAGGGATTTGCTGGTCAAGTTTTTCAAGATAACATTCGGAATCATATCTGGCCCTGGAGATTTTTTAATATGTAATTTATTTATAAATGTTTGCAATTCCCGTGGCGATGTCAGCTTGAGGTGTTCGGAGTTCTGTGGTATATGAATTGAGAAGTATCTGGTTATATCGTCTACAGCGTCGATATTATTTTGAGTGACATTTGCAGGTGTACAATTTCTTTCTATTTGAGTAGCCAAAAGTTCGCTTTTCTCCTGGTCAGATGTGTACACCACATTATTTTTTGTAAGCGATGGAATCAGGGTTGGTTGTTTTAAAATATTTTTAGTGACTTGCCAGAGTGAGGGATCCCGTGATTTGAACTGCTCAATATACTTCTGATAAGATTGTATCCTGAAGTTGTCTAGTTCCCACTTTACTTGGCGTGATAATTGATTTAGCCGAATTCCTAGAAGAGGATCTCGTGAAACTTGCCATGCACGTCGAGTTCGGTTTTTAATTTTAATTAAATCTAGGATATTAGATGGTGGATGTATACAATTGTAGTTACGTGTTTTTCTTCTTTTAATTGTCGCTTGTTCAATGCTACATTTGATGGCGTTTGTATAATTAAATACGGATTGATCTATTTCTTCTGTTTTGTTTAGATCGCCAGGTGCTTTGAGGTTACTATTTAATTCAAGTTTAAATAGTTCCCAATCTACTGTGCCATTTATTTGGAATTGGTGGGTTATGTTGGGGAGTGTGATAAAATGAGATAAGAACCGGCAAATGGTCCGAGTCCATTTCAGTTAGGACTGTTTGGTAGATAGGTTTTGTGAAATTTTTGTGTAGCATGATATCTAACACATCTGGCTAATGATCTCGGCGGTACGGAAAATATGTATTTTCTGATGGGGCAGATATTTGCACAGCCATGGTGGAGGTAATATTACATAATCTAATACCGTTAGGATTGTTAACTCGGCAGCCCCATATGGTATTCTTACAATTTAGATCACCTACAAGTAATATACTGTCGCTACCCGCGAACACATCTGTAATATCTTGTTCTGACAATCTTTTATTCGGCTGTTTATAAGCAGCAATTATCTTCACTTTAGCGTTGTTATGAAGTTGCAAGTGGATACCAACAGTTTCCAGGTTTCTCAGATTTAGTTTTGGCAATGAACAGTGCATTAGTTTGCATTTAACAAACATTGCTATCCCGCCCGAGGCGATTAATGCTGTTCTATCATTCCTGTACGTCAAGTAACCCGGTATTTTAAAAGTTTCGCCTTCTATGAGATGTGTTTCTGAAACACATGCTACGTCGACGTTATGCCTGGTTAAGAAGCTAATAAATGCAGATCTTTGGCCTTTAATTCCATTAGCATTCCAATTTATAACAGTTATATTATGTATTGTCATAGTTTATTTTGATACATGCTGAAGTAATGGTGGTAATAGTGTTAAAAGAATCGGCTTAATTTTATCTAAATGTGGAATGATTAAGTCTATTACGGTTTTGACAATTATTGTTAAACTGTCTGCCATATTTTCATTCTGATTGGAACTAGTACTGGGAGATTCCATGACAGCGTTCTTGTAGGAGCGACTGCTTACTATTCTTGAGGGTGTCGTTCTTCTTATTGGTTGATCCGTGTTGTTATTAGTCTGGGAATTATTGAATCTGCGGGATTGATTCATGTGTGTAGTTTCGCATATTTTTCTGAAGTAGCTACACCCTTTGTAATTGGCAGGATGCTCTTCACCACAGTTAACGCACTGCGGCTTGTCGCTAGACCGTTTTGGACAATCAGTGTAAATATATGGCTGCCGGTACATTTTACGCACCGCGGTTCGAGTTTACAGTAATTGCGGGTGTGGCCATATCGCTGACATCTTTTACATTGCGAGATATTATCACACTTTCTACGTGGTTCTACGGATACTATGCAATAATTAAATTTTGTGAGATTGAAGACTTCAGTGGATTTCTCATTTTTAGTCAGATCTACAGCACATAGTGGCATTGGAATTTTATTTTTGTTATACAGCGTTACGACCTTGGTAACAGGGTAACCTAATTTTATCAATTCTTCCATGATTTCTTTATCTGGAATGAATATCGGGATGTTACGTAATATCACGGACAGATTTTGTTTAGTCGAATCAGGATCTCTAAACGTGTGATACTTTAGTTGGTTTTCGGTGTAGAATTTGGTGAGCTTACGATAATCCTCAGTAGAAGATAAATTAATTCTTAAAAACTGACCTTTGGTGATTGTGGTAAATTTTTCTTGGGCAATTTTTTGGATGTCATTCAAGACCTCTTGATAATTTGTCGCATTGTGAAGGTAAATTGGTGGCACTTTAATTTTACCTGGTGTTGGTTCAGATTGTTCAGTTATCATATCTTCTGCTTGCGAGTTTTGACTTTGATTTGAACTTGTACTATTTATAATGTTATTTGGAATATAATATTTATTTGCTGCTATTAGGTTAGATGGTTCAAATAAATATCTTTTGCTTAGTTCCAGAAGTGGGGGAGATAGATTGGAGTTATCTCTTTTGTTGGTTGCACTAGTGTTACCGTTATTAACCATTTTTAGCGAAAGTTGGGCCCTCCGATGGGCCCTACTTGTTATTTGTCTAAAGTAACTGGTTATTTAATATTAAATTTAAAACACGTTACTACACGAAATACTGTAAAATTCGCAGCAAAACTGCACATGCGGTCGCAGTGATAAGGTTTCACATGCGGTCGCAGTGATAAGGTTTCACATCCGCTCACGACGGCTGTTAGCACGAGACCCATATTTTCTTCAGTCAGTGGTGATCCATTGTTACTTGGTGACCTATCGACTCAAGTTCTCTGCATACCTGATCATTACTCTTTGTCTACTTTTTGTTCTTCTTTTCCTTTTTGTTTGTATTCACCATTGTCGAGTTCACTTATTCCACATCCTTCTCCACTTATTATTAATTTATTTTCTTTTAATTTGAGGAAAATAATAAGTTTGGTCTTAGAGATATTATTTTTCTGCATAAACTTGGATTTACTCTAAGGGAGCTGCATTAGGCAGTAGTCTCACTGAGCAATCACCACCACCACCACCACCACCCACAAAAACCAAGGTAACCTGCTGCGGTTCCACTGCAGCCCAGCGGTGACCACCGCCAACCACTATAAATTTAAATTTCGCACCCATCTTCACTTACAGTGTGCACATTTACCAACATTTTTACACGTTCAAATGAGGTTATGTTTATTTTGCGATTTGAAAATGTGCGTATCTTCAGATAGTTCTGATTCAGATATCGAATAAGCGTTCACGATTTTAGTAGCACCCATAGAAGAAAACACTAACAGTGGCTATAGCGGTGACACAATGCGATAAATTTCAGTTGATGGCCGTTGCTGGCTAGTAGTGGTCCAGTGGGACTGCGGCCTTAAAATAGGTGTTGAAGCATCATATTTAATATTTACTACGGCGTAATCAAGGTAGAATTAAGTACAGGCCAGTTCGAATATAAAACTAGCATGATGAGTAACAAGCAAATTAATGTCAATATCAGCTCTTCTGAAGAGTACAGAAACTTTGACAACATTAATAAACGGCACTAGCATCGAATGACACTCATATGAAAATAAAGCCACGACCACGAGACCTATTAAGATAATGGTTAAGAACTTACATCCTACAACTCAAGCAGAAGAAATTGTCGAGGAACTAAAGGAAAAGAAATTTAAGATTATAGAAGTAACAAAAGAACCAAAGAGAACTATCTCTTGCAATGAGGTGAAACATATTCGCTTGCCATTGTATATATTAGTCTCCGAGAGATCTGAAGGCATCAATAAAATCTACGGAATCCAATACATAAAAGTCAAAATAGAGCCATTAAGAAATAGCAAGCTTATTCCATAATGTAAAAGAATGCAAAAATATTGACATACAAAGAAATTCTGTAGAAGAACTCCAACTCGTGTTAAATGTGCAGGAGAAACCTTAACTACAAAATTCTCAAAACACACCTGCCAAGTGCGTCAACTGCTCTGACGCACACCCAGCTAGCTACAGGGGCTGCACAGTTGCAAACGAGCAGCTGCAGAAAAGAAGAAATGGTACGGTTAATGCCAAAAAACCACTCCTCCACAAAAACCATCGGTATCTAATACGGTTAGAACCGGAATATCTTACGCCAAAGCTACCCAACAACCATCAACTGAATTAACATCCACAGCATTATCAGAACCATCCATGATGCAGCTCATGCAAAATATGATGAAAACACTGGATCAAGTCAACGAAAGACTTAACAAGCTAGAAGCCAGAAGTAGATACTGGAACCATACCTAAGGTTAAAGTAAGATAATGGACCTACAAGACTTACGCATCGCCACATGGAATGCCAACGGCATTCTAAACAAAAAACACGATCTTGAAGTCTTCCTGAATACTCAACACAGATGTCTGCCTTATTTCTGAGACACACATGACAAACCAATCTTACCTTAAAATAATAGGATACAAAACTTATCACACCATCCACCCGGACAACCAAGTCAGGGGTGGTAGTTCAATCACAATAAAAGAAAAGATCAACCACTATGAAGAGTGTCATCTGCAAAGAGATGATATTCAACTAACAGTGGATGGAATCGTGTCTCTAAAACAGAAACTGAGAATGGAGGCTGTCTATTACCCGCCAAGACACAATTTAAAAAAAGAAGATTACACTCCTGCAACACCTTGGCGAAAATTTCATTGTCGGAGGAGACATCAACTCGAAACATGTAGACTGGGGATCCAAGTTAACTAACTCATTTTAAAGAAGCATCGACTCTACCTTTCTGCACATTTCAAGATTCGTTGCAGTTAGCGGTTGTCCTGGTCTTAGATTGTTTTCTACTAATCCTTGCTTCAGCACCATACGTCATTAAGAGCCTCACAATGCTTTTGTATATTCTTATTTTTGTGTCCATAGCGAAATACTTCTTTTCCATAATGAGAAACTGAAAAAATTAAGAGACGAAAACGCTACCATAGAAAATGAATATTAAACAGGACAATAAGATAATAAAGTAAACAGTAAACCGAAGAATGCAACACTGGGAGAAGAGCGGCAAAATGATATTGCGATAACAGGTTTAAAAATAGATACGAGAGTCCCCAGTATGTTAAAGTAGGAGATGAAGAACTTTATGGAATAAATTTTAGGAGTTAGGAGAAAGGGCTCAGTTGGTAACTTTTAGATGTACGAAAGACAAATTAAAGATCGTGATCCGTTTAGTTTATTTCGTTTTCTAATTTTCAAATATTTAGGCCATTTAGTATGGGCTAATATCGGCTAGCATAAGCTCAAATGAAGGCTAAATTCAGCTAATTCGGTTCCCCGATTCTGCTTCCGCAGGATTCCACTTGCGATCGCTGGACTTCATCATCAAAGGTCAGTTCTTACTAAGATCTTAGCAAATCAAACTGAGCGTGTTTAATCAACCTTTTGGCTCAATCTTTTATGACGCTAATGAGCGCAAAATTAAGCAATTCAAAATTGCTAATAAGCATGTGCACTGTGACCTATGAGCCGTGCCCTAGGCGTTGTGCGTTTATGCATTGCGATAGCACAGGTGTTGCCTGAAAGTTGTAATTTTAGCTAAAATTAGCATTTTGTGGTTTGAATATTTGGAAGTTAATTCCTATTTGATGGGCAATAGTCCTACATTTTTAAAATTGTTGTCACATGGCCTGAGGGCAATTGCAGATAATGCATGTGGTACAATGACTGTTGGGTTTGAATAAATGCCCCTATTGCTATTATTTGTTTGTGTGTCTTCTGCAACCCCTGTAGCTGAACGAGTAATCTAGGTATGCGGTGGAACACCAAAGGTAGGTGGCGTATTTTTAAGTAGCTAGTTTTGTTTTTATATGTTATGAGTAAGGACACGGCGCCCAATTTGTATTAATGCTTCTGTTCAGTTTTAAAACCCGAAGCATTTCTTAGCCTGGTCCTTACACAACGCTATATTCTGCCGAGAGTTAAAAGAGCTAGCCGAGGCCTTGTCAACCCCTTTGTTTAAGGGTGGTACATAGTTAACTTGGATCTCCAGTCTACACGTTTCGAGTTGATGTCTCCTCCGACAATGAATCTTTCGACAAGGTGTTTCAGGAGTGTTACGTAATCTTCTTTTTTAAAATTGTGTCTTGGCGGGTAATAGACAGCCTCCATTCTCAGTTTCTGTTTTAGAGACACGATTCCATCCACTGTTAGTTGAATATCATCTCTTTGCAGATGACACTCTTCATAGTGGTTGATCTTTTCTTTTATTATGATTGAACTACCACCCCTGACTTGGTTGTCCGGGTGGATGGTGTGATATGTTTTGTATCCTCTTATTTTAAGGTAAGATTGGTTTGTCATGTGTGTTTCAGAAATAAGGCAGACATCTGTGTTGAGTATTCAGGAAGACTTCAAGATCGTGTTTTTTGTTTAGAATGCCGTTGGCATTCCATGTGGCGATGCGTAAGTCTTGTAGGTGCATTATCTTACTTTAACCTTAGGTATGGTTCCAGTACCTACTTCTGGCTTCTAGCTTGTTAAGTCTTTCGTTGACTTGATCCAGTGTTTTCATCATATTTTGCATGAGCTGCAGCATGGATGGTTCTGATAATGCTGTGGATGTTAATTCAGTTGATGGTTGTTGGGTAGCTTTGGCGTAAGATATTCCGGTTCTAACCGTATTAGATACCGATGGTTTTTGTGGAGGAGTGGTTTTTTGGCATTAACCGTACCATTTCTTCTTTTCTGCAGCTGCTCGTTTGCAACTGTGCAGCCCCTGTAGCTAGCTGGGTGTGCGTCAGAGCAGTTGACGCACTTGGCAGGTGTGTTTTGAGAATTTTGTAGTTAAGGTTTCTCCTGCACATTTAACACGAGTTGGGGTTCTTCTACAGAATTTCTTTGTATGTCAATATTTTTGCATTCTTTTACATTATGGAATAAGCTTGCTATTCCTTAATGGCTCTATTTTGACTTTTATGTATTGGATTCCGTAGATTTTATTGATGCCTTCAGCTCTCTCGGAGACTAATATATACAATGGCAAGCGAATATGTTTCACCTCATTGCTAGAGATAGTTCTCTTGAGTTCTTTTGTTACTTCTAACGGGTGTTCATAAACAGTCGTCATCCCAGTAGATTTTGACTTCAGAAACGTATGTCTATTAAAATTGAGAAAAAATGCGCTTTGACAGTACTCAATGACGTTTCATTGTGTTGCACGAATTAATCAAAGACATAACATTTTGTTTTTCAAAGCAACTGGGATGACGACTGTTTATGAACACCCGTTATAATCTTAAATTTCTTTTCCTTTAGTTCCTCGACAATTTCTTCTGCTTTAGTTGTAGGATGTAAGTTCTTAACCATTATCTTAATACGTCTCGTGGTCGTGGCTTTATTTTCATATGAGTGTCATTCGATGCTAGTGCCGTTTATTAATGTTGTCAAAGTTTCTGTACTCTTCAGAAGAGCTGACATTGACATTAATTTGGTTGTTACTCATCATGCTAGTTTTATATTCGAACTGGCCTGTACTTAATTCTACCTTGATTACGCCGTAGTCATCTACGTTACTCAAGATAAACGGTGGAGTCTTGATCGTTTTTGAGATTTTATCTGTTTGCTCTTTAGAGCTTTCTTCTGATTTTTCAGGCGATTCGGTAGCCTTGCGCTTCTTCTTGTTGCTAGATTTGGGCAAAAGCCAATCGGTTTCTCTTGCGACAAGTTGCTCCTCTTCATCTGAATTTGTTGGGCCATACGATTTCTTCCTTGCAGTTCCCTTTTCCTCTTGTGGTTGTAATAACTTCTTGTTTTGTTCCTGTGAAGTTAATACCAGCGTACATGATGTATGTACGCTGTTAATACTTGCCCTTTAAGCTATTTGATTTCGTCTAAAGCCTGCTGTAGTTGTAGCTGCAGATTGGAGATTATTCCATTTTCTAGCGCCTATGTATTCGGTGTTATCACAGGTGTTTGCCTTTTCAGCTCAGTCACCTGTAGCACTGATTCAGTTTGCTTTAATTCTAACCTTTCTCTAGCTGCTTTTTTGGTTGCCCATGCATTGTAATAATTTGCTTCTTCAGATGCTCTAGCTTCACTCTCCTGAGAGAGGACCTGGTTTTGTTGCGCTAATAGCGCTTCTCCAGGTGTCGATGGCCTCGACGGCTATTGATACATTTTCGCTGTCTAGGCCAACCTTCGTTGGAATTTTCATGAGATTTCATTTCGTCTACTGACCTACATCGAGTCGCACACGTGGCATAAACTGCGATTTCTGAGGTCACAGCGCTGCACAACACGTGTTCACTGTTCCACTGCCGGTAAACAATTGAGTAGTGACAAGAATTCTAAGCGTTACTGAGTAAAGATACTAAAAAACTGATTCCCAATAAAGAGCATAAGAATAATCAAAGTTGGTGTAACAAAGAATGTAAAAGAGAAATAAACGTAAGAAAGAAATTGACGATTAGAAACAAAAATAAAAGCAGATAAACTCGCATATCAAGAACAGAGGAAGAAAGTAAAGAATGCATGTAGGATAATAAAGAGAAGAAAGCAAACAACGAAAAGCTGGGAGGAAGTCACAATTACACGATAACACCCACATATAAAAAAGGCGAAGTCGATGCCTGCAATAATTACTGGGGAATATGAATATCACTATTATATACCATGTAACGGGCCAGATTCGTTTCGCCAGAGCTTTTTAATATTTAAACTCGCTAGCGTAAAGCTGACCTGTAACTTTGGTGTTGTATTAATTAGTTAAGAATGCATTATGTATTTGAAATCGCGCCGAAGTGAATTCGTACGAAGTGAATTCGTACGCTTAGTCCAATCAACGCCAAAGATAGCTAAAAATAGAACCGAAGGACGCCGCGGTGTTTTATGGGTACTGAAGAAATTAATGCTTAAAGTAAGCAGGGGCCCGGCCAAGGTAGCGGCCAACGCTTGGTTTTTGGAGTTGATATTCGAGCCCCAGAGGTATCGCACAGCCTTGGGAAGCACCACCGAGAATCATACATCTATCAACTGGAAGTTGCTGCAGCGACTTCAAAGTGAAGTCACCCGATTTTAGTACTATTAAAGTAATTACCTTTGTAAAGTAGTACTAAAGTACGTAATTCCTTTATACAGGGAATTTATTTTAATAGTTGACATAAGAGTTTCGTATCTATGCCAGCTTTTAATCATACAGGTCACTTCCATGGTACTAGCATGGAAACCAAACTGCTATGTTAACTAGTGATGGGCATAACCGGACAATTTTCATAACCGAATTGTTTGCATTCGAATGATATTAATAACCGAATGATTATTTGAATAATCATTCGAATACATTTTTGCTCTCGGTTCGTTTCCATTCAGTCAGCCGGTTTGCCGGTTGGCGGTTCACCGTCATCTGCATCGACATCGGTTCACCGTCATCTGCATCTACATCGTAACTTGCAGATAGCAGAGGAACCAAAACATAATATGTATCTACGGTCTGCGCCATAGAAATCGGGACACGTAATATGTTCTTCTAGTCTTTGGAGTATTCTTGCTCCGGTTACTTCATTAATGTGAGATGGCATTTCATAATTGACAAACAATAAACAATCTGACGTAACAATTAAAACCATAATAACTGTAAAAACCCAGTTTACACACTTAAAAAATACATGCAAAATATATCTTAATAGTGTGTAGTGCCAGATTTCTAAGGCGACGACCGTACATTATGTGTTATGTATTGGAAATTAAGAGGTATTTATTAAGAAGTGTTAAAAGAAAGAAATATGCGGAACTGCTTGCTAATCGCAATAAAAACAGTCGTAAAACGTTTATCTTTATCGATCGGGCGGGTTAAAGGCGCCGCCTCTTGTTTTGAACCTTTGGAGATGTAAGCAAATAAAAAATTGTTTTATAGCCTGATGCGTTTGCAGTTTTTAGGCGTTCAGGTTTCAGGTCCCCAGAATTTGATATTTTTTATGATAGGAGGTAGGTACGCGATAACCAAATGGTGTTTTCAGTACAACCTGCTTTGTTTATGAGTTGTGACGTATTTACAGAATTTTGAGCACTGCGTAGGTTCTGAGATATGGCACGTAGTACCTTTGAATATAGGTTTTATATTCAAAGCGTAGTACGTATCAGCATGAGGTTATTTTTCATTCGAATACTTGGAACGAAAACCGAGTTACATAGGTTATTTCAATAACCGGATAACCGGTTATTTTTCATTCGAATAAGCCCATCACTAATGTTAACCATTAAAATAAATTTAGTGTATAAGAAGCACTGGATTGAAATACATGTTGATATTTCAAGATATTTTATTAACTTGTTTATATTTTGTTGAGTTGTAGAGTTTTTCGGTTCCGGGTATCCAGACGCGGTCCCGCCGAGTCCAGTTAGGAATACCTTAACCTGATACCCGGTCTGTTTTAACATATTTACCATATTATGAGTTAAATTTGTTTTCTCAGTTTTTTTTTTATTTGTATCACTTATTTGTTGTAATAATGAATTATTGATAAAACAAAAGAAAATTATATACACAATAGATATGTTTGGACATAAAATATCAAATACCCGGACCCGGACTCGGACTCGACGAGTCCGACTGAGTTTTACCCGGACTCGACGGGTCCGAAAAGCCCGAGTCTTCCCAAACCCTAAACACATGCACCACCAACTTCCGCAGCCTGCTATTGTCGCTCGCACGCATCCATGGCCTATGTTGACCGGATGTGTGCAGCGACCAGTTTTACGGCCTGATTTCGTTGCTCGTACACATTCATGGCCTACACTAGTCAAGTGGACACAACAACCATCCATAATTAATCATCATTTGACCACTTCATATGCTATACATTCACCTTCTGTTGCTGATAAACCTGAATGCCTTCCTGATTTTTCCAACATCACCCACAACCTTACGCGGTTACCACCTGTTCAAGGTGCACCACTAGCAAGCGCGTGTGGTTGTACATTAACTAACAACACCTTACCACATCTTGTTAATCTTCCAAACCATACAGACGGTCTTATTCTTTTAACTTCTACGATGACACTTGGACCAAACAAAATTCCAAAATCAATCGAAACATAAAAACGTATTACAACAATTCCCGTCATTAAGTAATGATTTTAATATTAAGGCTCAAATCAAAAATCGAGTCGTTCGCAGAATCGTTACAACGAGACCTCCTAAATTTACAAAATGTCGGCGTCTCAATCGAGAACAAATATTGTTTTTGGGAAAACATCTGCGGGAGTTGTTAGATGCTGGTAAAATAAAACGATCATCCAGTTCTTCGGCTGCTGCCATTCACAACCTGCTGGTAGTTATCGAGTGTGTGCCGACTAGATCCCAACAGTACCGAGCGTGCTAAGTGCAAATTTTACCAACAACGCCATTCAAGGGGACAGATTCGCTGTTTAGCTGTCAGCAAAGGGAAAAACAGGTTAGTTCATTTACGACCAATGTATTTGATCAAATCCATAATCTAGCGCCAAGCCGCTGCATACTTCGAACAGAGCACATTATTGCGCCATACGTCAAAGCGGAATTGTGGCGCCGGTTTCAAGACGTGGCCGCATAGTCAGCAAATGCTTGCGAGTGGTTACGCGTACGCAGTACCGGACTAAAGTGAATTTGGCGGAGTGCGTGAAATATATTTTCACAAAATTTCATATTAGCGTTAATTTTTGGTATTTTGTTCGCTGTTTCTTGTGCAAACTATAAATGAGCGTAGAATTTAGCTTTTAACTTGTAGCATTGCAAACTCAACTTTAACCTTTATATGGCAGGCCAAGCTCCTTCATAAGGTGTTAGTGCCTCACCATTACTATTACTTATTATTATTATTTATGACATATGTTAGTGCCAAATTGCAATTGCGGGTAGAATTTAGCTTTAACCCGTAGCATTACAAACCCAACTTGCATCCTTGTTTATTAATGGCATGATAATGCTAAATTGTAGTAGCAAGTAGAATTTAGCTTTTAGCCCGTAGCCATTCAACTAAATATTAATTTTTATTAGCCTTGGCATTTATTCCCAGCGAGGTTGGAGTGTCTATTTTCAGACCTAAATGAGTGGACGAGACGAACTCGGAGCAACGCTGTGTTGGCTTTTCTATAGCCACTGCTGTGGTAACAAACGGGTCTTCTGCATTGACGTCTGAGCTACCTAGCAACTTGAGGGTAATCAAAACTAAAATAACAAAGGGGCAAAACAAACACCGCCGTGCAACCAGTAGTAGTACCCTTTTTAGATAAAAAAATTCGTATGATTCGTAAAACGTTATATTAAGTATTATCTTTAACCTCAGTTTACCTTGCGGTGTAGAGGCTGGTGCTTTATACGCTTGGGTCTGGAGGCACAATGCTCAACCTGCCCAAGATTCGGGTTACAAAGTTGGAGTGCGCCTATTGCGCTTGCACAGCAACCATTGTGTAAGGTGTGTGTCTTGGTGATGCGTCGACCTTGTTACTCTGTGGCTTTGAGTAGAGCACAGTTAATTTGGTGCCCAACTGTGAATACTCTCACCGGCCGCCGTGGGATTCGAACCGAGGACTTGCTTAACGGATCAACAACATCACAGAGCCACAACCAAATGAAACCCTTGGAGAGACATTGCAACTTGCAAATCTCTCTGATTCCGTTTGCCAGACACGCTGACGTCAATCAGGCAATATAAGGCAAACTCTCATTACATCTGAGTGCAAAACGCAATCTTTAAACTTCGTCGGTCTTCTGCTGCTTAATCCTGCTTCATTTAAACACTATATTGCAAGATTGCAATTTCTTAGAGCGGATTGCTTAGGAAAACACCCATCCCTTCAATTGGTACATACAGTGTTGAATCCAGGGGGGTGACCGGGGGGGGGGGGGGGGGGGAATTCACCCCCGGAAACATTACCACTTCATATTCATTTTTTTTTCTATCTATAAAAGAATGGGTGGATTGCGCGAAAATAGGTAAAAATACCCCCCAGACGTTTCATTTTCCCCCCCGGAGTAATGAGTCTGAATTCAACACTGGGTACATAGCTTTCGTCCTTACCTTGGTCTTTAAAAGTCGTCTAACAATGCGATTTATGCTAGAATGATTTCTTCCTATCACATTAGCAACATAACACATCGAGTACCCTTCATCCAGCAAAGTTGATGCTCTTGCTCAGTTTCCGAACAGATTTTAAATCAATTTTTGGTAAAAGCATACTATATGTATTACTCCTATACTGCTAGCGTCTGTAAGTGGAGAACGTAAGTGAGACAGAAAACCATCTCTTTCCACGAACTTGGTGCATTCTGCGCAAGCGTCGTCCGTGAACACGAGAACGAAGCTGTGCAGTTCGATTTCTCAGGCATGCGCGCGAGACGCGTAGAACTCAGAAAAAGAAGGGCGTATTATATGTCGGCGCCATAATGTTTTCGCCCATTCCCAGACCCTACTAGCAATATAGGAGTACATATTACGTATATGGGTAAAAGCGACTTTAATTGACAATTGTAATTTTAAAACAAAACATTTCTTGATAGCATTTATTTGAAATGTCAGAGGAGTTCCAAAACCTACTTGTAAGACAGTTCCTACGCTAAAAGTGGTCAAATTCTTATACAGGGTATACATGGGAATGTCGTACATACGAGAAAGGCAATGTTAAAAATTACAAAGAATCGACTACATTTGTGGTCATATAACGTAGCAACATTGTTTGTTTTACCATGCCAACGGTTAATTAAGCTTTGTTACATAAAATAAATTTGAAATAACGCAAAACCTATTGAAATAGTTACTCATTTTATGAAACAGATTTGCTCAAAACTAATATTTTAAAGATAAATTCGGCTACACGTCGAAATAAACAAAATAGGTATTTGAATTGTCATGTTATCGAAACACTCATGTTTTATTCGGGTCAGAACTACAGTCGATGCTTCGTAATTTTTAACATTGTCTTTTTCCTACTGAATTCCCGTTTACACCCTGTCAGGCTGTAAGTACTGTACCGTACTATACTGTATCGGTGTAAATTGCACACGATAGAGCCACAAATGTCGTTTATCTAGCAGATGCATACCGAGTGACCGGCTTCAAAACCGAACAGAGCAAAAGCATGCTATGTCACAAGGCTACTAGAAAAGTTTAATTTAATTTAAAAAAGAACGTTGCCTAAATCAGAGCTTTAAATTACAAGGGATGGGAGAGGCTGAAAGCCCTTATACATCAATTACGTTAGACACATCATTTGTTTACTAAAAATTAAGAACTTGCTATGTTCGGTTTTGAAACCGGTCACCAGGTATATTGATTCCTAACATGTACTTGTGAAAGCCATATCTCTAAACTTTGCAAACACCCCTATTCCATTTCATCCGCTATAATTTAACCTTCTTATATTCTCTCTCTCTCTCTCTCTCTTTCAATATTACATCATGAGTGTTGTATTGTCGTCTACCTAACATGTATTATTTGGGCAATTTTTGACAAAGGGCTGCTCCTATGGTATGAACTAACTCCTATAAAGATTTCAAGCTGTTACAGGTTAAATTCAACTTTAGGACATGAACACAGTTTGTTACAGATAAAATCGGCATTTACAACAGTAGGTGACTGCCGAAACAATTGTCACATAAAGGGGGATTATCTCAATTAGTTGTTAAGACACTTTAATACATAGAAAGGCAAAGCTCGTCCTAATTACGTCTCAACTGTCTTGTAACAAAGAGTTAACCGAGTAGAGCTCAGTAGGAGGGGTGGTTCGTATCAACACGATGTAATATAGAGTGAGATGCTGTCACAATAGAGATGATTGTAGTCAAAATCAAAAAGAGGTAGGCGCCACGGATTTTATTGATAGGGTGGAAAATTTTCTGAACGGCCCTTGTAGAAATCCGAAATCCAAGGGGTAGTTGCTCCACTCCTGCGATCCTGTGAGGTGTCCCAGTTTGTTTTTTACCCTACCTGTCGTTGGATTTAGCTGCATTCGCCAAAAAACCCAACAAATAATTCACACCAAAGTAAAGGCTAACACAAATATATAAACACATGCAAGTAGTATAAATAAAAAGGAACAAACTAAAAATTTAATTTGCATCTATTAAAAACTTAAGTGTGCATATATAAGTTTGACACAAATAATGTGAACATGTATGTACGTATATGCTTCGCAACTCGTATCAAATGGGTTAGTAGTTTTAACTTAATTCAACAACAAAACAAAGTGATACAAACAAGGCCCGCTTGCTATGGAGAGCAAACAATATGACTTAACTAATTTAATTCAAATATGATCGTTGTGAACAGGCCACACTATGTTCGGGCGTAGCAGCTATTTATAGAAATACAGGTCACGCACACATGTTCTGAACTGAGCTTGCGCAAAAAATGTTTTGCATCGCACTGACCAAAGACAAGAACAGGCACTGACTTCAAAATGGCGTAGCATGAATGGTTCAATATTCTACTTTAAAACAGTTGAACGCTGAGAGCTCGCAGGCGTCGAAGAATGCCGAATGGGGCGACGCCACGAAATAACAATGGGCTAAAGAGAATGACGGCACGCAACAGCAAGAAGATAACTCCACGAATCGGCAATGGGGTAACTCCACGAAACGGCAATGGGCACGACTAGATTTTATATATAGGGTGCTTCTTAAGTACGTATAGAAAATTAACTACCTAGTATCTTCCTTGACTTATCCTAAGCCAAAATGTTGAGAAAAAATTGTAAATCTTAATTTTAGAAAACGCGTTGGAATTCAATTTAAGAAAGAACAAAGTTTTCGGAAAACTGCAAAAAAGACGACTTCCTTTTTTGCACTTGCCGATCACCTAGAAACTCGAAATTCAGAACAGATATTGCATGGGACTTAAGGTTGATAAGAAAAATCCCAAATTGGGAAAATAATTTAATGTTTGACTCTCCTGTGGTGGCTTAAACTGTTAAAATTCTCAAAATATTGCTTGTTTTTAATATAGGTAAATAGCAAACATTCCTGTATATGCACCGCATGTATAGTGTATTTTATTAGTTTTAAATTTGTTCCTGCGTGTTTCCCTATAATTTAGTTTAAACATCGTTCGTAACGCTGATTTTTGCAATAGAAAATCTTTATTAATTTCACAATAATTTCCGTGGAACAGCAAAGCATACCTCATGTTAACGTATAAAGGTAAATTTCATTAATATAAATTTAAAAAAATGATGCATCGGCCGGGAATCGAACCTGGGCCACCCGCGTGACAGGCGAGCACTCTACCCCTGCGCCAACCTCTGTTGTTCAAATAACGCGCTACTGTAATGATATATGAACATACTGAATCACCCGACCTAATAGCAAACGGCCACAGCAGCTGTCACACCATAAACCACGGCGACAGATGCTCCGATCCGCTGCTTAAAGGTTTATTTAAATTAAAACTTTTTCGTACTCTTTTTGAAAATAAAAACAGGCCTACGATCTAAGTCAAAAATTAGCAAAATTTTAAGCCATCATACAATTTAATCGGTCCAGTATCTTCGGAAGAGATAGCGAACAAACATAGAAAGAAAGAAAGACAGCAACGATTTTGTGTGCTTAGGCAGATAAAGTACGCAAAAGTCGCTATTTTATCTGCTTAGGCAGATAAAGTGACACTTTTACCTTGTCAATAAAGAATAAAGACACATAAGTTGCCACTTTTGTGACGTTTGCGGATAAAAACTATTATGTGTTGTTCCCAGGACAACGCACTCTCCAACACAAATGCCTAGGAAATTGGTAGTTTTTCACTTAAAAAATGCTGATCATTTCATTATATTTCATTCAATCTTTTCAAATTTGAACCACCCGTTCTGAAAAAAACACATTTTGTTTTTTTGCTTATTTGGTATTAATCCTCCGCGTTCCACGGGTTAGGCCTACGAGATCCAGCAAAAACGTAATTTTGTTGTAACGTTTGTAAAAAACCTCGATCTGCTTGAGCTTCTATCTACCTTTCAGCTGTTAGATGATACATATTTCCATGTGATTGTTTTGAATTTAGCCCTTTTTGTTTAGATGTGTGAGGGGCGTTATACCTGTGAGGCCCAACCCATGGATTCGTGTTACTGTGGTATCCAATTCCTAAAATTTTCTAACTCAGGTTTGTTTTCTACTGGAAGCTAGGTAATTCCTAATTCCCATATATTATATGTAAGTACCAGTGTGTTGTGTAGAGCTCGGAAAATTCCACTCTTCTTTAACCGCAGAAGAACAACTCCAACCTTCAACAGCTAGACGACGAGAACATTGCAAATATTGCAAGAATCAAAGATTTCATTATCACTGTACATTCTGCAATAACTGCATTTGTTTGCAATATGTGCAAACGTGCTGCCAATACTACGCAAATAAATTTTAATAGCTGATTTTTGGAATCGATATTTTGTGTACCACAAACATGTCACACTTTCATTGGTGTTTTCTGCTTTTATAATCACTATATGTTCCTAGTTTACTATGGTCATCATTTTGGTTTTATTTTTTCTATTACTTTTAAAAAATAAAATAGTTTAAATATATGTAAAATTGTAAGGTTTTTTCAATAAAAAATAAATTCCAGGACACATTTTTTCTGTAATATTTTTCATATGGAGACAGGCACGGATGGGACCATCGGGAGCTCGGGACATTTCCCGAAAGGCCGGTCCAATTGGTCCAATTTGGGCCGCGGTCTTTATAAATGTGACTGAAAGGTTTTGTTTCATTTGTATAATTTCCATTTACTTTGGACACTTAGGTATATGTGACAATTTTTTAAAACGTGGATTTATCGAAAATTAAATATAATTGTATTTCTACTGCCGGTCAACAACCTTTTGAATTGACTAAATCAGAGAGGTGAGAGGTGTACCTTAGCCAAGCTATTCAAAACGGTTTGCTGTATCACGGGGCTTCCCCTTTTGGTTACGGAGTTTAGTAGGCGTCGCTTATGAAAATCTCAATAGAAATTATTTTTCTTTGCGAGAAAATTAGTGAGTAACCGTCGTGCAAGTTAGACCAAGCTTACGTATTTTCTAATAACGGAGTGATTGTAGATTTTCTAGAAGTTGGAAGTTTAGTTTGCTTTAAAATTAAAATGAATAAAGACAATAGTAAAAAAGTCAAAGGAGGCGCGGAAAAAATACGCGAGACAAAAAGACGCAAAATGAACGAAGAAGCAAGGAAGTGCATATCTCTGGACACAATTTTTTTGAAACCTATCTCGAAAACTGCGGAGAGTGTTTCTGTAGTGCATTCACTTCAAAGTATACAAGAAGCACCGACTCATATCGACACTCAGGAAAAATAAAGAAACTGTGAACGAATTCTGTGAAGTTGAGGTTATAGCTGCTGTAAGTAGTAATGCTACACCCAAATTATATCAACGTGAGCAAGAATCTTCAGAGATTGAGTTTAACCACTTTGAACGACCCAATGTAAACGAGTTACATTTTTTTGAATGCCACCCTCAGATCCCTAAAACACAAGAAAATATTCCAGTTAAATTTAAAAAATCTTTTGTTCGATCGAATAAAAATTCCAGACAGTGGTTTAGCTACAGTTTTAACAAAAAAGCCTTGTTCTGTACAGCTTGTTTGGCTTTTGGGGATACCGGTGAAACAAACAGTTTTACACAAGGTATGTCCGATTGGAAACACGTATATCAAAGAATTGATGAACACCAGAGATTTGTAAACCACCAAACAAGTTCTGAATCGTACTTATTTTTGAAATGTAAAACTGTGAATACCCTTTTATTCAGCGAACACCTGAAGCAGCACAATAATCAAGTAACAAGTAATCGTAAAATATTGGAGATTGTTATTAATTTAATTAAGTTAATTGGCAAATAAGGTCTTTTGTATCGTGGGAATTTAAATGAATCAGCCTATTCGTTAGAAGATGAATATTTGGATATAAAAATGTTGAAATTCAATCCACATGCTACTCCCAATCAGATAAAACAGGAATTAATTAGTTTTGAAAATAATTGGGGCAAATTAAAGTTATCCCTGGAAGAATCGTATCAAATTAATTACGATTTTGTTAACTGTAATGAAGAAGATGATGACATATCCACTCAAGAAGATTGCATATCCGCTCTAGAAGCTACTACGACTTGTAAAAGCTGCCAAAATTGTTCCATTTGCTGTTAGCTCATCCAAAATGTAACATGTTCGAAGTCGCTTACTCTGTGCTTTCTTTAGTTTATCAATATCTTTTAACACTCCCCATATCTCAAATGTCCTGTTGAAGGTCGTTTTCCATTCTAAAATGTATTAAGACTCGACTGAGAAATCGGTTATCTAACGAGAAGGTAGAGTCGTTTATGATTATGAACCTCAAAAAATCCATTTTAACAAGCATTGACAATGAAGATGTGATTAGATTAGATTAGATTAGATTAGATTCCACGACTGCCTTTTGCTGGCATGCGCACGTCAGCCCTTTGGGCTTTTTGTACTGTCGGGAGTTTTCAAGTTAGCAGGCCGACATCTGTATCTTTTACTAGACTTGCAATGTCCCCTACTAGCTTGCGGTTGTCAATAGAGTTAAGGCTCCAATCGAGTTGGTGTCTTTTACGCTCTAATGCTGGGCATTCAAAGAGGATATGATAGGCTGTTTCATCATCCTCTTGGCATAGTCTGCAAACAGGTTCATCTCTATAGATATTGATCCTGTGCATAAATTCTCTGAATGCTCCAGTGCCTGTTAGTAGACTGACTACTTGCTTGATTCGAGTTCGGTTCAGTCTCAACAGGGTCGTGGTGGTTTGTGGATTCGGAGTTTTTAGCAATCTTTTGCAGTGTGTTGCTTGATTGTAGTTTCTCCACCTTAGTTGGTGTGCGGTATTGACCCATTCATTAATGGCTGAGCGGGCTTGGTTTTTCTGAATGCTTAGACCAGGTTCTGGACCGGTCATTGCATTACGGGCTGCTTCTTTTGCGAGCTTGTCCGCCTTTTCGTTTCCTTCAATACCTTGGTGACCTGGGATCCAGCATAATTTTACTGTATTTCCCTGGCTTAAGGTTTGAAGTTTGGATTTGCATTCCTTGACCAGTCTCGATGAAGTACTGAAAGCGTTTAGCGCTTTCAGTGCTGCCTGACTGTCTGAGAGAATGTGTATGTCTCGATTGAGCAGCTTCTTTTCTATGCTGATGTTTGCGCATACGTTAATAGCTTGTACTTCAGCCTGAAAGATGTTACAAAACTTTCCTAGACTGACTTTTTCGTTGGTTCTAGGATTGGTACTGTACACACCGGAGCCTGTACCCCCTTCAAATTTAGATCCATCAGTATAAAAAATGATGTTCTTATTTGTTGGGGTTGGTAGTTGGTCCGGATTCCAACTTGTGTGTACAGTAAAGTTCTTTTCAAAGTCATAGGCTTTGGTTATAAGATCAGAACCCATTTCTAATATTGGGTTGTTGATGTGTGACATGATCTTGCCATGTCCTAGATTATTAGCTGTGGTCATCCAGTGACCAGTACTTTGTAATCTGTAGGCTGCCATTCTGGCTTCACCTTCCAAGAAGATGTGCAGAGGTGGCAGATTTAAAATAGCATTCAGTGCTTGTCCTGAGGTGCCTTTAAAGGCTCCAGTGATGCACCGATTAGCTAGATATTGTATTCTGCTAATTTTGTGGATCGCAGTTGCTTGTTTTATTTTGGGCCACCAGGCGATTATTCCATATGAAATTATTGGTCGAACCATGGTTTTGTACAGCCAGAAGGTCAGTTCCGGCTTGAGCCCCCACGTACTACCTATGGCTCTTTTCCCAATAACTAATGTTTGTATGCACCTGGTGATTGTTTTGTCTAAATGGGAGTTCCAAGTTAGTTTGGAATCGATGGTTAGACCTAGGTACTTAACCTCGTTCTCCCAGTTGACATTTGTCTCAAACAGTTTTATGTTGATTCTGTTTGTGATGTTCTTTCTACGAGTGAAAGCGACGAGAGTGGCTTTGCTGGGATTAATTCTAAGATTATTCTCTAGACACCACTCTTCGGTTATCTTTAGTGCTGATTTCATTACATTGTCTACGGTTCTTTGGTATTTACCTTGAATCAGTATGACAATGTCATCAGCGTATCCTTGAGTGTAGTAGCCTTTGTTATTGAGTTGGGTCAGCAGTTCATCAACTGTGAGGCACCACAGGAGTGGAGAAAGAACTCCTCCCTGTGGACATCCCCTTGTCGCCTGCACTGTCTTTTTCTTGTCAAATAACTTGACTTTTACAACTCTAGTGTTGAGCATTGCCATAGTCCATCTTATCGTGGTGTTATCGATCTGGTGGTTTGTCATTGCTCTTTCAATAGAGTGGTAGGAGGTGTTGTCGAAGGCACCTTCTATGTCTAGAAATGCTCCGACTGCGTACTCCTTGTACTCCAAGGTTCTCTCAATTTTCCCCACTAGTTGGTGTAGGGCGGTTTCACATGACTTCCCTGTTTGGTAAGCATGTTGATATTTGTGAATCGGGAGTGAAGTTAGGGCTTCCTCCCTCCAGTACCTGTCTACTAATCTTTCCAACGTTTTAAGGAGGAATGACGTTAGGCTGATAGGTCTGTAAGTTTTAGCTTCTGCATAGCTGCTCTTACCAGGCTTAGGGATAAATACTACTTTAGTCACTCTCCAGGCTTGGGGAATGTAGCCTAAGGCAAGACTTGCTTGGAACATGTCTTTGAGTGGGTTCAGCAGTATATCTATCCCTTTCTGCAGCATTACGGGTTGTATGCCGTCGTTTCCAGCAGATTTGAAAGGGCTGAAGAGGCTAGTTGCCCATCTAATCCTTTCTTTGCTGACTATTCTCTTAGCTGTTTCCCAGTCTTCCCTCCTAGGGGTATGATTGGGTTCAGCCAGAGTAGGTTGTTCCACTGCTCCGGGTAGGTGAGTTTTTATCAAAAGAGATAAAGTCTCCTCTTCCGTTGTAGTGTATTCTCCGCTTTCTTTTTTAAGAGTGCCTACTGGGTTCATGGCTTGCTTTGAGATGATTTTGTGGAGTCTAGCTGTGGATCGCGTGGTCTCCACCTCCTGGCAAAACTTTTTCCAGGCTGCTATCTTAGCTGCCTTGATCTTTTTGCCATAGTCTGTGAGAGCCTTGTGATAGTTCTCCCAGTTATTTGTGGCTTTAGACCTGTTAAACAGACGTCTGACTTCTTGTCTGGTCTTTTCTAGGTCTTTATTCCACCAATTTGTGTGTTTTTTTGCTCTTTGCTGACTTGGGTCTATTAGAGGACAGCTACTCTGAAAGGAGTCAATCATGGCCTCTTTTAACCGGTCAGCATTTGAGTCTAAAACTACTTTATTGGGAGATCTGAACTTTAGGTGTTCTATCTTCTCTTGTAGTTTTTGTTTATATAGGTCCCAGTCTGTCTTTCTTGGGTTGTAGTAAATTCTTTGGCTTACTTCCCGTTGAGACAGTTCAAAGGTTATATAATTGTGGTCAGAGAGTGATGGTTCGTCTGAAACTTGCCATTTATTCACTGATTGACTAATTCTCATAGTGGTTATGGTAATATCAATAACTTCATGTCTATTAGAGTTATAAAAGGTTGGAGTGTTACCTTTATTGACTACTACTAGATTGTTAGTTAAGATAAATTCTAAAAGTGACTCACCTCTTATGTTGCAGTTGGTGCTGCCCCAAATGGTGTGGTGAGAATTTGCGTCACAGCCTAGGATGAGGTCTAGATCGTCTTGGGAGGCAGATGATACTAGGTTCTCTAGTTCCTCGCTAGGCGGTGGGTCCCTGGAATCGGATGGAAGGTAGACGGAGCTTATAATGGCTTGGTCACAACCTTCATCGTTATTCCATTTTATTTTAATTGTGGTTATGTCTCTAGAACAGAATTCCATTAGTGGTAAACAGTCTAGATTAGTTCTTATAAGTATGCAGGTTCTAGGACTTGCATGATTATAAATAAGCCTACCTTTAGCACCCCCTAATCCACGGACTTGTCCCTTAACTATCCATGGTTCTTGGATCAGTGCTAAATCGATGTCATCTGCCAGCAGCTTTCTGCTTAGACTTGCAGTGGCTGCTTTGCAGTGGTGGAGGTTAATTTGAACTACCTGCAGGTGCTTCTTTCCTATCCTTGGAGCGGATGAGGAGAGTGACCTTGTTGAGGCCTAGATGTGATTAACTCCTTAGCAAATACAAGCACAAAGGCCGTTATTTATTAATTTCATATTTTAAAAAATGCGCGAAGTCAATTTTATGCAATTTTTGAGTGCTTACTAATTCATAATTATTCATTCCTAATAATTACTTTAATAATGATAACAAAAACCATGTTACTGTTGATACTATACTAGGCGAATTATAAATAAACAATTATGCAAGTTTCATCAAGTCCACCTCATTATAAAAACCATGAAAGGGAAAAAGTATGTTTTGTGTTTGTTTAAGACATTTCATAATATTATGTACTTGAGTATTTTGTTTTAATAAATATTAATATTGTTAAGATTTAAAATACTTTTAGCATACAACGTATATCATATTACTTCCTTTTACAATAAAGGAAGTATTGGATTCACCCCAAAAAGTCGAAATTGAGTTTTCAACAGATCTTCACGTTTTAAAGTCCCCTGAACCCAAAAAACATGTTTTTGTTCATTGGTCTGTCTGTCTGTGAACAGAATATCTCAAAAACGAAAAGAGGTATGGCGTTGAAAATTCATATATAAGTTTTGTGTACTATCTAGATGCGACAGCAAGCTTTTGAAGGAAATCGAATAACCAAAAGTATGGTGTTTACTCTTGTGATTTTTCAGTTTTTTTTCGATTTTTTCAAAAACGGCTCTAACGATTTTTTTCAAACTACATTTTTATTACATTTTTAATGTGTATTGATGGGAGATAGGTGATTTTCCAGTTGAATACCTCTAAAATGAGTTTCTTTTTTCAATTTTTTTATTAACTCTAGTATTAAATAGAACACCCGGTATATTATAAAATTTTTGAATTCAACTTAAAATTTTAGAAAAAAATTGTCTCTTGAACTAACGCTCTATTTTGTACCGTTTTTGTAGAATATGTAATTTTTTTTAACTTTTGAATATGCTTAAAAATTAAAAATCAAATTTTTGGCTAATTATAAGATCACTGTAAAAGGAAATTGTCTGCGTGCATCACGCTAGATTTTTTTACTCGTTATCCATTTCATCTATGTCCAATTACTTACAAATAAACATAAGTTTTTAAAATGTTCTGTGTATTACTCTAATTATTTCAAAACTATTAAGCTTTTCTGGCCGATATAAAAATATATTTTGCCCATATATACCTTGGGCCGGTCTGGGGCCATTTCCCGGGCCGGTGAACCCCAGCCCATCCGTCCCTGTATGGAGACCTTTACAATCAACGATTTTACCTTATAATGATAATAGAATATAAATATTGATACTTTAACAATAAACAATTAGCAATATAAATTGGGCCTGTGAGGTCCAACCCGTGGAACTGTGTAATTTTCAAACCACCCGTGGAACGGAGGGTTAAGGAAAAATTTCGACGTTTGGTACAAAGTATTAGTTAGCAAAGATATAGCCATCAACAATGAAAAAACTACGGTAATACGGGCAGAAAAAAAGGTCTCAGCAAGTGACAGTGCAATTACAAGAAACTATCCTAGAACAAGTAAATTCATTTAAGTACTTAGGTGCGACTATTAGCTGTGACGGTTTGATAACTGATGAGTTAAAAAACAGATTGAGGGCGGCTGGCAGAACATTTCAAGCACTAAAAAACAAAAACAAATATTACAGGCTGTGGAAATGAAATACATGAGCAAAGTGGTAGGAGTTCAAAGAATGGATCAGAATACTAACAATTCTATCAAAGAAAAACCTTCAAACTAAACCACCAACTAAGGTAGTCGAGACAAATCAGCTGATTTGGGCAGGTTGACAGAATGGTCGAAGAGAGAATTCCTAAAGCGGTGTTATATAATAAAACGGTACTTACGACCAAAACAAGCTCGAGCTGCCCCAGGGACGCTAGGACGTCGCTTGACTGAAATGGAAAAGCTAAAATTTCCTCGGCGAGTGTCAAATCGGATGTTTTGATTACTCGAAAAACTGCGCACACCAGCATTATGTAACAAAAGACTGCACGGCTAGATACAGTCGGGTTTTTCTCAATCCGTGTTAATACCTCCACAACTTGAAACAGGGAACGAAATTGTCACAATACTTCCTGCGTATGATGTGTGAACTAGCCGTTCGCCATAGCGAACCTACATTGGTCGATTCCTAGAGGACGGCATCATATACAAGCTATATATAATTATTTTGCTACCTAATTATAACGAACGAAACACTTTTCCCTAAAAGGAATGCTCATCCAATATATATGCGATCAATATGATGCATTCCCCTCGCGCAGGGCGTAATAACAGTTAAAGTTAATTTCCCATTAAACTCTGCAGACGTTATTAATGGCAGCGGAAGTTGCCCACATATTTACAGAGTACTATACTGATGCCAACTCAGCAGGCTTCGCAGTGCCACTAGTTAGAATTGTATCATGAATCGTCATCTACAGAACCATATGGGCAAGGCCGGCTTAGCCCAAAATGAACGAGGAGCAACAAATTTCCACAAGTGGCGTTAAGAATAAAAATTAACCTAACAGCGGTATGAAAAACTAGGATGCAGGAAAATCAGCCACGAGCGCACCAAAGTTGAGGTGGGACAATACAGTAAACAGATCTCTTAAAAGCAGAGGAGTGGATAGGCAAGAGGCAGAAAGAAGAACGAGGGCAGAAAGACTTGCATGCAGTTTTGCAAGACACAATTTGCAGAATCCTGAAGCTCAACACCAAAAGGTAGATGAGTTCTTTACTTAGTAGTAGTAGTGTTAAGGAGTTGTCCTCGAACCAACTGGCTGCGTATGTGAATAATTCAACTTTTGTTGTAACATTTTCGTTTAATTTACCCGAAACTAGTATAAGTTTGAATCGTAGGCTTGAAGCTTGATTTTTGAAAAATCATTTATAAGCAGTAGGAATATTCATTTTGTGCGTTCTTTGCGATTTGCTTCTCGATGCGGCTCGTTTCTCTAATATTAATATCCTGCACGCTCTTCTTGTTGCTGAGCGCTGTGCGGAAGAATTTTGGATTTTTCCAAAAAAGCACACGGCCTTCGATAATAAAGGTAACTGGAATGGAATTTTTGCAAATGTCGGTTTTCGATTGCAAGCACTCATCTAGGACGGCTGTGAACGCCGAACAATTTCAAGCCTCCTGAAGGATTTGAATGCCTTGATTAAGGGCCAAATTCAGAGACGTCGCTACACGATCGCTCAGACTCAACTTAACCTAACCTTACACTCGTTGCTCAATTTCGTATTCAGAAACGCACCAGTGCTCAAACTAACCTCAAAAGCACGGGGTAATTGAGAAACAACTAAGCCGTAATTGAGCAAAAGTTAAGCGTGCTAGAGACGTTGCTTAAATGCAACTCAGTTCAGTTTATTTGTTATTATACTGACGTATTGTGCTTATTTCTGTTGAAATTTTCGTTTTTTATTTAGTAATTGAGGCTTATAAAATTATTCATATTATTTGGACATTGTTTGTTAACATAACCATCAACATGGATAATGATTTCGGAGAATTCGTGCAATATGTGCAAGACAATTTGGTTTTATTACCAATTCCACGGTGAGTCCTAAAAAGTTAATTGTATTTAATTTTTTTTTAATTGTCATGTACAGCAGTAGTAGTAGTAGAATACATTACAACCATTTTTAATTCTATTTTTGATATTTTGTAGGCAAATACTACGTGACAATGAAAATCCACTGGAGAAATACCATAATGGAGAACTTCTACAAAGGTACCGCTTTTGTAGAAATACCATAGAAAATGTGATTTTGCCTTTGGTTTATCCACAAAATAATCCAAATACGCAACGTGGGCTTCCTATACCACCATTGATAAAACTGTGTGCTGCGTTACGTTTTTTTGCCACAGGCAGTTATCAGGTACACCACTACTAAATTTTTATCAACAACTGTAATAATCTTAACGTTTCGGGTTTTTTCATTTACAGAGAACGTGCGGAGACCTTCATCGTATCAGCCAGGCATCGGTTTGCCGAATAGTTGCAGAAGTTGCACAAATTTTAGCAAGAAATCTGGGACGATACGTAAAATTTCCAGAAACAGCAGAAGAAATTGCTGCAAATCGCAACCTCTTTTTTGATATGGCAGGATTTCCAGGAGTTACTGGATGTATAGATGGAACGCATATTGAAATAAAGAGCCCCGGTGGAGATAATGCCGAGTATTTTCGTAACAGGAAAGGGTGGTTGTCGCTGAATGTCCAAGTAGTAGCAGGTCCTCGTCTTGAAATTCTGGACATTGTAATACGCTGGCCAGGATCTGCTCATGACAGCAGAATTTTTAACAATAGTGCAGTGAAATTAAAGTTTGACCAAAATCGCCTATCGGGTATTTTATTAGGTGATAGTGCTTATGCCCAATTGCCATATTTATTTACTCCTGTTCAATCTCCTAATACACCGGCACAGCAACGATATAATTATGCTCAGGTTAGAACTCGTAATGCTGTCGAACGAACCTTTGGGGTATGGAAAGGTCGATTCAGATGCCTCAGTACTGCTCTGAACTGCAGCTTACAAAAAACGATGATCATTATTGCTGCTAGTGCAGTGCTTCATAACATTGCCGTGTTTGAGCACGTAGAGTTAATTATCGATCCAGATTTTGTAGAGAGGATTGTAGAAAACCCACCTGCACCAGCTCAACAAATAAGAGGAAATGCAATTAGAGCAGCATTTATTCAACGCCACTTTGCCAATGCTGTGAATAATAATTAGCATGTACATACTGTCATATATATAATAAGTAATTCCATTGAATGATTTTTATGTTTTAAGATGTATCTAGTTTAATAACTGATAGAGAGCTGTGAGAACTTTTCATTTTGTATCTAGTTTATTAAATATACAATATAAATAATAATTACTAAGCATTTGTTTTTAACACTTTATTAAAGGTGTATAAAATCTTAGATTTATCAAAGTGAATAATATTTAAAAAACCAAGTTTATTAAATATACATAGGAAAAAAAGTATTAAACATTCAAGGTGAATAAAATAAAAAAATTTGTTAGATATAAATGTTTAATTTATTGCACATATAGAGGTAAAAAATAATTATGTTTTTTTTGCGTTCTCTTCAGCCCGGTTTAGTTCCAATTCTGTGATCCTATTGCGCATAGACTGCTCAGCAACCACAAGCTGTTGAGCTTCAACGCGAAGGCGATGCTCTTCAAGTCGAAGAGTGTGAATTTCCTCGTCCTGCTCTTGTAGCCTCGCGTTACGCTGGAGTCTTATCTCCAACTCCCTCTCCACCGCAGTACCTCTTGAAGTATAGAGGGCCCTTTTTTTAAGAGACTTTTCTGTCCTCCCTCCTTAAACAAAAAATATAAATTTGTAAAAAATTATTTTCACTATCTTTTTGTGTATTTAAACATACCTTTCTCTTCCACAGTAACTTTTCCATCTTCGTTATACGCTTCCAACTGGTGTGGCGTTATGTTGGTGCCGGCATCGGCAGAAGCTACATTAACTGATGTCTCGAGATCTGTAATAACAACAGACATTACATGTATATGATAATAAGCACCAACAATTAACTTCATATGTTCAACTAGCTATGAGTAAATTAAATAAATACCTAGGTACTATAATTAACATTCGTAAAACTAAAAAATACCTTTATATTCCACTGACTGGTGAATCACATTGTAGTCGTCTAGAACATAAGTGGAGTTATCCCCAACTTCTACCAGTGTGATCGTGTCAGAGTCGATGGATCCTTTTAATTCAATATCGACGCTATCTAAAATAGCATCGACAGCATCGTCGGCTGGAGGAGGTTTGTAGCTCCCGCCACCAGTAACGAATCTTTCTTTTTTCTCCAAAGCTAATTCTTTCCTCCTCCTGGACTTGATATTATCCCAGGCTTTATGTAGTTGCTGGGTGGTTCGCTGCAAAAGCAATAAATTAATATCTAGAAAAGATTTTGCAAATGTGCTATTGAAATTCAAGGCATAGTAATATGTAAATATCTACTTACGCAAGCATTTTCTGCAACTGAGTTGAAATCTTTAGTAATTTGTGCCCACGCCTTCTTCTTCTGCGATGCACTAACGCAGTCCGTTTTCTTACATTCTACCACGTTTCTGTATTTATCTACCAACTCCGTTAAATATACTTTCTCGTCCCCCGTCATGTATTTCTTATTAGGTGTATCACACATCTTCAATAAATAAAACGACAACACAAAAATCACGAAAAAATACCCCAAAAAACGCACACTACTAGAACAAACAACAGCTGATCCGTGTGTAATGGCGATCTTGAAGTCAAACGTCAAAGCAAAACCGCATGGCCACATTTAATGGCGCTTTGCGCATGCGGTATTGTCAACGTCATCAGTGACGCTCCCAAGTTATGACGTTGCTCCTTAAATGCTGTCTCACCTGAGTCACTTCTTTTGAAGCGTTTCTGAATACGAAAATTGAGCTGTAGTGCGGCTCGCTCTCAAGTCAGAGAAAATGTAGTGTAGGAGGAGTTGAGATTGAGCAAGAGTTTAGCAACGTCTCTGAATTTGGCCCTAAGTAGACTAGTTTTCAACCTGAGACTGCTTTCGAGGGCTGGTAAACCAACAGTAAGTACAGTCGGCGCCTTAGAAATAGGGGCACGTTACATTGTGTTGTAATATTTGATTTATTTTTTTGTTCTGGTTACTTCATTAATGAATCTGGCATAACAATCAAAACCATCAGAACTGTAAAAGCCCAGTTTCTACACTTAAAAATACACGCAAAATGTATCATACTATTGTCCCGATTTCTAAGGCGCCAATTGAATTTCAGCGATTGCTGTAGCATTGCATGTTTTGATGCAAAGGCGTTTGAATATAAAAAACGTACGTGCTAGCATAATAATTATGTAGTTTTATAAACGCCCATGCGTATTCACCTAGGGATAGCTCTAAATTATATATGTACCCTGCACGAACCCCTAGCGCAGTGTGTCCTTAGGCACCCAGCTTATAATTCAATTTTACCAATTTTGCAAGCCGCAACCGTTAATGCTGCTAGTGTTCGAAGCTTTAATTTGTTGTTGATGTGTTGTTTGAATTTTAATTTGTGTTATGAATTGGGTGACTCGAAATTCAATTATTTGTTAATTACCCATTCTCGACCTAATCGAGTCTTCAGCTTTATTTATGCTGGATAATTGTTAAGTGTTGTTGAATAGTAAATTCTATTTACTGTTGCTGGTTTATATTTTCTTTGTGTATCTGTGCCATGACCCTCCGTGAACATGCTTGTGTTCTTTGAAGATTTAGGTTGAAGTAAGAGGCATCCAAGGTAGGTGGAGATGTTTTCATAGCTAGATTTAGTTTTATGTTGTATGTAACGATTGGCGCCCATTTTGTATTAATTTTTATGATTTTTTGTAACCTTAAAAACCACTGCCTGGTCTCGATTCACATCACAATTCTACCGAGAGTTACAGCTAGCTAGGGATGTACTCACCCATCGTTTAACGGTGGTACAATATTATCGGTCCCAAGATGCTCCCCTGTGGAATTCTGACGGCAACTTCCTCACTTTTTGACCTGTATACTACTTGCATCGATTTTCATTGATATTTATTTTACACTTCAGCTTACTGCTTGCCTTCGTATTCCATACCTTTCCAATTTTGCATGGTCAAGGAACACACCCAGTGAAACTCCACCACGATCAATAGCCTTCATGGTCTGCTCAATGAATTGTGGTGGTAATCGACTTTACCCTTAACACACAAGTGTTACTGATTCTGTAGCTTTTTATTAAGAACTCCATCAGTTGTTCACACATTACCTTTTCCAAAAATTTGGAGTAAGAAATGTTCTATAAATGTTTCTGCAAAATGGACACTTTTAAGTGCTTTACCTCCAACAGCAAAAACATTTTTTCACATATTTTATTTGTAAATCGATCTCAATTTTCTATAAAACTTATATTGAAAAAGCACTAAAAATATTAATGAAAGATTTATTATTTCACATAAAATACATAAATGGCACTTTTAAGTAACAAAGTAAATTAATATTAAAACAATAACTTTTTCTTCAAATATAGAAATAAAATATTAGAAGCTTATACAAAAAGAATTAACAAAACATAACCATAAAAACAAGAATAATAAAATGCTGAACGATGAAATACTTATTAGTAATCAGAATCATATTCAAAACAGTCGAGGTGCATATTGTAGACCTCTTGCGTAACGCCCGTAATTTGAAGCTCTAAAATGAGTTTCTCCAGCTTTGCTACGATTCCCAAATATGGGGGAAAATACAGATTCATAATTACTTTTACTTCCTCAATTCTATTTTTTAATTCCCCAAGTATTTCCCTGTAAAAACATCATAATCATAAATCCCATACAGATATTATTTGCGGTTCTTGTTTAAACTCGTCGAGTTGGTCTTTTCAGTTTTTAAATAACATTTTTCTACGTTTGAAATTTTCAATGAACTGTTATCCTTACCCCACTTGCGAATATCTGTCCACTGAATTGTCCTTCAGCCATAGGAGACAAATGAAACAATAGGTGAATCGAATGGCACCACTTGGTAAAGATAAATTGCCGTAGTATTTGTCATAGCATTCTATTACAACCTTCTGCATATCCATATGGCATTTTAAATTACCTAGAATATTTCGGCAGTCACCACATATCACAATCTCAGTTTTACACAAGCTACCTGTCCTCAGATGATATTTTGCCAGTTCCTGATAAAAATCTCTGATGACTCTATGGTAAGGTTGGTATATCGTTTTAGCTAATTGCAGGCCTTGATTTGCATCTTCTAGATCATTAAACATTTCGACTACAATTAATAAGGCTACAGTTAAACCCAGCAATTAATCTTAGAAAAGTTGTGTGTCAAGTATCAATATATACAATAGGTAACTTCACAAATTGAACGAATAAAGGTTAGTTGAAGCTATCCAGTAGAACTTACACTCTGCCAGGTTTTGCAAAACCAAACTTTCCTTGAAGGCTACTTCTGGAGATATTCTGCATTCATAATTGCAATCTAAACAAGTACCTTCAACAAGGAACCAAAACTTCCTGTCACCAAGTAGCGGGCCGCTGCATTTTGCACAAATATACGCATCGTGCGCCCCCTGCAACAATTACCATTATAAATTGCTGCAATTTCATGTTGTATTAAACCTCTCTTGTACAACAAGAGAAGAGGTTAAGTCAACAAAGAAACTTACAAAACTCATTTTTGGATTAGTGCACGCTCGGCATTTGCAGTTCAAAAAGCACTCCTTCAGGAGTTCCATTTGGCGTTGCTCGAGATTCGGTAGATATTCATGGTCTATCCCTCGATACGCATAGTGAATTTTTTCATTGGGTTTTATGTTTTCTATGGCTTTCACTACCACAGTATCGTCTAGAAAACTAAAAGCAAATATTAAAAAAATGTTGGAAGCTGTGCAACGTAAGTGAATTCAGTTGCCTTCAAAATATATTTCTTGAAGAAACAAAACAAAAACAGTTATTCCATATTATCATAGTATTATCAGCGTACATAAATCAAACAAGTACACACACTTCGATGTCAAAATACCGATTTGAATGACCTTGAACGGATCCTGGAGGGTACTTTCTGATAGTACTAACAGATGGCGTCACTACTTTACCACATCATGATTGGTAGCAGAGCCAGTAACTGGCTCTGATTGGTAAAACTTTGTTCTGCCATCTGGTAGTCAAGCTTAGAAATACCCCCTAAGTCACAGTTCCAGGCACTCTAGACAGGTTTCAGCGTTAGACATGAGATCTCTACTTGTTTGATTTATGTACGCTGGTATTATTTATACAGATTGATGGCAGTTTGTGCATGAGAATTGAGTTTTCAGGGTAGGCACCTTGAAGTAGCTGTCACATTATTACAAGATTTGTGTTACTTTTACTGTTATACTTGCTTCAAGACTTAACTTGAACTGCGTTCGTTACTGATCTACCCTACTCTTTTTGCAATCAACTACGTACATTACTTCGTTTTGTTACTATAAATAAGTATTCTACATTTTCAAAAAATCAAGGTGCATGATCGTGTCAAGCAGCAATTGCATTGCGTGTCCCTATGTTCGTACTAGCCGCCACCAACCTGTATATTTTTCAAATCTCTTCGACAATTTCAGTTAAATCATCACTTTTAAATGGAAAACTTCAACTTGAATTGTTTAGAATTCTTTAAACAGCTGTTATCTATCAGCATAATGAAAAACTGATAGGTTTTGTACCCAAAAACACATGTTTGCTGTCCTACCAATTTTATTGCTGTCGATGATCAGTATTCAGCTTCAGTAATGAATATTTTTTATATATTTTAGGTATCGACATTGGATTAAATCATTTTCTAAGAGCAGTTATTAAACAAAAAATCTGAACACTCATCAGAGTCTACAAGTCAGAAAACTTGCCGAAACTGAAATAAGGAATAAATACTAAAACATAATTTTAAAAAACATGCAAAGCAAGAGAAGAGAAATATTTGGAAAAAATGATAGAAAAAGCAGCAGAAGAGGTAATAGGTACTACAAGAAAGATGAAAGATGTTTAATGCCGAAAGTCTGGTTAAACATACGACTCAAAAAAATGCTTCAATCAGGATCAGAAAAAACCATATAAAATTAAAAGTAAAAAAATACAAAACAGAAATCAAAAACTTGTAGATGAAGAAAAAAATTATAAAAAGGTGGTGTAGTTGTAGATCAAGTAGTGGAATCTTTCCTCATTAAAGGAATAGAAGAATCGAAAAGGAATAGTACTAATATGGTCAAACATTAAAAATGGGAAAAGCCAAGGGAAAAATAGGATTATGCACAAATTAGATACGGCAGTGAAGCAGTGATTGAAGTCTGACAAAAAATTATGTTGGTACATGGAATTACACTTGTTAATTAGAAACAATGTGGAATTTTGGTGGCTACGCGAGTACCGATCACATCGGCTCCGTCACACAGTAAAGAAACAGGCGATTTAAATATAGTGAAACGGCGTGTAAATTGTTGAAAAGTGCACAGTGATTACCTCAATTGAGACAAGTACATAAACCACTAAAGAATAGGACAGATAAACAAGAGGGAAGAGACACTAAGGGTAATTTAGTAAAGTTAAATATAAATGCAAAGAAGTACGAGACCACAGCGCGCTAGCTAAACGAAGCGTTTATCAGTCTTCGAGGAGTCGACCCGGGCTGATAGGCAAGTGCGGGCATCGGGCGCAAGATAAACGACCCCAGACGATATTGGTAAATATAAACACTTTGTTTCTTTGTTATTGTTTTGATTTTAAAAGTAGATATATAAATACGAACGCTTACAAATACCACTAAAATTACCAAACAACTAAATAGAAATACGACAGAATGGATAATACGGATGGCGAGTCAACAGATGGAGAAAAAAGGAAGAGAGAGGCGGCAAAAGAAGACAGCGAAGAAGAAGGAATTACATTTGCCAAGAATAGGAAAACAAACAAAACACTAGTAAAGCAGAAACAAAAGAACGAGGACAAATTAGATCGAGTCCTAGATATGTTACAGCAATTAACATTAGATGTGAATCAAATAAAACTGGAGCAGATTAGGAGTAATAAGGAATTAAGCGAGATGAAGAAAGAAAATGAGAAGCTGATGAAGGAGAATAACAACATAAAAAGAGAAAATAGCATGATTAAAAAAGAGATACAAGATATAAATACAAGGGTAAAGCAACTCGAAAAGGAAAAGCGCCGGAATAACATCGTTATACAAGGATTAGCGATGAACGACAATAATGCACTGAAAATAAAGGAAGATACCGAAAAATTAGATATGAACATCCTGGTTAAAAGTGCGCATAAGATAGGAACAAAAACATGTCTAGTGGGTCTAGAGAGTTCCGAGGATAAGCGGGAAGTAATGAAAAATAAAATAAAATTAAGAAATGTACGAGGAGAAAAAATATTTATTAACAACGACCTAACTAAACAAGAAAGAGAAATAGATGCGCAGATAAGGATAAGAGCAGGGGAGGGAAGAAGTAAAGGAAGAAGGGTAAGACATGGATACCAAAAACTGTTTCTCGATGGGAAGGAATGGAAATGGAATCAAGAAAAGAGCGTTCTAGAGGAGGTGGAGAGTAGAGAGGCAACAACGGATAATAAGACAAAAAACGACATAATGTAATAAGGACGGATAAAAAGACGACGAAACTGGAAACGGACAGAGACATGGAAAAGGAGGCAAAAGAACATAAAGGAAAAACGTATACGAATGAGTTGATATCGAACATAAGAAAGAAAAAGGGGAAAGATGAAGTGATATGTAAAATAGGAACTTGGAATATTAGAAGTTTAACAAGGAAAGAGAAAGAACTAGAAGAATCTGAGAAGGCAGGATTGCATTTTTTAGCGATAGTACAAACGAAGAAGAAAGGCCAAGGGGAAATAGAATTAGAAAATGGACACATAATGATATATGGAGGTGTAGCCACAAGAAAAACGGGCACAGGCAGGAGTAGGATGCATTATAAGTAAAAGTTGGAAAAGTAAACTACATAATAAACAATTTATAAGTGAAAGAATTATGGCAATAGAATTAAACGAAAGCACGAAAAAGATCACAGTAATTATAGTTTACGGCCCGGATGAAAATGACAAGGCGGAAGTTAAAGATGAATTCTGGAACCTGCTGACCCTGGAAGTAGAAAACGCAAAAGGAAGAATTATGGTCATTGGGGATTTCAACAGCAGAGTTGGTAAAGGTGACAGGTTATCACAGGAGGTTGTAGGGCAACACGGCGAAATGGTAAAGAACAGCAATGGAAATAGACTCATCCAGTTTTGCATAGAAAATCAATTAATCGTGACAAACACTTTCTATGAACACAAGGACATTCATAAATATACCAGAGAGGTGAAGAGCAGGAAAGAGAGATCTATAATTGATTAGATTCTAGTGGAAAAACAATACAGGAAAAAAGTAAAGGATGTCAGAGTCCAAAGAGGTGCGGAGATATATAGTGACCACTACCTAGTAGTTGCGAAGATAAAAGAGCAATGCAATACCAGCAACAAATCAGCAAAGAGGATCAGAAACTAAAGGAACATAGTAAAGAGTGGGATGTAGAATATACATGGAAGATGGTAAAGGAGATATTACTAAAATCAGCGAGAAATACATGCAGGACAAACAAGTCAAAATCAAAAAGAAATTATAGAAAGAAGCACTGGCTAAGCAAACGTCGGAAGCATACGATAATTACAAGGAACAGAGAAAGAATGTAAAAGAACTAGTGAAGAAAGAGAAACAAAAAACGTGGGAAGAGTTCGGAAGACGTATGGAAGAAAATAGCAAAGGGAACCAAAAGTTATTCTATAGAACGTTGAAGACACTAAGAAAAGGAAAACAAAATACAACAGTAGATATTAAAGATATGAATGGGAATGCAATAAAAGAAGAATCAAAAATAAAGGAAAGATGGGTGGAATACTTCAGAGAACTGCCCCAAGAAGAACACTGTATTGGCAATCGGTTGGCAAATACTTGGCCCAATATTAAATGATTGTTCAATATTGTCAATAATCTACCGATATAGTGTATATATTGTTTTCCAATTATTTACCAATAGATTGCAGCGCTATATTGTATCTATGATTACCCAATGATAGTTTTACAATTATTGCATATTTAAATGTAATCTATATAAGCACAATATAGTTATTAATATATTTTGCCAATTTAGATTTTCAACATAAGCAATATATTGCTACAATATAGCACTGCAATATTGAATGCAGCCTTGGAATCTATATAAATACAATATCTAATTCAATTATGATGCCAGTATAGATATGCTATATAAATATGTTAATGACACAATATTGTTTTACAATACTTTCATACAATTATTTATTTATAGCATATAGTCATATAATCTATATGAATACAATATAGTTATTGATATAGTTTGCGAATTTCGATTTTCAATATAAGCAATATATCGCTACAATATAACATTGCAATATTGAATGCAACTTTGGAATCTATATTAATACAAATATTATTTCAATTAGGATGACAATGTAGATATGCTATATAAATATGTTCATGATACAATACTGTTTTACAATATTTACATATCATTATTTACTACTAGCTCTTGTTCCCATCATATAGGAAGGCTTAGTCCAATTAAAATGGTTTTTACATTTTTAAAATTAAATTGTAAATTAAAAAATTACAGAAGGTTTTTAACGTCTTTAATATAGGAAGCAAGTGTTCAAAATTATATACGAAATAAGTAAATATTTTTTAGTGTTGCCATAATACTGAAACACCTGGCAACGTGAATTACGTTAATTTGCAACGCAAAAAAATTCGCAGACGGTCCAATTCCAACCTGTGGACATTTCATTGCTAAAACAACGTTCTAACCGCTGATCTACGAACGGGCGCTTTGTGTAATAGTTTATCACTCCGGTATACATGGCACCGAACAGGACACCCGATCAAATACGAAGTGCGAATCGTCACTCGGTGCCATATTCCTTGTCTTTGTTAAGTGCACGCTTTCAGTAGAAGGTGGCAAATATTCAAAAACGTAACCGAACAATCAGATGTCCGCACAGAACAGGAGAAAGGGAAAAATGCAACCGTTAGGATTTAGGCTTAGGAATGCACTCACTAAAATAACATCCGGCCATTGTAGACCATCATCAGCCTCAACAGTATCAACAAAATCGTATCACCTATTGCCTCGTTGTTTCGTTGTGTCTATATACATAATTTCATATTTATTAATCTTTATTCCTGCCTGTGCCAGTGCCATTGTAATTACTGTAGGTACATTCGTTGTTGACTGTCGATACAGCATGCAACGTAAAAGTAAGTAAAGCAACTTTTTATGTTTAAAAGTAAAGCTAAATGTTCGATTTAAGGGCGGTAATCATATTCTAACTTACAAAATGTATTCATAGAGTATTTTTTTGTTTTCTATACGCGAGTATAACTAACAATTGAGCAAACGAAAATGAAATCAAGCTTGGCTTTGAAAATTAAAACATGTCGATTGTTAATTCACATTATGTTGGATATGGACTATTATAATAACTGTCATGTATGTATAATCTGTAACCTCATTTACCTGTCATATTTAAATTAAAAACATCAGAAGTAATACACCATATGACTTAAGTTTTTCAAAGCCAAACTTGATTTCGTTTTCATTTGCTCACATGTTGATGGATGTTACTATATTATTGAAAACTGATTTCCGGTCTTTTAATGCTGTGTGTTGTAAACTATAAATGTCTGTACTAATTTTGTAACTAAACTTTTTTGTTTATAGTTACATATTTCACTACTTATTCCAGAAGTATATTTATAGCATTGGTATATTTAGAGATTGAAAGGAGGATAGATTAAAACAATACAGAAAAGGTGGCAAGAAGCAATGTTTTTCTTTAATGAGTATCTATCAATCTGTGATTAGTTAGTATTAAATAAGTTATATTTTACATATGTTATTTAATAATTCTGTATTTATCTTAGAGGCAGTGCGCATAAGGTCCGAACATGGTACAGGAGTTGATATTTTAAAATATATCGGTTTTTTCCTAGGAACAGCTGCTAATAGAGATGGAGGCAGAAAGTTTGGCATAACTAAGACAACTCATCAGGTATATGCTTGTTGAGATATGTCTTAATGTACCTATTTAATAACATGTTTTTCAGATTTCCGATGAAAATTAAATTAATCAACATTTCACCATTGATTGATTACTGTTTTATTTCTGTTTTAGATAACTGGTTTAAGAAGTCGTGATTAGTGTAACTTATATTAGTTCTTAAAAATACGTATTGAAAATAAGTGTTACGAATAATTTTTATTATAATATGTTTACTTTGAATCTTTACAGTTCTGTACCTCTATTTGATTTTCTCTTTTTGTATAGATTAATTCATACCCACAATTGTATTTACGCGAATTGCCAATATTTAGTTAACAATTTATTATAATATATTGGCTTCCAGTATTGAATATATATGATATAATTACATACAATGATTATTTTTTCGAACATTGCGTAGTTCCCACTTGATCATAGCTCTATATAAATTTTAGTTTTGTTTGCCAATATTGATGAATGTATTATACCAATATTAAATTTATATAATAAAACTATATCGAATTTACATTGATAGCCAATATTGTAAAAGTATTGCAGGAAGTTCACATTTTGATCATAGATCTATATAGATTTACATTATTGTATCAATATTTTGTTGCCAATATTGGTTAACATATTATTTCTATATTGAATTTATATAATGAAATTATACAGAATTTATATTGATAGCCAATATTGTAAAAGTATTGCAGGATGTTCACATTTTGATCATAGATCTATATAGATGTACAATATTGTAACTAATTCACACAATAATTTACCAATGTTACTCCAATATAGGTGTTCTTCTTGGGGCTTCATCATTCCAAAAAGTTTTTTCATAATATTGTTTCATTATCGCCGTTATCTGCTTCTTGAGCATACACAGCTCTCCTTAATTTCTTAGCCCCATTGTTTGCTCTTGGTTTAATTTCCTTTTTTATTGTTCGTATTTTCGTATATTCTTGCAGCATTTCTATTTCTTTGTTGATTTTCTCCATCTTCCTTTTCCTACATATTGTTTTTATTTTGTTTCTCGCTGTTTTATACAGGCATTCTGCTTCAGTAGTCTGTTGTAGCCGTTGTATTTTCGCTGTTCTGCCCTCTTCAATTGCTTCCTTGCATTCCTGATAGAACCAATCTTTCTTTTGATTTGCTACTTTTTCCTCAATCATTTTCTTACCATTAATAAGGTTGTCTTTCTTCTTTTTTACTATTATTTTTCCTGTCTCTTCCTTGTTTATAGTTTCTGTTAAACTTATTTTTGCCTTTTGATGGTTTTTTGTGTAAGTTGGTTTGAATATTCTATTCAGAAAGTGATCCGATTCAATCGCTGCTTCTGTACAAAATCTCTTTTTAAAAGCATTTACCTGCCTTTTCGAGATCGGAACATGATCTATCTGGTTTCTACTTTTTCCATCCGGGGAACACCAGGTTTGTTTATATATATCCTTCCTTTTAACCATCATACTTTTTATAACAAGATTATTCTTTGCCGCAAGACTGATTAGTTGTTCCCCATTATTGTTCGTTTTTTCGTGTGGGCTTTCTTTTTCTGCTACTTCCTTTTCTTTTCCTATTTTGGCATTTTGGTCTCCTATGATTATTTTTATGCCGTACTTTGAAATTTGGTTGAATGTGTTCTCTAAATCTTCATAAAATCTTTCTTTTTGTTCCTCCTCTGCTCTTTCAGTTGAGGCATATGGGTTGATGATGCTTGTTTTTCTATATTGACCTCTTACTCTTAATAAGAGTAATCTTTCATTTGTTTTTTCCCATTCTACTATTTTTTCTTTCATTCCCTCATGAATCAGGAAACCTGTCCCGTATCTACTTTCTTCTCCACCTCCGTTGATCCATGTATATTCTTGAATTTTCGTATTTACTTCCCCTTTGAAGTTGGTTTCTTGTATTCTATACTAAAATGTTACAAATGTCACCAATATAACCATAAAACTGTTGACTGCAAAAATGAAACAACCTGCAACCATTGCGCAGGTAAACATAACACGAATGAATGTAAAGCTACTACCGAAAAACCAAAATGCACAAACTGCCAACATGCAGTAACAACCTATAAAACAGAAATAGATGTTTTCCATAAGGCCGGATGACGCACGCTGTTCCTTGTATATAAAAAAAGTAGATAGTATTAGACAACAAACTGACTATAAAGTAACTAGTTTATGAATCAATTTATAAGAGATTACAAAAGTTGTAATATAAAAACACATATTATAAGCGACATAGTGCAATGTAAAGTAAGAATAGAATCTGTAAATAATCAACACTCCTTTAATATTTTACATCACAATATTAGGAGTATTACAAAAAAATTTGATGAATTGTCAATATTTCTAAGCCAGTTTAGGGATTTATTTGACATCATAATTCTAACAGAGACTTTGCATATAGCTGATCCAAATTATATCTGCATAAATGGTTACGAAATGATATACAATCAAGGTAACATAAATCAAAACAACGGTGTCGTCTTGTATATCAAAAGCAAATATAATCACGACACTACATTACAGTATATAAGTAACATTAAAGTCATCCAAACGAAATTAACTCATTTAGGGAAAAGTATAACAATCACGGCCATATACAGACCCCCATCCACCTGTCCTTACGTATTCAACCATGAACTTCGAGCATATTTAAAAACTAATAAAATTAATGACGAGTATAATTTTATAGTAGGGGATATTAACATCGATATCCTTTCCAACTCCAACTATAGTCTGGAATATCTGAATATTCTCACGGAAGCAGGTTATAAGTCGATTATCAATAAATATACAAGAATAGAAAACCAATCGAGATCCTGCATCGACCATATATTTTGTAAAAAGTAAAAATAACTTAAGATAGTCATATTCCCATTATCTTTGAAAATAGCATAACCGATCATTTTACCACTATAAACTTAATAAATAATACAAATAAAAACACAGAACCCGCAAACACTATTAAAAGAAAATTTATAAACAGAATTAACCAACGCAAACTAAAAGTTCAATTACAACAAGCTGATTTTAAAAAGAAACTGGTGAACATGGATACGGAACAAGCAGCAAACTTTTTTATAAACAAAATAAAATCATGCATCGCAGGGGCCACTACGATTATAAAAATAAAACCAAACGAAGTGAAGAGAAAAGAATGGATAACAACAGTTGTTCAATCCATTAACAGGAAAAATAAGTTATTTATTGCATGGAAACGGGATGAAAATAATATTGACGCTAAAAATGCATACACAGTGTACAGAAATATTCTAAACACACTCATAAAAACCACTAAAAATAGTCACTTTAGTGATAAAATAAAGAACTGTGTGGACAGCAAAAACTTATGGAGCGTAGTCAACGAAATTACATCAAATACTCGTACAAGAAGACATAATGACATTAAACAAGTAACAACTAAAACAGGAGCAAAGGTATCTTTCGATAAGTGCATAGCCGATGTTCTCAACCAGCACTACACAAATGTGGGCACGACATTAGCAAGTAAAATAATGAAACCGCAAAATAGTTTTAGACACACAAGAAAAACTAACCTGAACACCATATTTATACGAAAGACTAATGTAGCGGAGGTGGAGAAGCTTATGAGAGAGTTAAAAACAAATAAAGCCCCAGGCATTGACAACATCTTTTGAGAAATCATAAAACAAAACACACTGGGCCATCCGCTCACTTCCTATTCAAATCCAGAAATATCACGATGAAGATTTGATGCACTCCGTTTTAAACTTGGGACTTTTCAAGTTGACAAATTCTTTCCCAAGGCTCAAAAGTTTGTTCGCCGATATTAGACTTTCTTTATCTGCACCTGAAGTAGATTCCTTGATAATGACAAAATCAATTTCATGCTAACTTCTTTAAAAAAAACCTACAGCCTCACCACAACTATCACAGTTTCCACAGCTTCAAAATGTGGATGAGGATATTTCTTCCCTACAAGTTCAAGTGTTCATTTTGTTATGACCGGATTTTTTTAAAGGATATCGCAAGATACGTGTAAACCATGAAATCTGAACAACAGGCACAAGGCTCATATTAAAACAGCATACGGGTTGATGTCATTCAGTCACATTGCGTTAACATATTGGAGATTTGAAACAAATGTTGTAACACGTTGACTGCTCATGACACGGATCTGCGTCGTGTGCACATCGTAAACATTCGCAATAACGCGGATCTGCGTCATGAGCAGTCAACGTATTGAAAGGCACTTTTCCTAAATTGTTCTTGAAAAGTAGTTATGAATATACAGGCAGACCTTGCCGTTCGCGGATTGCTTTACTGTTCCTGTGTTCGCCGTTAAAATTGCCAATGTTAACTGTTTCAATTTTCACACACTAAGTAAATAAAGCAGACGTATGCGGTTTATGTCATGAACACCTAAATAACATTATTTATCACGAACTTGTAAACACACTTATCGAGCCTATTCCCTTGAATCTCTTTATTACCACATTGGACCTGAAATAAATTGTAAAATTATAACTTGAATAAACCAATGGACATTCGAGCTCTAGATTCAAGTGGCAGACTTATGTTATGTATGGAATGTTAGTTTGTATACGCACGTTTATATATTTTTGAATTTTTTGAGGTTGCATACCCAGTGAACACAATGATCCTGGTTACATATCTGTAAAGGATCATAGAGTGAACAGTGATATGTAACTTTTGTTCAGTACAAGTAATATCTATGAAACTTCCTCGTTACTTACTTGATGCAAACTTGGATATGTTACGGTGAATACGTGACCGACATGTGTCCAGGTTAATTTTTATACATATACCGAGTGTAAATATATAGTCTAAGAAATAAATACTATATAATAGTATTTATCACATTCTTTAATTAAGATTTAAAATATGCGCCATTAACCACAAGTCCGGATAGTGAGGGTTTATGCGGATAGAGTATTTGTTTACTCTTTGTCTTTACGTTTCTGCAAGGCTTTTTGTGGGGCGTGTAGGTATGTTGGATTATCCTTGGGGTGTTAATTTATTGCTTGTGGTAAGTACTTATTAAGGAAACAATCATTGTAAAACAGTTCATTCAAGTTGTGTGTGAATAACTCTCTGGAGCTACCAATTACCTATGTAAAATACGTTATTAGATCACAACTTCAGTAAGTTGACTCTTCCCTAACCTCACTTTTTTAATTAATTGTTTTGCCTTTTACCGCCTTTTTATAGTAGGTATAGCATTTGGTATTAGTGTACCCACAAAGAAGTGGTGTCTTTATGAGTGTATCTATAAACAATGCCAAAAAAGGAATTTCATCATTTATCAGTACGTCAAAAACGCCGTCGCATAGCTGAAGACGTTACAAGTATTCCCTCAACTACCCCTACTTCATCAGTGGAAATGATTGCATTGGTTTCAAATACAGTGAATAATAAAATAACATGTGTTAGTGCCCCAAGTGGTTGTATTTTATAATGTAATGAAATTATTGAATTTACTTTGGTTTTTGTTTGGATCTATCCAGTGTAAAATAAAAAGTGATTCAAAATGGTCACAAGAGTAACATGTAGGAGATGCTACATGGTTAACATATCTGTATAATAAAGTAGTAACGTATCTGAGATGTTACACAGGTGACGTATCTGTAGAGTAAAATAGCAACGTATTTGAGATGTAACGCTGGTGTGTACTTGATGAGGACATTGAACGTTTCATGAAACATAAATGGAATTCAAATGTTACGAGTCTGACATAATCTATAGATCAGATGTTTCATATCGGTTATGTCTATCTTACGTAACTGTGTTTACTGGGTAGTATAAATAAATCTAGTTAATGGAACCTAACCCCGTTTTTATCATTTATGTGTTTACTTGCGCATCGCGGTTTTGCACTTCGCGGCGTTTTTCTGGAACGTAACCCCCGCGAACGGCAAGGTCTGCCTGTAGAAGTATAATTATTTTACCTTAAATTCTTGCATATTTAATTTCAGTTAAGTGCTATTTAATAATGATCAAATACTACTTACTAGTGCGTGGTATTAGGTTTGCAAGAATGGGTTGCCATTGCCAGTGATGGACAAACTGCAGCTCCTACATTTACACTCCTCATAGGAAATCCATCCTCAATTTTTCGTATTGGTATTTCACTGCGGTACAACTGAGCAATGTGCCTAATTATTAAACCTCCTATTTTGTTCGTTAGCTCTTTGTTACTCATATTTGCATATGCCGGCCACTTCTTAAGGTGATTGAAAAAATTAGTTTTCAATTTTAAATAAACTACGAAAGTCTCAGCTGCCTATATAACATACAAAATTAACAAGTATTTCTTTATCGTAAGAAGATACTCACCAATGCAAATAGCTCTAGGGTCTCCTTGTCAATTTTCTCAATGTTGGTAGGCAAGCTGTACATGTAAGGATAATTGTCATCAATGTTTCCATAATTGTTGATTACTCCATTTTCAAAATGTACTTTGTTCATAGGCAGTCCTGATTGAAGCCCTTTAAATAAAATGCGCGCAGACATAGGACCAATTGCCGTAATAGCGAAAAGCTTTGCCTGAATGGCAGTGCATTCCCACTGGTGAAAATCATTCCAAGCTGCATCACGACACTCCTCTGAACAGTATAGATGTTCTACACAACCCTTGCACCTTCAAGAAGATTTTGGTTTTCCACATTGAATTTACGAGTTTATTAATAAAAATACTGAAGTAACTTACGAAACACAGCTAGCTGCTTTCTTGAGACAATTCTGACAATGAATGGAAAATGTTTCGCTGTCATTGTAACATATAAAAGCGTATGCTTTTTCTACAAACAGAATGTCACCTGGTGCAATCTCCTTTTTGGCTATTACATAAGCACCTCTGCGTCTGGTATATCTGAAATGAGTTTTTAGAACCTACAGTAACTTCTACCAGCGGAAGATAATGGCAGGAGAGATACAAAATGTTATAGAAATTAGCGTTATTAAGAATGTCTATAATGATTTAGTGCAGTGGTTCTCAAAGTGTGGTACGCGTACCCCTTGGGGGTACGCGAAAATTTTTAGGGGGTACGTGGCAGGCCAAAAAAAATAAAACAAACCTTTAAACTTAAATAGGGGGAAAAATTATTTGTGTGCTTAAGACCACACGGGAGAAGTGTAAACTTCTATGGCATTGGGTATAATAAAATTCTGCATAAAAAATGACCTTTTATATCACCCTGTATAATTTTCCACCAAAAAAATTAAGTTTTAGCGAAAATATAAGGTTTTGAAAATTTTGAAATTTTTGACTCGCCTTGTATAAGTCAAAAATTATATATAGTGGTGTCGGAACGATAGACGGGTAGACAGAGTGCATCAGCTGATGTGATGTACACCCCTCCTCGCTTTTTGTTTTTAATATAATAAAAATGTATGTAAGCAATATCTCTTTGTTTTATTTAAACATGAGGCGTAATTGAGTTACACAGGTTAAAACTATACCTACTAAATAAAAAAGTTTAAGATTTTTTTTATATTTCAGTTAACTTACTGATAAGGGGTACCCAAAACTTTTTGTTGGTAAAAAGGGGTACAGTGTCTAAAATAGTTTGAGAACCCCTGATTTAGTGAATTGAAATTTTTTTAAGAAAATGGAAAAAACGAGCAATCATGGAAATAATCAAAAATTATTTTTACATCTGCATTTTTTTACGTAGTAGCATGTGAATTTCTTTATTAGTGATCTGTCGTAACAAGATCTTGCTTTGACTAGCAAAACCCACTAATAAACAACTATATATGAAAATTAATATTTATTGCCTAACAACCAACTATATGCGTCATGGGTTCGCACATCCATCAACAATTATTAAGGTTGCCAACCCCCTTTTTTAGGTGGAGCCTTTTGAATCAAATGTAAACTAATGTAAACAGGATAATTCTTAACTAACGTAACTTATAATTAATGCACAGTTTTATTAACTATTGTCGTTATATGTCGCAGGTAGGCACATCCATCACCAACCAATGATGCTCACCTAACCTACAATCATGTTATTTACACATTTAATTACAAAGCGTCAATTTAAATTCTCATCAACCCAACCTCTTTTCAAGCTTATTTCATTTATTAAGGTAGTTTTTTTACAATGCAAACAATATGTGCAACTATTTTTATATACAAGCCGTAACTATATGTTTGGACGTAAAACGGTTTTTTTATATATAGCTAATAGGTAAAATGCATTTTTTAGAGGAGTTTCACACATGTTACACATTTTTTTAACGTTATACATATGTTTCAAGACTTGATACCTTTTTAATTTAAACCATTTCACTATTTTTTATAAGCTATTTGCTAAAAAAATAAATTATACAGTCGAACTGTGCTCACAGAAGTAAAAAAAAAACTTGTGCGTGAGCTATTAATAGTTTTTTCATTGATCGTTTATTTATGTGTTTTGTCAATGCATACCAAATCGTTCATTAATGACCCTTATTAATGCACGATTTTTTTTATTAATGACTCTTATTAATGGAAAGCTACCATGAATGTCAAACTAATACGATTGATATACATGACAATGAAGCAAACAAAAGGCAGTGTAATGATCAATGGAAACCTGTCAGAAGTACATATTTAAAACAAAAAATGGATCAAGACAAGCAGACCCACTGTCAACACCACTTTTCAATTTAGCAAAGAAGATTATAAGTAGTAGCGGGATAAACAGACAAGGAACGATTTATGGTAACACACACCAGTGTTTAGCATATGCAGACGATCAGACAATAATAGCAAAAACGAAAAAACTTTAAAAAAGCAGCAGGAAAGATAGGTCTGAGAATCAACGAACAGAATGTTACCATTACGACAACTGTAAAAGAAGTAAGCAAAGGCAACCGACTACTCAGCCGGAGCTGGTCGTGGGTAAAACAAGACTCTTGAAGCTTTAGCTGAAAAATAAAAATATGGGCGTCAAGTAGCTAGTAACCCAGCACTTTGCTAAACAAAAAGTACACTGAAGAAGGCGCTACTAACCAAACCTGAAAATAAAAAGGTAACGGCAAAGGCACAAATCAGCGTATCACAAAATTCATATCACAGTAATAATTAAGCGTTATATTAAGCCTCACCAAAATATTGGCATATAATTTAAATATTCATAAAAGCGTAGTTGACATAAGGGCGCAATAAAAAAAAAATGCATAGGGGGATTACACATTGACTTTTGACATCGCCAATTGCACTACTAAATGAAGATGGTCAATAGCTTCATGGCTATGATACAATTATTATAGTTTAAAATTTAGATTGGGTAGTTGAATTCGACCAATTACCCACTATGCAAGGTTTACCTTAATTTACAATAACGCCCACACGGAATTCAAGATCTTGCTTCCTATCATAGCGCTTTAAAAACCGATAGTCGACTAAAGTACTAATCAATCTGCATGAAAATATCGCAAGCTAAATTTACATTGAATTGCTTGCAATTGCGGGACGTATACTGAGGTTGTATTCAACCGAATGTTAAGTCACTAACGAATCGTGACGATCAAAAATGGATCAAAGCTATTCATGCAAATGCCGTACAAAAAGCAATACTGTTAACACTCAAACGGGGAGTTCGAATAATCTAAAAAGCTAGTTAGAATGAACTACCGCAATAGTTTCTTTACAATGAAAATCGCATCACTACTTTACATGGGTGAGATACACACTTAAAATACATATTAAGTCTAATATTTACTGATTACATCGTAGCACGATCACAAGAACGAAATAAAATGGATTCCGAAGCTTGAGTGACCAAAAATTATAATACAAAACAACCGACCTTGCGAGGATTTTCCCATGCTGCAGAAAACGTAGAAAAGGAGTACAAAGGACTGCAAGGAAGCCGGCTTGACCAAGGGTGCAGAACTAACGACCTGCAGGTAACGTGTCAAAATAGATCACACCTGCGCTTTTTATTGTAGGCGAGGGGTTCCTACAAGCTCACCAAACTCAAAGCGGCAGCTAGGGGTCATCTCCGTCGATAAGCCAAGGAGCAAATTCGCTCGCACAGGAGGAGCCTTCGGTATCACTCGAAACGCCACCAAACAAAAGAACGTCACCAGAACAAGGACGTAGCCCAGCAAAAGGTACGTCACCAAACAGAAAAAGCTGAAAGGGCACCAAACCATAGAATCTAGCTAATTAACCATCAAGAAAACATACCCGCAGGTGTTCCCGGCTTCAGTTCGCCAACAGAAACATGTGCTTGTCAAGACGAAATCCAAACTAAGTTTTGGGCTTGAGAAATTACCAAAATACAACTCACGGGGCCTACATTAGCACCACCGGAGTATTCCAGACACAAATTAACTCCTCAAGCTAGATGCTTGCGAAATAACCCAATTAAGGTACGTTTCGTAACGTCGATCCACAAAAGCACCTAATCTTTAGCAGCACAACATAGCGAATGGCAAAAATGGTCCCAAAAAGCCTTATAAGAAAACCCAAATTTGGAAGGGGCTTTTCAAAAGAAACCTGACATATGCAACCCAGAAAGCTTTATGCGCAAAGTGAAGTCTAAACTCTAGGAGCTTTCAAGCACTGTAATTCTGATTAAATGGCTTACGTTTTATATCAAAATATAGCTTGCAGAAGGCCTGAATGCTCAGTTTTATTGTAGGCAAAATTAGACTTAAAGGAAGATAAGGCAAAAATTAGCTTTAACAAAAAATTAGAGCAATTAATTAAATGAAAAACTGTAAATAACTTTTAGCCCGTAACAAGAAGTCAAAGTTCATGATTATGGGAAGCACAAGAAACGAGGAAAGAGGAAAAGACCTGAAAATAAGAACAGAGAAAGGAAGAGAATATAAGTTTGAACAAGTAGATAGGTAACAATAACGGCGGATAACAACAGCAGCAAGGAGATACAGGCAAGAATATTACGACGAAATAGGGCAATTAGAGCAGTGAGTGTACTGTTAAATTCTAAGAACTTAAAAGCGAAAAAACGAATTTATAAAATAGTGTTAAATTTTGGATTAAACAGATATAAATTTCAATTCAAAATTTACGAAATATAGTTCATAAGTTTTAAATGCAATTCTGCTATCATAATCAGTCAGTTTAAAGGCCATTGCGGGCGCAAGCATATTGCATTAATGCACGACCTAGTATCAGAGTTCAGCGTCCGTACTTGCAGACAAAGCAGGAAACGATACTGCTTAATGCTGACAGATTATTATGAAATATACTTACTAACATTCAAGGTACAAAGTATAGTTTACTGGAACGATCTAATATTTCATAATAATCTATCAGCATTAAACAGTATCGTTTCCTGCTTTCTCTGCAAGTACGGACGCTGAACTCTGATACTAGGTCGTGCATTAATGCAATATGCTTGCGACCGCAAGTGGCCTTTAAACTGGCTGATTATGATAGCATTTAAAACTTATGAACTATATTTCGTAAATTTTGAATTGAAATTTATATCTGTTTAATCCAAAATTAAACAACAATGATAAGGCCGACAGTGACATATGCATGTGAAACATAGACTTTAAATAAAAGAAAAGTGTTACGGAAAATTTACGGGGGAAAAAAGGTGGGAGAAATGTGGATGAGAACAACAAATGACGAAATAAATTAATTATACAGAGAAGCTAACATAATAAAAATAGTGAAAGTGCAACAGTTACGGTGGTTGGAACATGTAGAACAATTACTGCATAATAGTCACAAAAGTGGTGTTGAGAAGTGGACCTGTAGGAGTCAAGCGAAGAGGAAGACCGAGGAAAAGGTGGTTAGAGACAGTGGAAGAAGATATGAAGGCATTGGGAATAAGAGACTAGATGACAGCGGTTAAGAACAGAAGCAAATCGAGAAAGATAATAAACCAAGCCCTAGGTCTTTGTGGCCTGTACCCTGTAGTGCTCATATTTATATATTCATAGTGGGCTAAAAAAACGGCACAAAATTGAAATACATGTATTTCCAATAATAATCAGTCCTCGATAAACAAAATGCTTTAATCAACAATAAAAACTAAAATGACAGATATGTATGTTGACCAAAAAACCAAACAAATGAAACAAAAGTCATGGCCTACTAATTTTGTTAGAGAATTATGAATTCCACTAATGCCACGCCACGATATTAAAAATTGCCGTTTTCGCATGGCCTTTATTAAAACGAACTAAAATCAAATTGAAGTGTTGTATTATTAAAAATAAGATATGTTTTCAATCTCCAATCGCGGTTGCTGGAATCAGCTTCTTTAAAGCAGCTGAAACAGCTTTGGCGATTGGGCTCTGGCGAAGACGATTGCAAATTATTGTTGATAAAAATGGTGGGTATATCAAATCCTATTTTTAAACAGCATATTTAATAATTATTCAGATACGTTCTGTTATTGATGTATTTCTTAATGTTCCAAATAATTAAATGTTTGAAAAACCACATTTTTGCATGCCTTTAGTTAACAATGCACAAATTTGAATTAGTACTGTTTCTTTAAAGTAAAAATGCTACATTTTTATTTATAAAGATTGAGCTTTTCGATGGTATAACAATCATTTCAAAATATTAATGACTTATGAATATACGAAGCTATACAATATGTACAGTTTTGTATGGCCCACTGTGTATATTGAGTCAAGTAGCAGCAAAATAGAAGACTAGACAAATCATAAGTAAAAACTACAGAGAGAGATAAGGAAGAATAAAATTCCATTATTAACTAACTAATGTTATCTATATTTATATTTGTTGCGTCTATAAGATCATATACAGGGTGTCCATCATAGATTGCATAATAATGCACTGGCGTGTTCTTTGGTCAAAAAGAAACATAAAAGTCCTAATAAACATATATTCGCAAATGCATAGTTTCCGAGATACAGGGTGTTAAGTTTTTTTTTTAATTCGATTTTTATGTTATATAAAAACGCTTTTGAGCATTTTTAATTACATTTTTCGAGTTTGTTTATAACTTTATGAGGTATCTTTTGGACCTATTACAATTGATGCAGCAGTTCCAGGGGCGTACCCAGGGGGGCGTAACGATTAGGTTTTTGGACAAAAAAAATAACGCCCACGAGATTTTTTGCAATTTTTATAATTTTTTTTAATAAAGCAACTAAAAATGCAACTTTTTTGTCTCCCGAGATTTTTTCAGATCTCTTTGTTTTCAAAAAAAAAATTAAATCCCATATTTTTGCACGTCTCTGAACCTGTTAAGACAAAAACTAAAATGCTTCAATACCTAAAAACCCCTTAACCGATTTTAGTAAAACTTTGAAGGTTTACTAGTGCTATTAATGATCATGTTTTGGCACAGTTAGATTTAAATTATTTATTCCATAGGCGGCTGTTTTTTTTTTTGTAAACTTTAACACTGTATCTCAGAAACAAAGCATTTCCGAACCCATGTTTATTAGGACTTTTTTGTTTCTTCTTGACCAAAGAACACGCCAGTGCATTATTATGCAATCTATGCGGGACATCTTGTATAGTGTGTCTAAGCATACATTGTATCCAGGTCCTAATTTTTGCTTAAAAATTACTATTATTAATACAGTGTTTTATTGTATGAAGAAGCATAGAATAAATTCTCGAAGCAATATATCCATAAGAGCACCGTCCAATTGCTTTACTGGAATTTTCAACTTTTGTTTAAGAGTGAAATTTATATCTTGTAGCTTTTTAATCTTTTAAAACCATTTTTAGCCAAGATTTTCATTCATCCCAGTAGTCGGCGGTGTATAGCACACCAGTGTCATCAGCAAATGTAGATACATTAACTACGGTATCAAAACACAACAGTTCATTATTATAAATTGAGAACAACTTTGGACCTGGAAGTATGCCTTGTGGAACACCACATGTAACTTTTAGTGGTAGCTTATTTCATCCGTGATTTTTACATACTGGATTCCGTTGCTTAAATAAGTCTCCATTAATTTTAAAGATATTCCACGAAAACTCATAGGTACCTACATTCTAATGCTTCTAATAATTCCATATGGTTGACCTGAGTCCATCAGTACACCCATATCGCATTTCTTGGCATCTAAAGCTTGATAAACATTAGTTGTTATGTGGCCAATTGCATTTTCAGTTGATATGCCTTGTTTGAAGCCAAATTGTCGGTTTGATATTAATTTATATTCATCAATATATTTTAAAATTGTTTTATATTTTTTTCTACTACTTCAGTAAGATTTGAAATAAGAGTTATTGGCCGATAATTGCCAATATACAATTTATCACCTTCTTTTAATAGCAATTTAACTACCCCACTTTAAAAGCAGATGCAAATATTCCTGCACGGTAAGCAAATGGTTCTTTTGAATATTGAACAATAAGACTTCAAAATCTCTGTCGTGAACTTATCTAATCCAGGTGCTTTGCAATTTTACAAGTTATTTATACGTTTTTCTATTTCATAAGAATCAGTGGGATGCAAAAAATTGTCTGGTTAACATAATTTCTTTTTCTTACTTTATTAATTGGTTTGGCTACACTACTCGCCATTTTACCCCAACTTCTACAAAAAACTTATTCAACTCATTAGCCATATATTTTTTAATTTGTAATCATTGAATTCCCAACTTTAATTAGATTTATTTCAGAACTTCCTTCTCTTTTTTTATTAACAAATTTATTTACAGTATTCCATGGGACGAAGTCGATGATAGTAGTTTTTTTATGAGCTAAAACGATTAGTGCAGTAGTAAAACAGGCCAGGTGAGCAAGTGAAAATGACGGAAATACATATGCATAAGTATTTCCAACCGGGAAAGGTGTAAAATTAACATTAAAGTGTGATAGAAATTCCGCACGGGCGAGATTTACTGACGAAGCGGCAGCGTGTGCGTACAAAGCGAGCCCACCTGAGTTGTGCATTTTGAAGTCGCGAACGCAGTAATGTAGGAGAGAGGTTATAAAGGGGTCAGGCGTAACGGATAAAATAATATGTCCGATAGTAAAGACAATTAAAAAAAAAATGCTACAAAAATTCACCGACGGAAAAAGAGATACCTAGTAGGTATTCAGGAAAAGTAAATTATTAGCGAGACCACCACAACGAGAATCACGACAAAATCTATAAGAACTCGGAGTAGAAATGGAGGAAGTGAAAGAAATGTTGGCGGAAATGCCATGAGACATTAAAGGAAAAATGAGAAAAATAAGGAAGAAATGGTAAAAATATGGAAAATACAATCAATGAAGCAAATGACAGAAATAAGAAAGGAAATCAACCAGGTATATGATCAAATTAAAACACAGAAGAATTTAATAGGGAAAAGCAAGAATGGGTAAAAGAGAATAAAGCACTAAACTTGAGCCATGTTACGAAGGCGAGCCATGTAAACGAAGATTCTGACAGTTCACAGTGCAACTGAAACCAGTTTCATATGGTGCGCATTTTATGTAAACGTCCGTTGTATGGTGCTGTAAAAAAAATTACCACACAGCAAAACAACGCTCATTCCTCCTCTAGTGTAAAGGCGTGAAGAAGCAGTGTTAGACTTTCTCTTCGAAACGGCCAACCACAGACCGACTTCCTATCACGTGATTTTCAGTGTTTGTTTACTTGGCTGAAGTTTAGAACACTAAATACAAAAAATTGATGAAAAAATTGAGCAATGGGATAAAGAGAAAAGAAGAAATAATATTGTGGTCCCGACAGACGAAAATATTAAACAAATGAAAAATTTCATGAAGGAAGAGCTGAATGTTGAACTTAAAATAAAAAAAGCTTATAAGATAAAGGAAGGCATGTGTATGGTAGAATTGGAAAGCAAATAAGGCAATGAAAACAAACAGGATATAATTAAAAACAAAGCATTTGAAGAACGCAGAATACAATTTGAAATAAGAAAAATAGCACAGGAGGAAAGAAAAAATGGAAACACGGTAAGAATTGGGTCCAGGAAGATGTTTGTGAATGGAAAGAAACTTGTATGGAAAGATAAAAATAAAAGATTACAAGAAAGAAAACCAACCTTCAAAAACTAAATGAAATCAACATCGCCGTATTTACGATTTAGTAACCCTATTAATGGAAAGCTACGTTTACCTAGGAACGATTATAACAGAAACAGGAGGAGAAAGGGCAGAAATCAAAGCAAGGCTGGAGAAAGGGGACAGAAGTGCAGGGGTCTTAACCAAGATATTAAAATCAAAGAGTGTCGCCAGGAAAACCAAGGTACGATTATATAAGACAGTAATAAGGCCAACAGTTCTGTACGGGAGTGAGATATGGACGCTCAGGAAAAGAGAAATGGAGAAAATAGACGCTTGGGAAAGAAAATTACTGAGAAGAATATACGGCGGAAAGAAAGAAGAGGACGTATGGTACAGAAGAACAAACAAAGAAATAGAAGACCTGTATGGAGAACCAGCACTTAGCAACCAAGTAAAAGCGGCAAGGTTACGCTGGCTGGGACACTTACAAAGACAAGCAGAGGATAGAACCCCCAAAAAGTTAATGGACATCAATCTAGGAGAAGTAAGAAGAAAAGGAAGGCCAAGAAGAGAATGGTTAGAAGCAGTTAAAGAAGACTTGGAAGGAAAACAGATATAGAACTGGAAGGTACAAGCTGGGGACAGGAAGAGATGGAGAGAGATTACTAAGCTATGGGCCTGAATGGCCTGCGTGTAGCATTATATATATAACCCTATTAATGAATTTAAATACCTTCTTGGCTGTTGTTTGTGTACTTGAAGTCAATTCCTCCATATCCCCGTGATGCCATACAGGGAATTAATAGTTTGAAATTAGTCTTAAAGTTACTGCACCAGAATTTCGTGTAACTTGGTGTGTTCATCAGTGTTTTAAATATTATTGGAGTTTTTGTTGTGTTCTGTTGTAAGCCAGACATGCAGAACTTATTTTTTTATATAACAAAATTATTAGCTGAAAGCAAAGGTAAGCGACCCGAGGTCCAGCTCACGATTTTTTCTGCAACTCCGTTGATATTTTTCAAGGTTAGAAACGTCATGAACTCCTGATGCCCCCACCCTAATTAATTTTCGACGTACCCCTATTTTAAAGTAGCAAACAAACCCATTTCAAATGCCTAGAACCGCACTTGTCTCGACTGAAAGCTTGCTTTTTGCTTTAAGTACCATTATAACCTGTAAAAATTTGTTTCAGCCAAGAAAAATTAAATTTGCCCAAATTTTATATTCGCTATTGGCGCTAATCGCCCCCTTAATTACAGAAATCTCCACAAAAACTAGAACTGGTTGGGAGGGCCACCTTGAGCTTTCAAAACCGAAACCGAAAATACGGCTGAAATGCCAAATTCAATACTTACCGAAGCTCAATAGCAGTAGATGCACCAAGGAATGATGGATTTGCGTCCAAAGTTGGTAATTTATCATAACGATTTGTTTCATCTTTTTTTGCATCTGCCTCTTTTGTTATCAGTTCCTTAACAGTTTTTCTGTAATTTTCTGCAATGTACAAAAATAAAACCATATGGCAAGGAGCCTAGTCTCAAATATTACCAGCGATGGGTTTTAATAAAGGTTCCATGGAGTCAATCACATTTAAAACGTCAAGAAGGACGGTTCTCATTTTCAAAGGGTCTCCCAGCTTCTGGTAACACTCCGCCTTACGTATGTACACTTTTGGCCTCAAAGCCTCAGGGTAGCCAGCTTTCAAACATAAGTCTACGTCCTTGATACAGCTCTGCAATACAAATAAAAAGAGTAGTCAGCAACAATCACATATTTTACGAAAAAAGTAAGACCTCGTAATCTCCAAGTTGGAAGAAGACAGCAGACCGATTGGCGAGACTCGTTGCGTAGGCTTCACTGTTGTATGTTGCGTAGCACAGGCTTTTGTTGTATGTAATTGCGCTTTCTTTATAATCACCATTCTTGTAGTCCTCGTTTCCTTCTTTTCTGAACTGCTGTGATTTTACGTCATCCTTTCCTTTCAATTGTTGGCTTTCAAAGCTTTGATTTATTATGGATGTCATGAAAGAGCTAGAAATATATATCGATAGTACTATACTGTAATTAGATGTAATTCCAGATGAACTATACATTAAACATGCCATCACATATACTACTCCATATTGCAGTAATATACGAAGTGTACACTTGTGCTCATAAAAATGGAATACACTTACTGTTGCACTGATTTTTGTAATATTTTATTTTGTAATACCGGTTGGTTTGACACATCGATCAAGTGAAATTGTTTGTTTTATGAAGTTACAAGAAAATAGTTCAATAAAGATATCGTATAAAAAATTTATTTAATAATGCGAATAATACGATTTTTCACATCAGTGCAACAGTAAGTGTATTCCATTTTTATGAGCACAAGTGTATTATAATAGCCGACTAATGTTGAAGTTTTTATTAGAATGTGTTGCTAAGAAATTTGACAAGTATGTGTACATTTTTGGGAGGAAAATTTACGAGATACACTTCTTCAGAGCAAAACAGTTCGACAGATAATTATAAAAATGTATTTAGGCTAGTTTAGATGCACGCAGGATATTCGGCATGATTATTTCCTAAATAAATAGATAAAATTCAGTCAGTGAAGCACCTTTGATTATGTCAAAATTATTCAGAAGCGATTAAATTCTGACACATTTTGTCAGCAGTTAAATTTTGACATTTGGATTTTTATTATTATTAAACTGAGAGAAAACATGGTAATTACTAAGGCGGTCTATAATGTTCCAGGCCATGACACTGGACCTATAAAGTGACCTTTGGAATGGCCTACCACAATTTGGCAACATGGCTTTGCCAAGCTTTAACAAAAAATTACTAGTTTTGGTCACTAAATGAGTAACCTGTCAATGCGCTATCCCTGTCATGCCAGTTGAAAAAAAAACATCTATAAAATCACTACTATTTACACCGCAGTGTGTCACTTTAACGCAATATTCGATTTAAAACAATTCCTAATGGGTAGGTACCTAATTTTCTATTGCAAGTAAATTGTTACTAATTTTGACTTCAACTAAAACAGTAATTTCTTAAAAATAACTTGCCTGGAAGCTAGTGACATCGCAGTAAGAACAAGTCTCTACATCTTATTACCCTTTATATCTGCTCTTTTAAAGTGCTTTTCACACACAACACTAGCCTTTCTAATCCGCCACTGCTCTAAATGCAAAATGTCTTTCCATTTTTGTGCCACTGTTCTATTAGATGGAAACTTAAAACACGCTAACATATGGAGCAACTGATGAAGTGTAAGTTGACTTGCAGCTTGGTACGTAACAATTCAGAGACCTTTTTAGAACTTATATGAACTGCCTTGTCAAAATAGTTTTTATCTATGACCACTACTAAAAGTAGGCCTTTTAGCGCTACCTTGTTTCACTAAAAGTGACGTTTTATAGTTTAGCGTGGTTAAAGAAATCAGCTGTTTACTTTTAGCACATGGGCTAAAAGTGAAGTGAGGTTATAAAACTACAATTTCGAACTGGAAGTGAAGTTGTAAAGTTATTCTAGTTGCTTCTTGCGTTACAGGTAAAGTGTTTTTGAAATAATTAAAGCATTATGTAATGAATAGAGTCAGATGTGGAGTATTAATAATTACATTTCGTAACTCACCTTGACAGCACTGGCGTGGCAAACAATCGCCCGCGCAGCGTGGCCTACTGTTTATTATTTCATAAATTAAAAGTGTCGCAGATGCAAACTTTGGTTAAATCGATATTTATGGATTAATAATGGTAAAATTAAGGTCGTAGATAAAATATTGTATGCAGCGCTTGCTAAAAGTCGTTTATGCACGAGATATGTTATGAAACTCAGCCTTCGGCATCGTTTCATAATTTTCATGTCTCGTGCATAAACATCGACTTTTAGCACTTGTTGCATAAATAGCTATTAATGTCAAATAGATTTCAAACAAAAAAATTGGCAAGACTGTAAGTCTATGTCAAATTCCAGGTTAGCAGGTCAAATTCCAGGTTAGCAGGTTATGTTTTGCGTCAGTTTGTGTCAAAATTGACGCAAAACCTAACCTACTAACCTCAAATTTGACATAGACTTACAGTCTTTCCAATTTTAAGTAAAGTTTTGGGTTGCCAACAAACGTCACGTTGACGGAATTGTGTTACAAACCTCAAAGTGACGCATATGTCAGAGGAATAAACATGGCGGACGGGGCGGTACTCTCCTATATCTACTCTGATTGGTAGCAGATCCAGTAGCTATAGGAGAGTACCGCCACGTCCGCCATGTTTGTTCTTCTGTCATATGCGTCATTTTGAGGTTTGTAACAAAATTCCGTCAATGTGACATTTATTGGCAATCCGAAATTTTACTTAACATTGGCAAGACTGTAAGTCTAGGTCAAATTCGAGGTTAGCAGGTTATGTTTTGCTAATCTCGAATTAGACATAGACTTACAGTCTTGCCAATTTCCAGTAAAATTTTAGGCATAACTCAATCAGTTATTGCTGATGAGAACAAAAATGGCGGCGATGGCGGCATTTTTACGGATCAAAGAATGGCGGTACTCTCCTATATACACTGGCTCTGATTGGTAGTAGTGTACCTGTATAATACTTTAGTAAGAGTAGAGCAAACAGCGAAAAAATTTGAATAATTTTTTCATGGCTACCAAGATTTAATCATATATTGAAAAACAAGGTTGGTAAAACTGAAACACACAGAAGTTGTCAGTTTCATCAAATTCGAGGTTATCAGGTTAGGTTTTGCGTCAGTTTTGACACAGACTGACACAAAACCTAACCTGCTAACCTTAAATTTGATGGAACTGACAACTCGTGTGTCAGTTTTACCAACCTTGTTTTTCAATATATCATTAAATCTTGGTAGCCATGAAAAAATGATCCAAAATTGTTCGCTGTTTGCTGTACTCTTACTAAAGTCTTATACAGGTACACTAATTGGTTGTAGTGTAACTGTATAATACTTTGGTAAGAGTAGGGCAAACAGCGAAAAATTTTGGATCATTTTTTCATGGCTACCAAGATTTAATGATATATTGAAAAACAGGGTTGGTAAAACTGACACACGAGTTGTCAGTTTCATCAAATTCGTGGTTAGCAGGTTAGGTTTTCCGTCAGTTTTGACACAGCTTACGCAAAACCTAACCTGCTAACCTTGAATTTGGTGAAACTGACAACTCGTGTGTCAGTTTTACCAACTCTGTTTTTCAACGTATCATTAAATCTTGGTAGCCATGAAAAAATGATCCGAAATTTTTCGCTGTTTGCCCTACTCTTACCAACGTATTATACAGGTACACTAATTGGTAGCAGAGCCAATAGATATAGAGAGTACCGCCACGTCCGCCATGTTTGTTCCTTTGTCATATGCGTCACTTTGAGGTTTGTAACACAATTCCGTCAACGTGACATTTATTGGCAATCCGAAATTTTACTTAAAATTGGCAAGACTGTAAGTCTATGTCAAATTCGAGGTTAGTAGGTTAGGTTTTGTTTGTTATTTGACTCAAACTGATGGAAAACATAACCTGATAACCTCGAATTTGACATAGACTTACAGTCTTGCAAATTTTAAGTAAAAATTTAGACATAACTCAATCAGTCATTGCTGATGGGAACAAAAATGGCGGCGATGGCGGCATTTTCACGGATCAAAGAATGGCGGCGATAGCGACATTTTCACGGATCAAAGAATGGCGGCGATGGCGGCATTTTCACGGATCAAAGAATGGCGGTACTCTCTATATCTACTGGCTCTGATTGGTAGAACTTTGTTCTGCCATCTGGTGGTCAAGCTTAGAAATACCCCTAAGTCACCATCACAGGCCAGGCACTCTCGACAGGTTTCAACATTAGACATGACACATGAGTGTCTCTACTTCTTGGATTTATGTATGCTGGAAGCTGGAAATACTCCCTTATATTCGTTGTACAGTCGTGTTCAATAAAGTGTGGTACAGAATTTGTGCTTTGTAAAGATGATGAATTAATTACACAAAGTTAAAAAAAGTGTTGCATACACAAATATTTTGAAAGTATACATCCATGTCCAGCTAGTTAATAATGCGGTGTGAGCGTTTGTTTGAGTAAAAATACAATCAGCAGTAAACTTACAACTATATCTGTACAACACATTTTTGAACACGACTGTACGTCCGTCCCATTTTCACTTTTAGACAGGTGGCAACTCTGATTCAACCGCGGTTTTTCGTAAATCTCCACAATGTAGTGGTTTGTTCCTCCCGAAAAATGAGCAAAATTAAAGACTACTTGACCTCGAAACCAGCAACCGACATGTAATTCTTGGTGTATGGCAGTAGTACGTGACAAATAGCCAAATACCAAATATCAAGCCGTCTCATTATGCTGCATCGCGCTTTTGATCCACATAAAAAATATTGCCCCATTCGCATGCGAATTCCGCAAATTAACTCATACATTCCGGTCTTTTATGCTATTCAGCATCGAACATGTTTTTTTTCGAAATTATGTTAAATTTATGTTGTTCATATAAACGAATTTTTCTCAAGTGTGCACTCCACCGAGTGACTGCTGTATTATAGTTCACATTCAATATGTTTTGACGATTTCTGGCAAACAGATGTAATCTTTGTTACCATTAGTAATACTAATAGTTAATCCGTAATGTATTTTTTGTGTAATGGTCTAGTAGCAACTATCTACCAGCTTAATAACGAGTCTCGAAGGAACGTTTTTATGGCCTAGGCCGGTAGCATTTAGTAACGCCTGTGATTCATGTTATACGTATGGCAGTACTTAAGTCTATTGTTGCTGGCACCGTCAGTCCATATAAAATTCGAAGTTAGCACGTTAGGTTTTTCGTCAGTCTGATAAAACTGAAGCAAAACCTAACCTCAAATTTGACAAAGACAGCGTCACCAACAATACATTTCAGTACTGCCAAACGCGTAACAAGAATAACAGCATTTTTAAAGCAAATCGTTTGGGATTCTTTAATAAAATCAAAATGGTTCTTGTTCAGTACATAAAAAAAATATACGGCACACGGCCGGTATTCGCGTTTACAGCCTCGCTAGTTCACGTGTCTCGCCCTGACGGGCTCGACTGGAGTGTACTAACTAAGCCATAAATACGTTAACTACCGGCCTAATGTTGTAAATAGCTATTACTTTTAAATAGTCCATTAGTGTTTCCTAATAAGTCTAATAACTGTACATAATACCTGTTAAGTGTTTCATAAAATTGTGCCGCCTCGCTTGCAGTGGCGTATTTACTATGTGCATTCTAGAACTTGAGCGGGCTTCGCCTCGCCGCTTCACTTACGTTCCTTCTGTCAACGTGGCAGCACGCGAACCGGTCCACACCGCGAAAGCTAATTCTTTGTTTAAATGTTCAAATGTTTGTGTGTTAATTTATGGCAATAAATTACCTACTTTGCTTTCAACGTGTGTATAATTTAGTAAAGAAAATCAATACAGTCCATTAACGTCCAAGGCGAGCTAGCAATCAGGAATTTTCCAAACATAACGGAAAACTGAGAGGCTCCCCAACATTGGTCCTTCGAGCCGGATTAGTACGAGCCCGGAAAAGCAGCCTAAATTCGCAGTTGTACAAGGCAAGTAAGTACAACGCAGTTTCAATCGTATTAAATCCGTCCCTAACGAGAGGAAGGAATACAGCATACGCTGCTATCTGCGTAGAAGCGAGAAAGCCAAACGCCGAGTCTAGCGGCAACAACGTGCAGGTGAACGGGCAGCTGCCGGCGAGACGGTAGTTCGGGCCACAACAACGAAAAAGGCGGCACACACCAATATCAATGTAAGCCTAATTTCCTTTGTGAGATTTCCTATGCATGAATTTGTGTCTCTGCATGTGCATAATTTCAGCTGCGTATTACTGCGTAAACAAATGGTTTATGAGTCATATAAACATTTTAATTGCGTGAAATGCCAAGCTACTTCGTTTGATTCGTGACTACAATATCCCCTGCATGTTTCATATTGCAGTCGAATCAGTCACAAGTTAATCATCTCGCGTTGTACCAGGGTCGTTTTCTGCGTCGTTAGCGCCAAGATTCTCGCGTCGTTATCAAAGCTGTCTTGCGTTGTAAACAAAATTCCGTACCAGGGGCGTACGAGAGTTAGTTCTATCCGTTAAATTGTTTTAATTTCAACAATTATGGATCCACTTGTAAGAGTACGAGGCTCTATCAAAGGCAAGCTTACGCGTTTCGCAAATCACGTGCAATCTTTGCAAACAATTCATGATGAAGATCAATTCTTATCTAGCGCTCAGATTATTCAATTGCAAAAAAGATTGAATGATACAGCCACCTTGTTATCAGAATATTATGCGGTTCATGAACAAATTTTAGAAAACAGTAAGGATACAGAAGCTGAAATTCAACAACAAGTTGAATTTGAAGATTCTTATTATTTTGCAATTTCACAAGCTGAATATTTGATTAATGAATACAACAAGCAGTCTGATGTTGCACCAGATCGTGCTGGATCTCCTAATGGTAGCGTGAGATCAACGCATTCAAACTGCAGCTCACATTGCAATAATCGAGCTGTACGCCTTCCTACCATCTCGATTCCCAAATATTCAGGGAACGTGTCAGAGTGGTTGGAATTTCGTGAGATTTTTATTAGTTTAATTCATGAGAATCAAGCGCTAACTAATATTCAAAAGCTGCATTACTTAAAGGCTAGTTTACAGGGTGATGCAAGCCAAATTATAAAAAGTTTAGAGTTTACTGCGAGTAATTATATTCTAGCTTGGGATGCATTGTGTAATCGTTACAATGATCCAAAAATTCTGATTCATAACCACCTCAATGCTATATTCGAACTTGACTCGTGCAGTAAGGAATCTGCAACTAAATTACGTACGATTAGCGATATGTTATTCAAACATTTTACAGCAATCAAATCATTAGCAACCGAAGGCGAGCTTCTAGATGTTGTTATCATTTATGTCGTTTCTAAAAAACTGGACCCCACGACATTCCGTGAATGGGAGGTCCTTAGAAACCGGTCAAGTTCTGACCTGCCTAATCTTGACGAGTTCAAGGAATTTTTGCAAAACAAAATCTTCTAGAAACTCTGGAAGTAAAAAATATTAAGCTTGTACCCGAAAAGTCTTCCAAGGTACATTCGAAATCATTTGTGTCAGGTACCCCTTCGTGTCCATTTTGTAAAGGATCTCATCCCTTGTACAAATGCGATAAGTTTGTCAAGCTGTCTTCTCTTGACAGAAATTCAAAGGCAAAAGAGCTCCGTGTATGCTTTAATTGCCTAACTCAGGGTCACCTTTCGAGCCGCTGTAGCTCAAAATATACGTGTAGAAAGTGCAAATCAAGGCACAACACACTTCTTTATAAGGACAAACCTCAAAATGCTTCTTCTAGTCAACCAGGATCTGCGATGTCGGCAGAAACCCCTGTTGAACTAAATCAATCGATTTCGGCATTCTGTTCGAATGCTTTGCAGGTACTCTTACCTACGGCTACCGCTAAACTCATCGCTGATGATGGTACGCCTCATGTTGTGCGAATCCTGCTGGATTCCGGTTCCCAATCGAACTTCATACGTTCAGATTTGTGTAAAAGGTTGAAGCTTCCAACTCGCGAAGTCAACGTTACTGTTTCTGGCTTAAGTAAAGCTACTTCTCAAATCAAGGCTAGGTGTGATATCAAGCTGCAAGCCCCTCACACCTCATACAGTATTGGCCTATCCTGTCTTGTTCTCGATGAGATTACAGGTACAACCCCAAGTTTTCGCGTCCAGCGAAACAGTTTCAATGTTCCTGATAACATCAAGTTATCAGATCTGTCCTACGACCAACCGGGCACCATCGACATTCTGATTGGTTCGCCCATTTTCTGGCAGCTCCTTTGTATTGGACAAATTGGTCTAGGCCCAAATCTTCCCATCCTCCAAAAAACTCGTTTTGGTTGGATTGTTTCTGGCCCTACAGGCCCCCCTTCTGCGTACCCTATACAGTGCAATCTTGGCACGATCGAGGATGCTTCTGACCCTATTGCTAGGTTTTGAAAACTCGAACATTACCCAGAGGAAAAGGTCCGCACAAATGAAGAGAACGCCTGTGAGGCACATTTCGTGCAAAATACGCAACGAGAAGCGAATGGTCGATTCGTTGTCTCTATCCCTCTCAAGAAACCCGTAGAGGTGTTGGGTGATTCATTGCAAATCGCTCAGAAAAGATTCTTATCATTAGAGAAGCGGTTACAAGCGAACCCTGACTTGAGATATCCTATTATCTACCCCACCACGGAGTCTTAAAAGAGGAAAGCCTGACAACTAAACTCCGAGTTGTGTTCAATGGTTCCCAAGCAACCACTTCCGGGCAATCTCTGAACAGTATTCAGATGGTTGGCCCAACCGTGCAACAAGACTTATTTTCCATTCTTGTTCGCTTTCGCAAGCATTTGTTCGCTATATCAGCCGACATTGAGAAAATGTATCGTCAGGTTCTGGTGAATCCTGAGCATAGGCCCCTTCAGAGAATCCTTTGGCGATCATCTCCAACTGAGCCTCTTCGGTCATACGATCTGAATACAGTTACGTATGGCACCGCTTCAGCGTCTTTTCTTGCCATTAGATGTTTGACCCAATTGGGCATCGAATGTGCAGCTTCAAATCCCGAAGTCTCTCGAGTGATAAAGGAGGACTTCTACGTCGACGACCTTCTGACAGGTGCCGACACTCCTGAGAAAGCGCGTACTCTCTGTTCAAATTTGAATCAGATTCTTGATACAGGGTGTTTCAAACTAAGAAAGTGGATTTCTAATTCTCCAGAAGTTCTCGATGGAATCCCAGACTCCGATTTGCATCCGGGTGTTCTTGATTTCAGTGCACATGAGCACACAAGCACCCTTGGTTTGATTTGGTTCTTCAAAAGCGATCATCTGATGTTCAAGATTTCAAATTCTACAAGTAGTAAGGCTACCAAGCGTAGCATCTTGTCTGAAATATCACAGATATTTGACCCGCTGGGTCTGCTAAGTCCATGCACCATGGGTGCCAAGGTTCTTTTGCAACAACTTTGGATGGAAAAGTTGAATTGGGATGAACCCGTTTCCAACGCCATACAAGAAAAATGGGTTACGTATCGAAATGACCTTCTCATGCTCAATCATTTAGCAATTCCTCGTCACGTCCTCTGTCGGCGCGTGGTTGAGATAGAGCTCCATGGTTTCTGCGACGCCTCCAACAATGGTTACGGTTCGTCGATATACCTCCGTTCCAAGAATCAGGAAGGGGAAGTACAAGTTCACCTTCTCTGTTCCAAGGCCAAGGTAGCCCCTTTAAAGCCCTTGACAATTCCGAAGCTCGAGCTCTGCGGAGCTGTTCTTCTAAGTAAACTTTCCGTGCAAGTCATAAAGGCACTTGATTTGCCCATATCTAGAATTGTTTTCTGGACAGATTCCACAATAGTGCTAGGATGGTTGAAAACCAGTCCAAATCTTCTTAAAACCTTTGTGTGCAACAGAGTTGCAGATGTTCAGCAGCTCACTTCTGATGCCGCGTGGAGGCATGTTCCTACCGCGTCGAATCCTGCTGATCTTCTCACTAGGAGAGTCTCTCCTTTAGTTTTAAAAGAATTAAGCCTTTGGTGGCATGGTCCCGCCTGGCTAAGCGAAGGTGAGGCATCTTGGCCTACTTCCAGACATGTTCTTGCTGAGCTTCCAGAATTCAAAAAAGAAGTTCAGAGTTTTTCTGTAACCTCTGTTGAACCATTTCCGTTCAATCAGTATTCAAGTTTGGCTCGCTTACGAGTTACAGCTTATTGCTTTCGTTTTTATAACAATGCGCGGACCCCCAAAGCTGATCGCCTTTCTGGGCCCCTTTCTACAGATGAACTGCAAGCAACCCTTGTAAGGCTTGCAAGGTTTTCACAACGTGAGTCATTTCCTGACGAATTTAAGCTGTTGTCACAGAACAAGCCTGTGAAGCAATCTTCTGCTTTGATATCCTTGAATCCTTTTCTGGATTCCAAGGGTCTGCTAAGAGTTGGTGGTAGGCTCCACAACTCTCAATTACCTTTTGACAAGAAGTTTCCTCTAGTGATTTCTGGCAAACATCCATTCGCCAAACTCCTAGTCTCACATGAGCACCTTCGGCTTCTGCATGCCGGACCTCAAATGCTGTTAGCTAACCTCAGAGAACGATATTGGATTACCTCTGGCAGAAATATAGTCAAGCAAGTGGTTCATCAATGCTTGCGGTGTTTTAGATTTTCTCCTAAGTTAACCGAACCCATAATGGGAGATCTGCCAGCCTCTCGTATTCAATCATCGCCCCCATTTCATACTACTGGTATCGATTATGGTGGACCGTTCATGATAAAGGATCGCAAAGGACGTGGTTCTAAACTAGTGAAGTCCTACCTTTGTCTATTCGTTTGTTTTGTCACAAAAGCAGTGCACCTTGAATTGGTCGCTGACCTTTCTACTGAAGCCTTCTTAATGGCTTTTCGCCGGTTTGTAGCTAGTCGAGGCAAACCGCTCCATGTCTATTCAGACAATGGCACTAACTTTGTCGGCGCTAATTCCGAATTAATCGAATTAGGTCATTTTCTTGCGGAACAAGGCCTTTCTATTTCCGAATCAGTCGCGGGCGACGGAGTAGCTTGGCATTTTATACCCGCGCACAGTCCCCACTTTGGCGGATTGTGGGAGGGCGGAATTAAGTACTCCAAACATCACATACGGCGCGTTATAGGTAACGCTAGTCTAAATTACGATGAATTTTGCACTTTGCTAGCACAGGTGGAAGCGACCTTAAACTCCCGACCCCTGTCTCCTTTGTCCGCTGATCCAAACGACCTTCAGCCTTTGACTCCTGCTCATTTTCTGATCGGTCGTCCTTTGGTGTCACTGCCTGATCCCAACGTTACTGAGATAGCCAAGTCTCGGCTGTCTAGATACCAAAGAATACAACAGCTCCACCAAAATGTATGGAAAAGATGGAGTAAAGAGTACATCTCAGAACTCCAACAGCGCACCAAATGGCGCACACACCTTTCGGACCTCCAGCCTGGTTCCATGGTCCTCATCAAGGATGACAATCTTCCCCCTCTGAAGTGGAGGTTAGGCCGGGTCACCAAGCTGCACCCTGGCCTTGACGGCGTTACTCGTGTGGCGTCAGTGAAAACTGTGTCAGGAATCGTAAAACGATCCTTCGCCAAATTGTGCCCGCTACCTAGTGTTGTGAACTAGTACGTTTGCGTCTTGCGCAGTGTTTCGTAAAGCCCTTTGGCTATCCATTGTTGGGGTTTTCTTGTATTACCTTAAGATCTATGCTTTGTATATGTCTATTTTAGTTACATGTCTTACTCTAGATGTTACATGTCAAATTTGTACTATTGTTATTTGAAAGGTTACCCTTTCCAAGGCGGGCGGTATGTTAAGTGTTTCATAAAATTGTGCCGCCTCGCTTGCAGTGGCGTATTTACTATGCGCATTCTAGAACTTGAGCGGGCTTCGCCTCGCCGCTTCACTTACGTTCCTTCTGTCAACGTGGCAGCACGCGAACCGGTCCACACCGCGAAAGCTAATTCTTTGTTTAAATGTTCAAATGTTTGTGTGTTAATTTATGGCAATAAATTACCTACTTTGCTTTCAACGTGTGTATAATTTAGTAAAGAAAATCAATACAGTCCATTAACGTCCAAGGCGAGCTAGCAATCAGGAATTTTCCAAACATAACGGAAAACTGAGAGGCTCCCCAACAATACCCTTGCGGGAATTTTAGTTATACAAAAATTAAAAATATTACAATGATGCAAATAAATTAGAAAAAAACTTTTAATTTTAAATTCTACAGTTAATTATATAAAAGTGGTTCAATTTCAATGCAGTTAATTTTTATGATACATACTTTTATTTATTTACTTGGGTTATGCAGTATTGAAGGTTTTCTTCCTAATAATTAATAATATTTAAGAAAGTATAAATATGGACATATTGTTTGATGAATTGGGAACTTTAAAAAATATGGCCATCTCAATATTCTAAATCCTTTGTGAATTTGAACGTTGTAGATAAATGGAATATTCTAATAAAACAATAATCAAAATTTTAAAAAGCCGAATTTAGTAAAACACGAGTTTGCTAGTCAAAACTAGTTCGAACAAAGCACTTTCGTCAATACTAGTTTTAACTAGACAACACTAGTAGTGATGTGCCTATCCGGAATGAATAATCGGAAAGTTTCCGATTGTTCAAAAAATCGGAAGGTTCAGATTATTTCGGAACGTTTCGGGACTTTTCGGAATTCGATTATTTTACTATTCGGTATACAAAATCAGAAAACGAAATGCCAGTTTGAACTGAACGGAATACGGAATGTTGTGTTGACTCACTTGACTGCTATATGCTGGCACTAATGGCAGTGGTATTTCGTAGATTAATTATTAGATAGTACACCTTACAGACTTCAAATTCATGTATTGTTTTATACTATCTATTATGTACTTTATGTGCCATTAAACTTTAAAATATCACTACCATTTTCCGAAAGTCTATTAAGGTAACTACTGTAATAATTTGAAAAAATATTTTTTTTCCCAGCCGGTTAGAATAGTACGCATTGCTCACCTCATCTGAGGTAAGAAAGTTCGTTTTTCTCACCTAGGTAAGAAAGTAAATCATGCAATTTTTATGAAGAGACTGTACCGCATGTTAGCTGACTGCTGACGCGTACTGATTCTGACAGCTGACATATTGATAGTTGACGGATAATTGACTTTATGACTTGTGTTACAGTCTGTTTATACGAGGAATTAGGAATGCATTCTGTGAGTGTTCACATCCTTTTGATGCAGGTAAGTACGAAACCTTAAGTGGCCCCGTGAGTGGCCCTTCATTCGAAGGCATTAAATTAACATCTCACGCATGCGTACTCACGATCGGAGAGGCTAAAAATCACCGTGGGCGCCCGCGCTTTATTTTTTAATCCAACCAAAACTGCTTTGACAGTTTGACCACAGTGGACATAACCTCAAAAAGTATAAATAGTAAAGCGATTGTTCAACGACAAAATTTTTAAGTTTTCAGAGTTACTTATGAATAAAACTGTTTAGAAACATTTTGAGAACAGCATAAAATCGGCAAACATGCTGCATATTTTGCAGGATATTGTCACCTTTAACAACTTTAACAGTCTGTTGAATTATTTTTATAGTGTCAAATTTTGCTCCACTGAGGCCGGCTGGGAAAAAAATAGTATTCAAACTTCGTTAAGAAAGTGCTTTTGCATACCTTGCGCAATTACAAACCTCGCCTTCAGCTCGGTTTATAAACTCTGCGCTCGGTATGCAAGACTGCACTTTCTTACCTTGGTTTGAAATATACTATATTTCCTCACATCCCACTGTGCGACTCAAACTTATAAATTGTTTTACTGGCCGTCCTTATAAACCCAAACAATAGATGCCAACGCAGATAAGGGCTTACGCGCAACGGCGAGTGCTCGCATCGCAAATTTGGACGCACTTCATCTTCCTTCCGCTTGTTGTTGTTTCGCTCGTTTTCCCTTGCTTGCATTTACGGAATGTAAAATAATCGGATGATATTCCGATTTTATAAACATTCCGAAATGGAACATTCCGATTATTGAAATCATCCGATTATGCCCATCACTAAACACTAGCTAAAGCACCTCTATAATACGAGCATGCTTGTCAGCCATATTGAATCACATCACAAAAGCGGCAAATTCAAAAAATTAGTTACTTTTCAGAAAATGAAAATACGTTAATGTGTATACATTTGATGCAAAGCATAAAAGGCAAAAAACACAGGAAAACGAAGACAGCTGGAAACTCTAACACGAGGTTAGAAGCTAGAACACCGAGAATAGATAATATAATAACCCACAGCGACAGAAATGTTTGACATTGTAGGGTTATGTTTTGGTTGCATCATGGCCACCAACATGTAAACGCGAAAGTACTGTGATGCAGGATTTTATGCAACTTGTGCGACATGCGTCTGCTTGTATTATAAAGGGCTCTAACACTAGCATTACCGTCATATGGCAATGAAAACTAATATGTACTACTAGGAACTGATAAAAGCTGGTTATGTTAAGGCTGGTTATGTTAAGGCTGGTTTATACACAGCTTTCTTTGCCGTAACGTTAGTGTTAGTACTACTATTAGCGCTAGCGAAGAATAATCATTTAGGTGTCACTGACGGGTTCATACAGTCTTAACTTAGTCGTTTAGTTCCAGTTGATCTAAGACCCGATCTCGAGAGTTACCCAACTTTTAACTTCGTCCTAAGAATTTTTTAAAATAAAATTAAATTTCAGAGGGGCGCATGCTGTATGGTTCGATACCAAGAATATTTTTGAAGAACAATAATTGTTAAAAAGCACATTTAATACAGCAAACGCTCGATAACGTAAACACCGGATAATAGAAACATCGCGCTAATGTAAAAACAAAATTCATACTATAGGATCAAACAGAACGCCCTATAACGTAAACAACCTGTACAGCTCGATAACGTAAACAGTTCTTGGCAACGGTTAGTTGCCGATTTATCTAGAGATTCCCGTCTGTTACACAGCTGAGTTGATCGGATGGTTGCTTATGATGCGTTTGCATTTATTTTTAGCCATTGTTGAACATAAGCCAGGCATATTGCATACAAGTAGGTATCATATACAGATATTTTAGTTCTCTGTATATTACGTGCAAAGGCATTGGAAGGGCAAATTTATGCAGACTAAAATAGCAGCCTATCTTCCTACTAATTAAAAATGTGTATTACTCAGCGGCGCAGGAACTACTGTAAATATGGGGGGGGGGGGCAATTTTTTTTTTCTGAGGGTGTTAACATAACTAAGCGTTATGTTCGACTGTTTCATAAACACTTTATTGTAGTATTATTTAGCGGTAACAAAGTGCCAGTTTACTCCATAGAGTAAAGTAAAATCGCCAACTGTCAATGTCCAATAGTTATTAACAAAATAAATGTAATTTTATTCAAATCAAGGAAGCGTGTCTTCTCGTTCAGGAAAAGTGGTTTTCGAAGTGATGTATGTCTGTCAGTAATTTTTGGTTAAAACAGGAAATAGTACTTTAATTTTATTTTATAATTGTTTGATAAAAATTAATAATAATAATTATCCGACACCCTAAGGGTATATTGATATCTACCCCCCCCCCCCCCCCCCCCCCCCGAAGAACAAGAAGATAAAAATGAAATTTTATAGAACAAGATGGAATATTCTGTAATTATATACAACTTTTGTTCGAAAACATTTTAAGTATAACAGTTTTTCAAAAAATGGCAAAATTTAAGTTTTACAAGCAGTAAAAGAAAGTCGTGTGGTGACCACACTTTACTTTTCTAGAGAATTCATTAACAACAAACATTGTCACTGGATTGCATTGTGTTGGTACATAAACTTGTGGTTATTATTTTTGCAATGAGGTTAGGTTTCATGTTGACTGGTTGACACCGTAATTATTTTAAATTATAGTTTTGGCTATGGTAAATTGAAATTATTTAGTGTAATACCTACCTACCTAATTAGTTAAAACCAAATTTTTAAGTCACATTTCAAGTTTATAATAGCCCGAGCTATAGTCTGTTCAATAAACATAAGACACAACGTGGCCTTTGATTTTCAAAATGTCATGGTGTACTTCCAAAAATGTATCTTTGTCTACGAGTGTAGTTCCAAAAAGGTACTAAAACAAATAGGTTAAGGGTGTGACATTTACTGCCCATCTGTCATAAATGTTATGAAAAACTACTTTTAAGGATATTACACATATACTGTGTTGAATACTATCGACCTAACGTTTATTAATATGTATTTTTATTACATTTTATATAACTTTAGGTGGGAATTTCTAGAAAAATATCTACTTTATCATTGACAATGAGAAATATGGATTGTCATTTTTAAAATCAAATCTGCCTGTAAACAGGGTTGGAAACATTTGCAAAACAAAATAAAGAATCCTTAGCACAAAAATTATATGCACATGCCAACTTGTGTTTACTGAATGCCCTATACAATTTAAAATATTGAAATGTCAACCTCATAAACTATATTAGGGGGGCAAATTACACTATTTGACCCCCCGATATATTCTATGGTATTACTTATCGCTGTCAAAATGTTTTGTTTTTGTATTGTGTTATTAAACGTTTCTTTTAATAATTTGCTCATTAATAAAATCACGCTCACTAATGTAAACATTTCGATAATGCGAACACACTTGGGTTGAATTAGTTCACATTATCCAGCATATGCTGTATTTGGAAAGTTTATGATTCACTCGAAATTGCATACGAATACACGTATTTGCTGTTTAACAACCGTTCTTTGTAAAGGAGCCTCCAACATTTCGGTTCATGCTTGATTGCTTGTCCCAGATCTGCTTTGAGCTGTATCGGGTGTGCTTTAAAAGTGTGTGGTTATCGGTCTTTCTGGTTACATTTTTAATTTTTTTGAAATTAGTTGCAACTCTTGTGTAAATAATTTTTTCCAAATATAAACATTTGTCCTTGTGCTGTGGTAAATTTCCTAACCCAAAATATGTCCGTATAAACACGTGTTTCTTCTTAAGGCTAAGTGCTAGGTTAAGACTAAGGTTAATACTAGGGTTAGGGCAAAGGAAGTTGTATAAACCAGCCTTTACGATATATTAAGTTAGGCTAGGTTAGACTCGGTAAGTTAGATTAGGGTTTAATTAACAAAATGCGGGTAATTCTTGTTTAGTATAGTTAAAACTATATAGTATTTACGAATGTGCTTTGTTGAAACTATTTCTGATGAGTAAATTCGGGTTTTGACTAAATTCGGGTATTAACTGTAACATATTAGGGATGTCGTACCCGGTCTAAAATCAAACCCGGGTACCCGAAGAATTTATATTTTGCCTTATTATTTTCTGGCGAATGAAAATATTTCCATACAGGCGATTTTTTTGATGACATTGTTTTCTTATTTGTTTGTACTTTTGTACTTTTATACAATGTTCAAGCTCTATGATCTACGCATTTTACCACAGCACGTTTTCAACGGAACTAATTTGAAATAGTACCTATATTACTCGCCAATTCAAACTGCAAGTCATCAATATTTTCACACTTCAAAATGCTATCAAATTCAAGTACGTGACTTTTTATCTGAAATTTGTAGCAGCATCAACATCACACAGAGGATGTTTATGTTACTTCAACCCATACTGACGCGATGTAGTGGTACTATGGACGGGTTGAATATTTCCGTGAAGCGGATTTATTGCCTTATGTGAAACAAGAATCAACATTATGTGTGGCATGGGATGGGTCGATTCTTGTTATTACTGCATTGTTGTGTTTTTCTAAAGCTTATTTTTATTGTTTTTTAGTTTTTATCATCTTCTCCGAAAAAGGTTGGGCATTACATAATTTACTAGTCGGGTACCCGGGTCCTGAAAATATACCCGGGTCGGCCCGGGTACCCGGGTACCCGCCGACATTCATGTAACATATATTTCATCAATAGCTGCTTCCACAGAATTATATCGATTTTTTTATTATGAATGGACTGTAATACGGTTTCTACACAACTTTAAAAAAGCGGAACTACTACTTACCACTTTAAATTATTGTATGAATTGCAAAGAATTTTACGAAAGCACAATTGAGGATTTACTAAAGTGCCTTCAGAAATGATCGAACGTTTTTGAATGGTCATGGTTATATAACGTATGAATAATATGTTAGTGGCACTATATGTCTTCAAATTCGAGGTTATAGGTTTTCCAACAGTTTTGACACAGACTGACGCAAAACCTAACTTGCTAACCTCGAATTTGACATAGACTTACAATGCCACCAACATATTATTCATACGTTGTATAACCATGGCCATTCAAAAACGTTCGATCATTTCTGAAGGCACTGTATATCGTTTGTATGAATGACCATAATATATAAAATTTCATAGGTAACAGTTTTATCAGTCATCACTATACAGAGTGGAAATTAATTGTGGAGCAAACTACACGCGGCGATGCTAGTCAAAAAATTCTGAGTAAAAAATCTTAATACATACTAAAATTTTTAATTGGTCTCTATGAGCCCTCACGAGCGGTAGATAAAAAACATGACTTTTTCAGGTAAAGTAATTTTTTTCTGAAATCGGAGCGAAAGTACTATTTTCGCTCCGGAAATGCGGCGCGAAAATTGCATTTCCCTGACTAGTCACGAAAACATTTACACATTATTTTCCCAAGTTTTATTGAATATTAATTTTCTGTTCCCTTAGAAACAGAGAAACGCACTACTAGATAGGTACGTAGAAAATTGCCCATTCAATTTATTAAATTAATAAACATTAATTTTTACTATAATTGGGGATTTCAGAAAAAATTAATACAAGTCTCGTCAGTAAAAAATATCACTTGCGTGGGAGCCTTAAAAATACTCGGCACAAAGTGCCTCGTATTTTAATATGGCTCCTCGACAGTAATGCAACATTTTCCTGACTCTTATGTAAATAACTATTATTTGAAATCGGCATTAAAGTACCTCGAAATCGTCATTAAAATACGAGAAATCGGCAGTAAAAGTAATCCATTGTTTTACGACTTTTTTGTAGATGGCGAGGCGACTGATAAACGTCAACCGACGTTAACATAACCTGCAAATATTGGTTAAAATGTCGTAATTTCACGATTTATCGATTTCAAATAAAATAAAACATAATTACAATTAGTATTACAGCTGTTAGTGCAGTTTATGTATTTGCAAGGTAGATGAGCAATCACAGGTATTATATGCTTACCTTGAAAGGTTAACATACAGACCAGAGGATTTCTCCCAACCTTACGAACATAGAGAAGATATCAGCTAGATTGATAATATTTTTTTTAACAATGTGAACTTAAACACATTTTTGTCGAGACACATTAAAAATTTTATTAATAAAAATATGTTAAAAACACGTAACGTTTCGCTAAACTAATGGTTAGCTTCTTCAGACGAATAATTACATTCTGTTATTAATCTTCTTAAAACTCAATTTGAAGGTTTGTAAAAAGATTGGTCGTAACCTAGACATATATTCTCTTGCAAACACATTATCAAATATTCAATGGAAAATTCCTTTTGTTTTCCTTTTTTTTTTTTTAATTTTATTTTAAAAATTGTGGTGTATAAAGTTTTGAATATTTTTGATGGTTAGTAAAAGGAATAGTAGTACTATGGTCATAAATATATATTTTTTTGTACTATATGTTATCAATTATTCAATGGTATTAACCTTGACCATAGGTCAATGACAAGCAAATTTTAATGTATGCTCCCACATGTAATTCCCTTTGAATTACTGTTAAAAAACCCCTTAATGATGTTTAATCGAAATACGAAGTTCCTAAACCAACAATAAAATAAAACATAACCTAACTTATCAGGAATTTCAAGATAAATTAATTACCAAAAATCCTTTCACCAATACTCTTACATCGTTAACAAAAGGGAAAACCAAAAATTAACAGTATATTTAGTGAACTGTTTAATAGCATCTCATCATTTGCTCCAATTATAAAAGTGAAAAATTAACCAGTTGGTGCTTTCGAGGTCATTGGCTGCATACATCATAAATCGTACCCATGGGCCTTTTAATACCAAAATAGCATTACTGCTGCTGATTCTCTAAAATAACCCAAACTAACCTGAGAATTGTTTGCTGTTTATTAATAATCAAAGAATTTCGTTTAACTGATGCCTGTACTCCTATTTAGTTTACCGTACAATAACATATTACCACAAGTATATTGCCGACAAAAGGTCAAAGAAGTACAATTACTTAGTAATTAATTTCCAATTCCAACCGAAACTAATTCTCAAAATAGAATTACTCAAGCACAAGATTTCAATGTTAAGGTTAATACCATTGAATAATTGATAACATATAGTACAAAAAAATATATATTTATGACCATAGTACTACTATTCCTTTTACTAACCATCAAAAATATTCAAAACTTTATACACCACAATTTTTAAAATAAAATTAAAAAAAAAAAAAGGAAAACAAAAGGAATTTTCCATTGAATATTTGATAATGTGTTTGCAAGAGAATATATGTCTAGGTTACGACCAATCTTTTTACAAACCTTCAAATTGAGTTTTAAGAAGATTAATAACAGAATGTAATTATTCGTCTGAAGAAGCTAACCATTAGTTTAGCGAAACGTTACGTGTTTTTAACATATTTTTATTAATAAAATTTTTAATGTGTCTCGACAAAAATGTGTTTAAGTTCACATTGTTAAAAAAAATAATATCAATCTAGCTGATATCTTCTCTATGTTCGTAAGGTTGGGAGAAATCCTCTGGTCTGTATGTTAACCTTTCAAGGTAAGCATATAATACCTGTGATTGCTCATCTACCTTGCAAATACATAATAAAACATAATGTACTCCTCGGCACTGAAGTTTAGCTTTTTATCACGAATGTGGATTTAGTTGCAGAAGCCCGTAGGACCAAGGCAAATAAAACCACATTCGTGATAAAAACTAAACTTCAGTGCCTTAGCAGTGGCGTAACTAAGATTTTGCTCTGGGGGGTGTTCTGGGAAAGTGATCAACCTTTCAGTAAGAATTTAAAAAAAATGAGCCCATCATAAAGTATAGTTGATTTCTTTTCTACAGGACTTGCGGTAGACTTGCAGTGTAGACCACCTAGTTACACTTAAGAATTTACTAACTGATGTTGACGTCTATTTAAATAGGTGAAATTAACTAGTGTGGCATTTTATTTGCTTACTAGTGAGTCACCCGAACTACGCTTCGGTTCGCTAAATTAAGAGAGATTCATTACTATAAATTTAAAAAAGTATGCTTCGGCCGGGAATCGAAGCCGGGCCGCCCGCGTGGCAAGCGGGCATTCTACCACCAGACCAATTCTGCTTGGTATGAACAGCTGCTGTAATAGCATATGAACATAGTGAATCACCCGAGGCAACAGCTGCCGCAGCACAGCCCACGCCCATAGACGCGATTTAAAACTTTTTTGCACTTTTTTTGAAAATAAAAACCAGCCTACGATCTAAGTCGACAAATTAGCAAAATTTTAAGCCATCATACAACTTAATCGGGCCAGTATCTTCGGAGGAGATAGCGAACAAACATACACGAAAACATACACGAAAACATACACGCAAACATACACGCATACATACACGCAAACATACAAAGAGAGCACCGATTTTATGTTATAAAGATTAACCAAAAGAAATCAGAAATAATTACTGGCTAAATAAATAACAACTTAACTTGTTTGTAAAACAAAATTGCATGATATGCCTGTCCTTGTTAGTTAAATTACGGCCTACTGCAAGTCATATAGAAATGAAAGTAACTGAAATGTTTATTTATAAACAATAAAATAATTAAAATTGTAATACCACTTATATCGTGTGTTCAAAAAGAAAAAAACTTAAGTCTGTAGGTGAATGTCAGATTGCATTTTGTCTATGAAAACATCCGTCAATGTGACGGGTAAAAGCTTACACTGCAATAAGTGTGCTTGGTATCAAGCAAAAAAAATAATAATATTGTATTTACACAACAACGAGTGTATTAATCATAAAAGTCCATAAAAATACGCCACTGGCCTTGGTATACAAACTACTATTTCTATTTCAAATATGTGAATGTATCTGTAAGTAAAGTTGTATGTATTGTATTATCTGTAACCTCATTTACCTTGCGGTGCAGAGGCTGGTGCTTGTTATTCAAAATATAAAATTATGCCCCATGCAAAATTTCAAAAATATCGGCTGGATTTTATAAACCGTGTTACCACAAAAGTACTTCATCTATACTGCGTCTCAGGGTGAGTAGACAGTACAGGGCCTTATGGCAAACAGCAACAAACAGCCATGCAATATGTCTCCACAAAAGTGTTCTGTAGAAAAAACGCACCGATTACAGACAAACAAATCCGGCTATTATAATAGAGAAATCCTTCATTACCTGATATGTTTTGTCAGTGGCATTCGAACAAGTTTATGAACAAAACAATTACGTACAGTAGGATCTCCGTTATCACAAACACATATTTCTTTTAATCGGAACTTGTCAGTTTTTTAATGAATAAAATTAGGTTCTAACGAGCATAAAATTCGCCAAATTTCATGGATTTGATAGGCGGTAAAAATAAATAAAACGAATGTGTTTCACGGCAATCGAGTTTATACATTTAAAATAGAAATTGGAAAAAACAGCAACTGATTATAATTTTTAATTGTAAATTTTAAAAATTGTACAATTTGTGTGTCACTACTCGTTGTCACTATTGTTTACTTCAATATTAATGTCACTATCACTATCTGAATCAGTTATATTTATTAGGGATGTCGTACCCGGTCTAAAATCAAACCCGGGTACCCGAAAACAATACGTATGTCCATATGACATTTTTATCTTAAAATTACTTCCCGAACAAGATGGCATAGTTTTTTACACCTATTATAAACCACCCTGTATAAATAATGGTTTCTGAATTACAAATTATACTTTCCCAAACTGATTAATCTGAACTACAAATGATGCTTCCTGAATGAACATTTTACGTGAGAACTTATTGGGGGTTTTCGTTTATTTCAGTCAACTTATACCATCGCCCGTTGCATAGAACTGGCAACGTCGCAGCGAAATTCCCATATGGAAAGCATTTCCTATCCTCTCCACGCTGTCTTGTCACCCTGAAACGCTCTATAGTACACATGGTTTCATAAAATCAATATTTCAATATTTCTTAAATTTTGAATGCGACCATAATTTTACATTTTGAACTTTGATTGACGATACTTTCAAATACCTATTTGTAACAGAAAAGGTACTTGACCTGAAAAAATCATGTTGTTTATCTACCGCTCGTGAGGGCTCATGAAGACCAATTCTACATTTTAGCAGGGTTGGCATGATTTTTCCCAGACCCAAAAATCCCACTGGGTTTTTTCGGGTAAAATCCCCACGGGATTTAGACTAAATGTGGGTTTTTTTTTCAAAAATTTTCAACGAAAAATATTTTTCCGCCAATCGTTTATATATCGACTCATTAATGCATGATTTTGTCTAAAAAATCATGCATTAATAGACCCGTTTTCGCAATGATTTTATATAGGCAACCATACGTACTAAACGTCAAATGTATCTGAAATGTCAAAACTAAAGGTTAAATTATTCCGTGGATTTATTAATATAAATATTTACATTAGAAAACGCTTCGCTCAATATCTTTGTGGCAGTTTGTATTTTATACCTATTGAGTTCTCAATGTATCCTTCGGCAACAGAGGTGGATTTCCAACCGCCAAGTATTTTAATTTCCGCAAAATTGCTCCGGCATCGGCAACCATACGTACTAAATGTCAAATGTATCTGAAATGTCAAAACTAATAAATATTTTTGATGGATTTTAATAAACGTACTATTGACGGAAAAGTCTTGTAACCAACTCGTATGTTAATCGGTGATTAATAATCTCGCTCATTAACGCGTTCGCTCGCTCCACTCGCTCACGCGTTAAAATCTCTCGATTATTAATCACCTTTATTAACACACTTGTTGGTTAAATAACCATTAAAGCTGTAAGTGTTATCAAATCGTTCATTAATAGCAATTTCAATACTCCGTAAAATCAAGTATAGTAGATGATGATTTGATTTTCAAACTAGAGATTTTTGCGGAACTATCAGTTTTCATGTCTTCCGATTCAGAAAAAAATGGTTTTCAAAGTGATGTCTGCGAGTCTATCTGAGGGCCTGCGTCCTCTCTACAGACCACACAATGTAATGTATAGACCTGAACATTTATATTGTTGCATCAGCCAAACAATAAATTTCATCACTCATAATTAGATAAAACGACAGTTATGGGGAATATCAGACAGTTAGGCCATTAACTTGATACATTAGGAGATAATCTTAATTTACAGCTTCCTTTTGGCACAGAATAATAATAACCAGAAGGATATCTCGTATTACCTGACCGCCGGCCCCTCATAGCCTTGAGACGTTTCTACCCTGAAATTCTACCCTGAAACGGCCAGTGTAGGTAGCGGCTTTGGGGAGAGCCCCCATGGAATACAAAGGTTCGAGGTCACCCGTTGTCGGCGTCGACATCAATGCGGTTGTGTGGAAGATATCCTTCTGGTTATTATTATTCTGTGCTTTTGGTATATAAGCAGCCCAAAACGGAAGGTATATTCAATTTGTATCTTCGTCCCGGTAAGGGTGCTACTGCATCCTATTCGTGTTCAATAAAGTATTAGTTATTCTTTAACTTGGTTGTATTATTGAATTAACGTCAAAGTGTAGTAACAAAGTGCAATTAAGCCAATACGGTTTAGAATCGACTAGTGAAGAACCAGTTCACCGAGATCGATGCACCAGGGCTACCGTTCGTAAAATTACCGAATATCCACTTTCCACTACAGATGCCGAAAATACCCGATTTTACCCGCAAGTGCAAGACAGCAGAAAGCCCGCGAATTCAAATAATTTTATTTTTAATGTTTATGTTTATTATTTTAATACTCCATAACTTAATAGAACTCAAGTTTTAATTATTTTTGTTTATTTATTAAAAATACAACCTAAATCCTTTGAAGTAAAACAAATCTGGTGTGATATACGCACACAACTTCCTTTTACAGTGATCTTATAATTAGCCAAAAATTTTATTTTTAATTGTTAAGCTTTTCTCAAATTTTTCAAAAATTACAAATTCTATAGTAACCGTACAAAATAATACAAATTTTAGAGATTCAACTGGAACATCACCTAGCTCACATCAGTACACATTAAAAAAGTAATAAAATTGTAAAATGTTCGTTTTAGAATCAAATGGGGTCGAAAGAAAGCTATTGATATTTATTTAATATTGTTTTTAGGTTTGAAATCTTGAAGAAATAAAGCAAAGGGTAGGTACCTTCAGCTTCATAATACCCGAAATTACCCGTAATATTCAATACCCACGTAATTACCCGCAAATGTCTGAAATACCCGCATTTCGGGTAATTACCCGCAGATTGGCAGCACTGTGATGCACAGTGGTCGGCGAGTGACAATCACCAGCGCCAATCTGAAACCAAAGTGGTCAGCGAGTAATAATCGCCAGCACCAGGACCAAAAGGAGTCCGGAGCCCGCCCTTCTTTACTAAAAGCTGCCCTGGTGGAGTAAACTTCAAAACCCCAAATCGTTGAGACCTTCAGGAATCCAATATCATTTTTTCTAATATAAATTCAGAGATCCCAGCGATTTTTGGTTAAAATGGGGCAACTGGAAGTGGTACTTTACTCTTTACTACGATTTTTCTGTTATGCGAGGAAATTTTATAATTGTTTAGTAAAAATTAAATTTCATAGAACATGATCATGCATTAGCTATGCAATGATCTACAATTTTCGTTTGGATAGTTTTTGGAAAATTGGCAAAATTACATTTTTACAAAGATTTCCTCGAAGCCCAAAAATTAATATACAGGGTGTTAATTAAGTACGTAGACAAACTTTAAGGGGCGATTCCTTGATCAATTCTAAGATAAAAAGTTCATATAAACATGGGACCTAAGCGGCTTCGTTTTGAAGATACAGGGTGTTGAAGTTCAAATAAAAAAAGTTTATTTCAAAAATCTGGAAAACGCCTCGAGGTATTCTAATGACCCTTTGTGTATGATAGTATTTCATAAAGTGGAATAAATTTACTGTATTTTCACCAGTGGCGTGCATCGCGGCCACCTCAGTTACCTTATTTCAGAAAAAAAATGTATCTTTCATTTTTTTAATAGAATAAACCTTTCCCGAGAAAAACAGAAAAATCTGTAACAGTAATTTCGTTCATTGGACTTTAATGAGATCTAAACGGCTTCGTTTTCAATCTAAACGGCTTCGTTTTCAAAATACAGCTTAGATTTTTTTTAAATATTATTTAAACAATCTTACAATAGCTACAAAACTTTTGGCTAAAAAACAGTGGCGTACCAGATTTTTCTAAAATAAGGTAACTGAGGTGGCCTCGACGAACGCCACTGGTTGAAATAAATTAAATTTATTTTGACTGAACAATGCCACTAACCTACACCAAGTTTCATCAGAATACTTCCTGCCGTTTTCGAAATTTTTGAAAAAAATTGTTTTTGTAAAAATCTGCGATTTTTTCAAAAACTTGTATGTCTTACGAAATAAATACTTGTTTGTCAAAAGTGATAGACTAAAGTTTTAAAATTCATATATAAAGGGTGTTAATTAAGTACGTAGATAAACTTTAAGATACAAACATGGGGCCTAAACGGCTTCGTTTTCAAAATGCAGGTTGTATTAAAAAATATTGGGAGTAATATTATTTTAAATGGTTTTAATATTACCTCAGTGGTTGAGTGGGTTTGTTCTCTGCTTAGCAACCAGGTGGATATGGGTTCAAATCTGGCCGTAGCCGAAAATTTTATCGTAGCAGCAGTGGATTTGAACTCATTAGTTTAGTTAAATGTAAGTTGTTGTGTGTGTGGTATGTTTGCATGCGGTGGAGCGTAGTGTAAGTCGCGTGCGGCGCATTACCTCCGTTGCACTTCCCGCGAGGTATGAATGGTCCTCGACACCGAAATGTAAAGGAGGCTATAGATCATGAATGAATGAACTATAACTTTTGTTTAAAAAAGATTTTTTTACGAAGTATACGTTGGTTTAGCAGCTTGTCCTGAAAATCATGCGTTACTGTACAATTTTTAGGCCGGAAAGTTCTTCTCTACAAGACGATTTTGGAAAATTTTACTTTAGAGGAATATTATGAAAAATTTATGTTTTGATTGGTTTACAATATCTGTTGGGTGTGGTTACTAAGGAAATCAACTTACTTACATTGATTGATTTGCAATATCTGTTAACTGTGGTGTTTACGGAAATGAACTACAAATATCTCGAGATTTTTTACGAAGATATAATACGTGTTTGTTATTGTAATGTTTTCATATTTATGTAAAATTAACAAGAAACACAGGTGCCTAAAATGTATATAACTCATCCGGAAATGCCCTTTATAGGACTTGTAGGCTTTCAGGGCTTAAAATGTGCTTATGCGTCCTGTAAAGATGCTCTTTCCAGATTTATTACGTAAACTTAATTTTTACAAGCAGTAAAAGAAAGTCCTGTGATGACCACATCTAATTTTTATTCCGACAAATCATTGAATGAGGAAATCTCCTTGAAGAGGCATGATCTACATGTTTAAAGTATGTTTATTTGTATATTTGTAGGTAAATTACAAATTACCCAAGTATCTAGCTTTTAACTAAAAATAAAAATTAGTACTTATTCATTAAGACTTTTATATAAGATATCTAAATGCAAAAAACAGTTATATCTAAAACCCAGAAAAAAACGAAAAAACCCAAAAAAACCCAGTGGGCAGATAGTTTCTGAAAAAACTCGGGTTTTTGCCAACCCTTCATTTTAGTACCTATTAAGGTTTTTGACTCGGAATTTCATGACTAACATCGCCAAGTGTAGTTTGTTGCACAATTAATTTACACCCTGTATAAATAAACGTTATTTTGGATTGTGTTTAAAACTTGTTTATTACAAAACATATACAGGGTGTAGGTGTATACAAATTTGTATAAAAGCTCCAGGTAGCGATATTCCTTGTACAATTCTGAGTCGAAAATCGTAATACGAAAATGTTGGATTAGTCTTCATCGGCCCTCACGAGCGGTCAAATCGTCAAATGGTTCTGGCAACGCTAGATACAACCACTAAATTACATCTTTATTCTGTCAAATCGTGGAGACGGAATTTTTTGGATATTAAATTCAGGAGCAACGTTATTGGCCAAATTTTGTGTTTTCAGTTTTGCCACGTTCTACAAATGATTCAACCAACTGAAAACAAATTGAATTAAACTGCACATCTTTAAGAACTGACATTAATAAAAGACGCTCAGCGGGCACTGCCCTTCGCATCTTAGACAACATTCATAATTCGGTAATTCCCCGCGCAGTTTTCAAATCATGGTAGACCGTAAGTTCATAAATATTGCCTAATATTTTTGTTATTACGTTTCTACTAACTACTAAATTGGGGCGAGTTCAATGGAAGTTCGACGCGTGGAAAATCGAGAAAGGCATTTTAACATAAATATTTACTACGGCAAATGTTTGCACAGAAAACTACGTTTCGGTTCAATAGCGTTACAGCCATCTTGACCAAATATTTAAAATAAGAACTTAATATGTACTTAAATTTCCAGATAAAATATATAATGTCGAAATGCTATTGTAACAAGCCATCGGCAAATAACGAAAACTACGTTTTTTCACCCTAGACTAAATCAAGATATCTATTTTCCCCCATTTGGTTGAATCTCTATCTTTTGCAGAGATCTTCCATGCTGTATATTCTCGTCTCGAGATACGCAGTTATACCATCGACAATATTGTCCAGTCTAACTAGATGGCTAACAATAACATATGTAAAATTGGTATGCACGATGTTTAGTTATTAGTAATACAAAGTCCAGTGTTGAATTTAGACTGTTTACTACAGGGGGGAAAATGAAACATCTGGGGGGTATTTTTAACTATTCCCGCGCAATTCAACCCTTCTTTTATAGATACAAAAGACATGAACATGAAGTGGTAGTGTTTCCGGGAAGGAATTTCCCTCCCGGTCACCCCTCTGAATTCAACACTGACAAAGTCAACCAAGTAAAAGTAAAGCACTTACTTGGACTGATCAGTGACAAAGTTTTTGTATATTTCGAACTCGTTTCTCCCACGAATTTTGTGGTGCGCAGCATGGAACAACGAAAATGAAATGATATTCATAATTGTAGAATCACTGGAGCACACCGCCGAAAACCGAAAGTTTTTCCCTGTCGTCACGTCACGGTTCACCACGTTCAAATTATTGCACAACACTGACCGGTTGACCACCAACCACCACCACGATGATGCACTAATGGAAGTAATGTGTGTGTATGGTCATGTCACAGAATAATAATAACCAGAAGGATATCTCGTATTACCTGACCGCCGGCCCCTCATAGCCTTGAGACGTTTCTACGCTGAAATTCTACCCCGAAACGGCAAGTGTAGGTAGCGGCTTTGGGGAGAGCCCATGGAATACAAAGGTTCGAGGTCACCCGTTGTCGGCGTCGACATCAATGCGGTTGTGTGGAAGATATCCTTCTGGTTATTATTATTCTGTGGTCATGTGGTGTGGGAACCTGTCAAGGGCGTAGCTGTGAGGGGGAAACGGAGGGGTGCTTGCCCACCCTTATTTTTTTAAGGGCAAAGGACAATTGCTGCGTAGTCACTATTACAATTAACATTCTACAGTAATTTAAAAAAAAGTATAATAGGTCAGTGGCGGATTACCATATAAGGTAACATGGCCAAGGGTTGCACAATGCACAGCACCATGTAAGTTGCATACGTTTTAGTTGGCAATTTGCAAATTTAATATCAAATTAGTTGTGGAACATGCTCAAAAATGCAACTTAACACAAATAGGACCTGCATTTTCAATTGTATTCTTAATTTTATTTTCAATTTTTTGATTATGTATATGACAAAGACAAAAAATATTATCGTTTTATATTTTCGACAAAAGTGGGGGGTAGGGAATTAAATGTGTGCCTAGGAGTGCAGAGGCACCTTTGCGCCACTGTAATAGGTTATACATACTGGGTGACCATAAAACGTTTTGCTTGTTTTTCTTATGTTGGCACTGCCCCCCCCCCCCTCGAAACATTACCACTTCATATTTATGTTTTTTTATCTATAAAAGAATGGGTGGATGGCGCGGGAATAGGTAAAAATACCCCCCAGCCGTTTCACACCCCCCCCCCCCCCCCCGGAGTAATCAGTCTGAATTCAACACTGGTTTGATATTTGAATACTTAAGAAAACAAAGGTTTTTGGACTAAACTATAGTTTAACTAATTTTAACAATCAACCAGAGCCAATCCCAGGAATAATAAAAACTTAGAAAAAAAGTAGTGAAAAAATCTGAAACTTTTATCCCCGATTAAAATATGATTACACATTTCCTTTGTCCAACCGGGTGTAACAAGCACCATTTAGTATATTACGAAGAGTGAACGCCTGCTTGCAGTCAACAGTGTCACAAAATCATTTTAGTGGGTATTGTGAGTGTACACAGAAAAATGATGCTGGAAAAAGGAAGGGCTATAAGATGAACTTTTAAAAAGATTTGCAAAAATCCATGAGAGCTGATGTTAATTTAACTCTTATTTTTTTAAATTTTAAATAAAATAATAATTAACTGTGTATATAAATTTTAGCCCCTCTAGCTGGAACCCTGGCTACGCCCATGGAACCTGCGGATTTTTCTGCTGTGCAAGATGGTTTACCTTCAGATGGGTGATTTACTGGCAGACGAAGCACGTGACCATATCGGCTGAAATTTAATCTTACATAAACATACAATTCGTTGAATCGCCAATAATCACGATTTGCTAGAACACAGACAGCTCTGTCGAACGCTGCAGCTAAAAGCTGAGTTGCAGTTATTGGAAGTTTAACCATTGCATGACCTAATTCACATTCCGATACCGCAGCAGGTTTTTCGTCAAAACAAAATGTATGTTTCAAAAATACTATTTCGCCAACAGGTTGGTTATCTCAAAAATACTGTACCTATTTGTAGCGGAAAAAATGTTACATCTTTTTAGGAAGATTCCAAAAATGCTTTAGTGTTACATCTAGCCTAATAGAAAAGAGATTATACAGGGTGTTAACAAAAGCTAACAAACGTTATGGGGTGATGTACTCATAAAACTAAGACAAAAAGTTTCTATAAACATGTCCAGGAATGCGTCTTATGGAGCTAACAGCAAGTTTCAATCTTTAGATTCGCTTTTCCCGAAAACTACGCCCTCAGCGATTCCAAACAAGACTACTTTTTCTATGTAGAAACGTCTAGTTTTTGAATATCTACATACAGACTTGACTACGATTTTTACTTAAAGATTTACGATAAAAAAACATCTCCCCACCCTCGCATAAACTAGGTACCCCTTTTGAACCTTATACCAACTTTTTTCAAGGTCATCTAATTCAACATACAAAATCACATTTGCTTTATCTGTATGCAGGGCCGTATTACTAATGAAGCAAAAGGGATCGCTTCTAGAGCAAAATTTTTATCAAAAATAGACAATCGCCGTACAAAAATTATGCTTATGAGAGCGTACTACCACCCATGGTGTAAAGAATACAAGGTGTAACGTTCCGCAGAATGTGGGCGGACCTCAAATTCAACCAATAGGACATGGTCCGACAAATGGCACGATTGGTAGTACTGAAGTGTATTGTTGAAGACGCTGTCGATGTCAAATTCGAGGTTAGGTTTTGCGTCAGTTGGTGTCAGATTGACGCAAAATGTAACCTGCTAACCCCGAATTTGACATCGACTGACAGTGCCAGCAACATATACTATCGCAACCATGGTTACACCATGATCGCGGCCGTGATGGATTTCCTGAGCAGGACCATCGGGGATTGGTTGACATCTCCCCTCTATTTTCTGAACGACTGCCCATCCCGGGAGCGTTTCACCTTGTATTCTTTACACCATGCTACCACCGATGTGGATTACCACCAATATTGCCAAGTCTGGGGAAATTTCAAGCTATTTAAGAGCTAAAACACTTTTTTACATTCTAGTAAATTTAATCAAGTCCTCAGAAATTACAAAAGTCGATAAACGATCGTTCAGCGTTCGATTCAGAGAATACACAATAGTTTCAGTTAAACATGTTGAAAATAGTTATTTATGTACCATGGGGATTATAAGATGTTTATGACCGAGGGCTACAACCATTAAGTAATGCCCACAGCGTTTTACTTTCCACTTTGAATACGTAAATAAATTAAAAAATTTGAAAAGCATTTTATAACGCCCCAGGGCGTAAAGAGCGGGCGTAATAATAACGGCCAGTCATTATACCCTCTCATAATGACGGATGTAATTATTTCGTGCAGGTGGGACTGCTTTATATACCTCATAACAGAGATAGAAGCAGCAAATAATAAATGAGTGGAAAATAAAGTTATTAAAAACACTGTAGTAACGTAAATACAGGTTAGCAGGGCCGTAGCTACAGGCTTGGGGGCCCCGGGGCAACAAATAATTATGGTGCCCCCACGTTATCTTCCTCTTTACCTCTACACCACATTCATTTAGTAAGCTTTTTTTAATAGGGTTGCTATTTGGTGTTTTTTTTTCTGTTAAGATAGAAGAATGGGCATTTAAAACAGACAAAACACATACCTATTTACTTGTCACATTGAGTTTAATATAAAACTGTAGAAGCTTGCTAACCAGTTGGCTAAGGCGTTAGCCTTATACTGCAGCGGTTCCGGTTATTATTATTAATTTAGTGGTAGTCATAATGTAAAGAATAGATGAAGCACAAGGTGAAACGTTCCCGGAGATGCGCAGTCGTTCAGAAAGTAGAGTGGAGATGTCAACCAATCCCCAATGCGCCTATTCAGGAAATCCATCATGGCCGCCATCATATATTGTTGCTGGCATTGTCAGTCGATGTCAAATTCGAGGTTAGCAGATTAGGTTTTTCGTCAGTCTGACACAAACTGACGCAAAACCTAACCTCGAATTTGACATAGACAGCGTCTTCAACAATACACTTCAGTACTACCATATTGGTTGAATTTAGGGCTCCGCCCACAATGCATCCATTCTGCGGAACGTTACACCTTGTATTCTATGCACCATGGTAGTCGCTAGATTACGCAGAAGGCGCCTATCGCGATGTAAAAACTTCTGCACGAGGCAGAGTACCACCCGTTATACGACATGCAAGCATGCATATAACACTTAAAAAAGTTACAAGTCTATACAGATTGAGTTTTAACTGAAATCAAGATCAGATTAAATTCTGTTTCCTAACTTTTTTACAAGCAAAGTCATTGATTAGTACTTTATCTAAGTGAATTTGTTGAGCGCTATCATTTTCAATTGAAAGCAAAGCTAGATTGCTGAGCCTTTCCTGTCCCCTAGTGCTTCGAATATAATTCGTGATCAATTTCTGTTTTGAAAATGACCGTTCGGTCTTAGCTACGGTCACAGGAACTGTCAAGTATATAATAATCTCTATTCACTATAGTCCCGGATTGTCAATGTCAAAATCCAATTAAAAACAATCCTTTATATCATGGTTAATACTTTTGAGTCAAGATATACGTAACTAGCAACAATTAATTAAGTTACTAATGTCTAAACTATAAATTATAGGTTATATTTCGAACTGACTAAGGGCCGGTTTTACAATGTAAATTTATACCGCGAATAGTGATATTCCTGGTATAAACTGAAGCAGCTTGTTCTACAAGTACAAAATAAATAAGGAATAAGCTATTCTTGGCATAAAATGAGGAATAACTTATCTGGTCGTTGTAGGGGCGTACACTGTGGAATAAGTGATCAGCCAATGCATATTTTAACCTCAACTTCTGACAAGTTTAAAATGTTATTGTTGTTTATGATGGCTGAGTATAATGTGCGTGTGTTTGAATCGGATGATGAAGAGAAGATAATAAATTAGGTCTTGCAATAGACCAAGTAGAGCAAAATCATGGAGCGGAGATTCAATTATTTCTATGATCTTGATGATGGACAATTTTTTATTAGATTTAAGTTACAAAAACCAACTAGAAAATTGCTGCACCGATCGCGTTTATTGCCTTTATTTGGAATAATGCACTAACCCAAAGTACACAGTAAAACAACAATACTAGAACGAACTGAACTATGCTGCGAACACGATGCAATATTGCAAATATGAGGTTATGTCTTTCTCCACCAGTGTCACTAGATCTAAAATTTTAGACAATATCATGATATGTATTGTTTGAGGCTTTCGCGGTTACTCGAATTATTCTCCTTAGCATAGAATTTCGGCTTAGACCGCGTAGTATTTGTATATGAACACCCAGCATTTTCTGGCTTAATGTGCCTTGCACCTTGTGAAGTCGAGCAAAAACCCGCGCGATGGCCATGCTCTTTGGTGGCTCGTGTTGTTTGAGTATCTTGAGAACGAGGATACTTAGGCAGATTTGGCCGTTTTGCTGTTTGTGCATCCATATTCACTAACGTTTCGCAAGACCTTGCAGCTTGCATCATCAGAGTGAAAGTCGCACTAAGAACCGAAGGTCGGTGTGGAGCTATTTATAGTCCTCTGTGCCAGGCGCGCGGAGTGGCGTAACGCTGGCGCTGGTTGGTCGTCCGAGTGCAACGTAATCCGTGGGGCGTGGCTGTATGACGCAGAGTGGTTGTAACGCTTTAGATCGTGTATCACAGGGGTCCACGTTTTACTAAGCTTAAAGCCATCTTCCCTGTTGATATTATTTGGATGTTTTTCTATTTCTATGGCTTCACGTATCACTCGCGGGAAGTAATGAGGTATTCTGGCAAGTACTCTGGCATGCTCAAATTCTAAAGTGTGCCCATTTGTAAACGTATGCTCAGCTACGGCTGATTTTGTGATGCGTTTGTGTTTGCAATCGCCTTTATGTTCTTGGAGTCTTAGATCAACGGAACGACCAGTCTGTCCAATGTAACTCGAGCCGCAAGAACAAGGAATGCGATATACGCCAGCGGTTTTTAAACTTGGAATCTTGTCTTTTACCGATCTGAAGCCGTTACCCAAAGTTTCCTTGCTCGTGAACACAGTTTTGACGTTGCATCGTTGCAGGACACGTCCTATCTTATCAGTTGAGCCTTTAACGTAAGGTAGAAATGCTAAGCCTTCCAGAGGTGGAGATTCTTCTTTAGCCTTTTTTGTCATAGTCTTGTCTAGTGCTTTTCGTATGGCGGTAGTTGTGTATCCGTTCCTTTGTAAAGAGTCAAACAGATGTAGCTTTTCTCTCTCTAGATTTTCCTCGTCTGAGATACGAACGGCTCTTGTCGCCAGAGTCTGGAGAACTGTTGCTTTTTGCATTGGATGATGGTGTGAGTCAGCATTCAGATATCTGTCCGTGTGTGTTTTCTTTCTATAGACTGCATGTCCTAAACTGCCATCTGATTTACGTTTCACCAGGACGTCTAGAAACGGAATACTGCAATTTTCCTCTACTTCCATTGTGAATTGTATGTTGGGATGTACAGAATTCAGGTGTTTTAGAAACAGGTTCAATGTCACATGGACGCCAGACATTGAACCTGTTTCTAAAACACCTGAATTCTGTACATCCCAACATACAATTCACAATGGAAGTAGAGGAAAATTGCAGTATTCCGTTTCTAGACGTCCTGGTGAAACGTAAATCAGATGGCAGTTTAGGACATGCAGTCTATAGAAAGAAAACACACACGGACAGATATCTGAATGCTGACTCACACCATCATCCAATGCAAAAAAGCAACAGTTCTCCAGACTCTGGCGACAAGAGCCGTTCGTATCTCAGACGAGGAAAATCTAGAGAGAGAAAAGCTACATCTGTTTGACTCTTTACAAAGGAACGGATACACAACTACCGCCATACGAAAAGCACTAGACAAGACTATGACAAAAAAGGCTAAAGAAGAATCTCCACCTCTGGAAAGCTTAGCATTTCTACCTTACGTTAAAGGCTCAACTGATAAGATAGGACGTGTCCTGCAACGATGCAACGTCAAAACTGTGTTCACGAGCAAGGAAACTTTGGGTAACGGCTTCAGATCGGTAAAAGACAAGATTCCAAGTTTAAAAACCGCTGGCGTATATCGCATTCCTTGTTCTTGCGGCTCGAGTTACATTGGACAGACTGGTCGTTCCGTTGATCTAAGACTCCAAGAACATAAAGGCGATTGCAAACACAAACGCATCACAAAATCAGCCGTAGCTGAGCATACGTTTACAAATGGGCACACTTTAGAATTTGAGCATGCCAGAGTACTTGCCAGAATACCTCATTACTTCCCGCGAGTGATACGTGAAGCCATAGAAATAGAAAAACATCCAAATAATATCAACAGGGAAGATGGCTTTAAGCTTAGTAAAACGTGGACCCCTGTGATACACGATCTAAAGCGTTACAACCACTCTGCGTCATACAGCCACGCCCCACGGATTACGTTGCACTCGGACGACCAACCAGCGCCAGCGTTACGCCACTCCGCGCGCCTGGCACAGAGGACTATAAATAGCTCCACACCGACCTTCGGTTCTTAGTGCGACTTTCACTCTGATGATGCAAGCTGCAAGGTCTTGCGAAACGTTAGTGAATATGGATGCACAAACAGCAAAACGGCCAAATCTGCCTAAGTATCCTCGTTCTCAAGATACTCAAACAACACGAGCCACCAAAGAGCATGGCCATCGCGCGGGTTTTTGCTCGACTTCACAAGGTGCAAGGCACATTAAGCCAGAAAATGCTGGGTGTTCATATACAAATACTACGCGGTCTAAGCCGAAATTCTATGCTAAGGAGAATAATATCATGATATAAATACAAGGGTATGCTCGAGAGATGGTAACCCACTGCGCAGGTGAACCACATGACGTCACATTCGTAAGGTCTCGGGCATGATTATCATGGTCTCGGGTATATCAGGAGGGCTTCGGCATGTTGGACGATGGTTGCACGCATTGCACGTCGATAACCCTAACCTCATTTATACGGTTTCTCTCCTGTGTGGATTTTTGCATGTCCAACTAAATCGCGTTAGAACAACTATAAGGTTATAATGTACGAGAATCAATAAAACCGCGTATTATTCACACGAAAAATAGCATTTATTACAATTGCGTACGATTTCCCTCCATTTCACCATTAACTTGACCCACTACAAATGCAAAATAAGACTTTTAAAACGTAACTTTCAAATTGCCACCTATTGATGACGTAGTCTGGTTCACGCTTTCTCATTGGTCGTTGAGAAAAGCTGCGCTCGAGCATACCCTTGTATTTATATCATGGACAATATGACAATGTTTAACGTTTTAGGGCTACCAACGTTAAAGTATTACAGCTTGTCCTAAGAATAGCTAACCTGGAAATAAAATTGCCTGGTAGAACATTTGCAATTCTATTCGAAGTATAAGTTATGGCATAAATATATTCCAGGTATAACTAACTATAGCTTGGTTAATACTAGCATTGTAAAACCGGCCCTTATGCAAAAATAAATAAAAGTTGCCAGGTAACAAAATCACAAATTTGAAAAATTACGCTTTTGCGTTGTCCAACCTACTAGTAACAAAAAAAACCAATAGAAATTCAGCAGTGCTACCATAAAACGTCATTTTTGACAATCCAAGACTATAGTGAATAGAGTTTACATGCTGTATGTACACACATCAGGATAAAGTTGGCGGAAGTGAGCTGTGATCAATTATTAACAGATCTGCAAAATCCTTGACGTTGATCATTTTCTCAAGTTGGACAGTTCGGTTCAACACTTTTTTAAGACAATTTCATAAAAAAACTTCCTCCGCTTTCGGGGCCCCCTATGTTCGGGGGCCGCGGGGCGCTGCCCCGGTGGTAATTACGGCCCTGCAGGTTGGGGAAAAATTGGGGAATCTAGGAAAACATTTTCATTTGTCTAGAAAAATAATAAAATAAAAAGTTGGGGGGCGCCCGCCGTCTTGTATTACTACCGATGTTGATTTATATCTGACTGGAACTGCCACCGACTTGGTATACTGTCTGGATTGGTGGTGCAGTGTAGCTTTTTACACCAGAATATATGTTGGTATTGTTAAATAAACTAACAAAGAGTGTTGATTTGAAAGTTTAGACTATATTCACATAATATATACAAAATAGCTCTTAAGAGTGATGTCTGTGTTGTTGGATGGTTAACATGATTCTGCTTAAAAACTAAGTTCCAATTTTTGTATGCTATCCACAAGTACAGTGGGGATGCGTAAATAGCCAATCAGAACGTCCAGAAACATTTCTGATGGAAACTTAAATTTTGCGGATTCTCACGGACAAACGCAATGTTGGCAAAACTTTATTGGGGGTTCAGATACGATGGCCCTTTAGGATAATAACGTTATACACTTAAAAAATGCGTTGAACGTGCTTGTTAACAATTTAAGCTAACCTGCACAAAATCGTGAGAACAGTTTGAATTTAAAGGAAAAGCTGAAAACTAATCGCACAAAAATATATCTATTTAATTGACTTAAAACTAGAGTCAAACACTGTCGACCTTAAAAATGTTGTGACAAATATACGAAATGCCAACGAACTAAAATACCACCAATGTAGATTTACATCTAACTGGAACAATCGCCGACGTAAACTACCACCGCGTGGGGTTACCACCGATTGGAAATACCTCCGACTGCATCAGATAGCAGTTGCTGCAACACGTCTTACGTGAACGACCACGAATTTTTGGATTGAAAATAACTACCCTAAGTTTGTTTTTTATAATTATATATTTTTTCTACTCATTGTATAGAAAGTTGCTAGATACTAGAGATGGGTCGTTATTTCAATTACGTTATTTTGGAACGTTATTTTACGGCAACGTTGCGTTTCGTTACTTGTGCAAGAAATAACGCGTTACTTTGATAACGAGTTCTATGCAACGAAACAAGTTACGGACAGAGGCATTACCGTCATGGAATGAATACATAAGGAGTTTTTGCACATCGTCACGTTAAAATAGCGTTACCCACGTTATTTTAGCGGCACGTTCTGCAAAAACTCCGTGAAAATATAATGGTGTAATTGGCAACGGCATGCGCATGCGAAGCTGTGGTTCCAAATATTACGAATGGAATTATTAATTAGAGAGTTTGCGGTGGAGGACGTCGAGGGTTTTTCGAAGTTAGTTATAAACATAACGTTTAGCTGAAAGCTTATCGTAAATGTTGTTTTCTTACATTTAAAGAATATTTGTTGAAAATAAAGAATACCGAAATAATTATCATACTCTAGAGAAACAACACGTATTCATTCATGTTTGTTTTATTATAATAGAAAGTAACACAAAAACTAATAACAGAACGTAAACAATACATATATAATAGTAAGGTTTACAAGATATCGGAGAATGAATCTCCTTAAAAACAAAAATAAATATTCTAAGTGGCTTCATTTTGGTAATAAGAGCAAAAAATCCCTGTGTTTTGATGACTGACCCGTGACCGATAAAAAATATTAGGCTGGCTGAAATCGTTTAGAGGAACAATAAATAGTGCGCACGTGCTGAAATGTACAATAAATACATAAATAGAGTAAAAATGCAGACGCCGCAGTCAGTAATGTTTGGGTCTTTCAGAGCGCTCATTTTATAATCGCGATAAAGCGTTACCAGTCAGCGGTTACCCTCGACGGCTTACATTACATTAAGGAATGCCATGGGTAGTTTTACCAGTAACGTAGTAACGTTATTTTGGAACGTTATATTTCAGTAACTGGAACGAATAAAACGTTATTAATTAGTAGCAGTATTTCCCATCACTACTAGATACACATCTAGTAAATTTCCAAAGCAAAACTTTAAAAATTTAGCATTAAAAACTGGCGTTCGAAGAAAAAATCACATATACATCACTGGAGCAAAGGTTCATTTCCTCCCTTGTGTGTTTGTTCACACGCGGGAGAAAATGAATATCTTTGCTCCCTAGATATATAAATAGCTATTATGTCTGCTGTAGTGTTTTAGATTTTCAATAAAAAGCAAATATTAAAAAGGTTGCTTTATTTCATTTTGTAAGGGGTACGTACATAAACAATGTGTGTATTTGGGGATGCAAAAAATTGCTCTGCTTTTAGCGGCAACTTCCCTTAATCCGGCGCTGTCTGTATTATTTTAGTCACATAAAATCGTTGTTTTTTATTGACCCGCTTAACAATGTAGCTGCTTTAAAATTCATATCCGGACCATGTTCATAGGAATTGTTTATCTTAGTTTGATGAGTACCATCACCCATGAAGGTATATTCCCGTTTTTTAAACCCTGTACATTCTTTTTCTGTTTTTTTAATTCTTAGTCCTAATTTTAATCAACAATAAAAATAAATCAATACTGTATAATATACAACAAGTCTAAAATGAGGAAGGTCAGTATGGGGATCTCGTTAATAGTAAGAGATACAAAATGGGAAAAAAGTTACGTAATTAAAGGACTAACAGAATCAGGTCTAGAAATACATTTTTGACGCAAACTGACACAAAACCTAACCTGCTAACCTCGAATTTGACATAAACTTAAAATTGACAGCAGAGTAACCAACATTAAAAGTTTTTCAATTCATTGTATTATCTCACTAAATACAACTCAGGGTATGATTAGTAATCGGCGATATTTCTTATTAAAACCAAAGAGCAAATTCAACTCGTCCTTCGGACTCGTTGAATTCTCTCCTCGGTTTCAATTCGAAAATATCACTGATGATAATCATACTACTTGTGGTATTATGGCTGAAGATACTTCTTATCACATATATTTATAAGTTACGAAAAATAAATGACAAGTTGATACTGTCGAGCTAAACGTACATGAGGATCCTTATACATAAAATTAAATTTAAAAAAATATTATTAAGGTGACTAGTATAGGTAATTGAATTATGGGTTGCATAACTTTGTCTGCAGCATTAAGACTAGACGAAATGAAATGTTGCGTACAAAACACCAAATAGCCTTTTATGTTTAAAATTCCATAATTGAAAGATCGTTTTGAGCGCATTAGACAGGAAAATTTCAAAATAGCCAAATACCGTCATCAGGGGATATATCGAACAATTTTTTATCATTTTATTTAATAGGTATCTCAAGAAAAATTTGTATAATTCAAATCTAGTAAAGCAGTTTAATAGAGGTTTACTCATGGAACATTTAACATAAAAAAACAATAGATTGGAATGCACTACATACTTTTTTTTTATTATTAGAGGATCCGATATAACCCTGTGTATGGGCATATATTGGACAATGCGTTTTTGTAAGGGAAAAGTGTATAATTTGATATTTGTTCAATATAGAATTTATATATAACCTTTATCAGACGATTTTAATTAAAAAAAGTTAAAAATATATATTACAAAATATACACCGGAGAAAGGATTCCTTTAGAGGAATAGTAGGTAAATGAGCAAGTAAAATTGAGTGCCTTGTATTTTTATTTTATCCAAAGTACAAGCAAAGAAAACACAAAAAGAACTAGGTATTTCTCATAAATAGAACAACAAACTTAAAGAACATTTTCTGGAAACATATATCTGCCTCTAAAAAAAGATGGATTCCTCAGCTTGAATTTTATTTCTTTTAATCCACCTGAAATCACATCTTCTGTTACAGGGAATACAAAAACATCATTTTTACCTTTGTAGTTACGCAAGCAACTTAGAATAAAACATTTTTTCTTAACATCTATAACTTTATAAGTTCCTGTGTTGTAGACAAGGGCAATGATAACACAATTGTCTTTTTCAAGATCGGAAGGACTGTTGACTTCTGCCTTCAACTTCTCATTTTCTGTCTCTTGAGATTTCACTTTCCATTTCCCTACTATCATCTTCTTCTATTTCGTCTTCTGTTTCTTCATTTTTTTCACTTTCATTTCTCATACCTGAAGATGTTGGTGGCTGCTCTAGATCACTTGCTGAGATTAGATTTCCCAGAAGGAACGTCGATTTTCTTTCTTCGTTTTAGTGGTTTTTTTTCTTCAACTCTAGTTGTTCTATTCATAACGTTTTCAAATGCAAACAATAAATGTTCATTAGTTTGGGGGTTATATTTGGGTTTTATTTTCTTCGTGATATTTTCAGTGTTTCTTTTAGCAAGCACTTGGTTTCTTTTCAAAAAATATTCACACCAATCGTCATCTGGGCGGTTCTCTTTAAAATGAGTTATCGTCCTACCCTTTTTGTCAAGATAATGCTTAACGAAGTCTTTTAAAACGGCCTGGGTGAATGGAAAATTAAAATGAGCAGCAACTTCTAGAGCACTTACAATCTGTTTCTCTTCCTGAACTCCAAATACAGGTAGTGTTCCTAATTTATCACCATGTAAGCCCTTATATTTGTCATACAGTGTTGATCTTGGCACTGAAAACTTTTCAGATGCTTGTCCAAAAGATAGGTGATCTTCAACTACTGCTCGTAATGCACTTTCCATGCTTTCCTCTGCATAATTTCTTCTATAATGTGTCCCAAGAAGGTGTTTATGTTTGTGAGGCATAATATTTTCATTGTCCTGGAAAACCACACAATCTATATTTCTGAGTTTTTTCGAAAATGAAAATCAAAAATTTAAAAACAACCTATAGGATTTGTTATTGAGGTTATGTACTAATATTTTTCTCAAAGAACCGAATTTGTATGAACAATATTTGAGGTTTATACAGAGGTTTTTATAAGTAACAAAATTTAGCACAAATAATTAGATTTAAATACCATTTTTTTTAAAAATACTTACCAATAAAAAATTATTCGACAGTCAATTCACATATACAGCTGACCTTCATACAAGCTGTCAATTTTTACTGAGGCACAAGATTGCCAACTGTAGGTGCTAGAGTGGAAAATTCAAAATAAATACCAGTTGTCCGATATATCCCCTGATGACGGTAACGGTTACCCTTATTTTCTCTTTATTTCGTAAATACAGGCAGACCTTGCCGTTCGCGGATTTGTGTTTCGCTGATTTGATTTTACGCGGGCCACTTATGTGCTCCCTTTTCTTTGCCATTCGCCGGTGGAATTGCCAACGTTAACTGTTTCAACTTTCACACACGTATGCGGTTTCTCTCATGAACACCTAAATAACATTATTTATTACGAACTTGTCAACACACTTATCGAGCCTATTCCTTTGAATCTCTTATTACCAAATTGGACCTGAAATAAATTGTAAAATTATAACTTGAATAAACAAATGGACTTTCGAGCTCTAGATTCAAGTGGCAGACTTGTTAGGTATGGAATTCTAGTTTTTGAATTTTTTGAGGTTGCATAGTATAAATAAATCTAGTTTATTGAACCTAACCCCGTTTTTATCATTTATGTGTTTACTTGCGCATCGCGGTTTTGCGCTCGCAGCATTCTTCTGGAACGTAACCCCCGCAAACGGCGAGGTCTGCCTGTACTTCATTACTATTCCAACTTAAAAAAAAACATTCCTCATTGTCTTGAGAAACAAATACCAAGAAATGTTCCTAAAATGTTACTTAAACACCGTGATACTCCCTTCAAGTGCTTTAGTTCCTCGACTGACAAAGAACATCTTTCACATATTTTACTAGTAAATTAGGGATGTGCGGTACGATGATATTTTGAAGTACTCTTTGTCTCTCGATACTCGATATTTTGTAGTTCAGTAAGTGATACAATACGATACGATCTATTTTTGGTCAGTCTATCGTCAAGACCGATCCAAGGTTTTTGCAGCCTGGGTTCGAATAACTCATCTTTTGACCATATAGTAATTCCATTTTTTAGTTTTTACATCATACATACATAGTCTAATGAATAAACCAATTTCAATGAAGTGGTTTGATATTTATATTTCGTGTTTTATGGCAATAAGGTCTAAGTGATTAATCTTTCCTGCGAGATGATCCAACATAGATATCTTTCAAGAAAACAAAATTATTTTGCTGAGCTGAAATCTTCCTCCTTTAGGTTTCGACATACAGCAAAATGGTAATTGATAAATTCTAAGAGGAATGACTAATTCTGGTGGACCGGAACTCTCATATATCCCAAGAAATTTTATAACAATGATTAAATATCCAAAGAAAATTTCATTGTTCAGCTGAAATATTTATAACAGCAACTTCTCACTAGGATGTCGTAGCGAACTTCGTCGTGACCTTTGGTGTTTGGTAAAATAGTTAACAGTTGTGTGTTCATTAGCAGTTTTATTTTATTATTCAGTGCAATGGTGCTTTATATTGTGCTTTTATAAAAAAAAACGTCACGTTCAACAAGTAACGCGTGGAATGTATTTATTAAGACAGATTCTGGAGGAAAATGCAAGCTTTCTCAGCGTTACGTTTTTACAAATTTAAGAAAACATCTTACAAAAATACTAATTTTGTAAATATTTATTGTTTATTTCTTGATTGTTACTGCCACTATTATTGATACAGTTCTATTTGCTAGGCGAGGACTCAAAGGTTTGCAGAAATAAACCTTGAAAATATCTTTGATCAAATGTGTACCGGTACTTTTGTATATGATACTGCCCCAAATCAAAACGATACGATGGTACCAGTACTTTTAGGTGTATCAAACATCCCTGTAGTGAATACATGCAAAACTTATATTTATTTGTATCTCGTTTGCAGTCTCCATGGAAAACTTATATTGAAAAAATCACTGAACATATAAATGAAACATTTATTATTTCACAAAAAATACATAAATGGCACTTTTAAGTACCAGGATAAATTCATTTTAAACTCAGTAGCTTTTTCTTCGAAGGTAGAAGCTTATACAAAAAGAACAATAAAAAATAAGTATAATAACATGTGGATATAAAGCTTAACGAAGTAATACTTATGCATAATCGGTATCAAAACAGTCGAGGTGCTTATCGTAGACTTCTTGTGTAATGCCCATAACTTGAAGCTCTAAAATTAGTTTCTCCAGCTTTGCTACTTTTTTCAAAACCGGGGGAAAATGCAGATCCATAATTACTTTTACTTCCTCAATTTTATTTTTTAATTCCTCCAGTATCTCCCTATAAAAAAAATTATAATCATTATATAAATATTATTTGTGGTTCTTTTTTAAACTGTTAAGTTTGTGTTTTCAGTATTTGTGTTAAGTAATTTTTTTTATTGGTGAACATTTTTAATATTGTTTTTATTTACCACAACATATTTACATTAACACAAAACTGTTATCCTTACCCCACTTGCAAATATCTGTTCACCGAATCCTCCTTCAGCCATTTAAGACAAATGGAACAATAGGTGAACCGAAGGGCACCACTTTGTAAAGAAAAATTACCATAGCATTTGTCATAGTATTCTATTAGAACCTTCTGCATCTCCATATGGCATTTTAAATTACCTAAAATAATACGGCAGTCACCGCATATTACAACTTCTGTTTCACACACGATACCTTTTCTTAGATAATATTTTGCAAATTCTTTATGGAAATCTCTGATCACTGTATGATAAGGCTGGTATATAGTTTTAGCTAACTGCAAACCACGCTTTGCATCTTCCAGGTCATTACACTTATCAACTAGAATTAATAAGGCTACTGTTAAATCTAGCAGTTAAATCTTAAAAAAGTTGTTTGTCAAGGATCACTACACTAATAAAAGTTAATTGAAACTATCCAGTAGTACTTACACTCTGCCAGGTTTTGCAAAACCGATCTTTCTTTGAAAATTACGTCTGGAGATATGGTGATTTCAGAATTGCAATCTAAACAAGTACCTGCAGCAAAGATATCGACCTTCCAGTTAAGAATTAGCGGGCCGTTGCATTTTGAACAAAAATACGCATCGTATGCCTTCTGCAACAATTGCCATTACAAAAATTACAATTTCAATCTTTATTGTATTAGGTTTCTGTACTTACAAGAGACATTTTTGGGTTATTGCAAGCTTGACATTTCACGTTCATAAAGCATTCCTGCAGGAGTATCATTTGGCGGCCCATGGGTTTTGGTAGACATTCATATTCTCGAAATGCATGGTGAATTTCTTCATTGGGTTTTATGTTTTCTATGGCTTTAACTACCACAGTATCCCCTACAAAACTAAAAGCAAATATTACAATTTATGTAGCGAACTTGAGTTCTAACAGACCACTTCAAAATATGTTTCCTGTAGAAAAAAAAAATTACTGGTAACTCAACGGAACGAAAATGAACAACATTAGATATGCGGACGATGCGATCATATTCGCGGACAGCTTCGAAGGTTTAAAAGAACTCATGTCAAACATTGAAATGATCAGTCGACAATACGGACTTAAACTACACATACAAAAAAACAAAATACAAGGTTATCAGTAGAAATACAATTCCACCCGAAACCTTAATAGTAAAGTTCCAACCAATCGAAAGAGTAACATCAATGACATACCTCGGTACATCAATCAATGATCAATGGGACCATTCTAAAGAAATTAAGTGCAGGATTTAGAAAGCCAGAACATTTGTTAACCACTGGCGGATCTAAGGCGGTGTCAATGGGGTTAATTGACACCCCCTTGGGCCTCTTAAAAGATGTAATAGGATAAAAAGTTGACTGTTTTGTTTTAATTATAAAGAAAACGCACCCTTATAGCATCCGCTCGTAATTTAAATGTGAATTTGCCGAATACTTTTTCAACGTTCTTCATTTCGTTAATTCCAATAGGTGCAAATTTGCCCTCACTCCCAGCGTTGGTGGGATTTTCTTCGCTCGTTGATTCGTCGGTTCTGTGTCCGTCTAGTGTTTACCAGTCTCCACTAAACAAAACAATGAACTGCACCTGGTGCATAGTTATCGGCGATTTTTAAATTTTGCTAGTACCGTAAGACGAGGCTATTTGGAACAATAGGTAACTTTTGTGAATTTTGCGCCATACCAACTAATTCCGATGACAGGTTGGTTCGTGCACGTAACCACAGCTAGAAAACAAAATTCACTAACAAATGTTTACATTTGGTGACATTAATTTAATTTGTGCCCCAATTAGAGGTCTAAGTCAAGATAAGTTTTTGTTATTTTTGAATATCTCGAAAAGTCTCTCCTCTAGTGAGGTGATTATATAAATTATGAAATTTCTTTATCTGAAGTTATTTAGTACATAACTTCAACAACAAATTCCTCCTGTTTACTTTTTTTTTACATTTGATAGTAACGGATGGAGCAGCTAAATTATATCAAAACTAACATTTGCAGGGTAATTTAGAACGCCTGAAAATGCCCTCAAAGACTCGTTATCTCTCGAGGCCGCCGCACTTTTTGTTGAGTTATTTTATTAATTATAAGGTCAATGTTTTTATTATTGTTTTTTTTTGCAATATTATACCGGGTGACAATAAACGGTTGTGATTTTTTTCTTAGGTTGGTACTGTTTACGTTGGTGGCACTGTAAGTCTGTCAAAACTGACGCAAAACCTAACCTGCTAACCTCAAATTTGACATAGACTTAGGGTACGTGCACATACAGCGCTGAAGCGAGCGAGACGTAGCGGAGCGATGCGTAGCTTGACCGAACGATGCGCGAAACCGTGCATATTAAACGCGAGCACTTTATTTTAGTAGTTATTAGTCGCTGCTGTTTGCTTGATTAAAAGTGTACCACTAGAAGTATGGATACAACATTATTATTATTATTAGAAAATCCGTTAATTAAAAGACGTTTAACCCTCAGTTAGGCGCGCACCGTAACGTAACGCACTTAGTCGCGCTAGGCCCGGTGGACATAAAGCTAGAGATCACACGTTTTGTCGATTATTTCTATGGAGTTATGATTGAATGTGCTTATAGTGATTACTATGAAGGTTACTATGCCTATATACACATAATTCTGTTTACCGGTTTCAGGATATTAAGCCTTTGTTTACATATACAAAAGTGGGCTGGTAACTAGATCATAACTTATCTGTAGGGTAATGGAATATTACCCTACATGGCAACCATAACCATATAGCAACCGATAAACTATTGAACATATCACGGATGTTATGATCATAACATTCCTAGATATGTTAATAGCTATAAACAAATATATGTGAAACCAGCTATTTGAGTGAGAAAAAACCGACCAAATGCCATTTTCAGTGGAAATTAGTATAAACCCAAATCTTTACGTTTAATAATTAGATTTCGAGTAGTTCAGGTATTTAGTTCGAAAGTACTTCTATATTATTGACATACCTGTAATATATTTATCTGTAAACGTAATGATGAAGTCAGTTCTTTGTGAAATTGTTATAGTTAAAATATTTACCTCCAAGTATTTTTATTGTATTTTCAAATTACACAACACGTGTAAGGCACAAAATGGCTGGATTGATTTTGGATAAACACACATATACATATTATATACAATAATTAAACAATAAAAAGACTATTCAGAATCTGTGTATATTTCTTCTTCTCCTTCTGAAGTTTTGTTAAAATATTCCTGGCACAGTTTTTTGTGTGTAGACCCAGGCACAAAAATGTATTGCACTTTTCACACGAGTACTGAGTTTTACATTGCTTTTTGCTGTTTTTGTAACAAGGTCCGCAATATTTTCTTTTGTTTCGAGGCGTTGCAGCTGCTGCTACTTGTTCTTCTTTACTGGCTTCAACGGTTTATATTTTTTAAAAAGAATTTGCAATTCATTTGGTAAATTTTTCAATACGGATCTTCTTTGTAACTGGGGAGTTGCTAAACACAGAGCCATTTTCTTCAAGTAGTTTCGTCAAGGAAAATATTCCTTTCCGTTTCCCAAATGAATTACTCTGGAGTTAATTCCAGCGACATTCAACATGTGGTAAAAAATTACCATTGGCCATCTTCTTGTTGATCGTGCTGTGTTGTAAGTAGCACACAATTTATCAACAACATCCACACCTGATTTTGTTTCATTGTAAAATTGTATTAATTCTGGTATTTTATCCGTTTCAGGTGATACCGAGCCACAGTCGACGAAAAACACTGTCACGCTCGGTGCTAAAATACGCAGAATAACAGTTACGCGAGCGGGCGCGTCAGGTCCAGCGGACATAAGCAACGTACGGTTCCGCCTACTCATCAATTACTCGGGAACTAAGACAGTTATCGATATGCCGCTTTAGGAAACGGTTATAAATAGATCCTTCTGAGATGTCACGAAGGCCCACCCCAATAACTCAATCGGGTTTTGAAATAAAAGCAAAATACAAGGGCATAGGCCCACTGGACCTATGCGCGCCTAATGGAAGGTTAAATTCCAATAAAAGGAAATGTTGGTAGCACAAAATCAATATGGGAAGAACAAATTATGGCGAATTTCATCAGTTATATTCAAATTTACAAGAAGACCCAGAAAGATTTCATAGGTACTTTCGCATGAGTGAGAGTACATTTAATTATATTTTAGAAAAAATAAAAATTTGAGTTCAAAAACAAAATACAAACTTCCGTTCAGCCATCACTCCGAAAGAAAAATTAGCAATAACTTTGAGGTAAGCATTTTATTTATCTTCATTAAATTACATATGATATAATTAGTTATTCATAATGGTTTATTAAGTATCCATCATCCATCAATGTGAATACATAGACGATGTAGATGGCGGACCAGAGTACTGCAGGTTTTGTTCCAATGAGCTAGAAGGGAGCACTACATGTTGTTGATAATTTTGCGAATTGGACATTTCATTATAAATCAGTCCTTGAATTTTAAACCTAAGGAACATTTGACGATCAGTGGAGAGATTACCCAAGGGTTTGTGAAGGCTCATCAAAAAATGGTATAAATCATCTTGTGGTTCGGACTTCTTCGAACTAGAAAGATGAGATTCTATCAGTTTTATCTTCTTCTTTTCAATATTTAATAATTCGTTATCTGTCACATTCCTTGCTCTTTTGCCACCAGCATTTCTCTGAGCCGTTGGCGTACTTTCTATTGCTACGGGTACCTCGTCTGTGTCTATGTTAACCAGAGATGTGGTAAATATAGATGCAAACATACCATTTACTTAAGAACATACGTATGTTCCAACATGTACAACATACGATTTTCATTTTGTCTCTTTTCGTATTATTGTAAATGTTTGTACAAACATCGTCTCTTTCCCTCTAAGTGGTACCTGGGCGTTACCAGGGCAGTGCATGCGCATCACAATATTAAACGTACTTCTGAACTCGCATAACTTGTGTGTTTACAATCACCATATTTACAGTTGTCAGTTGTCATATTTGCGTTTATTTACACTGAAATTAGGCGTCGCAGAAGCTTTCTCTTTGACAAATTTGATACCAAGGGCAACTTGCACCTCAAACAATTTTAAATATCAAGCGGGCCAATGGCCGAAGTCCGAGAATAGGGAAAAATGCGAGCGCAATCATGAAACATGAAACCAGCAAGCGCGCGGGGCCGGCTGCAGAGCGATAAGACCGGATAAGAGTAACAGCCGTTCGGGCGACAAAGGGATATTTAAATGTTTATTTATAAAGTTCAATTTTACTGGGGTTCGATCGTCGTTCGGTTATGAGTTTTTAAATTTAACGACTAGCAAGATGATATTCTTCTAGCGAGGTGGATCGTGGTTCTGAAAGATGGTTTAAAATTACCACTCTGCTTTAGCAACCAATCAAACATTAGGTACCTCTTAGAAAGAGAGAGACTGTGGACCATCACGAATTTTAGGTGCATTTGAAAGAGACAGCTTGTTAAAAGTGTGTTTGTGCTTATATCATACATGTAGTAACACAGTTGCAGTGGCATGTTTGCATCTATATTTACCACATCTCTGATGTTAACATTTTCTGCTTCTACTTCCACCTCTTCTTCTAAATTCTCATTTTGGGTACTTAATTGTGAATCCTCGAAAACCTCATCTGCAGAATCTGTAGTTAATTTTGGAAGATTACTGGACATTTTTCTGGGCGCCATTTGGTCTTTTAAAAATAGTATGCTTTTAAACCAAATCCAAGATGGATGTTCAGCAGGACTGCAACCAGGGTCCCCAGACCTTTTCTTCCCCTTTTTCTTACATTCTACTCGGAAGTTCTCTTAAATTTTTCCACTTCGCTTTGGCGACCTCGACTTAAAACAATAATACATTATTTAGTATGTTGCCTCAGTTGTTCAAAATGATTTAAAGTTAATTCAAAATGTTAAACAGGAGTGGTTACTACAGCCATAAAATATTTTAAGTACTAGGTAGGTAGTGTTTGTTAAAAATTTTCAATTTAAATTTTAAGTGTGTTTAAATAATTCGCAATAACCTAAATATATTTTAGGTTTTTGGCTACCGGATTATCATACCGAGCATTGGCTGATTCTTTCAGAATGGGATTTTCCACTGTAGCTGCCATAGTGAAAGAAATTTGTGAAGCAATTTGGAAGGAATTGCAAACAAATGGAATTTTCCTAACTGTTTTGGGTGCATCGATGGAAAGCACATTCGAATTAAATGCCCATCGAATACTGGGTCAATGTATTATAATTATAAACAATACTTTTCTATTGTTTTGCAAGCTGTAGTTGACGCGAACTGTCGATTTATATTTATAGAAACGGGTGCATTTGGTAAGCAGTCAGATGGTGGAATATTTCGTGAGTTCTTTATATCAACATCTTACTTCTGGTACTTTAAATATACCAGCAGATCGTAAATTACCAAACACTAATAATAATACTAAACTGCCGTATGTGATGTTGGGAGATGAAGCGTACCCATTGTTAAATCACCTATTAAAACCCTTTCCTCGAAAGCAATTGGACGAACAAAAGGCAATTTTTAACTATAGATTATCAAGAGCAAGACGAGTAGTCGAATGTGCTTTCGGAATTCTCACAGCTAAATGGCGTATTTTAACAAAAACTATAGAAACATCGCCGGAAAATGCGGAGAAAATTGTTAATTGTGTTTGCGTTTTGCATAATATAATAATTGATAAGGAAGGAACCATTCTAACGGACATTTCCCATATAAATGCAGATTTGAATAAAAATAAAAGAAACAATAGCTCAACTGAAGCCGCTAGAGATATTAGAAATAATTTTATGCTATATTTTAATGGTCCTAAATTAACTAAAATGTATTTAGCAAATAAAATTTGTTTAAAATCATCTTACATCATAATATTACCTGTTATTTCACAAGCAGTGGCTACTTCTTGCCAACATTTTGCAACTACATCACGATTGTGATGTAAAGTACTTTTCTGGTCCCAAATTAGACTTCTTGAATTTATTTCTTGAATTAATTTTTCGATGTCCATGAGGCCAACACGCGTGCAACGCTTGAAAATCACAGACTCTCTTGTCTTCAATCGTTCCGCTCGGTCTCGACTAGTTACGACTCGTAGATCGCTTGCAATATGCACACTTGCATTCGTTTACTTTAGTTTGCGTTTCCCACGTTTTCGGTATCGCTACGCATCGCTCGCTTTGGCGTTGTATGTGCACGTACACTTACAGTGCCACCAACTTAAACAGTGCCAACCTAAGAAAAAAAATCACAACCATTTATGGTCACCCGGTATCTGTGTTCTTATTATTTTAAGTAGATTATTACCAAGTTATTATGCATAGTTTTACTATTTTTCTGTTCTTTGAAATATTATTAGACATTTTTAATTTTGTTTAAAACAGTCTTGTTGCTTTTCAAGATTTATTTTTACATTTTCATAAATAAAGAACGAATGTAAATAAACACTGTTTTTTTTATATAAAATACTATACACAAAACTTTTTATGCCTGTAAAAAGGCTTGCATAACAGAATTGCTTAATTTTTTTAATATAAATTGTGATTATATTGCTGCCTATTTGGGATAAATATAGTTTGGAACATATTTTAATGATAAAATTCAGATCGTTCCAAAAAGGCAACATTGCTGTGTAATTTGGAACATCAAAAATTTGTAAATAAACAATCAGAAAATAGCTATTTGTACAATTAAGTTGGGAAAAGTGATGTTTTTCCGTTTTAGACGTGGGATTTTTTTTCGAGGCGTCAGCCGAGAAAAAAACATGTAAACGGAAAAACATACTTTTCCCAACATATTGAACACAAGATTTTGTTAAATCCGGTAAAAAGTTACTCATTATTTAATTATCCTGTAACATAAAATCGTTGCTCTCTTTCTTTCTGCCTTTCTTTCTATGTTTGTTCGTTATCTCCTCCGAAGATACTGGACCGATTGAGTTGTACGATGGCTTAAAAGTTTGCTAATTTTTAGACTTAGATGGTAGGCCGGTTTTTATTTAGAAAAAAAGTACGAAAAAGTTTTAATTTAATTAAATCCTCGAAGCAGCGGAGCGGAACGCCTGTCACCGTAGGCTACGGTGTGACAGCTGCTGTTGCCGTGTGCTATTAGTGGAAATTGTTCTAGTTTTGTAGTTAACATATATAAAAAATAAAGTTTGCATTGATTCTTTTTTGTCTTATTTTTCCATTCTAGTTTGGAAAAATTCAACTTTTCCGCATCCAATTGAGTATTGAAAAATCGAAGAATTCCTAACCGGATTTAACAAATATTTTTTTGTTATATGACCATTACGTAAGTGTCCCGAAATATATCTTTTTACTAATTTATTGTTTCTTACCAAAAAAATTTACTGCAAAATTAAAAATGAAAAACTACTAAAATCGTTCCAAATACTTACGGTACTATGTTTGTTTTAAATTGTACAACTATAGTCCATTTACTTGACATCTGCACTGTCAGCGTCAAATTTTAAAAAAATGTCTTGACTATACCTCAAAAATAATGTGTTTTTTATTAGACTGTACAGTAATTAAATTGTTAAAATGTGAAAAATAGCAGTGGTGCCAACATAATGTCAGTCTGACAGTGCAGATGTCAAGTAAATGGACTATAGTTAGTCAAAGTTTAAAATTTCCAAAACCTGCAAAATTTCAATTTTAGGGTTAAGTACTCATATGTAAAACAATGCTTACTTTGTTCTCTGAATGTAATTTTTGGCAGTGGTCTGTTATGATATGTTTTATCGGACTTTTTCCACTGTCTAGGCCGTCTAGGGTGTATATACACCAATGCTTATTTTATAATATTTCGCTTGCAAGCCAAAACGTAATTGATATTTATACAGAGATCACAAGCACTACTCAAAATAAAGCATTTCCTAACTGGTTTAATAAATTGTTATTGCAAATTTATTCTGTTTGTTTTATTTAATTTTTTAGAATGTTGCAACTTTCTAAAAACCAAAAAAAAAACAGACGTCTTTATACCAAAACAAAAAACCACTGCCCTTCATGTCAATCAGGATAAGACGGTAGAAATTCAAAATCCAGAGATTTGTTAACAAACTCCACAGAAACTGAAACTGCATCCACTTCTATTCCCGCTAATAATGAGGAGATTGAAAGTTGGTCAAACGACATCAGAGCTTATTTTGACAGCATTGATATACTTCTTGGGAGTCTTTCTAATTTAAAGAAAAAATTATTACTGTAGAACCCTTACGTATTTTCTGTCTTCCCATCCCATCTCGTCTCCGTCCCCGTTCCCGTCCCTTTCCCCCTCCCTTTTTCCGTCCCTTTTTCCGACCCCGTCCCGTCCCGTTCCCTTCCCTCCTATCCCATCCCTTCTCTTCCCGTCCCGTCCTGCCCCCTTCCCGCCCCTCCCATCCCATCCCTTCCCTTTCCTTCCCGTCCAGTCCCGTTCCCTCCCCTCCCCCCCTGCCCGCCAACCCTTCCCGTCCCGTCCCGTCCCATTATCTTCTATTTTCACCTTCAGGGAACATATTTTTAAAACTTTGAACGACTTAGTTCAAAATTTGATCTTACAAAATTCCAACCTCTTTTTTACCCCTTTAGGGGTTGAATTTTCAAAAATCCTTTCTTAACAGATTAGAAATCTGCCTGCCAAATTTTAAATGCCAATTTCGCAATCAACGTCCCAAAAAACCTTAATAACGACACCCATGTCCATTTTTATGCTTATTTACCCCATTTCACCCCCTAAGGGGTTGATTTTCGGAAAATCACGAAATACGTGTTTGCTTATTTGTTTTTAGAAATACTCCTACGAAGTTTCAAGTCGAAATGTCTATTTAATATTATTTTTCCATACAAAATTGGAACCCCCATTTTACCCCTTTAGGGGTTGAATTTCGAAATATCCTTCCTTATTCCTTGTATACATCATAAGGGAATCTCTGTGCAAAATTTCAGCTTTCTAGGTCCAAGGGTTTGGGCTGGGCGTTGATGAGTGAGTCAGGACTTCTATTCTTATAAAGGGTGTTTTTTTTTGAGGAGGAGAACTATAAATTGAAATAAAACACAGAAAAATGTTTTTAATATCCATGAAATTGGCTTTATTTGAAAGACAAATTTATGGCATTTATGTTTGAATATGATTTCGGGCATGTGACCGCCGCGGCAATTGTGCAGTGCTAATTATAAACATGGGTTTTTTAACAGCATTAAAAAGTCAGCTTGCCGCTCCAATTCTTTAGTTAATTTCTTCCTCAATTTTCCAGCCGTTTTGCTGTTTGTGCATCCATATTCACTAACGTTTCGCAAGACTTTGCAGCTTGCATCATCAGAGTGAAAGTCGCACTAAGAACCGAAGGTCGGTGTGGAGCTATTTATAGTCCTCCGTGCCTCTTAGTGCGACTTTCACTCTGATGATGCAAGCTGCAAAGTCTTGCGAAACGTTAGTGAATATGGATGCACAAACAGCAAAACGGCCAAATCTGCCTAAGTATCCTCGTTCTCAAGATACTCGAACAACACGAGCCACCAAAGAGCATAACCATCGCGCGGGGTTTTGCTCGACTTCACAAGATGCAAGGCACATTAAGCCAGAAAATGCTGGGTGTTCATATACAAATACTACGCGGTCTAAGCCGATATTCCAAGTTAAGAAGAATAATTCGAGTAACCGCAAAAGCCTCAAACAGTATAAAAGATGATGCTCTGCTTGCTAAATTTGGGGCTTTTCAAGTTGTGAAAATCTTTCGGACTTTTTTTATCAATACCTTAAGTATCTTCTTCAATAATGACAAAATCAATTTCCCATTGACTTTTTTAAAAAGCATATAGCCTCACCACAGCTCCTAACATATTTCCCACAGCTTCAAAATGTGGATGAGAATATTTCTTCCCAGCAAGCATAAAATGTTCGTTTTCCTACATTCTTAAAAGTAAATACTAATACATAGATCATTTTTTTTACTTTAAATTATTGCATATTTAATTTCAGTTAAGTGCACTGTTACTTAATACCAATCAAATACTACTTACTAGTGTGTGGTGTTAGGTTTGCAAGAGTGGGTCGTCATAGCCATTGATGGACAAACTGCAGCACCTACAGTTATGTTTTTAATAGGCAATACATCGATATTTGGTATTTTTATTCTACTCCAGTGCAACTGAACAATGTGCTTAATTAATACACCTCCTATTTTGTCCGTCAGCTCCTTGTTACTTTTATTTGCATATGCCGGCCACTTCTTTAGGTGATTAAAAAAATCCGTCTTTAATTTCAAATAAATTACGAAAATCTCAGCTGCCTACATAGAATACAAAATTATTAAGTATTTCTTTATCATAAAAACATACTCACCGTTGCAAATACCTCTAAGGTCTTGTTGTCAAATTTCTCTATATTGGTAGGCAAGCTAAACATGTAAGGATAATTGTCATCACTGTTTCCATAATTGTTGATTATTCCATTTTCAAAATGTACGTCATTCACAGGCAGTCCCGTTTGGAGTCCTTTAAATAAAATTTGCAAAGCCATTGGACAAACTCCCTTTATATCCAAAAGCTTTGCCTGGACGGCAATGCATTCCCACTGGTGTCCATTGTTCCAGGCTGTATCACGACACTCCTCCGAACAGTATAGATGTGCTACGCAACCTTTATTGCACCTTCAAAAAGGTTATGGTTATTGACAACTGAATTTAAGAATTTATTATTAAAAATATAGAAATAAGTAACTTACGGAACACAACTAGCTGCTGGCTTTAGACAATTCTGACAATGAATCGGAAATATTTCATTATCATAGTAATATACAAAAGCATATGCTTTTTCGACAAATAGAACGTCACCTGGTGCAATCTCCTTTTTGGCTACTACATGGGCACCTCCGCATTTGGTGTGTCTGTAACGAGTTTTTAATATCTAAGAGCACTGCAGTAAATCATGGCAAAGATACAAAACTTTATTGAAGTTTCAGTTATTAAAAATGTTTAAATAATGGTTTATGCAAAAAAACAGAATCAATAACAAAAATGATTAAAAATAATGTTTGCATCTATTTATCTAAGTCTTATTAGTGGGGGGAGAACATTAGAACTAAATGTATTCTGTGGTTCTACTGTATTCTACTCTGAAACTGAAAAGGGTGAAAAAAAATCGTGGATTTATATTATCATTATGTGTTTTATGAAAACATTAGAACCATTTGACATTTTTAGCAGCTGGAAATGCTCTGGACATCTGTGTCTTAATTATTATGTTATTAGTAATTATTGTAGGTATGAGATAAATAACTGTAGGGTAAGGTTGCCAATATCGCACTGGCTCCTAAATCGCACCACTGTTGATTTATGGAAGACTATTTATTATATTTGCCATCTAACCGTTACTTTGGGAACTAGGCAGTACCTTGATGCTCTGTAGCAAACTTCATTAGAGTGCCGCGAATGGTTATGGTGATACATCACTTGGCAATTATAGTGCATTTGCTCTTTAATATTTTGTTATCCATCATAAGGGATTAGCCACGAGGTAAGTGAAAATAATAAGTAAACTCACAGCTAGAATGCGAACACAACATGTATTTTATTAGGTTAATATGCCAAAATAACTTTTGTTTGATATTTGGGGGTTAGAAACGCATTTTTATCACAAAATGGCAAGTTTCCTATAACGCACCACTAGTGAGTTGCTCAAATCGCACCGGTGCGATTTAGGGAAATATCAATTTATAGGTATCGTTCAAATATCCACAATGATTTATCTACTACTTTATTTGTATATTTAAACAATGGAAAAGAGGCAATATGGTAAATGGAGCCCACAAGACATGAAAAATGCCATAGAAGAGTATAAAAGAGGAAATATTGGGTTGAATAAATGTTGTGAAAAATACGATATTCCCAAAAAAACATTCATAAGGCATATTAGAGGTCAGGTGAAAAGAGGAGTAGTACCTAGAGGACCAGGTTCACTGAATGGAAGGTTATCCGCTTTACCTCCTGAAGTTGAAGAGGAATTAGTTTCCCACATTCTGAAAATGGAAGAGTTACTGTTTGGATTGACAATAAGAGATATTCGGAAGCTTGCGTACGACATTGTAGAAAGCAACCCAAACTTGAAAAACCCATTCAACAAAGAAGAGAAAAGAGCAGGAAAGAAGTGGTACTATTCCTTCATGAAGCGGCATCGCAATCTCAGTCTACGCCAACCAGAAAGTGTTTCAATGGCTCGATGCAAGGGCTTTAACAAAACCAACGTTTACAATTTTTTTGATTTGCTGGAAGAAATTGTTGACAAATACAAAATAGATGCTTTATCCATCTACAATGTCGATGAGTCGGGTTTCTCCACTGTACAGAAAAAGTGCTCAAAAGTCGTTGCTCAAAAAGGAAAACATCAAATAGGGGCACTGTCCAGTGGAGAAAGAGGAGTCAATACGACACTGGTTGCTTGCACTAGTGCTTCTGGCAATTTCGTTCCGCCAATGATTATTTTCAAAAGGAAAAGAATGCACCCCGCACTAGCCAATGGTGCTCCACCTGGAAGTTTAATTGAAGTATCCGATTCTGGATACATCAACTCTGAACTCTTTGTCAAGTGGTTGAAACACTTCATATCATATGTGAAACCAAGTAAAGATGCCAAAGTTTTATTAGTATTTGACGGTCATACCACACATTCAAAGAACCTGGAAGCCATCAATTTGGCACGTGAAAATGGTGTACTGATGCTGCAGCTACCTGGTCATACCACTCATAGGTTGCAGCCTCTAGATGTAGCCATTTTCAAGCCACTAGAGACCTATTATGATCAGGCAATTATGAAGTGGATGCGCTGTAATCCGGGACGGCAGGTTACACAACTTGAGGTCGCCGGACTAATATCCGAAGCTTATGAGAAAGCTGCAACTTTGAGCAATGCAGGTAGTGGTTTTCGAGCTACAGGAATTTGGCCAGTTGATCGTTCGGTATTTTCCGAAGCTGACTTCATAGCAAGTGAAAATTTGAATCCGCCAAATCCTCCGCCAAATCCTCCCCTTGAAGTTGAAGAAGATAACGAAGACAACTTGTCAAACGTGAGTAATGCTGATAAACACATATCAGAAACTGACTGGGAGAATGCCGGAATTCCTAATGCAAGCACAGCTTCGAGAGACGATACAAGTACTTCTTCGAAAGCAGATGCATTTGATGCTGCTTTGAACAGCAATTGTTCCGTATTGTTGGTTCCCATTGATAAATTAAGCCCAGTGCCAAAGGGAACAAGAAAATATGAGCAACGAAAAAGTAAGGGAGCTCAAAAAGCGATGGTCTTAACTTCCAGTCCTTATAAAAACGATTTGGAAGAAGTGAAACAGAAGCAAGCAGAGAAGGAAATGAGGAAGAAAGCTAAGACTGCAACTAGGAATGTGTTTTCAACGGATAAAGATGCAAAACGTATAAGAAGTGAGAAAGAGGCAGGACCCAGTGGAATAGGTGGAAAAAACAAGAAATCGAAAATTTTACCCGGAACAGAAAATGTAGACATTCTGTTTAATAAAGAAGAATGGTATTGTTTTCTTTGTAATGAAGAAAATATTGAAGATATGGTGCGTTGTCTAATGTGCAATCAATGGGCACATGAAATGTGTGCGGGATGTGATAACGAAACTAGAAAAACTTTTGTTTGCGATTTTTGTTCGCCCTAAATTCATTATTTTGTGTTCTTTTACGATACTATATTCTAGTTTATTATTTGTTTTTATAAGAATTATATGTTTTCTTCCTATTTTTTTATGTTTTAAATATCTATTTGTGTTCACTCGTCATAGTTTATGAATAAACTACTTTACCATTGAAACTAGATACCATTTTAATACAGAGTGCGATTTAGGCAACCCTTGGTGCGATTTGGGAAACAAGTTCCTTAAATCGCACCACTTGCAGGTTCTAATAAATGTGCTTAGAAAATAGATTTGCAATGGCAGTCATGCATTCACATTTAGTAATTATCTACCTGAGATATCAAATAATATGTTGGCAGTCATAACTTGTCACAAAGTCATGTTTGTTATATTAACTAGGGTAAAATCTGAAAAGTGGTGCGATATGGGCAACCTTACCCTATATAAATCACTTTCACGAAAAATCTTATCATTTAATAGGAATTTGATATTACCTATAGACCTATTTCAAGTTTTTTTCACATAAACTCAGAAGTTATATCACCTGAAATAGGTTGTTTAATTTTTTCTGTTGTCTTATTATTTAGATTAATATATCCGTTAATTTTCAGTCCGCAGTTGCAGGGCTCAAAGTGGTGTTTGCATTGAAATTTATGTAAATAGTGACCAAAAATTTCAGAATTATGTACCAAATATGTACCACTTATTATCAATGTCACCAAACTTCAGTATAAAATAAAAATCAATGTATTATACAAAAATATTGTAGAAAATATTTTATACAAAAGGCGATCGATAAAGTAACAAAATAAACTTTAATTTTGGCAATGCCTGTATATTAACAAAACAAATACTTTTTATAATTGTATATTATATACCGAGGTTGAAAGTGTTTCTTTTCACCGTGGTATGTATACTATTTTACTCACAATCGGTTTTTGTTATTCTTCATATAATTATGTAAGTTTCAAATAATATGTATTTTTATCGCAGTTTCATAAGTCACTTTAACAAAGGAATCTGCAACGCTGTTGCTAGGTAAAATTACAAGTTCATTGATAGTGACGTAAAGTACAGTAAACAATGACTCGCTTTCCTACTGTTTTGAAAGTTAGAAACGTACCTATTAATAACCGACTGTAAGTAATAGTATATTACATACCGAGGTGGAAAGTGTTTCATTACTGTTGAGAGACTAAGTAGTTAACCGAGACGCGTAGCGTCGAGGTCAACTTTATCTCGAGACAGGAATGAAACACTCTCCACCTCAGTATGTATACTATTTTATTCGCAACCACTTTATTCTAAATAATAATTGGAAGAATTATTATTATACAAACAAACGGCGCGCTACGGGCACGTGTGGGGCACGTGTGAAATAGGATACGCCGAAGGCCAAGCTGCGAGCCGACCGCTAAGATAAGAAAAACAAATATAAACATCTGCGAAGCCGGAACGTGAGTTTGATTTTGTGCCACAGACAGACAGACACACATTACGGAAAATTATATTATAGATTATGATTCCACAGGTTGTGACGCGCATGAGTGGATGAACGAGATTTCCAGTGTCCCTACCTACTAGACAGCTATCGGCAATTGATTACTTTCCAACTGCTGGCGCTGCCACGACAACTTTTCCGACCGGTTGGAAAGTTTGAAAGTTGATAAGAGCTTATTTTCCAACGGTTTAAAAGTTAGTAATCACCTTATTACATATATTGTAGAATATCAAAAATGGTCAAAACGCCGGAAATATGAACTTTATGTACCTTTTTTTAAATTTATGTAATTTTATGTACCAAGCTAAAAAATATGTACTTTTACATAAAATATGTACCGGCTTCGAGCCCTGCAGTTGGTACAATAGTCACAACGTGCATCCTAACCTTAAATAATACATTAACAGTAATAACACGTTTGTTGTTAATATTGCTATTAAATGTTGTAATAGCTCCACTAACAAGGTGCCTGTTTGTAATGAACTGCCTGACTGCAAAGGCTATCTTTAATTTAGAAAATTAATATAAGTTAAAATTTCGGACAAATCCACACACAATTCTCCGATTATATTTTTATACTGTGCTCACTTTTTGCCCGTCAGTAATTTAAAGCTGGTTAATGTTGAATGTCCCTTTTCTATTTTATTTAACTGCAATGCCAATTACGCTAGCTCTCGGCAAACACAAAAACTGCTTATCTCAGGGTGAGTTCTGAAATGGGCTGTATTTTTTTAATTTTAGTTTATTTGTCTCAACGTAGCTCATTTGCTCATTCTTAGTAGATAATTCACAACCTTGTAAATTGACAGATGAACACAAAATGGTTTATGCGTACAGCGTGTATTTGAACGTTTAAAATCGTGCAATAGGGTAAGAAAGCGTCGGGTAAATAATTCGAATATTCCCGCTTGGCAACAATTAAAACATCGCCTTCGTTATTCTCAGGATGACGTAGAAATCACGCCAACTTTCATTCGTTTATGATGCTTGGAACTCCGCCAATTTTGCAAAACCGGATGACGCCGTTCGATTTTTGAAAATTACGGCTAAGCAGGACCTTTGGAAAAACGCTATGCCTCTTCAGTAAGGTTCAATCTCGAATTTACATCGCTTTCCGAACGGCAACTCTTAAATTACAGATAGGTCCTACCTCGTGAAGTTCGCTTCGATGCTGCTCGCCGATGACGCTCCCGGTTTTCTGCTTCTGGCACTGCCGGAGTCGCTCCCCTGGGTGCAGATGTTGAAAGCGACGTTATTGCAGACCCCGTTGACGTCCTTGATCGCTACCTCTGGGTTCCGCTGCTAATTTTGGTCCAGTTGCTCGGCTAACGATGTCGACTCGAGGATGAGATTAGAAAATTTAACTTTTGTGTCGTGGAAATTGCTACAAACATTCCCACAGGTGCACTGACACTTGGGCAATTAATTGGACCACTTTTTATAATTGGAAAAGCATGTTTATTATCATTAAACATTAGTTAAATATGGAGCACAAATTCGACAAGCTACACTAATTTCTATTTTCAATTGCCTTTTTTAATAACAAAAAAGCATCGGGTTGCTAAGATACGGTGTTCTTCTACTATTAATTGGAAATTAGTTTTAATATTAACCACAAATAGAATAAAGTTTGACTACATAAATTACAAATCTAACATTTTCTTAAAACTAAAATATTGTCTTTTGCTTACAACTAGTATTGTTCTTTAGTGTTGCACTCACAACCGTTTTTTTTTAATTTCACTGCTCTGCTCTTTTGCACTTTGTTTTTAATTATTAGCGCACTGATATTTGAGTCCACCATTTTCGACGTCGCTTGCTTCTCTTCTGTTGCCTACATTCAGGATTGCTCTTTGCAATTTTCTAGATTATTCTTATCTTCAATCTACCCGTCAAATTGCTCAGAATTTTCACTGTCTTTTGCTTTTATTGATAACTACGCTCATTTATGTGCACATAACAACCTTTTGTGTGAATTACTTTCATTTGGTCTGGCTTTACATATGCACAAACCTATCATTTTAATTATATTACTTTATTCAAAAGCCAAATTCAAACCCTCTGAAATATGCTTTGCTTTTGCGTGCCTTTATCCGACTAATTACTGTTTCTCGCATTTCGTTACCAATGCGTTTAATACTTTTATTTTTGTTTAAAATTGCAATTATATAAAATATTCTAACTCTGTACTTTATTGACTTGGTTAAATATTTTGCACTGCAAACAGAGCCAAATTGTGGGCTTAATACCATTTCAATATTTATAATGGGGATTCAGAAAGCTTATAACCAACTGAAATACATCACACCCGATTAAAATTATTGGTCCCGGTCCCGGATACAGCAGCGTGTATGGTGAAGTGTGGTAACGATTTGAAAGCATTTTACTCAGATCTAATCCACATTATTTGCTTGGTCCACGGTCTAAGCTTTAATTCAAATACATTTTCTTAAAATATAGGTAGCAATGCCAGAGAAGATACAGCAATGTCCATTTAGAAGGGTAAAACTAGTTTTCATTCGTTGCCATTCGTGTTATACGTTAGGCAGTACTGAAGTGTATTGTTGGTGGCACTGTCAGTGTATGTCTCGTGGTGAAGTTTTGCGGCAGTTTGTACCAGACTGATGCAAAACCTAACCTGCTAATCTCGAATGTTACAGAAATTGCCAGTGCCAACAACAATATACTTCAGTACTTCTAAAAGTATAAAACGAATCACAGGCCTTGTTAAGTGCTACCGGACTAGGCCTACGGGATTCGCTGATAATCTGGTAGATAGTTGCTTAGACGACTAAAAACACATTTTAATTTGCTAATAGATGTCATAGTAAAAATAGAACAACGCGGACTGTCATTAAAGGATTCAATGGAAATAATTCATAAAATTCAAACTTGCTTGAAAGGTACTTCTGCCTAACCAGGCGGAAATATTTTTAAAAAATTAACTTAAATTTTGGAGAAAAATCCAGGTGATGGGTTTATGACTTAGCTTGTCATGGCTGAAAAATACATTCACAGACAAATGATACTCATTTACGCCAGAAAATGTTGAAATATATTTTTTCTACTCCCATAATAGTAAGAAGCCAAGAACGCAACCGCTTGTTTGATCAGTAACTATGGCATTATGAACACATGCACGTAATGGAAAAAGGAACTAGCACGTTATATATATATATATTACGTACGAGTTATGAAAAAGTTTTGAATTATCACGTAACCTGAGACCACGAGAAAAGTTAATTTGACATTTGACGTTGTTGAATTCATAACGCGGTATTTTGTTGTATTAAACTTAATTATTTATTACTAAAATGAGTGAAAGTGACTGCGATGAAGAAATTGCAGGGACGCCCCCAGAAATCAGGTAACTAGCAGAACACACCACAGCCAGTCTGCTCCCGGAGAAGTCCAAAGCGCGTTACGAAGATGTTTATCGCAAATTCATGGAGTGGCGCTTAAAAAGCAGTAGGTATTCCGTCTTTTTCTGAAAATGTTGTATTGGCCTATTCGGGGGGGGGGGGGGGGGGGGGTCGAGGAAAACAGACCAACAACATCTACAACTGTCCTATCACACAATGGTTCGTCTAGACTCTAGACCATTAATATTAAAAAAGTGCCATAATTTCACAATCAATTATAATTACTATACTGAAAAATAATGTGTTGTATTAAACGGTTAATAAAATATAGACCAAAACATGCTACGTATTATTTATTTTAATGTTAACGGTACAGAAAAACTAATCCTCTTTGTAGGTAATACTCAAATTAAACGCTGGTAAGCAATTTTCCTGCATTCGAGTGGCATATCTTTGTAAATTATTAGGTAGGTACCTACATTATAATATTTGTTCATACTTCAAATATTATTGCGCTCAAATTCGTTTGAGGGGTACCTAAAATAAATCCTAATTAATTAAAAGAAAAGAATGTCTTCAAATAATTCAAATTACCTTCATAGTCAGAGGAGTCAGATAAACGTGCAGGTTATGTTAGGTACTTCCGAAAACTTCGAAATGACGTTCTTTCAAATATCCGTAACGAACGACCACTGTCCATACTTTATTCTGGATCAACATACAATTAACAATAAAATCTTTGAATCTTATTTTATTGTCCACAAGAATGTTAGTTGTTATCTGTTAGTTTGTCAAACGGTGGTCAAACGTCTCAAACGTCAAGTGTTAGTGAAATCAGGTGCACCACTACACGTTTTTTTTATTTAAAAATTGCACTCGTTTCAGGACTATTCTAATAAATTGTGAATTATAAGATGTATGCTCGTAGAAAAAGTATAGTACATTACTCGAGTTGTAAAGAGATTACGTACGCGTGGATTTACATTACTCGCTCCTTCGTCGCTCGTATGTAATTCATCCACTTGTACGTAATATGTTCTTTACAACTCTCGTTACGTAATATACTATTATTTGTTATGCTAACAGTAAAAATAAATTTTGTTTAATATTTTATTTTATCCTATTATGTTATAACAATAACGCCTTAGCAACGAGTTGCGTTAAGATGCATTTAACAGCACCAGTGTTGTTAAGAAAAATAACATAACGATACTTTATTAGCATTTAATCACATGTTGACAGCACTGACGTGTATTGTCAGTCTATGTCAAATTCGATGTTAGTAGGTTAGGTTTCGTTTGTTATTTGACACAAACTGACGCAAAACTTAACATGAAAATCACGAATTTAACATAACCTGACAGTGCTACCAACAATACAGTATTGAGTTTTTATCTTACTAGTGATACCACCACTCGCTGTTGTAAGTGTCATTAATAACCATTTTTCCTATTTTTAAAAAAGATTAGTATTTTAGGATAAAATAAATCGAGTTACGATATACGTAAAATTATCTGCTTTCACGAGAGTCTCGCCACAGTACTGATCATGGAGGTCGGATACGCTCGCGCATGCGCAAAGCAATTTAATAATGGCGCCAAGTTTAAATGAGACCAAACAACTTGGTGCCAATTTTAAATCTGACAAACTAACTCCGTTTTCAATTAAAACAAAAGGTAGAGTAAGAAAATCTTTATTTAATTTTACTGATAATGGAAATTGAACAGCTCATAACAAAGTTTGCATTTGTATCATTTTTGGACATTTCAGAACAAGCAGAGCATGGATAATATGTGTAGTATTATAACTATGCACTAATTCTTATTAAAGACTAATGAAACATACGCATGTTTTAGTAAATGTAATAATAGTAATTTACGATACAAGTGCGTAAAGCTACTCTTTAGGCACGAGTGGGGTAGAGTTAAAAGACGAGTGAGCGAGTGTTTTAAGCCCTGCGAGTGACTAAAGATGCTTTACGCATGTGTATCGTACAATATTTTATCTACGATAGAATCTAGAAAAATTAAATGTAAATTACGATTACCAGCAACCGGTCGTAATTTTGCGTGTTTTAAAAATATTAAAACACGTTGCTACTGACAACGTTCCTAATGAAATCTTTTAAACACGTTACTACTAACAACGTAAACTAATGAAAACATGTTATTAAACAGTCGTTTTACAAACTGAAAACTGCCAACTAAAAGGCAATTTTACACACTGTCGTAGATAAAATAGTATTTCACAATAACATAAGGAATAATAAAACAAAAGTCGTGACAGTAATTTTTAATCATAATAAAACAAGACGTTTCACATTACACAAGGTGCGTTTTTTCCAGATTATTCAGAGCAATTCAGAATATCATTTGACACAGTTTAACCTAACACACTTATAATAAATAGCAACAAACTCTATAAACTACGCTACATAAGTATGGTCAAATCTGCTGTGGATATTTAATGTCCGTTCAGATTTTTCTACCAATGCTTGACTAATGCTATCAACTTCTTTTAAAGTTGGCTTTTGGAATTGAACATTATTCATTTTTCGTTTCTTTGTGGAAAATAGACGCACTTGTTTTTCAACATTTTGGTTGGGATTAACTTCTTCGGTAGTTTTGAAATGTGTTGTTTGATTGTTAAGGGTGTTTATAACTTTATCTAAGTCTTTCAAAATCGAGTGTGCTTGTTCATCATCTATGTCCGCTCTATCAGTTAACCCTATAATTAACTCTGCTTTTCTTTTAATTGCATCAATGCTTGTTGCAGGTGCGGAATTTTTTATAATGCCAACTTCTAATATTTCACCGATTTCATTTGCATTACTAGTACACGGGATATTATTAGGCAACAAATTTTCTTTAATAGTTAATTTGGCACATGCATGTATGTGCTTGCAAATATTTAACTTTATAACATTGTCCAAACATGAGCATTTAAAACTATGAATACATATGTGACAGTCGTTACACATTACAGGGCATTACCAGCATTCGTCCTCTTGCCTTATTACCAGATACTGCTGAGCGGAATTTGATGATGAAGTTACCAACCACTCATTTTTATCTGCTAACTTTTCAATCATTGCTAATGAAATTGTTTCACTAGCTTTATGACTGTTTTTAATTTTGTGGGTTTTTTCCGTCGTAAATTGACAGATGAACACAAAATGGTTTATGCGTACAGCGTGTATTTGAACGTTTAAAATCGTGCAATAGGGTAAGAGCGTCAGGTAAATAATTCGAATATTCCCGCTTGGCAACAATTAAAACATCGCCTTCGTTATCCTCAGGATGACGTAGAAATCATGCCAACTTTCATTTGTTTATGATGCTTGGAACTCCGCCAATTTTGCAAAACCAGATAACGCCGTTCGATTTTTGAAAATTACGGCGTAGCAGGACCCTTGGAAAAACGCTATGCCTCTTCAGTAAGGTCCAATCTCAAATTTACATCGCTTTCCGAACGGCAACTCTTAAATTACAGATAGGTCCTACCTCGTGAAGTTCGCTTCGATGCTGCTCGCTGATGACACTCCCGTTTTTCTGCCTCTGGCACTGCTGGAGTCGCTCCCCTGGTTGCAGATGTTGAAAGCGACGTTCTTGCAGACCCCGCTGACGTCCTTGATCGCTGACCTCTGGGTTCCGCTGCTAATTTTGGCCCAGTTGCTCGGCTACCGATGTCCACTCGAGGATGAGATTGGAAAATTTAACTTTTATGTCGTGGAAATCGCTACAAACAGTCCCACAGGTGCACTGACACTTGGGCAATAAATTGGACCACTTTTTATAATTGGAAAAACACGTTTATTATCATTAAACATTAGTTAAATATGGAGCACAAATTCGACCAGCTACACTAATTTCTATTTTCAATTGTTCTCCTTTTTAATAACAAAAAAGCATCGGGTTGCTAAGATACGGTGTTCTTCTACTGTTAATTGGAAATTAGTTTTAATATTAACCACAAATAGAATAAAGTTTGATTACATAAATTACAAATCTAACATTTTCTTAAAACTAAAATATTGTCTTTTGCTTATAACTAGTATTGTTCTTTAGTGTTGCACTCACAAACGTTTTTTATTAATTTCACTGCTCTGCTCTTTTGCACTTTGTTTTTAATTATTAACGCACTGATATTTGAATCCACCATTTTCACGTCGCTTGCTTCTCTTCTGTTGCCTACATTCACGATTGCTCTTTGCAATTTTCTAGATTATTCTTACCTTCAATCTACCCGTCAAATTGCTCAGAATTTTCACTGTCCTTTGCTTTTATTGATAACTACGCTCATTTATGTGCACATAACAACCTTTTGTGTCAATTACTTTCATTTGGTCTGGCTTTACATATGCACAAACCTATCGTTTTAATTATATTACTTTATTCAAAAGCCAAATTCAAATCCTCTGAAATATGCTTTGCTTTTGCGTGCCTTTATCCGACTAATTACTGCTACTGGCATCTCATTACCAATACATTTAATACATTTATTACTGTTTAAAATTGCAATTATATAAAATATTTTAACTCTGTGCTTTATTGACTTGGTTAAATATTTTGCACTGCAAACAGAGCCAAATTGTTGGCTTAATACCATTTCAACATTTATAATGGGGTTTCAGAAAGCTTATAACCAACTGAAATACATCACACCCGATTAAAATTATTGGTCACGAATAGAGCAGCGTGTATGGTGAAGTGTGGTAACGATTTCAAAACATTTACTCAGATCTAATCCACATTATTTGCTTGGCCCACGGTCTAAGCTTTAATTCACATACATTTTCTTAAAATATAGGTAGCAATGCCATACAAGATACAGCAATGTCCATTTAGAAGGCTAAAACTAGTTTTCAACATAAATCTCTGAAAAAAGACTTGCTGTATATAATTGCTATTTGCGGCATTAGGCCAGTTAATCATTTATTGCTGAGCTAATACTTTACGGTCGAGCTCGTCAGGTCGAGACATGTGATCTAGGAAGGCCATACACACGAATACCGGCCATCTGTTTTTTTTTTGCGTACTGAACAAGAACAAGGCCCATTTTGATTATTAACGAATAATCCCAAGTTATTTGCTTTCAAAATGGTGCCATTCGTGTTATACGTTTGGCAGTACTAAAGTGTATTGTTGGTGGCACTGTCGGTGTATGTCTCGTAGTGAAGTTTGTACCCGACTGATGCAAAACTTAAGCTGCTAATCTCGAATGTTACAGAAATTGACTGTGCCAACAACAATATACTTCAGTACTTCTAAAAGTATAAAACGAATCACAGGCGTTGTTAAGTGCTATCGCACTAGGCTTACGGGACTTGCTGATAATCTGGTAGATAGTTGCTTAGACGTTTAAACACACATTTTAATAGATGCTAATAGATGTTATAGTGAAATTAGAACAACGCTGGCTGTCATTAAAGGATTCAATAGAAATAATTCATAAAATTCAAACTTGCTTGAAAGGTAACTTCTGGTAAACCAGGCGAAAATGTTTTAAAAAAATTAACTTACATTTTTGGAGAAAAATCCAGGTGATGGGTTTATGAAAAACGTACTAAACCTTCAAATAATGAACAACTCGACGAACCTATAGATAATATTGATTGGTTCATTTACAAATTTGTACCAATTACCTATTTCTGTAGAAGATAAACTTAGCTTTTCATGGCTGAAAAATATATTCACAGACAAATGATACTCATTTATGCCAGAAAATGTTGAAATATATTTTATTTGTTATGTTAACAGTAGCAGGGGGGGACAAGGGGGGCGAGTGCCCCCTCGTAGAATATATTAGGGGGGCAAATGGTGTAATTTGCTCCCCGATATACATATTTCATAGGGTTTTTAAAAATTTGTACATAGGGTTTTCACATTAATCTATACAAGATGTTAAAATTCGTTCTATTGTAGGTGGTGCAGAAATAAAACACGAAGAATTTGTTAAACACGTCTTTATTTTTAGGTCCCGCTGTTGTCAAAATTTAATTTTTTTAACATGCTCATCTTGTATATATTTCTCTGAAATGTTTTCGGTTTTATGCCAGGTAGCTATATAATCTGATGCAAAATATCGCCATCCTCCAACAAATAGTTGTTGAGCTATACCTTCTACAGGTAGACAGAGCAGACATAGAGCTAGACGGAATCGAGAAAAAGGCATTTTAGCTTAATTATAACTATGTTTTTGTTTCTTTGTAAAACTTGTAATTGGGCCTAAGGCCTGTAAGTTTTAGCTTATAAATAAATAAATAAATAAATAAATTATAGTTATTTATGTATCAAGTACATAAATGTAGGACTTTATTGGAGTCTATTTTATGCAGAGCGAGGGTAGCATAGCCATAAAGAGGACGAGTCAAATAAGCTCTGATTATGTACGAGCTGCATGCAAAGCTTTACGTTCGACTACACTGCCGAAGATGCATTTTATCTACAATATCATTTACATACACACATTGGAAACTTGAAGTTGCTATTGAAACATTTGATAGTTTCGAAGTGCAGTTCTAGGTTAATTGTGTCATTAATATCAAGAATAACGATCTATTACCGTAAGGTATTAAAGATGAATTTCTTTTTGTTATTTGTAAAGTTCTCAGTAACCTAATACAATCTTCCCTGATTTTAATAAAATTACATTTATTTTCGTAATCACTATTGAACAATGACAGGCGTGGCACTTTATGGACGGTAAATAATAAAGTGGCACTTTATGGACGCAAAATAATAAAGTGTTTTTGGAACAGTCAAACATAAAGCTTAGTCATGTTAAACAATTCAAAAATTTTTTTGCCCCCCCCCCCCCATAATTACAGTAGTTCCTGCGCCGCTGAACAGAAGCAAATAAATTTAGTTTAATATTTAGATTTTGTTCTATTTTAATTTTCTTTAACCTATTTTAAGTACCTAGTCCTGGTTTTTAATAACCTATTTTAGGTACCTAAAAAGAAGTTTTTTACAACCTAAAATCCTAGCCTTGGTTATTAGCATCAAACTGCGAAGTGGAATAAATCCTATTCTTTCTTCACAAAGTAAATATGCTCAAATAAAAAAATCAGTTGATTTACTAGTTGTTAAAATTGCAAGTTTCAGATAATTATTATATAACATGTAAAGTGAGTCAGTTGGGTGATCTGTTATTATTCGGCGAAGAAAATAATTTACTTTTAAAATAACATTACTTACACACATTGAAAGAAGAGCTACCAATTCTACAAATCATCAAATTAGTAATATCAGTTTACAGATAGTTCTTAATTCTGTAGGATTAAAATATAAAAAAGAAAAGCAATAGAAGAACTTTTACATAAGAACTAATATTGCTGTATTGCGAGAAAATGTTAAGAAAATAATAAGTTTGGTCTTAGAGATATGTTTCTGGATGAAACTTGGCAGCTGCACTAGGCAGCACTCTCACTGAGCCACCACCACCACCACCCATAACAAACAAGATAACCTGCTGCGGTCCCACTGCAGCCAGCGGTGACCACTGCCAACCACTATAAATTTAAATTTCGTGTTTATTGACACAGTATGCACATTTACCAACATTTTTAATCGTTTAAACGACCAGTAACTCGCAAAAAGTGAGGTTATGTATGAAAATGTTGATTTTGCTAACCAGTGGTTTCCACCGTTCACCAAAGTTCGAGCTGGTTGATAGCAGTTGGTGGCTAGTAGTGGCTCAGTCGGACTGCAGCCTTAAAGTAGGTAATGGTGAAATAACATTAAAAGTTTTCGTCAACGGCAAGATAAAGACGGTAACTAATTTATTAAGGATGTAAGTCTAATATTTGTACCAAAAGCAAAGAGCGTGCTGGACTACAATGATGCGATGAGCAGATATTTATTTTTCCAATAGTTTGGAGAAAAGCATTAATTATTATTAACAATACACCATATTACACGCATTGATGGAGAAGGAACCTAACCTAGGATGTTGTTTGTTTGTTATGGACAAGGTGTAAAGTACGTTTTTTTTTCCTATAATAACTGTCAAAGTGCTACAATGTTGGTAGATATGTGAGTAAAACGCTAGAACGCTGGTTTTACCCACTATTATGACATATCTGTCAAAGTAACAAATCACTTTTTTAGTGGAAAAAAAAGAATTAAAAATCTATGTACCAACATTATTACAACTAGGGACCCTGCAGGAATGCTACTTATCCCCTAGAAAGTTGACCTTGAAAATTATTATAGAAAAAAAAAATTAGTTTAGGCATGCAAAGTACCAGGTACCTTAGACAGCAACTGCTACGGTCATATGATTCTACTTAGAATTTTACCGAGACTAAGGAATTCCAACCCTAGTGTTTAGAGACAAATTGATTGAGAAATTCAAGCACTTTTAAAATGAATCGTGCTATTGAATTCAATTTATTTGAGTTATGCGACTCCTGAAATGTTAGTGAAGTCCCACCGGAAGCCAATACACAACTAACTTTTACATTTCTACCTAAACTTGAACTAGGAGTAGTTGGGGCGTAACTCTGTACAAGTGATGGGCTTATTCGAATCAAAAATAACCGGTTATCCGGTTATTGAAATAACCTGTGTAATTCGGTTTTCGTTCCAAGTATTCGAATCAAAAATAACCTCATCCTGATACGGACTACGTGCCGCGTCTCAGCGACCTGCGAGTGATCGAAATTCTGTAACTAATAAGGCATTCATAAGTCATAACTCATATAACCTTTTCTACGTATGTACTTGATTGACCCAAGTGAGACTAGCGGCTGCTTGTTGATGTTATTAAGACATTTGATACTCCCAGTCGACGAGTTAAATTTATGGGGCCGTTCCTATTAAAGATAACGTTCTGCTGAGTATCAGATTTGCCGAAGCTGTGTTTGTATTATTTTATAACGGCCTAAATTTTTGCTTCAAAACGCGGTTGATTATGCCTAATAAGGGATAAACAAAAAGCGAAATAAGATTTTCCAATATCGTAAAAGAATTATATTTAATTTTTAATAACAGAGCAGTCAGGACAAGAAGTGGATTTCGATGTTGAAAATTTTAAGTGTGCGTCCTTAGAACCGCGGAAGGCTGAACGTAGATAAATGATGGATTCTAAAATATACCGGTATGATGTGCAAGCGAAAAGGGAAGGGTGACTACTAGAGAATTTTAGGAACTAAAAATAGATTCAATAGATAGGTACTTTGTATTCGCATATTTATAATTTCTTTATGATTAGTATTGATATAGCTATTCTCAATGGTTTAAGCTCCTTAGAAATCAAATAAAAATAATTTATACAATTATTATAATTAACGATTAACTGAGTTCCTCTGCTATATGCAAGTTACGATGCTGATGCAGATGACGGTGAACCGCCAACCGGCAAACCGGCTGACTTAATCGAAACGAATCGAGAGCCAAAATTGATACGAATCATTATTCAAATAATCAATCGCTTATTAATATGATTCCAATGCGAATAATTCGGTTATGAAAATTGTCCGGTTATGCCCATCACTACTCTGTACTGAAGTTATGAGTTAGAACAGTGAACATGCCGCCCACCTTGAAGGCTCGGAAGATTTTAATAAGTAACTATATATATTTAAAATAATTGATAAACTACTACTAAATCAATATTAAACAGTAAGAATAAAATTAAATTATGAAAATACTAAGAACTGAAGTTTGAAATGACGTTAGTTTGTAGCACGTTTATTGCATAATTTACACTGCGTCACTCACTGAAGTCATTGGCAACCTCACATAACAGCAAACACTGCCAGTTTCCGGATGCCCTTAGCTGTCTTTAAAACTAACCACCCTGGTAACACCATCCGATCCTGATTGTAGTTCGGTGATTCTGCCCAATCTCCATTTGAAAGGGGAGCTGGTGTCTTCTTTGATGGCAACCAGCATACCTTACCTATTTGTAAATGAAGTTGGCTTTCAGATCTCAATTTTTGTTGCTGTTGTAGACCTGATAAGTATTCTTTGGACCAACGCGTCCAAAAATGGTGAATTAATTGCTGAACGCACTGCCAGCGTGATAGTAAATTTGGTTTTGCCTCTCTCAGATCCCTTTGAGGAGGAGCAGGTAGTGCGTCTTCTATGAGAAAATGTTCTGGTGTAAGAGGGGAGGATAGGCCGTTTGGATCTAAGGATAGGGCTGTTAGAGGTCTCAAATTTAGACAAACTTCGATTTGTACTGACAATGTATTGAATTCTACAAATGTTAACAAGATACCGCTTGCTATTCGTCCAGCAAAATTTGGAGAATTTGGCACAATAAAATGCCATTTAATTTACCGAGTGCTAAGAAAACTGAATTTGTGAATTAGAGGATTTGACTAGTTCTTGTAATCGTTTCAGTTTCTTATGTGAACCCACAAAATTGGTTGCGTTGTCTGAATAGATTCATCTACATTTACCACGTCTACCAATAAATCGCTTTAGTGCAGCCAAAAAGGCTTCTGTGGTTAAATCGTTAACTAATTCAAGATGAACTGCCTTAGTGTTAAAGCAGACGAATATACTAAGATATGCCATTCAAATCTTAGCCTAGCGTGAAGCTCCTTTCTTGACATTGAAGGGTCCACATAATCTACTCCATATACTAAAACTGGACAAATTTTGCCTATAGATGTGATTATTAGTTATGATTAAAGCTGATAATTATATGCACTCAAAAGTACGAAAATATGCGCATATATATGCATACATTTTGTTCAGTATATGCACCCAAAGTTATAATATATGCACATAATATGCTCTAATTTTTTTGAAAATAAGTAGGAGTATTCTAAATAATATAAAAATTTCAATTATTTTGTATGAGTATATTTATTTCTCTAATTTTTATTCAAAGACGTCATTCAACTGCCGTCACCAACTTCACGTTTTCAGCAACATAAAAATGAGATTTTCCCTAACCCCACCAGACTGTTATCCACCCAACACTCTTGAAATGGATTTTGTGTTGGCCGATTCCTTATACACTGCTTCTATGGAAAAAATGGGGGTTGCTGGCAGTCTATGTTTATATAGTCAAAGATTTTAACAGGGACTTCCCCTTTCCTCTGTAAGGTATACAGGGCGATTTTAAAATGTTTCGCCAAACTTCGGGGTATTGTTCTATACACCAAGGCAAGTAAAAAAGTCCATATAAACATGTGTCCGACAATTGTGCGTTTCCGAGTTACGAGCAATTTTTGAACTTGGGAAATAGTCCAGTCAAATGGTGCTCAAAAAGGGCGAATAAAGAAAAGTTTTGGTGGAGTTCTGATATTTGGTTCCTGTATGTTTTTTGGGTCGCTGTACACGAATATCAGATTTGCCAACAAGAATTTTGACCGGAAACACGTTTTTTTTTTAAGCAAAAACGGTGTAAAACCCCGATTTTTTTTAGTTTTTCTAAAACTACTCGAAAACTATCCAATTTCGTAAATATTGAACTGATATGAAATAAAAGAGAATAAAACTTCCTACATTTTATGTACGAGCGGTTTTTTTTTCTCCGATCAATCGTTCAGACGGGAGAGCGCCGCGAAGTTAGGTGTTAAAAGCAAAAAAAAGTAATTATGCCAGTTTATTTCAAAGTAACTCGAAAACTCCATTTTTCGTAAATCAACAATGGTATATGAAATGAATATTCATAAATGAAATATTGGTAAACCTGATACTCGCGTACTGCGACCCAAAAAACATATAGGAACCAAATATCAGAACTCCACTAAAACTTTCCTTTATTCGCCCATTTTAAAATCACCCTGTATATTTCAGTGGTACATAAAAAGTTTATTAATAAATTTAATAAAATAGTAAATTTTACAAAAAAATTCAAAAAGTTCTTCATACATTACAAATTATTGCTAAATATATCCAAATATGCAAAATTCATAAAATATGCTCAAAGTCGTATAAATATGCAAAATATGCAAAATGAAACTTTGCTTAAACGATTTGCTTTCACATGATTAGTATACATACTAGCAGTCCAGTGAGACAAATGTCTCATTTAACGCGCCTTCAAACCTCGATCGGTTAGGCAACCACCCAGACCTGGAAGGTGTCAAAGTGGTTGCCTAACCGATCGAGGATTTAAGGCGCAGAGGGTCGCAGCTACGTTTGGCGGCCGAACCAGTTTTTATTTAATACGCGTTCTATTTGAAAAAAGGTCTTTTTGTGATTTCTCGAAAACCGGAAGTGTCACGTGACTGAAATTCGGTTCCTGACCTGACATGACCATTCCAAACATATAACTTTAATAACTTTTTTCTCTATCTCTTACGGTTTGGCTGCTGAAACAGCGTCCCGGACAAAACAGCGTCCCAGACAGACACGTCTATTAGATAAAGGACGCAGAAAGTTTCGCCGGCATATCAATTATACAAAATATGCATTTGCCATATGATATCAGCTTTAGTTATGATACAACATGCAAGAAATAGTAAGTTGCAGAAAAGATATGTCTTAAGAGAGATTTGTATGTTGCAATTCATGGAGAAAATGTTCGAGTAACGTGGCAAGATCTTGATTTAATAATTGAGTTGAAACATTGTACCTACATACACTAACATAAAAATGTCTTGGAAATGAACTATTAAGTAAAAAAGTTCAAGTTAAACATGCAAAGTGAGAATAAGCTGAAATTTTAAATTTAATACTTACTGAAGCTCAATAGCCGTAGATGCACCGAGGAATGATGGATTTGCATCTAAGATTGGTAATTCATCAAAACGATTTGTTTCAGGTTTCTTTGTATCTGCTTTTTCTGTTATAATTTCCTTAACAGCTTTTCTATAGTTTTCTGCAAAATATAAAAATTAAATAACATGGCAAGAAGCTTAGTCTCAAATATTACCAGCGATAGGTTTTAATGAAGGTTCCATGGAGTCAATCACATTTAAAACGTCCAGAAGCAGGGTTCTCATTTTCAAAGAATCTCCCAGCTTCAGGTAACACTCCGCTTTACGTATGCACACTTTTGGTCTCAAAGCCTCGGGGTAGTCAGCTTTCAAACACAAGTCAATGTCCTTGATACAGCTCTGCAATACAAATAAAAAGAGTAGTCAGCAACAGTTATACGTTTTACAAAAACATTAATACCTCATAATCTTTAAGTTTGAAGAAGGCAGCAGACCGATTGGCAAGAGTTGTTGCGTAGGCTTCACTATTGTATGTCGCATAGCACAAGCTTTTGGTGTATGTAATTGCGCTCTCTTTATAATCACCATTTTTGTAGTCCTCGTTTCCTTCTTTTCTGAACTGCTGTGATTTTAGATCATCCTTGCACTCCAACTGTCGGCTTCCGAAGTATGAGTTTATTGTCGATGCAACGATAAAGCTAGAAATATAATTCGATAGTACAATACAGTAATTAGATATAATTCCAGACGAACTATACACTACACACGCCATCGCCTATAGTTACTACTCCATATAAAATTGCGGTATACGCATCTATCAAGCAATATGGGAAATGTCGACACCTCATTTGGTAATGTTATCAATTATTACCAGTATATGATATCTATGATAATAGATACAAAGGCAAACTATATTTTTTAACAGTTATAAAAATGTACTGAATTATAGGCATGTTAACATTGAAGTATCTAGAGCGCTGGTAAAAGTATGAATTTCCTGGCAATCAAATTCAGGGTGTATTCAAATGAAGTAAGAGTAAATTATATGGGTGAATCCTTGGATTAAAATAAGAAGATTACGGCAGATATACCTTTGTACACAGTCGCACCCCTGATGACTTACAGGTCAAGAAAAAAAACATATTTAAATTAATTAACCAACATTACTTTGGCACAGAGTATGTACTTGTATTTGGTACACGTTAGTATCTATTGTTGCACACCGTTTTACTGGTTTGAAAATTAATGCTGTTGCGGCTAATCATTTTTGCCACAATATTGTGAGTTCACCCTGTATCATTAAAATTTTTAGAAATTAATGATAGACCAATTTTATATACAGATTTTTAGTCTTTTTATTGGAGGTTCCCAAAGATAAAAAATATTCGAAAAATCATGTTATCCATGAAGAATCCAGTGTTTGTTATTAACGCTTTTGTTTCTAGAACAGCTATTTAGTTATCGAATTCTAAAAATTTTCGATATATCTGCAATGATGTGTCTCACGATATATCATTAAAATTTTTAGAATTTGACAACCAAATGGCTATTTTAAAAACAAAAGCGCTGATAGCAATCATTGAATTTGTGGATGACATGATTTTTTAAGTATTTTTTATCTTTGGAGACAAGTTAAATTCTCGTTTATTTTGAAAATGCAAACTCAAATAAAAAAAAATGAAAAAGAAAAAAATCTGTAGATAAAATTAGTTTATCATAATTTCAAAAAAGTTTAGTGATACAGGGTGAAACACAATATCGCGTCCAAAAAATACAATGATTAGCTGGAACAGCGCCCCCTGTGCATCAGTTTCAAAATTATGATGAGGGTGTATTACTCAACAATAAAAGCCTACGTGTGCTAAATAGGAGTACTCTGTGTCAAGGCATTCTTGATTAATTAATTTAAATGTTTTTTTGTCTTGATCTTTAAGGGGCTGTAAGTCATCAGGGGTGCGACTGTACTACAGTATGTTTGCCTTGATCTTTTTATTTTGCCTCAAGGATTCACTCGTATCATTTATGTTACTCTGTTTGAATATACCCTGTATACAGTGTGTCCCCCTGGTAGACTGCAATAGGTAGAATATACCACAACATTTTTCTTACAATTCTCATATTTTGCAGTCTAAGCCTGCAAGGTCCAAAATCGATTTTTACCAACTGCAGTTCAATTGACATCAAGATGGCCGAGTTAGCACAAGAAGAATATAAATCATTGTAGGTAAAATGGTTTTTCTATTAACTTTACGCAAAAATGTTAAAATAAAGTGTTCCAAATTAAAAATTAAAACTGTATGCCAAATTCCATTACATTTGAATGAAAAAACAAAAATATCACTAGCTGGTTTAAAAACTGGGTAGTTACCAGTGATTTTGAAGAATATAGATACAAACAGAAGCTTCTCCTATAGTGCCAACATATCCAAGACATACTGTAAAATGTCATCTTTTTCAGGCAAACGAATGTATTGAGTTGGTATGAGGCCCACGACTTGGCTCTGTTGGCAGTGCAAGATAATTGACTGATTCAATAAGCACAGAGTTGGGATGTTTTATCTAATTCTAATTTTAAAACTAAAGTAAAACAGTAAATGCATTGAAAATGAGATGCGAAAAAGATTAAATTAGTTGGAGAAAGGTATGCAAGGCAAAGCAAATTTCAAAGGGGGTAGATTGGCTTGTGACTAAATTAATATAATTCGAATAAGGTTTGTGCGCATGTAAAGCCAGACCAATTTATAAAATGTATTTGACACAAAAGGTTGTTGGCTGCATTATAAAAGTAGCGTAGTTGGTTAAGTCAAAAGCAAAAGATAGTGAAATTAGTAAGCAAAGCAGAAAGGTAAATTAAGCAGGATAATATAATAGAAATATTGTAAAAGAACAATGCTAGAAGGCAACAGAAGGGAAAAGATAATGACGCAAACATGGTGAACTCAAAAATCAGTGCATTTAAAGATAAAGTGTAATAGTGCAAAGCAGAGCAATGACATAATAAAAATAAAAACGTTTGTGTGCGCAGCGCTACCGAACAATTTTGTTAAAAATTAAAGAAAATAATTTAGTTTTAGAAAAATTGTAAATATAATTTAAGTACTCAAATTTACTTCCATTAGGAGACTTCTCCAATCATTCAAAATCACACATCACATTTGTAACCTTTCTTTACCAAAATTAATTTCCTTTAACATAAGAGAATCATAGTAACCTAGCAACCTGATGCTGTTTTGTTGAAAAAACAAGAACAATTGAATTAATTTTTACGTGACGTTTGTTAGATTTGTGCTCCACTTTTAAATACATTTTATACTGTTACCGTCAATTTTCGCTTTACTGTATTTTTGACATATTTTTAAATTGCGTCCGGGTATTGCGCATAACTGATACGCCGCCGTTGCATCGGTTTTGCGTTCCCACCTTGCTGAGCGATCGCGACGCGGAAATTATTGATCTTGTCCCAGCGTTCGACCGAAGAAGGTCCTTGGAAGTTTTGGCGCTGTTCGAGGTCGCGATTTTGGAGAAGGTGTTTATTGATGTCTAGACACTTCTTACCCTTTGTTTAGGGGATTTGTGCGCGTCTCGACATTCCTCTAAGTATAAATCTAGAGATACTGCCTGGGGCAGATTTTTGTTGACGCCAAAACTTTCCGAGCAAAACATTTGGGGAATTTAGTATGAGTACGATCGTTTTCAGCCCCTTTTCGACTACCCGCTAACGTTGGCTTCAATAATTTAGTCCCCACCACATTATGAGTCCCAAATAAACTTCCGAGTACCCCAGCTTGCGGCCCGATGCGATTCCGGTACGCTCTGTGATAGCGTTATCTTGGCGGACTCAACTGACAAGCTACCGACCTCCCTGGATAAGCCAGCAAGTCCACGGAAGTCCGTCCCTGTGATGTATCAACGCTAAGACGGTCTCGAACCAGCTCAAGGTAAGCTTTGCTGCTCTATTAACTGTGCTTCCGGTGGCCAGCAAGTGAACCTTGCTGTACGCGAGTATGTGCTTCCATCGATAAAGGACTGCCGTCAGTATTTTGTTTCTAAATTGAGATTAACGCGAGATACCAGCGCGAGATATTTATATCATGGTCTGGACGCATCACTTTTATCACGCATTTTAATCCGTAAAGTACGATGCTTCCCCTCGCCGTAGCTACAAATTGTGAGTTTAATTATTTCATGTACAACGCAATAGAAATTCCTGGGGCGGTTGCCCGCTTGTAATTCACGATTTTAGATTAATGTCACTCCTCGGGAGCTTCCAGGAATTTCCCCTATTTTATGATTTAGTGTTTTAATTGGCCACCCCCTGTAAACAAGGATCCTTGGGGCATTTATATGCCTTTACATCGGCCCTAAATTTTTAGATATTTGTATTTTATGTGTCCGGCTTTACGAGTGAATAAAAAAAAATTATCTCCCCTGCACTTAACTGTTTTACTTCAGTTTTGCGCCGTTTTATTAGGTCTACAGTGTTTCAATTTAGCTGGAGCGGAACCTATCAATCGTTGAATTAGGGGGGTTAGGAACGGTTTTTGTTATCCCTAAATTGGTGGCGCCATCCCCCCATCTAACGAACCCACGGCCGTCTTCGGCTAAAAGCTGACCGGCGACCCCTAATTAGCGATTGATAGTGACTCATCTAGGCATTGGCTGAGTGAGGCAACTAGGGGCTTTGAGTGCTGCATTGAGCATTAACGTAAGTATTATTCCACCCCCTTTTTGTGCTTATCAGGGATAACAATACCATTAAACGAGCATATTACCAAGAAAAAAGAATTGCCTTTTATTGTGCCCATCTTAGAGTACATGTGACAGTGTTCGTGAAGGTTTCCGCAGCACTAAAATATAAAATTCTCCAATCGCTTCTCTAAGGACATCGGCTGCCGTTCAGCTGGGGTTTCCGATAATCGTTCCCAGCAAAAGTAAGAATCCAGAGCCAAAGGCCTGCACTGCATTATGTCGGGGAGGACTGCAAGAACGTCACGGACAGCATCTGCAACGAGGGGACCCAGCAGAATATCAATATTCACAACGGGCAGCTTAGAAGCCTGCAACCGAGGTAGGATAGAGCCCGTAAATTTAAGTGTAGAGTGTCGGAAACCTTTCCGAAGTGGATTAGCATTTTCCCGAGGCCCCATTTGCATTGGTTTTTCCAAACATCGAGTAGTGTCGGTGGATTGTGCGAATTCGGCTGAGAACCCAAGCGAACAAAAACAAATGCACGTGTTGGCGTCCTTTGTACGTCACGAAACAAGCAAGGCGAGGTGCTCCTACGTCATCACTGCAACAAAACGGTGCTAATTGTTGCAAGTGCGAAAATTTGAATAATTACCTGACGCATTTCTCACAGCAATTTAACTTTTAAAACATTCAAATACGCTGTCACCACTAGCGACATTTTGTGTCATTTGTCAAATCAAGGATTTTTTGATCTACCAAGCACCGCGCATTCGAACTACTGAGTTCACGAATAAAATAAAGTCTGTTTATGATCACCACCCAATGAAATTTGAGTTTCATGCTTGCCTTGTAGTTAGCCAAATCAATTTTGCAGATTAGATAAAATATAAAAGGGGCATACAACCATTTATTTGTGTAATCATTTATTACATTCCGCTTTTCACCAGTCACAATTTGACTTATTGAATTTTATTTAAAATTCACAAACAGGTAATCATTACATTTGATAGGCACCAGATAGTAGAAGCCGAGCAATCATAACATTTATTGGCCTGCAACGTGGAGCTTATAGACCCATTTTATCACAGTATATGTATTTATCTTTGTCTTAATTGCACTGCCAACCCTGAAGAACAAGCGTCAAAATTTACATTGTCAAGATGTTATATGCCATGATAGATAGATACCGTCAAACTGACATGAAGATATCTTGTATTTTCAATTAATTTCAAAGACACACCTTAGGCATTGTACAAATTTTCTCTAAGATCTTCCAAGTTTTTCGGTGTTGGTGTTTCTAAAATTTTCATTTGAACGTTGTTTTGTCATACGCATAGTCTGCACTGATTAATAAAAACTATGACGCACAGATATTGTTAAACATAGGCGACGGTCGCACACGATACACTTCAGCACCATACTATAATTTGCACGAGTTCTTTGCAACTTAAATGTTTTTTCAAGGAACTAGACAAATGTACTTCATTGCAATATAACAACTTTATGTAAAAAACTTAAAATGCCACAAAAATGCTTGTGTTTTTCAAAGCACTTCCCTTTGGGTTGTGCCACAAATTAAACACTCGCGTGTAAGAAGCTATTTTCACTATTTGTTACATAATGTACTATTTCCTACTTTCTGCACTCTTATATCAACACTTTCTGCACTCCAATGTCAAGTGATAATCATCTGATTGGATGAAACCACAATAAAACTGACAAATGTAAAAATGTTTTTGACATATGTCAAATTGAAAAATTCAAGTTCTTATGGAATGCGAAACTGTCGTAACACGTGTGGAAAGACTGGAAAACTTATGTGAATGGAACATCAGTACACTTTTATGTCGGTTTCGGAAAAAACAAATTTTGTCTTAATTAGTATCATGCAGTCTCAAATTACACATAAAAATGAAACTCGGAGGGTACATATGGACGGCAGCCATAGAAACCCACAAAAATTGAACATATGACACTTTTGAAAGAAATGTCACATCGCAGACCAAGTAAAGATGAAGGCTGGAGGAATATATACAACTACTAATTATAGCAGATATTAAAAAGTGTTTTCAGTTTTTGTTTAGCCACGTTCTACAAATTATTCAACTAACAGGAAACAATTAAATTTATCATATTTCATATGGTAATTTACTATAGTTCTACAGGGCTGTAACTAGGCCAACTTTTATTGTAGGCAAGCCAACATTTTTGAGCTCTTCAGTACAAAAACAATATACAGTCACACCCCCATTCAGTGAACTCCTATTTAAAGATTTTTTTTATTTAGTGATGATTTCATTTGGATTTTGATCTTCAGGCTAAATTGCATGTGAAAACACCTCTAAATTTTGATGTTCAAATTATATATAATGATGTTTTTCTAACAAAATTTTACCCAAGTACTTAGGAATGCCGAGAAGGTTTTAAGCAGACCTGTCTTTATCTTTACCACTACTAAATTGTTAAGCGGATTATAAGATCTCTTAGAGGTTTCTACAGTACAGGTTTTCACTAATGTTACTAAGAATTACCTCCATTTAAATTAATAAATTGTTAAGCGAATTATAGGATTTCCTAGGGGTTTCTAAATTCATTCTAAATTTTTGTGAAGTATTAATTCTATATAGTAAAGTTTTTATATAGTGATGTTTTTTTGGGGATTTTTGAACATCACTATATGGGAGTTCAACTGTATGTGACAAAAAATACTAATGACACTATGTATATGACTTCTACATTTATCTCCGGATATATTATGTAATGTATTCACATAAACAAGTAGTTATTCAAAAATAAATCCAACATTTTTTATTCAAACATTTTAAAAATAAACAACAAAATGTTAAAATAAGAAAATACAACACAAATAAAATGAGAACAGAAAACAAGATTAGAAAACAATTCTAATTGGAAAAAGCACATATTATTATGTAGCCAGTAGAACATTTTACAAATTCCTATATATTGCAATGGATTATGTGAATGAATTTTGATGTTAATACAAGTAATTAATAAATAAATAACCCCTGCACAATATTGTTTTATTTTAGTCAAATTTCGACTGATTAAAATTTACTTCAGTTTCCACTGGGTTCGTTAATTATTAATTCAATTACTAACAGTATTATGTCCTCAAATTATAATTCGCTCATCTGCACATTAATTCTATAAAAGCTAGCTAGACAAAGCAATAAAACTCAAATCTCATAAGGTTGGGTTCCCTGGATTGTTAATATCAAAATTAGTGTGATACGCCACTGGGTTGTGAAATTTACTACAAACGCGCAGACGCTACTTGTTCTGTCAAAATACTGCCCAAATCGGTTTTAATATAATGCAGTTAGCGTTGTGAAAATTAATTTACAAAAAGAAATCTCATGAGCAATTTATCAGGTAAGTTTAAAGTTCTTGCGCCTTCAACGGCGTCACTTTGTCTTTTGTTTTAGGCGAAACCTCCACTTGCTTGTTTAAAGACGCCTACAGGCAAATGTTTTTTCTAACCTCAAAATACGATTTTTATATGCAAATACTGGATAAACGGCTTTCGATGGATGCTTAAACTGTCTGGATTCAGCTTCCTTAGGTCGTATTCTTGCTTGTATAATAATTTCCCGGCCTCTAACGCCGATAGTTTAATCAAAACTAACCTGCCTTTTTCTGCAGCAACGGTGGCTCGTCCGGACAGCCTCCCCTGATGCTCTGCGCCTGAATCTGGGCCCCCGGAATGCTGGAACTGCTGTGACGGCCTCCTACACGAAGGGCGGATATGCTGACCTCCAAATCTCCGGCTCAGGATCTCAATTATGCCCACAACTAATGATCGGGACTCTGAGCTCTCGCTGCCGATGTCATCGGAAGGTGGTAGCATACGAAAAATTATTTTATGACGTGGATTTTGCTACCCACACGTTCACTGATGCACTGGTAAATGCTGAACACGCCGGTGTACTTTTTATTAATGAATTTTTATGTTTAGTATATAAAAACTTACTTTATTTGGAGACACAAAAATGCTTGTCATTCATATAATTTTATTCCATCAATTGTCTTCTTGGTCGTTAACAACAATTGCCTATCTACATTTTTAAAACGGAAATTGACCAAATACAATTCAATTACTTATAAAACTAAATTTCATTTATATTACAATTCTGTACAAAAATCCTTATTTTTAAAATTTGTCTTTTCAATTCTGGATTTAAACTAAGTCATAGCGCCACTCACTTTGTATTTTAAATTGTCTTTAACCCGCGAAATTCACTGACATGTTTGTTTTTTTTTACCACTTTTGTTCCATATCCTGTTGTGTGTGTTTTTCTTGCATTTTTAATAACTGTTTGCTTTTCACACATTTTCAAATATTGCTGTTAATTAATACAATAGTCACGTTACGCCTGGTTCATGCTCTTTGTACCGTATTAGAATGATTCTGTTGCTCTTACCTTTTATTTAAAAAGCTCATAAACATGTCCTTATTTAATTATCCTGATATCTACGCTTCATTTAACACGCACATATTATAAACCTTTTTAAGATAGTTTTATTCAACTGGGTTCGGCCTTAACTTGCACAAACCTCTTATATTAACTAATTTAACATTATTGACTTCAATCTATGAAAAGCGAGCTCTGCCCTTTGCCTGTTTACTCAAATAATTCCATTGCTACCGGCCATATTTGCAAATGTGACTACGGATTGAAATTTATATGCAAATTTTTACAGTTGCTTGAACTACCCCAACTCTGTGCTTTGTGACTTACTTTTTATTATTTATTTATGCTGCAAGCAGAGTTAAGTAGAGGGCTCAATACCATCACAATATAAACATATGGTGTACTCAAAATCAAAACGCCACTACGTCATTTATAGCACAACGATAAGCATATGCATGTATCAGTGAACACGGGTTCAAATCCCACTGGCTGCAATGTTTTTTTTTTATTCGAGGTTAGCAGGTTAGATTTTCTGTCAAAACTGACGGAAAACCTAACCTGCTAACCTCGAATTTGACATAGACGTACAGTGCCGCCAACATACTATTCATAACGAAACTCCGGCGAGCCGCTGGCGAACGACAATAAATACGGCTGTAAGTGTTTCTGTATTATTAGATAGTAGCATTAAGGTATATTTTTATCTATTTTGTAGAGAATTTTGAAGACTTCCATAATTCGATCTAGCAAAAGTTACTTTTCTTGTAGTGCGCTTTCTGTATTAAAGGCGTTGAAAACATTTTCTTTTGTAACTTTTATTTTAAAAATGCAAAATTATTTTAATTAGAATAAGACAACTTATGTGGTGCTCTCAAAAGTTAATAAAGACATGTCATTATGTTAAAATAATACAATATAAACAAATAATTACATATTATTATGCGCAGTAACATATGAAAGTAGAATAAGGTTTTGTATATGCAGCAACACTGTCACACTGTTTTGTAATAATCAATATACAGAATGAGTCAGGCTACTAGGACCATAGCAAAAGCAAGGAGACCTTACATGTGGCCGTAATTGTGTTTAACAAACGAACAATCAATGTACGATAGCGGTAGGTTGTTAGGATCATTATAAATACAAGGTATATATTTAATTTTTAATTTTTTTAAATACAATTACGACTACATGTAACGTCCCCTTGCTTTTGCTATGGTCCTAGTGGCCTGCCGCAATCTGTATTTAAAACGATAAGCTGTTTTTGTCGGCATGCAGTATAAGCCTTGCATCAAGCCAATTTCGACAAATTATTTTTTTATATAACAGCTACCATCGTGTAGGGTCGCAGAAGTGTTTTAAATTGAACAAATTCTACCGGGATAGTGATTGTAGTAAAAAATACCATAGTAGTGGAACAAGTAAGCTCTCAAATCAGTCTGTGGTGTTCTGCTGATTGTTGCAATGGACGACTGTATCAGCGATGAGCCGAAAGCAGTGAATGTATATGTTAATATCAGTGGACCCACTCCAACAGTTGTTAAAAATTTAAGTTAGTTTATCGCCACTGCTGTATTACATTGTTTTAAAAATGGAAACATTTTTATAATTAGAATAAGGCCACCTATGCGGTGGGCTAACATGCTAATAATTCTAATGTTTTGATTGATATAGATGAAAACTATAAAATAAACGCTGTTACAATCTGGTAGACATACATTTTCTTTGAAAATTAAACAAGGCAATGTAATGTATGGACCAGATTGGGCGCAATTCGCATTATTTAGACTAAAACAGTTAATATTACAAAGTAGTTAATTTGTAAAATTTGCCACTTGTTTATGTGTTTTTTATTAGTACGAAACAATTTTTTTCAGTGCAGTTTTGGCGCCCCTTGCCATTTGCACCTGTAGGCGGGGGCCTCCTCAAACTATACTTAGTTACGGCCCTGTAGTTCTACATTCACAATCGTTTAGTAAAGTGGTGCATTACACCATATCAACCATTAAAGCATAGCAACGATGATTCGTCTTACCTTTAGCAATACTGAAGTACATATATTGTTGGTTGCACCAGGGGCGCGCCGCCCCAGTGTGCGGTGTGTGCACCGCACACGGGCAACAGTCCGTTTAGGGGCAACACGAAGGGAATGTTTTATTCTTCTATTACTGAGTCTCCCTATCTAATAAAAATTATCAAAGAGTGAAAAATAACATTTCATGCCTACCGAGTTGATTATGTAAACCGATCCGTCTTATCTTGATAAACGCGATTACACACCCGAAAACTTTATAAATAAATATTAAGCACGTACGAATCTTTAAAAGGATTATTTAATACTGTTCTGGCTGCAGCAATTCGATTTATTTTTAGTTCTATTTCTCTTAGGGAGAAAATAACATTTTTGGGTTCATTGTCATTTCCGCATTCAAGTGATAAAAGTGTGCAAGTTGTGTTGAGTGTTCCAATAGAAGTAGTACGGAGACAAAAGCGAAAAATGTAAGTAATCAAATAATTTTCAATTTTTTAATTCTTTTTATTCGGGGCTGAAATTCGTTTTGAATTTTTTCTCATTTCTTTACTTTGTTATGCTTTCAGACATTTAATTACTGCAGCTGAACAATGCCGAGAAAACAAGAATCTGGTTATCAACATAGAAAAAAGCAACTAGAAAAACGGAAAAATGTAGAAAAACAAGCTGGGGCATTAGAAAAATATTTGAAATTAGAACACCCGCAACCATCTACATCTACTAGTAAAGCCGAGCAAGAGTCCTCTGAAGACATTGAAGAAAAAACTGAGGAGCAGTTAGAAGAGGGAGAAGATGAAATTCAAGAACATCTCCGGCCATCTACATCTACCAGTAAAGTCCAGCAACAACCGCCTGAAGACATTGCAGAAAAAACTGAGCAAGAATTAGGAGACGGACAAGAGGAAATTCATCAATATGTAACAGCCCCTTTACCACCCGAACTTGCCGAAGATATAATAAGTGATGATCCTGGTATGTGGCCAGATAATTTATCAAATAACTCTATTCAAATCTTGGTACAAAATCAACCTAAGCAAGTAAAAAAACGTAACTATCCTGCCGATGAGAAGGGACGTATATTGTTATAGGACATTGCCAAATGGCAAGAAATGCGAAAGAAATTTGTTATTGTACTCGGTATTGAACGAATTATATACTTCATACAATTTTTGGCTCGTCAAAATCTCGCGTTTCGTGGAAAATCAAATAAACTTTATGATGCCAATAACGGGATTTTTTTTTAAACTTGTTGAAATGGTGTCTATATTCGATGCTACTATGTCAGCCCACGTAAGACGAATTAAAACTTTGAAATATATGCCCACTTACCTGGGCGACAAAATTCAGAACGAAATCCTAAATTTATTGTCAAATGAAATAAAAGAATCTATTTTGGGAATGGTACAAGAGTCAAAATATGTCTCTTTAATATTAGACTGCACACCCGATGCTAGTCACATGGAACAATTAACGATAATCATTCGTTTCGTAAAACTAAACACCACATCTAGAAAGGTAGAAGTCCATGAACATTTCTTAGGTTTTTGCCCTATTACAAATTCGACAGGTGAAGGGTTAAGTGAATTTGTTATAGCAAAATTGAAGGATCTAAATTTGAACATTTACAACATGCGTGGTCAAGGTTATGACAATGGAGTGAATATGAGAGGGGTTCACAACGGTTTACAGATAAAAATTTTAAACATCAATCCTCGTGCCCTTTTCGTGCCTTGTTCAGCCCACAGTGTGAACCTTGTAGTTAATGACGCTGCAAAAATCAATTTCGAAACTGTTGATTTTTTTTAATACAGTTCAAGAGCTGATTGTATTTTTTTCTTCGTCCACACAAAGATGGGGAGTTTTAGAAACTCACATACAAAGTTTAACATTAAAGCCTATATCGCAAACAAGGTGGGAGAGTAGAATTGATGCAGTTTTACCTTTGCGATTTCAACTTCCTGAAATTCACGACGCATTACTAGATATTGTAGAAGATTCAAATAAAGATTCTACTACGCGCCATCAATCCAAGTGTTTAGCAGCCAAAATTCAATCTTTTAAATTTATTTGCTGTATTGCAGTTTGGCATGAATTTTTTTCAAAAATTGATGTAAGTAAAATGATCCAACAGCCAACGTTAAATCTTGGAATATTTTTGGATATATATATATACAGGGTGTTTCATTAATAATTGGAAATATTTTAACTGTAGAATCCTGGGCTCAAAATATTAATATTTAACCCAAATCACTTAGATAAAATGTGGCTCGTTACTGAGATATAGGGTGTTCCATTTAAAAATTTAAAAATAATTTTTCCCCATTACTTTAAAACTATTTGACGTATCCGTATCATATTTGGCAGGAAGTTTAGACACTGTAAACCATGCTAAATTGTGTTAAATAAACGTTTCTGACTACTACCAGAGGCGTACCACAGGGGCAAGTGAGTGGTTGACCCTTCCCAAATTCTACGCCACTGTCGGAATTGCCATTTTAGCACAATTTTTCGACTCTCCAATACTTTCTATGTAAATAACATACTCTTTCTTCGTCACGATAACGTCATTATTTTTCGAGATATTTAAATTTAAACAAAGTGGAACAGTTATTTTGATTTTAATGTGTATTAATTATGTTGGTGTTTTATGTCATAAGATTGCATTTATTACGCAAATGAAACTTTAATCCGTATTAACAAAAAAATATAATGTTATTTATTGAAATTTATTGAAACGAATACATGGATACATTTTTTTTATGTTGAATGCAAGGGCAATTCCGCCAGTGGCGTAGAATTTGGGAAGGGTCAACCACCCACTTGCCCCTGTGGTACGCCTCTGGTAGTAGCCAGAATCGTTTATTTAACATAATTTAGCATGTAAACAAATTTATAACGGCTGAATATTAATAATACGAAATAGTTTGGTTAGGAAAACATTTTTATCAGCCAATAAAAATTTTTATTGGCTGATAAAAATGTTTTCCTAACCAAACTATTTCATAATTTAGCATGGTTTACACTGTCTAAACTTCCTGCCAAATATGATACGGATACGTCAAATAGTTTTAAAGTAATGAGGAAAAATCATTTTTAAATTTTTAAATAAAACACCCTATATCTCAGTAACAAGCCACATTTTATCTAAGTGATTTGGGTTAAATATTAATATTTTAAGCCCAGAATTCTACAGTTAAAATATTTCCAATTATTAATAAAACACCCTGTATATATCTCATCACATTTTTTCAAACAAAACGTAGCGATGAAGGTTTTTCCGACTGTATATATACTGCAAAACAAATAGCTGAAGAGATGGAGGTAGAACCAAAATTTCTCGATAATTTCACTGTGCGACGAAGAAAAAAGAAAACCCAATTTCAGTATGAACATTCAGATGAAAGTGTGCATACTCCCGAATTAAATTTCAAAATTAATTTTTATTTGATTGTAATAGACACGGCTTTAAGTTCCTTAAATAATAGATTTGACCTAATAAAAGAACACAGGAGCATGTTTAATTTTCTTTATAATGTGCACGGTTTAAAAGAAGTTGAAGATGAAGCCATTTTAAATAACTGCAAAGACCTACAACTAAAACTGTCTGACAGTAGTAGAAATGAAACGGACATTGATGCCCTAGAACTTTACCAAGAAATAAATGTTTTGAAGTATATGCTAAGACCTAGTATGACTGCTTTTAACGTACTGGAATATATTTTAGAAAACAGTTTATGCGCTACGTTTCCTAACACTGTGATTGCGCTAAGAATTTTACTAACTTTGCCTGTATCAGTAACATCAGGCGAACGATCATTTTCAAAACTCAAAATTATAAAAAATTATTTGAGAACCACCATGACCCAAACCAGACTGGTCAATATGGCTACAATTTCAATAGAACATGAACATGCCGAGCAACTACAACTTCATGAATTTATAAAAAAGTTTTCGGAAATAAAAACCAGGCGGGTTAAGTTCTTGTAAATACTTAGATTTATTCTAATCATATGTTAGTGCCTATATTTACTGTTAATTTGTTAAAAGTTCAGCCATTTTATTTATGTATTAAACTTCTTAAGGTTTGTTATAAACTTAATTTTTTTTTCTTTTGTATTTTATTTTATATTTTTATTCTGTATTTTAATATAGGACATTTCTTTGTGAGTTTGAAGTTTTTTTTACTTTTGAAAGTACTACTAGAGTTAGGGGCAACAAAAAATATCCGCACACAGGCAACCAAAATATGCGGCGCGGCCCTGGGTTGCACTACCAGTCTATGTTATATTAGAAGTTAGCAGGTTAGATTTTGTGTCAGGACTGACCCAAAACCTAACCTGCTAACCTTCAAATTGACATAGACTTACAGTGCCACTAACAATACAAATACACTCAGTATACTGCCAAACGCATAACATCAACTGGAGCTGCTTATTGTACTTTAGTACATAAAAATTAGTTCTGCTTGGCTGGGTTATGTTTTGACATTTAATATGACCTTTATAGAAAAAAGTAGATAATATTTATATATGAAATGTGATAAAATAGCATACGGAAAGGGTTAGAAAAATGGTTTTACTGAACTTATAAGGCTGTTTAAGAAAATAGCCACACTTGTTCGGTAAAACATCACTTGTCTAAAGTAGTTGCGTAATGTACCTACCATTACAGTGTACATCTTTACGCAATTGACAGTAAAAATGCTCAATGAGCACCGTCCTTCACACTCAACATTCATAATTCAGTAATTCCCCCTGCAGCATTCAAATCGTATTCGAATTAATTAATAATAAAATATTGCATTTCAACCGACTACTAAATTGGTAGAAGTTAAAAGGATATAAAGTAGTTGCTCTCATTAATTGGGCATTATTCCATAGCCATTTTTACCTATATTAAACTGAGTGGCAATCGCTCTTATTTGCATTCTTCTCATCAGTCTATCGACAATTCTTTCTTTTTCGAAATCATTCAAATGACAGGGCATGTTCTCAAAGAACTGACTTTCGACGTTCGATGACAGCGAAAAATGTGACAGTTAATTTAAATGCACAGGTTACAAAGGTATTATTCTAAAAGTTGAGTTTACATTGGGAAAAAATAGGTGTACCTGTACTAGGTGTACGCAATTTTTTTTTGGCGACAGCCGTGCCGCAGTTGGTAATACACAGGGTGGTAAGAAAAAACCAGTGAAAATTGTTTTTCTGAGCAGGTGGCTGGGACTTTATATTTGACACCTACTTTCAGTTCTACGCAACTTCTTCAAATAACATTTTTGTCTATTTTGAAAAATAAGGATACTTTATTCTTGAACCATTTTCATATTTTTGAACCTCCCCCATATGCGAAAGAAGATATTTAAATTTTGGCAAGTGCATTCTTAGTTTGAGAAGATAAAAAAACTTTTATCAGAAATAATATTTTCTGATAAATGAATAATACAGAAAATGCATTATACGTGTTCAAATTTATGACCGACACTGTATGTTATATTATATATTATGAATTATGATATATAAAGTCTACACATTACTCTCTTTTTGTGATGTCATAAATAACAAAAGGTAGCATTAAAAACGTGTCATATTAAATTGAAATGAAAAAAAAAAATTTTGATTGCAGATAGTTGACATCGGACATTCGTATTGTCGAATTGGCAGTAACTTGGCACCATTGCTATTTCTCACTAAGTAATTTTTCATTTATCGTATTGGTGCTCCTTGCAAGCTCTTATCTGACAAAAAGTTAATATTTCAAAGTAATTATTGTCAATTTATTAACAAAAGTTTCTTGTAAAGGAGTATGTAGAAGAGTGGTGATGTGAAAAACTTATAGCTGAACTTACATAATTGTCTTTAATTCACTATTTTGATTTAAATGATAACTTAAATTTTTTCTTCCTCGACATTTTCGTAACTGAATTACTGTAGCTACAGTCTGAAAACACGCTATTTTACAATAGTCCAAGAGCCAGCAATGGGTTTGTTTACAGTATTTTTACAATTTTTACAAGCGTGTAACTGTTATGGAAGGTTCCTTTGAATATACTGAGAAGGAAACCCGAAGTCTGGCAAGCCTGCGGTGGTGGTTTTAGCCCCCTTGCACTTTCGCAGGTGGTAAGTTTAGCCCAGATTCGCATAAATTTGCGTAATAAACTTAACCATTTACAGTAAAATACAGAGAAATAAAAAAAAACTGATCCTCAACGGGCTGTGGAAATTCAAACGTATGAATATGTTGGTGGCATTGTAAGTCTATGTCAAATTCGAGGTTATTAGGTTAGGTTTTTTGTCAGTTTTGACACAGACTGATGCAAAACTTAACCTGCTAACCTCGAATTTGACATAGACTTACAGTGTCACTCTTCAAGGACGCAAGGGGGCTAACACCACCACCGCAGGCTTGCCAGACTTCGGGTTCCCTTCTCAGTATATTCAAAGAGATCTTTCATAACAGTTACATGCTTGTTAAAAATACTGTAAGAAATCCGTTGCTGGCTCTTGGACTACAAGTACAGTCTCATGTTACTACGATGTGTAGCATGTAAAAGATCCCTTGCTAGGGTTGGAACTCCTTAATCTATGCAAAATTCTAAGTGGGACTAAAGTACCTGGTACTCTGCATGCCTAGACCTTGTCCACGGAGTTGGCAAAAATAACCTATGAAGGCCTACTTGCTCGACATGAGTCTCCCCACAAATACTACTACTACTACTACTACAGTCAAGAACTAGTTACTTAGGTCACTCAAAGACTTAAAATCGAATACGTCTGATGCATCTTCAATAGTATCTACATCATATTTTCGTTTGCATTCTGACCAAGCCGTTTCTACAAGTATCGATTCTAAATAGGGCATTATTCATACCAAGATATGCTTGACTTCTATCAATCCGACGTTTCTCCTCTTCAAAGAAGTCTCTTAAGATTTTTAAAATAAGATTTTGGACTGCTTGTTATAGCGCGGCATTTTTAGTGTAATTTTTGACAAATGTCGCATTGATAGCATTATAAAATATGCGCTATTTACAGCCGACCTGACCAAACCTTGCAGATTTTTTTTTCGCACAGTTCCTTATAGTTAAATAAGGAGAGACAATTATGACGTCACAGAAAAAGGATAATGTGTAGACTTCATCACTAGAATGGCAAAAGAATACTATTTCTCATGATGGATTCCATGTAAAAAAATACAACTATATGGTATACCTAACTTGAATTTCAAAACTTTTGATAAACTGGCTACACCACTGCATTCGTATCAAAAAAGAACGTAAATTGTATAGTGAAATTTTTACCCCAGTAGAAAATGTTATTTCTTTTCATCTTATCCGAACTGACTGAAACAAAAAATCACCAGAACAACTGATCGTCGTAACTTAAAATAATTAACGACAATTGTCAGTTTGACACTGTCAGTATTTCCATTTTCATTTCAAAATTAAAAGAATTTGGGATGAATAGAAAACACTTATTTAAAAATGTTATAAAATACTACGAAAATGAAGATGGTAATCATCATCGAGCAATTGAAAACCCTTCAAAAGCATTAAAACTTGCAAAGAGTACTTTATACAAATTGAATGATAAAAATGGTGTGAAACGAAGAAAATCAATTATTCAAGAAGACTTGAAGAATAGATTAGGCCTAATTGTAGATGTTCCAAAGGTTGGCTTTGGTAACACTAACGATGGGAATACTAGTTGATTTCCTGCAGACCCTCAGCTTGCTGCTGAAACTACCGGTTTAAACGTTCAGCACATTTATTGTAGCTATACTGGAAACAATGCATCTGGACACAAAATTGACACGGAGAAGTTTGCTGCTTATGCCATGGACACAGCAAAACTATACCAGGTGTCCATTCTCAAAGTCGAACATAGGCCATTAACGTTATTGCATTCACTCGTTCTTCATTGAAATAATTCATTTTGCTGTAGATAATTTTCACAGGCGTTGACAGAAATACCTGATTTACGCCAACTAATTACCAATTTTTTTGACAAATGCTATCAAACTTGAAAAGCAAGGCATGGCATATTTAAAAATTCCCTTGAAAAGCAAGGCATGGCATATTTAAAAATTCCCAAGTTTTAAATTAGTATTTTAAAATAAAAATGGCATCTTGAATATTATTATTGGTATCATTTGATGCGTAATAATTTTATCTTTCCATTGATACCATTACCTTCCCTGAAAGTTGAATTGGCGAGCAGGAATCAGCAAAAACGTTCAATACAATGTTAATCGCCTATGTTCGATTTTGAGAACGGACACCCGGTATATAGAACAATATCCACGGCATCCTACGGCTCCAACAATGCAGACAATTCTTATTCATGGAGCAACTGTAATAGAAAACTGCCTTTTGCCTATTGGACAACTTTCAGAAGAGGCAGAACAAGCACTTCCAATCTTATTGTTTATCCACATCTAGAAAGTTTTCCTGGGAGTCGTGTAATGTTGATATCTTGAACAGGCTTCTCTTGACATCAGATCCTTTTTTAACTGGAATAAGACCTACCCCAAGAAAAACCACTAAGCCTTTTTTGAAAGAGACTTTAGCACTATGATACCTTTTGAAGCTTCAATTAGAGAAGATGAAAGTGAACCCAAAGAAGTATCATTTTCAAGTGAAGCAGAAGCAAGTTCTGATGGTGAATACCGGGAAACTCCTAATTCTGATAAAAATTATACCAAAATTCAATGTAAATACAAATAAACATAAACTCACAAAATAGCTATTTATGCAACAAGTGCTAAAAGTTGATGTTTATGCACGAAGCCGAAGGCTGAGTTTCATAAGATGTCTAGTGCATAAACAACTTTTAGCACGCGTTGCATACAATATTTTATCTACGACCTTAATTTTACCGTTATTAATCCATAAATATCGATTTAACAAAGGTTTGCATCTACGACAATTCTAATTTATGTCATAATAAACAGTAGGCCACGCCGCGGGCAATTGTTTGGAGGCCAGTACTGTCAAGATCAGTTACGAAATGTAATTATTAATACTCCACATCTGACTGTATTCATTACATAACGCTTTAATTATTTCAAAAACACTTTACCTGTAACGCAAGAAGCAACTAGAATAACTTTACAACTTCATTTCCAGTTCGAAATTGTAGTTTTATAACCTCACTTCACTTTTAGCACATGGGCTAAAAGTGAACAGCTGAATTCTTTAACCATGGTAAATTATAAAACGTCACTATTAGTGAAACAAGCTAGCGCTAAAAGGCCTACTTTTAGTAGTGGTCGTAGATAAACAATATTATTATTATTTTAAAAGTAGCCTATCCTTTCATTAAAAACAAAATAGGTAAACAGTTTTATCATTAAATGGAAATTTGTTCAAATTAGAGCTAATTGCTATAACTTGACTATAAAGAATCTCTTTGTCTGAATTTAATCATCATTATATCTAAATTACAGTTAAAACTATTAAACAGAACTGTTTTTTAATATATTATTTCTTAATTAGTACGAAAATTGAGCATCAAAAATTACCTATTTCGTTATTATTGAGATATTTTCACATATAATCTCATAAGAGCCTTAATTCTTTCCGGAAATTTTTTGAGTGCGTTCCAACAACGTCGTATTAATTTGCCTGAGCGGGACGCGAGGGCAAATTAGAACGTTGTTGGAATGCACGAAAAATAATTTCCGGATATGAATTAATGCTCGAATGCAGATTCGGTAAGAAAATCGTAACGACACAAACCCTAAAAAGAAGTAATATCTACCTACAAAAAATTTCCAAGAAATTTTGTTGTTGTCTAGGTTACTGCTCGTGAACTAATTTTTCTATTGGTCATTAATGAGTGTCGTACGATTTTCTCCAGAAATATGCTTTCTGTCACCAAAAACTACTTTAATCTTCGTATTACCTACCTCTTAAATTAATGAATCAAAGTATTTTGAAAGCCAAAAAGTACAGATATAATTTTGGCAAACTTTTCGACCCAAATACCCCACTGTGTTGTATTTTTTGAGGTTATACAAATGTCAGTAATATATAATTTGTTATGAAAACTGTGATATTTGATGAATTAATAATACACATACATTTAGTAACTAAAATTAGAGATAGGCACTTGTTTTTTCCGCTGGGGTAATATTTCTACTATATATTACTTTAAGGGATGTAGGTAAGATTTACACTACTGAGGACCGTTTGATGCCTGAGTGAGTGAAGCGAACGAGGGTAGCAATGTGCGAGGTAGTGTGAATCTTCCTATTCCTACATCCTGTGTAAAGTACATCATTTTTTTCACTACCAATGTTTCCTTATGTAAAGTAGAAGGTAATACCTAATGTAAAATTATTACATATTCTAAATTATAGTAGCCTTATACCGATGTGACGTTTTGTTTTACAGTTATAAACGCACTGTGAAAAATTCTTGGAAAAAATGTGTGAATACGATTGCGAGTGCTGTTTTGCGAGCTTTGTGATTATATTCTGATTAAAAATGAATAATAGTATGAGTGATAATGGTTTTTTCGTGTTAACCAAATGGCAGACATGGCAGCTTGTCAGTGGTAATACATGCGGGATGTAAAGTCATGGAAACCGTAACAATTTTTGTAAATGTTTCCTACATCTCTCAAATCTGACAGTGTACAGATCACTTGCAAAGAAGGTAGGTAGTGAAGAATTAGTACATTACTTTACAAGGGATGTAGGTAAGATTTACACTACCGAGGACCGTTTGATGCCTGAGTGAGCACAGCAAACGAGGGAAGCAAGGTGCAAGGTAGTGTAAATCTTCCTGCACCCTGTGTAAAGTAAGTACATAATTTTTTTCACTGCCAATATTTCCTTATGTAAAATAAATGGTAATAGCGTAAAATTATGACGTTTTCTAAATTATAGTAGCCTATGTCGGAGCTTGGGGCGTTTTTACAGTGCTGTGATATTTTGTTTGACAGTTATAGACGCACTGTGAAAAATGCGTGAAACCGATTGCGAGTGCTGTTTTGTGAGCTTTGTGATTATATTCTGATTAAAAATGGATAACAGTACGAGCGATAATGGTTTTTGCTTGTATTCTGATTAAATAGTATTGAGAGATTAAAAAAAAACGGTTCCTCAGCGGGCTGTGGAAATTCAACGTATGAATATGTTGGTGACACTATACGTCAATGTCAAATTGGAGGTTAGCAGGTTAGAATTTGTGTCAGTCAGTGTCAAAACTGACGGAAAACCTAACCTGATAACCTCGAATTTGACACTGACGTACAGTGTCACCAACATATTATTAATACGTTGAATTTCTACAGCCCGCTGAGAAACAGTTTTTTTTTTTATCTCTCGATATATTATTATACAAGCATATAATGGATGCTATTATTATACGAGGATGGTTTTTAAATAACGAGCGAGCGAAGCGTGCGAGTTTTTTAAGCCATCTGAGTGTAATAATAGCTACTTTATGCGAGTGAAATACGCTATTTTATTTACAACTACTTTATTTTAACCTTCATTTCATTAAATTTTTGTATGCGATATAAGTTTTCTTCGACTTTTCTGGGAGTAAATTTTGTGTAGCTTGTTTGGCGGCTTCGCTTAGTTCAGGTGGAGTACAACACAGTTCATCACTATTGTCGCTATCGTTTTCCATTTTAGGTTTTAGACGAAAGAAGTGACAATTATTATTTTCAAACTGACAGACTGATAACTGTCAACTCGAAGAAGCAGTTTATGGCTTGTTTGATTATATGCACATCAATCCGTATTATCGATGTAATTATGAGATATAAACAGGCATTGTGATTTTAGTTAATAATATATATCATAATTGACAAATAATCACAAAATAACAACAATATTGTTTAATAGTTGTAAATAAAAATGGATAATAGTACGAGCGATAATGGTTTTCTTCATGTTAATCAAATGGCAAACATGACTTCTCGTCAGTTATAGTAAATGCGGGATGTAAGTAATTCACTTCTCTAGGGAAGTAAGTACATTGTCATGGAAACTGTAACAATTTTTGTAAATGTTTCTTACACCCCTCAAATCAGACAGTGTAAGGTTCAATTGCAAGGAAGGTAGTGAAAAAAATTACTTTTCTCTATTTTTATAAATACGTGACATATAGCCTCAAAGACAAAGTCGAAAAATAAAATTTTTGTTTATAACTGGAAAACAAAAGATGGTAGCCCATTGTAGTTTCCACCATTAGGCTTTTCTAAAAAAAAAAAAGATCGAGGATGGAGAGGGGGGTCCATTTTTCCATATCTCCTATAAATAGTTATCGAAATCCCCTATGAAAACATCGAAATTTACCCACCCTGTACATTAATGAAATTTTCCAGCTGCTGATCATGTAAGTCAGTGATACAGCCTTAGTAATAAAACGTGTAAGTCGGTGATTATATTTGTTTGCTGCTTTCCCTTGACAACGGAACTTAATACTATTTCCTAGGATATTAAAGTTAACAACGAAAGATGCCGACTTCGACATTTTGTTTATAATTGCAAGTGTTTATGTGACATTCACAGCTAACACGATCCACGAAAATTAATCCTGGTGACAGGTGACAATCGAAACGATTTTTTCAAAAATCTTGGAAATTTCGATAAGCAGCGGGAAAAATATAATAAGATAACTCGGAATGTATCGCCTATTACAATTTTCGGCAGGCAACAAGCCGCGGCTTTGCCTTGGCTTGTACTTGCCTACCTCAAATGTTAATAGGTCTTTATATTCCTTGTTACTTAAATAGCTATTTGGAAATCAAAGGCCACTCTGTGTTTTTATATTTACTGAACAGAATATTATTACATTGTCTGTCTGTTTTCACATGATTCAAAGCAGGCTGTGCGACTGTTTTTTTTTTAACAGTGTATATATTGAGTTATCAACTAAATATGTAATTTCTCCAAAATTTAAGGTTTACATTTTCGTATAATTTTCGTTTGTATAAGAGTTTGTAATTTTTTTTATTTACCTTTGAAAGCATTTCATTTCCTACAATGTTTTTTTTTACATTTTGCATTCAAGTTAGTGAAGTGACTGCGATAGTGTCAGTGTTAACTTATGTAGTAACAAAGAAGTTTAACCTAAAATTTTGGTTAAATGTCAAGTTTAGTTGGTAACTCAATCTGTACGCTAGCCGGGGTCGGTAGCTCAGTGGTAAGCATCCTGGCTACTGATCGTAGGGTCGCCAGTTCGATTCCCGGTCCCGGTAAGGTTTTCAAAAATAAAAAAATGCAGATGAAAGCCTCTACAGAATGCCATCATTCGGAAGTGATGTAAAGCCGTGAGCCCCATGTTACTACGATGTGTAGCATGTAAAAGATCCCTTGATAGGTTTGGAACTCCTTAGTCTCGGCAAAATTCTAAGTAGGACTTTGACCATATGACCATAGCAGTCGGTGTCTAAGGTACCTGCTACTCTGCATGCCTAGACCTTGTCCATTAACAAACAAACAAACAACAAACAATCTGTACGCTGTTAAAAATCATTCTCCCGGCCTGCAAAAATCATGTGAAAATCAGACAGACTATTTTATTTTTGTGCTTGATGATTCAGAGCATTTGCATCTTTTAACAGTGCAGGTAGTTCGTTAAAAAGACAAAAAACACTAGTAATATCAAAAATCTGTTACAACTATCAATGTGTTATTGATTTATCCTAAGAATGTTTATTTAAACATAATTGTTTAATTTAGCTGTACAGAAAAGTCATAAAATTTGTAGACATTAATTTATCTCATTATATGTAAAAACTCCGGGCGCTTCGTTCCACATGTAAGTACTATGTAAAAATACAGGGAAAACTCCAGTATAGCCCACTGGTACATTTTGACATTAACGGAATATGCGCATAAAGGAACTGTTATGTCAGTGGTGAAACTGAGTTTTAAGCAATGGATAAAAGAAATACTCATCGTGAAATTCATGATATTCGTTGTAGAAGTTATTATTTATGCTAAAGATATGACAGGTATTTCAAAATAAAGAGAATACAAAATATTGTACTCTGGTCGAAACCGTTTTTAAAGATATATGGTAATTTACTAAAATTTAGATGGATATATACTTCAGAATAGGCAATTGTTCGGAAGCTGATTCAGAAGAGGAATACAACTCGTCTTCTGATTATGTATCAGATTCTTCCAAACTGATCATATGATGACTTTTCGTACAATAGTTTTCTTCCATTCAAAATTTTGTACTTGTAACCCATTTTTCTAAATTACTCCCAGTATAATTAAGTTGCTCCCTTGCATATTGTAATATATATATCCAAAGTCAACATTTTTTGATAAAATCCCAAATTTTCTTCTTAATGTCTTCCCTGAAACTAAAGTATGATCAAACATTGTTTTCTTCTAGCATGGCTGCGGAATAGTTCCTAATTCATGAATGCAACTAGGTTTATACTTAAATGTCAAATTTGACACTTTTTTAAGGGGATCAAATATAATGTACACCAAATTAAACCATACATCCCTAGCGCTGTCCACCAAAAAACTTAATGAACATCAAAAAATCTTAATGGAACCCAAATTATTATACTTCAGAAAATGAGAACAGCACCACTAAAATAGCTATGTTGCGTATTGTTTTATCATTGCTTACATTTTAAATTCCATATGTCTATCAATTTTACTAAATGTTCACCAAATTTAGAACGCTCAAGTTACGCGTCCGTGCTGCACATAATAAATATTCGCGCTATCCATTTATATTTAGTCTTTCTCGAAAAAACTACTTGTGCGTCAAATAATTATTCTGTTACTCCAAAAATAAAATAAGCTCGAGCATCTCTCCTTGTCGCTTCCAGACAAACTTCTTGCAGGCTTCAGCTTGCAGCTGCACACTGTGTTTGGTAGCTTTTACAGTGAGTGCAACCAGTGTATTGCCGTATGAAAAAACTTAATAAGTTTAATTTTCAATTTTGTTTTGTGAAATTTGCTTTAGATTTTTATATATATACTAGCGGACCCGACAGACGTTGTCCTGCCCGCTGCCTGCTATCAGTGGGTTCAGCAAACGTTTTTTCGGTTTTTTTCATTTTAAAAAATATTGGGGGGTGGTGGGGACGGGGGTGAAATTTTGGGGAACTCGACAGACGTTGTTCTGCCCGCTGCCTGCTATTAGCGAGTTCAGAAAACGTTTTTTCGATATTCGAATTTTCGATTTTTTTAATTTTAAAAAATATTGGGGGGTGGTGAAATTTTGGGGTTATATGTTTTGATATGCCAGAAATCTTTATAAAATTAAAAAAGCAATTTCGTCAATTTTTTTTAAATTGCCTAGAACCCGATTGCAGCGCCACTTACCGGGTCCAATTGTAAATCTAAACCATCCAGGGACCCACTTAAACACAAAAAATTTCATCAAAATCGGTCCAGCCGTTGAGGAGGAGTTCAGTTACATACAGACGTACAGAAGAATATTATATATATAAAGATATTGATTTATTTCCAAGAATTCTTCAGACTTATTTCTATGTCCACATTAATAAACAAGACCTAATAAAACACGATAGATTTTTCTTATAAGTGATATTTAGGCCAACAAGAAATATAAATCTGGGTATACTTTTGAAATTGAATGTGGTATAAACTATAGTAAACATTGTATATTTTTGCCAAAGAAATAGTTTTTTAAATGCAAAATAATATAAGACGCTGATGAAAATTAAATATCTGGGTATCATGTTAGAATTAAATGCGGAATAAAATTTGGTGAACATTTAGCATTTTTAGCCAACAAAAGTTATTTTTAGGAACAAATAATATAAGAGACTAGCATGATGTCAATTTTTGGTTATCGCTCTAAGATTATGTATTTTCTTAATTTTGGTGAGCATTTAGTATTTTTGGGAAACGAAAGTATTTTTTTGTACGAAAAGGTTGGGTAAATTTGGTAGACTGTTAAATACCACCCTTTTTTAAGTATCATATTCGATGTTCACTGAAGCTCGATCTGCTCACGCTCCGCTGCACGATGTACTTAACAAACGCACCTTTATAGTTGCATTCATAAATTAGGAACTATTCCATAGCTATACTAGAGGCAAATAATTTTTGATCATACTGTAATAACTCCATAGTTGCAGATTCTTTTTCCTAATTCATACTTGTGCTGTAGTTGTAAATTTGCTACATTTAAAATGATAAAACACAGTTGCATTTGAAATCTAGCATTTTAAAATTGTTAGAAAATTTATATCTGTTTAATTCTTAATAGTTACATCAATGCTAACACAGCTTTTTTTTTGGCATTTTATTATGGGTTAGTGATCTTTACCGAAGTCAACTTGACAATACCGGTGACCTTGCTTTTGACATTAGGTATATTTTGTTTGTTTGTATGTTATGGACACGGTCTAGGCATGCGGAGTAACAGGTGCCATAGATATCAACTATTATGGTCATATGGTCAAAGTCCCACTTAGAATTTTGCCGAGACTAATTAGTTCCAACCCTAGCAAAGGATCTTTTACATGCTACACATCATAGTGACATGGCACCAACGGCTTTACACGACTTTCCAATGATGACATTCTGTGACTCTTAGATCAGTAGCTAATATGCTTAACCACTGAGTTACCAAGTCCGGTTAGGTATATTTTGGAACTAAACTGTTGTATACTGCTAAAATAATATAAATGCAAAGCCCACCCTGGATCACAAAGCAGAAAAATATAGATACCTAATGGCAAATGCCCCACCGAACCATTCTGGTTTCTAAAGGTGCATTTTTTGTATCGACTACGTAGTCCAAAAAGTTTAAGATACTTTTCGGTTTATAAATAATTCCTGCACAAAGTTCATTTTCTCTGATTGTACTAAACACATTTTCGGTGCTATGGAAGTTACGTTTAACCTACTTATATTTATTGTGAATCATTTGTGTAAATTGAAAACTAAAAATTTCTTTTCATAATTAAACACCTTAAACAACAAGTATGAAATAAAATTATGTATGTATCCTGAACGAAGCAGCTTTTAGGTACCAGCAAGTAATTATGGCTTCGGCCTCAGCCGTAAACAAACATAAAGCTTTACTTTTTGTTCTAAATAAATAAATAACTATTTTAAACATGTTGCAGCCATCTTGACAATATAAAGAATAATAAGAAAGTTATTACTTAAATTTTGAGATAAAGTATATAATGTCGAAATATTTGTTTTCTAGTCATAGACTAATAACGAACCATAAAAAATTAATGTTTTTTTAGACTAGCAAGTACATACTTTAATTGTCTACAAGAATAGCTCATATTTTCTCACATTTAGTTGAATCTTGGTCTTTGCCGAGATTCCGCATGCTGTATATTCTTGTCTCGGGACACAATTATACCAGTATTTTAATCTACATTATTGGGTGTAACCATTTCTAAGGTTGTATTTTAACTCCAGTCTAACTAGATGGATAAAAATTAATTTAAACGATAGAACCTGATCTTTATGTATCCCGTTCTTAAGTACTCGTGCTTCATGCAGCAAACTCACAACATTCAATTTTAAAATAAACGGACATTCTTAAATGTTATGCAACTGCACATAAAGCTCAGCAATAAAAACAATAAACAACTGAAAAGTCATTACAACCATGCAATGAACAACCAGAAGTTGAACGTTATAATTTAAAAATATCGAAAATTGGTATGCATGATACTTAGCTTAAAGTTAACAAAAGTCCATAAATATAGCAAGATTAGAAATATAGGTCATCTCAACAGCCGCAAAATTCGTGCCCACTGACAATAAATTCGTTGCAGTCGCAGCTTGTTAGCTAAAAGGTGGAGGTTCGATTGTTTGAACATTTCAGGATGTGCATTTTTGAACTGCACCAACCATTAAAGACGTGGTTTCAGGTTATTTGGTTTTCCCGCTGACTAAAAGAGACGAGAAATTTGAGTTCAAAATTGAATTTATTAGTACTCTGCAAGGTTTAAATTTCCCGCCATTTTCGTGCCCATTGCATAGTGGAAGTATATGGAATGACCTATATTTCCAAGCTTGCTATATTTACGCAGTTTGAAAGTTAACTAAGTAAAAGTAAATCGCTTACTTGGATTCATCGGTGACAAAGTTCTTGTATATTTCGAACGCGTTTTTCCCACGAATTTGCTGGTGCGCAGCACGCAACGTTCCAAGTGCAAACAGCTCCATATGCGTGGGAATCACTGAGCCACAACGCCTGAAATGGAGTTTTTCGCGTTTCGTAATGTTCACAGTTAACCAGATGTAAATTGTTGCACAACACTGGCCACCTGCACGACACGCGTCTTTCTATAATGGAAGCAATGTGTGGTTGTCGTTGTTCTTCTTCCTTGTTCTGACTTCCTGCGTGGTGTCTGGCGTCGTGGCGTCTGGTCGTCTGGTGTGGTATGCTGGTATGGTTCGTTCTTGTCTTTGGCAGCGCTGCCGGTGACCAATTGGCCAAATACACATAACACTTGCCGACAGTGTTGCCAGACATACAATGAAAGTAGCGGTAGAATTATAATTTAAAAATCTGGTGTGATACACTCACACAACTTCCTTTTACAGTGATCTTATAATTAGTCAAAAATTTCATTTTTAATTTCTAAGCATTTGTCAAAAATTTTCAAAAATTACAAATTCTATAAAAACGGTACAAAATAGAGCGTTAGTTGAAGAGACAAATTTTCTCTAAAATTTTAAGCTGAATTCAAAAATGTAATAATATACCGGGTGTTCTATTTAAAATAGGAGTTAATAAAAAAAATTGAAAAAAAACCAAAAAAAGCCCACTTTAGAAGCATTCAACTGGAAAATGACCTAGCTCACATCAATACACATTAAAAATGTAATAAAAATGTAAAGTTTGAAAAAAAATCGTTAGCCGTTTTTGAAAAAATCGAAAAAACTGAAAAATGACAAGAGTAAACACCTACTTCCGGTTATGCAATTTTCTTCAAAAGCTTGCTGTCTCATCTACATACTACACAAAACTTATATATGAAGTTTCAACGCCATACCTCTTTTCATTTTGGAGATATTCTGTTCACAGGCACACACACAGACAGACAGACAGACCAATGAAAAAAAATATGTTTTTTGGGATCACGGGACTCTAAAACGTGAAGATCTGTTGAAAACTCAATTTCGAATTTTTGGGGTGAATCCAATACTTCCTTTATAGTAAAAGGAAGTAAAAAAGCGGTAGTAGGAGAGCTGGTGACATTTTTTTAGTGATCATTTAGTTAAGGCCTATTTTTTGAGTGAATGTTGCTGGAGACATGTATAATGGTCATCTGTAAGAATTATCCTTAATAGCGGTATCGGAGGGAGGCAGAACACCCCCAATTTTCACTGTAAGTATATGTCAAATTCGAGGTTAGCAGGTTAGGTTTTGCGTCAGTCTGTGTTAAAAATGACGGAAAACCTAACCTGCTAACATCGAATTTGACATAGACTTACATTAAAAAGGAGATTTGAACCTAGAAACGGTACAAAGGGGGGGAGGGGGGCAACAATACAAATAAAACCCAAAGGACACAAAAATTAGTACTTATTTTTAAATTGTAAAACAAGTTGTATTTAACATTTTCTTTTACAATGCCAATGACATTAGGTACAGTCCATTTTTTAAAAATCAGCTGTCAGTGTCAAAACTTTATAAAAAACCAGACTGTGTTACCCTAAATTCTGTACTTACCATTGAGATAGGAGTAGAGGGGAGACGACATGCGATGTCGACAAGCGTCCAAGGCAGTGTTGCCAGGTTCGCGATTTTTCCGTTAAATCTGGCTTATTGGGAGGCGTTTTAGCGGTGAAATTAATTATTTAGCGGCTAACGTAAAATCTAGCTTTTTAAGAAATTACCGGTTATAAAACTGACGAATTCAAATTTTTCAGGTACATGTATATTTATTATTTTATTGTGTAACATAAGATTTAGCCAACTAATGTGAACTAACGGTAAATCAATGATATAGTAAGGGGTTTCCAGAACGAGAAATATAAACTGGCCCGTGCACGCCGCGCCAGCGCCGCCGTTAGGGGGTTAGACGTTTTTTATGCGAGTACGTTGGGAATATCGGATGACAATAACAATAATAACATGCATTCAGCAAAGCTACCATGTTTTAATTTTACTGAACACGAAGTCTCAAATGAGATTTGATTTGGTGCAGGTGACATAGTTTTTATTGAATACTAGCAATAATGTTTATTGTCCATGTCTGAGGTAGGTTATTAGTAGTTAAATCTTCTTCTTCTATGGCGCTACAGCCCGATTCGAGCCTTGGCCTCCTCCAATTTCTTCCTCCATCCATCTCTGTCCATTGCGCATGATTTCCAGTTTCGGACACCTAAGATCTTCTTTGCGTCCACGGCAACGTTATCTTCCCATCTTTTCTTGGGCCTGCCTACCGGTCTTCTACCTTCCATTTTTCCCATTAATGCTCTCTTAGGGATTCTTTCGTTTGTCATTCTGATTGTATGGCCAGCCCACCGCAGTCTATTTATTCTTATGTGTGTTTCAATTGATGCCTCTCCTAAGTGTTGATACAATTCATAATTATAACGTACTCTCCATACTCCATTGTCGTTTATAGGCCCTAAAATTCTTCGTAGTATTTTCCTCTCGAACCCATTTACTGCTTCCACTGCTGCCTGATTGAATACCCAGATTTCGCTGCCGTAGGATAGTATTGGTCGTATGACTGTCTTATATATCCTTATTTTTGTATTGCGATGTATGTCTTTGGTTTTAAAGGTTGGCAATAAGGCAAAATAAGCTTTATTCGCGAGAGTTACCCTTCTTCTAATCTCTCTTTCTTCACTTCCATCTGTTGTGATGCTTACCCCTAAGTATATGAAATGGTCAACCATTTCTAAATTGTCATCTCTGATAGTCATGTTCTGGAGCGGAATATTTGCTCTTGTTTGGACTAATATCTTTGTTTTATGACTATTTATAATTAGTCCTATTTCTTTTGCCCCATCCTGTAGTTCTATGTATGCGTTTTTTGCCATTGTCATAGATCTTGCCATTATGTTTATGTCATCGGCATATGCTACCATCTGAGTTGATTTATTATACAGCAGGTTGTTCTTATTGACCGACATTTTTCTCACCGCATATTCCAGAGCTAGGTTAAATAGCATCGGTGCTAGTCTATCTCCCTGTTTCAGTCCTTGCGTTATATTTATTGGTTCTGTTAGTTGGCTTTGTATTTTAATGTGTGCTTCGGTGTCAGACATCGTTAGTTTGGTTAGTCTCACCAATTTCATAGGTAACCCTAGTTCGATCATAATCTGGTATAGCTTATTTCTGTTGATGCTATCATATGCCTGGGGGTCCATTTTTGAGCGTTCGCAATTTCGAACGGTATACGTAAGTTTGAGAAGCAAGTCATTTCCTAATTTTCGAGCACGCGCATCCTTGCGTGTGCGCAAAATTTTGTTCGCATTTTTGCGAGCGGTGTTGACAGTGGAGCAAACGCTAAGCGTATACGTAACGTGTGCAGGAGTCGTATATTTTGAGGTTAATACTTTTCATTATTTCTTCTTATTATCACTATAATCAATCGTACATGCAGAAAATTATAGACGAATTAATGAATGTCCTGGCAATACGTAATTTAGAGCAGGCGGAGCAGCATATCGGTTAAATATGAGGCACAACCCCAGAAATCCTTTCCGTGAACTGAATGAGAGACAGTTTATAAACATGTTCAAATTATCTAAGAAAGCATGCTCATATTTAATAGAATGTTTAGAACCCCACATGCGTCCACGGTTGCGTGCACTTGATCTAGACATTCGCACCCAGAGTTTTAGCAGCATTGAAATTTTCAGGCGCGTAGGAGCCGCGGGGGCCACGGGGGCCAATGGCCCCCTCAAATAATTTTCGGAGGGACCTGGCCCCCTCAAAAATATCTTTTTCTAGTTGAATGATAATTTATAATTTTACGTATTTCTCATAACCACTAACATGAAAATATATGAACTTTAAGTGTAATGAAAACCCCCCGTTTGTAAATCGTCCTATTTTGTAGCGCCGTCGAGTGAGCGATATTAAGTTTCACTATTCCAGAAAGTAATCGGTGTTTTCGGATACTTTTCTATATACAGGGTGAATGAGACCACCCGTATCAGTAAAATACTGATACGGGTGATCTCGTTCACCCTGTATATAAAACTGAAAGGCCTGACTCACTCACTCACTCATCAACGCCCAGCCCAAACCCTTGGACCTAGAAAACTGAAATTTTGCACAGAGGTTTCCTTTATGATGTATACAAGGAATAAGGAAGGATATTTTGAAATTCAACCTCTAAAGGGGTAAAATGGGGGTTCCAATTTTGTATGGAAAAATAATACTAAATAGACATTTCAACTTGATCGTAGGAGTACTCCTAAAAACAAATAAACAAACACGTATTTCGTGATTTTCCTAAAATCAACCCCTTAGGGGGTGAAATGGAGTAAATAAGCCTAAAATACGATATGGGTGTCGTTATTGAGGTTTTTTAGGACGTTGATTGCGAAAATGGCATTTATTTTTAAGTCCAAGACGGTGGACATGACATAATAGAAGGGACAGGACGAGACGGGGCAGGACGGACTGGACGAGACGGGACTGGACGGGAAGGGACTGGACTGGACGGAAAGGAACGGGACGGAACGAAACGAAACGGAAAGGGAAGGGAAGGGGTGGGATGGAAGGGGAGGGCAAGGGACAGGATGAGACGGGACTGGACGGGAAGAGACGGGACGGGACGGGAAGGGAGGAGACGGGACGGGGCAGGACGGAACGGCACGGAAAGGAGGGGAGAGATGAGATGGAAGAGGAAGGGACGGGACGGGATGGGACGGAACTGGACGGGACGGGACTGGACGGGACGGAAAGGGAAGAGAAGGGATGGGATGAAAGGGGTGGGGACGGGACGGGACGGAGAAAGGAACGGGGAAGGGGATAGGATGGGATGGGATGGGATGACAGAAAATAATTAGTAATTATTTAATACACAAATAACGAACCTCGCGCGAACGAAGTCGCGGGTAGCAGCTAGTTAGAACATATAATTGGATAAAGAAAAATCTCCTTATTTAGACAACTGTAAAAGAACCTTTAAAGGATATTTGTAACGGTAAAATTCATTAACAGGGCTAGATTAATGTTTCTAGAAACCATTTAAATATATAGATATTAATTAGAATTGAAAAATATTTCTCTTAAAAAGCGCCTTGCATAAATAACGTAAAAATTATGCAATCATTCTACGTTTTGGTACATAATAAAAAATCTAAAAAAGTAATTAACATTTTATATTATTTTTGCCAATTATAAATCTTTAAAGTCTTCACATAAAAAAATTAAATTTTAATATTAAGGGTTGGTATCTGAAATTCTGAAAAATATTTTAAAGATTGAAAAATTAATTTTTAGCTAAAGTTTAAAAAATGAGGAGTGTTCTGGCCTTGAGATTGTTAAGTTAACTAAAAATAACACATTCTAAAAAAATCTCATTGAAATCTTACTTAATTTCCGAAAAACAGCAGTTTTTAGATTTTGACAATTTTGAAAAACTCCATTTTCTAAATAAGTAAAAATCCCTCGGTGTATATGATAGGGGCTAAATAAGTTTTCAGACATGCACAAATTATTGACGTAAAAAGTTTTTTTGAAAAATCAAAAATAAAAATGTTTCTCATATTATGCCGACTTTTTGGCGGACACTGTAAAGGAGGTAAAACATCTAGATCTAGACGATCTTGTAAACAATTTCGTAGGTGCTTTACCGACTAGAATTTCTGTTTTTGTAACAGGTTTTTAAATGATAGTTTCTTAATTTATTTTTGTATTTGTATTTTATATACATTTATTATATTTCGAATCTATATTTACACTTTTTTTATTTTTGGAAACTAGTATATTAATTTAAGTTTGCTTATTCATGTGCATTCTTTGCTTATGTGAAAATCTGTTAATAAACATTGTTCATTGTTGAATTAATTTGTTTATGGTAGAGTGTTTTTTTAATAAAATGGTACTTGTTAAGTAACCAGTGACTAAAATATACTATTATAGTATTAAAATAAAAATTGATAATCAGGAAATCAGAAATATTATAGCTCGTATTAATGGATCAAGTTAGAAGCCTATATTGGAATTAGAATGGCCCCCGCAGTCTAGAAAACGCTCCTACGCGCCTGGAAATTTTTCTGTGGTGGAAGTTATTAGCAGGATGTCGCATCTAATAAATATATAGACATCTCACAATCCAGTGTCAGCAACTGTGTCAAAGAAGTTGTCGTTGCACTAGTCCAACCTGCTATATTCAATCAATGGGTAAAATTTCATGAAAACTTTGAAGAATTAGATCAGGTGCGCCAAAAATTTTATGAAGACCATGGCTGCCCAGGCGTAATTGGGTGTATAGACTGCACACATGTTGCAATTGTACCTTCGTAGAGTTTGCACCGCGTTTCTTCGAGTCCGCCATTACTAAATCAACAATTGTTTTCTTTGTTTTCACTGAATTGCCACCAAAAAGTGAGGTTAGATTTCAGGTCTCTGGGTGACAGGTGACAAATAGCTACCAGTAGTAGTTCGAAAGTTCCACTTGATGCGACGTTGCCTAGTCGGCCATGCGCATGTTTGCGATGGGCGGTTCTTGCTTTGCGTACCCCGTTCAAAAATCGGAACAAGAAAACGTATACGTAAATTTTCACACGCAAATCTGCGTATCCGTAAATTCACGTACTTTGTCAAAAATTGACCCCCTGGCGAAAATCAACGAATATTTGATATATATCTGTGTCATGTTCCCAGCCTTTACTAAGAATCTGTTTGACTGTAAACAGTTGGTCCGTGGTTAAATACCTCTTTCTAAATTATAAGATATTTCTTTCTTACTAGGTACCTAGTTATGAGTAGTACGCTGCGCGTTGTCCGGCGATCTGTCTTACTTGTCCCGAAATAATTCAATTTTTGTACTAATGAAACAAATAACTATTTTCTTCAACTACTCATACATTCGTTAATATGACTTATTATTTAGAATCAAACATTATATGTTATATTGTAGAACTGCCATGGCGCAAATAAACGATCACTATACGGGGAAATTAAACAACAACGACGGCGATTGCCGAATATTGACGAAGCGTTTGTTTTTATTTAAAATTTGTCATGTAAAACCCTATATTCCATACATTTTTGTACTAAACCGTTCAATAGTTATTTGCCAAGTAGGTAGACATGGAATTTTGTTTTTATGTTTAAGAAAATTAAAACTCCCTAGAATATCTTTCTGACACTTTGTCAGAATCAGCTGTTATGTACAGGAGGCCCACGAAAGTGTCTAATTTGATATTTTGAGGTTAAACGTGCAATGTTGCCAGTGCTTTCATACTTTGTTTGCCACTAGGCATAATATGTATGGACATCAGCGTTATGGATACCTATCTGTCAAATTGTAATACTAAAGCAATATGCCAAAAGTAATTAAAGGTGACACAAAACTGAAAATTACAAAGGCCTACAGGCATTACAAAATCGACAGGCCAGACCTTACGGAAACTGAAATCCTTGCCCGGCTTACTGATATTTGGGATGCAAGTATTTATGCATAAAAGTTAACTGTTGCTTTAATTTTGGGCTTTGTACTGTTTTAGGTGTCCGAAAGAACTATAAGAAGTATTATTGGGCGGGACAATTTTGAAATTAAACCTTTTGGCCCACGACCTAAAAATGATACATACTATAAAAATTTTGCATTTCGGGAAGATTTGCAACGACAGATTTGGAATTATCACTTGAAAAATGAGCACTTTACTTTGGCTAGACTATTAAAGGACGTGCGTGAAAATTTCGAATTCGATAAGGGGAAAACGACTTTATATAATATTCTAAAATCAATGGGTTATAAATACAAACATGTAAACGGACGTAAAATTCTATGTGAACAGAAACATGTTGTTGCATCCAAAATTACTTATTTGAGAAAATTCTTGCAATACCAAAATTCTAGTGAAAATATAACATTCGTGTACCTAGACGAAACCTGGATTTATCAAAATGGATCTAGCGTCCGACAATGGGTACACGATTCTGAAATTAAAAGCAATATCCGTCTAAAATTAAATCGGAGGGAAAGCGTTTCACTGTTTTGCATGCGGGAACTAAATTTGGGTTTTTGGAAGGGTGTGATCTATTCTTATCTTCAACTAATAACGATAGGGATTATCACAAAACCATGAACGGGGAGATTTTTCAAAATTGGGTGGTTAATCAGTTACTTCCTGCTCTGAATAAAATTCCTGGTAAATGTGTGGTAATCTTGGACAATGCATCGTACCATTCGGTGCAGTTGGAAAAGTTGCCCTCACTTAATTGGAAGAAGGATCAGATGCAGGATTGGTTGATTAAACACAATGTCAAAATTCAAGGCAAAATTACAAAAAAACATCTTTGGAGTTTAATTCAACCTTTTAGGAAAGACAATAACAAACGTTACGTGACTGACGAATTTTTGAAAGAGAATGGTCATGAGGTTCTTAGATTACCTCCGTACAATTGCCAATACAATCCTATTGAAATGGCATGGGGGTTCTGTAAAACTTACTACACCAAGCATATAAATTCTCAGCTTTCATCCAAGGATAAGGTTAAGAATTTATGGCTTGAAGCTCTTTCAAAGTGTACCTCCGACATGTGGCAAAATTATTGTGATCATTGTGAAAAAACTATTTCGGAAGACTGGGCGAAACATATGGGAAATATTTCGTTTGAAAACATTCCACCTTTCATTATTTCATTGGAGGAATCTGAGTCAGAATCAAGTATTGATAATGATTCAGATACTAGCAATGAAACAATGGAAGTGGAATAGGGGGTTTTTGGCATCAAAATTCTTGTTTATGACATGGAAAATGAGTGGCTATCTTCTGATAATCCACACCACGCAACTCCCAACGCTGATCCGGCCCCAGTGTAAACCAAGCTCAAGACATTTCTCGTATGAAAATTTAAAGCCGCTCGAAGTTTAGACTTTAGACCAGCACACCGACATCCATGCCAACAAGGAATCTCATTCGCAGTCTCACATTCTTTACATTTGCATTTATTTAAATGTGGAAGCATTAATTTGTAAAGTCGATGAAAACTGGATTTATTCTATTGAAGGCTCCTTTAGGAAATTTAATGAGGAGTTTCCCGCGACAGCTATACAATATAAGGTATTTAGTGATGCTTTATCAAGAATGGTCCATAACTTCCGCGAAACTGGAAATGTACACCGGAAGCAAGGCAGTGGTCGACCAAACATAAGCACTGAAGAAGTAGTTAACAATGCGAGACAAATTGTGCAAGAACAACCACACGTGTCATGACTTTGACATGCGACAGTCGGGTGTGAGAGCGAGGATACGGAAGCTCTAACCTTCCGCCTTGCAGGCCAAGCTCCTTCATGGGGTGTTAGTGCCTCACCATTATTATTATTATACAACATCTCATAGGATATTAAGAAGCAATTTGCATTATTTTCCTTACCGGTTGCTGCCAAACGATCCTCCGGTTAGATTGGAATTCTGTAACTGGTTTATCAATAATTTAGGAAATAAGGATAATGCGTTTGAGAAAACTGTCTTTACCGATGAGGCATACTTCTATTTATCAGGCTATACTAATTCACAAAATATGAGTATGTGAAGCTCTGAGAATCCCAATTTTTATGTTGAAGAACCGCTTCACCCCCCCCAAAAAACGGGGTTTGGGCTGCAATTAGTAAAAGAAGAGTTATAGGTCCTGTATTTTCTGAAGGTAAGTGCAGCAAAACGATTAAATTTTATTTTAATAATTCTAATTTTAGGTTTGCTATATGCACAACAATATCGTATTGACATTTTGTATCCGTTTTTTGAAGAGTTACGTAACGATGAACTACAAAAGGGTTACTTTCAATAAGATGCGGCAAGACTTCACACAACACAAGAAAATTTAAATTTACTTGGAGAGTTTTACGAAAACAGAGTTATTAGTCAAAACATGTCTACAGTGCGGCCTCCGAGGTCTTTTGACTTAACTCCCTGCGATTTTCTTCTGTGGCCATATTAAAAAAAATATCCATTTTTCAACTTCCACTGGACAATATTCAGCAACTTTAACAAAGAAGTAGTGGAAAAAATAAAGAAATCAATAATAATGCCGTAATATTAAGAGTTGAAAATAGAACGAGTTAAGGAGTTTACTTCCTTAGGAACATTAATCTCTGAAAACTTAACTTACACACAAGAAATTAAATCAAGGTTAATAGCATCGAGATGTGCGGGCGCGTTAACTAGTATAATGTCCTCAAAACAAATCTCGCTAAATGCAGACCTACGACTCATAAGACTGTAATTCGACCCACAGCTATGTATGCATGTGAAACATGGATGATGAATGTGGCAGATAAAGACATGATAAGTAGGTGGAAGAGAAAAATGCTGGGAAAAATATTTGGAGGGACTCGAACGGAGGATGGTTGGAGAAGACTTACAAACGAAGACGTACAGGAGAAGTATGGGGAGACAAGTATAGTAGACTTCATTAAAGCTCAGAGGTTAAGAAGGATTAGGCATATATGGAGAATGCCAGATGGAAGAGCTACTAAGATAGTATTGGAAGGCAGAGCGCAAGAAACTAGATGAAGGGGGCGACCAAGGAATAGGCGGGAGAAGGCAGTAATGGAAGACATAGCAAGGAAAGGAATAGAAGACTGGAGAAATAAAATCATGAATAAAGGACAATGGAGATTGTTATGCAATGGGCCTAAAGTGGCTTGTAAAAGCTTTATTTATTTATACTGAAAAAAATACATAAATTGTAATATTTAAATATTTTTGTATACAATTTATAATTACAATAAAAACACGACTTTCATTATACCATTATTCCTACTCAACAAAGTATGACACGTATTCAGAATCAGCAAGTTGTCTTTCATGAAATTTATCTTAACCAATAAAAAAGTGGCACAAAATCCAAAACCAAATCTGGCAACCACGTTTTGTACATTAACATAAAATTATCATTTTGTATAAAATGGGCATAACCTAACTTTTCTTAATGACTGACAGCATATTTACAGGGTGAAATTCATCACCCTAACATGGCCTCCTATCTGGCAAATAACTATTGAACGGTTTATAGGTATATAATGCAAATATGAATCGAAAAGTGTACAATTGCCAAGGTAATTGGTGAACATCCCCAAATGGCTTACTTTTTATACAAAATTATTGGACAATATGGCGTCTTATTCATGTAGTTGGAGAAAAACCTTATTTTGTAGTTATACGTATACTAATAAAACAATCTGTTTTATTTTTTAATTAAATATTTCCTTGTTCAATGCAAACTTAACATTTAGAAATTTTTGGCGGTTTCTAGCGGATTTGAATAATCGTTTTAGCGAAATATTATAACACTGGTCCAAGGGTCGGCCACATTGTTAGCAACCTTACGTCATACGCGCGGGAAACGTTTATAAGTGCGAATTTTTCGATTTTATAAATTGTGGTGATGGCTTCTTGTGCTCTGCGTGCTTGCCCTAGCATAAATAAGGTGGACAAGAAAAATACAACGGGAATAACGTTTCATAGGTGAGTATTTCCTCAATTTTGCTAAAATCATAGGTTAGGTTGCATGGTACAGGGCCGTATATAATATTATAGCAACTCACATTTGTACGTAATGGTGATTTTAGCTGGCAATGGGAGCACTATCGTAATAATATTTAATCCGATCATGAAATAACCAAAACACATATTGTATGGTACATAATCATAATGCCACGATTAAAAAACAAACACTCATAACCCACAATGGGTGCATAATGCATATTTGTAGTGGAGGTATTTCGATATTATATAGTCGACAATAATAAAACAGTGCTTTCCCATCACTGATGAGTGCAATTTTTTATCGTTACAATAATAATTTTAATTTATTGTAGATTTCCCCATAACGATTCCATTCGTTTGAAGATCTGGATAGAATTTGTAAATCGACCAAGCTGGAAACCGACAAATCACAGTGTATTGTGTATTAAACATTTTAAAGAAGAATATATAGATCGTACATCAAAGTGCCGTGTTAGGTTACGATCTAATGCCATACCCACACTTTATATAGAACCAGTAAGTACAAGGGTAAGTACTTAGTGTACCTAATTGTTATATTGTTGAATTTCACATGTGAAAATATTTCAGATGTTGCTTTCAACGCCCATAAAACGACCAGGCCATGAAGACCATAATTATTATCGTGTAATGCCTCATGAACATGTATCCAATGTTGTCGTACGTCCAGTCCATGAAGATCATAATTATTCTGGTGTAATGATTAATAAACCAGTAAGTTTTTTAATGCATATTACATAAATGCTTAAAAATGCAAGTATTGTTAAATTTTCCAGGTATTATCTTCAATCCAAAAATTCAAATCGTTTCCAACGTTGTTGTATGTCCAGTCCTCAGTCCCGCTAATCAGGAAAATCATAATTATAGTCAATTCAGTAATGAAGCAGTAAGTTTTTAATTTGTAGTTACGCTCAGAAATGAAGGTGTTCACATTGAAATGTTTTAGGTGTCTTGTTCGTCACCAAAAATTCCTCAAATATCTTCAAATAGTCAAAGTAATTCCGATGCTATTAGTGCAACACCCCGAAAGAGAAAGCTTCTTCGTAAAATCGACAAAATACAGCAAGTAAGCTTTTCCAGGAAAAAGAAAATTGACGATATGCGAAAATCAATTTCGAGAAAAAATAAGAAAATTGCTTCCCTCAAAAATATAATTAAGGATCTTAGACGGCAGAGATTGGTGGCAGATGATGACCTGGAAATACTATCGAAGATGGGAGGCGCTAATGCTGATTTATTTTTAAGACAGGTGTCTAAGGGCAGAAAGAAACCTTTACCTTTACCCAAGTCATATTCAAAAGAAATGAAAAAATTTGCTCTAACGTTAAATTATTATTCCCCAGCGGCTTATAATTATCTGAGGAGCCATTTTAGCACATGTTTGCCACATCCTCGTACCATTACTCGCTGGTATCAAAGTATAGACGGCGAACCTGGTTTTACTTCCGAGTCATTTAAAGCTTTAAAATTAAGAGCTGAAAAGACAGAACATAAGTTACGTTGCGCCTTAATCATCGACAAAATGTCAATTCGACAGCTAGCTGAATGGGATAGTAAAAAGTACAGCGGATTTGTTGATATGGGCACAAATATTGAAAGCGATGATCTTCCTTTGGCTAAGGACGCTTTAGTGCTGCTTTTAGTGTGTATCAATGGTCACTGGAAATTACCTGTCGGATATTTTTTAATTGCAGGAATGAGGGCGGACCAAAAAAAATCCATTGTATTACAGTGTTTAGAAAAGGCAGCTGAAGTAGGTATTTTTGTTGAATCAATCACATTTGATGGACCCTCTGTAAATATTTCAGTCATGAGGAAACTCGGGTGTCAATTGGATTCAAAAAATTTAATGACCACATTTAAACACCCAACAACAAATACAGATGTTGAAGTATTTCTTGATCCTTGCCATATGCTGAAGTTGGTAAGAAATACTATAGGAGAAAAGGGGAGCATGGTAGATGGGAATGGGGAGCTAATTTTGTGGCGGTATATTGAAAATCTGCACAAATTTCAAGAAAAGGAAAATTTTCATTGTGCCGATAAAATACGGTCTTAGCACGTTCACTTTAAAAAACAAAAAATGAAAGTTAAACTAGCAAGTCAGGTTTTTAGCGAAAGTGTTGCTACTGCACTGGAATTTTGCAGAGACACTTTGAGACTTCCCGAGTTTGCTGAAGCAGGCGCAACCATTCGCTTCTTACGGGTTTTCGATAAATTATTTGATGTGCTAAATTCTCGAAATTTATTGCAACATGGTTATAAGAAACCAATTTCAAAAAACAACTATGAACTATTTGACATTTTTCTAAATGATGCCGATGAATACATTTCATCGCTCAAAACGAGTAGAAATGTTGATGCAATATCAATTTTAAACTCGCCTAGAGCGACAGGTTTCTTGGGGTTTAGGGTATGTATAAATAGTTTTAGGAATATGGCGAAAAAACTAGTTTTAAGTGAAGATGCTCCATTAAAATATTTACCCCTTTACAAAATATCTCAAGACCATATTGAGTTGTTTTTTGGAGCAATACGAGCCCGGGGTGGATACAACAATAACCCTTCGGCAAAACAGTTTAAATCTGCGTATAAAAAATTGCTGGTACACGTTCAGCTAAAACCAGGATTTACTGGAAACTGCATACCGTTGGAAGATTTAACCATTTTAAATAATGTAAATCCTACAGAACATATCAACATGACTACCTCAAAATATAGAGTTATAAATGTGATGATGTAAGTAATAATTCATCACAATCTGATCCATCTGTTGAAAATGCATTTGAGGTGTACAATTTTGACCACGATTACTTTTCTGCACCTAACGATTTAACAGAAGCTTCACATTATATTATTACATATATTGCGGGAAATGTTGCTCTACAAGTATCAAAAAAAATTTTATGCAGACCATGTATTAATGCTTTATTTAGCGAAGATACAAAGTGCCGTTCCTTTAAATTTATAAATTAAAAAAATAAAGGAGGGCTACGTTATCCATCTAAAGATGTGATAGAAGTTTGTAGTAGAAGCGAGTTTATAATAAAAACAAATGTATTTTCTAAACAATATAAGAGTTCTATTACTCTTCAGAAACTTTTGTATGAACTGTCTAAGTCATTTTTAAATAGGAAAATATTTGATTCTCTTAATAGTCACATTTTTGATCAGTCACCATTGGATAATCACTTATAATACCATGAGTAGTCAAAGTTATGTCGACTATTTTTGCGGTGGTGTCACGAATGTTCATTGCGCTTTGGTACGATTAGGACGAGTGCGCTAGCACGAGTCCTAATCCCAAGCGCAATGGACATGAGTAGTGATACCACCGCAAAAATAATCTACTTAACTTTGACTAAGAATGGTATTCGAGGGACTATTTAATGAACCAAACTACTTTTTCAAATTAGTTTTCAGTAAATCTAGCAACAAACTACGCAATTTCTATAGTAACAGAACACTAACATTGACTTTTTCTAATACAAATCGCATTTGTTTAAAATAGTCACTTGAATACCTTCTAGGAAGATATATCCACTGATATTTTTTTGATTGGTCAAGAAACGTCAGAATTCTGGATTTTCATTGGTCACTTTTTGACGGATGACAGGTGAATTGAATAGTCATATTAATTATTTGGTCATTATTTCTCAATACGGCCCTGACCATCCGCCATATTGTCAGCAGCTTTAGCCCCACCCACCACGGACGTTTTTCTGTCAGATGAAATGCGCGTATGTCGTCTCCTCTCTACTCCTATCTCAATGGTACTTACCGACCAACTGTATAACAGTTTCCCCATGTCAAAACTGAGGTTGTCTGTCTAACGTAATTGAAATGTCGAACGTGCATGACCTTGATCGGCTCGACGCTGCCAACCTACATTGTGAAATGCACTATTTGCTACTTTCAATTCCTCATACCAACTTGACAACACTTTGACAGCTAATTTAAAAAAAATAGACTTTAAGTACAGTCGCGGAATTAAAAATCCGGGCATTTAAAATGATTCAGTGTATATCTTACTTTAATTTACTTATCACGTTACCTGGTGAAATTAGTCAAAGTCAAAATAATTACTCGCATATGACAGCATGCGTCATTGTTTAACTGTCAATTGCTAACCTAGAAACGCATATCCCAATTTACATTACCCAAAAATTGCAAAAATCCTCTATAAGACTCGCCCGGATTTTTAATTCCGTGACTGTACATATATAAATAAAATAAAATAAAAACTAATCAATCTGAATCTACATCGATCTTTCTACATTTGCCTAAAAATGTAGTGACAAACAATAAATTTAGAGCCACAGTGCTTAAATTTGAATATACGAATGTCTGCATATTTTTTATTTTTAATATTTGTCCAAAATGTATCAATTGCCTCATCTTTATTGCAAGCGACGTTTGAATTGTGGAGTATACGCCATTATCTTTATCTAGTTGTTGGATGTTAGAGGCTTCTGCTATATTTGGAAAATGTACAGCTAACGGCATTCGTTTCATGATCACCCTTTGATATTACTTCGGCATCTAACAAGCTTAAATATTTTAAAACGCTGCTATTAAAGTCAAATCGCTTATTTATTTGTAGTGCCCTTTCAACATAAAAATCCAAACAACGCATAGGCAATGTATGTAATTGTTCTGAAGATAAATTGTTTTTTTTTTATAAATATGCTACTACTTTTGCACCTAAATAAACTATGTAAATCTTTATAATTATGGGGGTTCTTTATGTCAATTTTTACTTCCTTTTACGATAAAGGAAGTATTGGATTCACCCCAAAAATTCGAAATTGAGTTTTCAACAGATCTTCCTGTTTTAGTGTCCCCTGAACCTAAAAAACATATTATTGTTCATGAGTTCATTGGTCTGTCTGTCTGTCTGTCTGTCTGTCTGTCTGTGTGTCTGTCTGTCTGTCTATGAACAGAATATCTCAAAAACGAAAAGAGGTATGACGTTGAAACTACATATATATACGTTTTGTGTACTATCTATTTGCGACAGCAAGCTTTTGAAGAAAATCGTATAACCGGAAGTATGGTATTTACTCTTGTGATATTTGAGTTTTTTCGATTTTTCGAAAAACGACTTTAACGATTTGTTCAAACTTTTATTTTTATTACATTTTTCTTGTGTATTGATGTGAGATAGGTGATTTTCCAGAATATCGCATAACCGGAAGTATGGTGTTTACTCTTGTGATTTTTCAGTTTTTTTTTTCGATTTTTTCAAAAACGGCTGGAACGACTTTTTCAAACTTTACATTTTTATTACATTGCTAATGTGTATTGATGTGAGATAGGTGATTTCAAGTTGAATACCTCTAAAATGGGCTTCTTTTGTTTTTTTTTCTTTTTTATTAACTCATATTTTAATAGAACACCCGGTATATTGCTACATTTTTGAATTCAGCCTAAAATTTCGGAGAAAATGTGTCTCTTGAACTAACGCCCTATTTTGTACGATTTCTGTAGAATTTGTAATTTTTGAAAATTTTTACGGGCTCAACCTGTAAAGTATTGGCGCGGCCATAAAAATGTTGCTACCGGTCTAATAATGTAAATAGCTATTTTAGGATACTGCATTGGTAACTAGCGTTTACATAGTTACGAACGAGTCCGGTAGATAAAATTTACCGGCCTAGACCAGTAGTAGAACTACCGGCCGGTAAATTTTATCTACCGGACTCGTATCTTAAAAAATCTTATACGATACACGACCGGTAGCATTTTTATGGCCTTGCCAAACATACAGGTCTCGCTCTACGGGCTCAACCTGTAAAGTATTGGCGCGGCCATAAAAATGTTGCTACCGGTCTAATAACGTAAATAGCTAATTTTGTAGCTGGCGGAGTGACAGATGGGTGACTGAAAACGTCAACATAACCAATAAGAGCTGGTTGAGAAGTTTTGATGTCACGACTTCCCGATGTAAAAAACACAATGCACTCCTCGTGATAAAAAGTTAAACCTCAGTGGCTTGGTGTGCAATAACTATTTTGGTAAATCGGCAGTGAAGAATGTTGAAATCGTCATTAAAATACGAGAAAACGGCAGTGAAGTAATCCATTGTTTTAAGACTTTCTCAAAGACAAATAATATACAGGGTGTTAATGAATTGCACAGACAAACTTTAAGGGGTGATTCCTTGATCAATTCTAAGATAAAAAGTTACTACAAACATGGGATCTAAACGGCTTCGTTTTCAAAATACAGGATGTTGAACTTTAAACGAAAATATATTTTTTTTTTAATTTGGAAAACGGCTTGAGGTATTCTAATGAAGCTTGGTGTAGGTTAGTGTTTCATAAAGTAGCATTGTTCGGTCAAAATAAATTTAATTTATTTTCACCAGTGGCGTGTATCGGGGTAACCTCAGTTCGTCACTGTTTTTTAGCCAAAAGTTTTGTAGCTATTGTAAAATTGTTTATTATTAAATAATATTTTTACAACTTCTTTAAACTGTATTTTGAAAACGAAGCCGTATAAGTCTCATTAACGTCCAATGAACGAAATTGCTGTTACAGATTTTTCCGTTTTTCTCGAAAAAGGTTTATTCTATCAAAAAAATAAAAGATACATCTTTTGTATAACTTCAATGGATGAAGCTAAAACACTTGTCGTATTGGCTAAAAAACAGTGGCATGCCAGATTTTTCTAAAATAAGGTAACTGAGGTGACCCCGATGCACGCCACTGGTGAAAATAAATTAAATTTATTTCGACTAAACAATGCCACTTTATAAAATACTAACCTACACCAAGCTTCATTAGAATACCTCTAGGCGTTTTCCAGATTTTGAAAAAAAATTGTTTAAACTTCAACTTCTTGTATCTTGAAAACGAAGCCGTTTAGATCCCATGTTTGTATGAACTTTCTATCTTAGAATTGATCAAAGAATCACCCCTTAAAGTTTGTCACTGCTATTATATTATTTGTCTTTGGACTTTTTGTAAGTGGCGGGGCGACAGATAAACGCCAACCGACGTAAAAATGACCTACAAAAGTTGGTTTAAATGTTGTAATTTCACGATTTCTCGATTTAAAAAAAACATAATGTACCCCTCGGCACAGAAGTTTCTTTTTATCCCTCATGTGGTTTATTTACTTTGGCCCTGTGATAAAAAGTTAAACTTTAGTGTCTTGGCATACAAATAACTATTGTTTTGCGTTAACAATATATTTTTACTTCTTTTCGGGTTCGTTATCTGTAACGAAAATGTGAACTTCCCATATTCTTGTTTGTGGGTATGACAAAAAAAATTGTTTTGTATTTGGTTAATATGGAGACAACAATCACGCACTTTATTTAGGCAAATAGTAATTGTAATATTCAACGGTTTTTTTATTTTTTTAAGGTTATAGCCAAAAAAATGTTATACGAGATTCGATCATTAAGTGCCTTACTGAACAGGCCTCAAAAAATAGCACAACTTTTTCTTGGCCTGTTCTAAAGCACTTATCAATCTTGTAACGTAATATACTATACAGAGTGTTTCACTTAAAGTGCGATAGGGATATAACATGGGAAATCGTATACCGGGTGGTTGGTCATACCTCTGAACATAGGCAATTTACATGGCTTATCACGGTTATGCATATTCCTGCTCACCATTTTTATGGAAAAAAATGGTAGTTGTACTAAATTAAAGAGAATAATTTTTCGCGTCGTTTAGTATTAAAAACGTATTGGATAATGTTAATTGTGCATAAAAACATTAATTTTAAAGTTTAGATATTCCCAAATATAAGTGGCGGGAATATCTAAATGTTAAAATTAATATTTTTATGCACAATTAACATTATCCAATAAGTTTTTAATATTAAACGACGCGGAAAATTATTCTCTTTAATTTAGTACCACTACCATTTTTTCCATAAAAATGGTGAGCAGGAATATGCTTAACCGTGATAAGCCATGTAAATTGCCTATGTTCAGAGGTATGCCCAACCACCCGGTATATGTAGATTCCTGCTTGTCGCTTGAATTGATAGGATTAATCGTGGTATCAATTGAAAGAGAAAACAAAATCTGATGTGATACACGCACACAACTTCCTTTTACAGTGATCTTATAATTAGGTAGCCAAAAATTTAATTTTGAATTTTTAAGCATTTGTCAAAATTTTTCAAAAATTACAAATTCTACAGAAACCGTACAAAATAGAGCGTTAGATACAGATTTTCTCTAAAATTTTAAGCTAAATTCAAAAATGTAATAATATACCGGGTGTTCTGTTTAAAATAGGAGTTAATAAAAAAAACAACTGACACCCATTGTAGAGGTATTTAACTTGAAAATCACCTACCTCACATCAATACCCATTAATAATGTAATAAGAATATAAAGTTTGAAAAAATCGTTAAGGCTATTTTTGAAAAAAATCGAAAAAAAAACTGAAAAATCACAAGAGTAAACACCATACTTCCGGTTATGCGATTTTCTTCAAAAGCTTGCTGTCGCATCTAGATAGTACACAAAACTTATATATATAAAATTTCAACGCCATACCTTTTTTCGTTTTTGAGATATTCTGCCACACACAGACAGGCAGACACACAGACAGACAGATCAATGAATAAAATTGTAACGCTAGCTCCCGTTTGAATCCGATTAATTCAATATTAAATAATATTTGCTGATTTAAACGTCGCCGACCTTTAGCGTTATCAAGAACCCGGTGTGTTCCAGCGAGATAAGATAGCCAGACCGAAGTTCCGCCCGTGAAAACAGCGCAAACAAAGTGATGACGCGCGCCGTTTCTCCCCACCTAACAGCATTTCAAAGCATATAAAAGGGCTTGCAGCAGAGATTCCCCAGAGATTTCCAAGAGATACATGATACTCCTCCAGCAAACACCTAGTTCCCAAATCCTTCATCCTGCCCCATCCAGAGAGTCCCTCCGTCAACTCTACCAGTACCTGGGGATCCGTTCCGAAGCTGAGTTCAAGTTAGTGGTTTCAAAGAAACGCCTGACACTCGGCAATATTTTCCCGAAAGCTCCTGATAAGCCGAGTTTAAGTTAGTGGTTTCAAAGAAACGCCTGACACTCAGCCATATTTTCCCGAACCTTCCGAAGCCGAGTTCAAGTTAGTGGTTTCCCAGAGAAACGCCTGACACTCAGCAATATTTTCCTTGTAAAAATCCTACACCGAAAACCGCTTGTAATTCAGTAATAATTAACTTGCATTTTAAATTCACCGCCGTGCTAATCAAGCAGAATTAAAAGTTGCAAGCTACCTAAGTAGAATTTACCTGAATTAATCCGTGAGAATTGTAGCGGCCGTTTTGCTTGAGAACTCTGTGGGCTGCACTTATAGCTTCGCCATGGAATTCACCTGGAGGTTTTGAGTTAGTTAACCTCAAAAACTCACGCCGACACGGAGTTTCGTTCTTCAAGCGAAGCCCCGTCGTGCGGCGAATTCCTCGAAGTATTTCACCACCGAACTGTAGTTACACGTTTAGGGTGAAAACCCGCATTAGCAGTTTTAATTGTTATTTGTTTACAGAAATCAGAAACCGCAAATCGGCGAAATTTGACAGGCTGCCCGGCGTTGCATTCAGCGCGCAGCTCGTCCCGAAGAGCTACGAAGTTGCGGGCCGGCCGATCAAGACGTCACCAAACGAATCGTGCACGAAGCCCCGCCCGCGAGATCCAGGAAGCCGCTACTGTCCGTGGAATCCGCAGCCGCTTGAACCAGGAAGCCGCGATTTTATACTATCGTTAATTTGAGCAATTTACATCTCGTTTAATTCAGTACACAACAATTTGCTTATGTATGATAGATATATAAAATAAATGTTAAACAGGATACTCCGTTAGTGTGTTTTGCTTATTTATGGTATATCTGAGCTAACGTTTGAACCTATCTCCGATCTAATGAGCTAACCCGTGGTAGATAAATAGTACAACCCCTATAAGCGGGGGTGGATGTTACATGGCGCGTTCGAGCAGGAACGTGAACTCAGATATATGTACATAGATTGGCAAACACACACCTGCAGCTCCAGATGGCGCCCGAGTCCCGAAACGTTGAAAAATACCGAACCAGTAAATTTTGTTGTAATTTGAATAATGCACAAAACCTGTTACAGCCTAGCCGTTCAGGGGAATCTACCAGAGCCCAGAAACCGAGATGTTCCAGTCTAGAATTCCCAGATCCCCGTCCAGGTCCTGTCCGTTCTAGATAAGATCTTTCCGAGATCCCGTCCAGTCCAGAAAATCCTTCTCCTACCCTCCGGGGCCAGCAGCTTCACTGCTGGTACGGGTTTTTGCGTCCCCGAGGTGCCTTAGCTAAATTGCCGACAATACTACGGACCGCCCGCGTAGTACCGTCTTCTGCAATGCCAGAAGAATTTCAGAAGGAATCCGTAGTCCGCAGTCCGCCTGAGAGACAATCCCGATGTCTCGTCCGTAGGATCCGTAGTCCGCAGTCCGCCTGAAAGACAATCCTGATGTCTCGTCCGCCGGAATCTCTGCAGGTACCCGTGTAAGCACCTGGTGCGCCTGTAAATGAATAAATGTAAATATACATGATTGCCGGATGCGAGTTTGAATGCCGCCCTAATTAGTGAGAATGGTAGAATGCCAGAATGTTTGCTAGTGCTCTCCCGTATGTTATTCTTCTTTTGAAGCGTGCTCTTTGTCCCCGTGAACCCGGATTTTGGCAGGAGATAGTAGACGATTAGTCGAAGCTTGAAGGAGAGAATGTGCTTTCCGTACCAGAATACCGTCCAGAGAGCGTATTTTAGAATGCGTCCCAGAGCGATCCTGCGCACCGTTTTTTTTTGAAATTGTATGCTGGTCTCCGCAGCCTCTACAATTTCCCGAGTAAATTGTGTGAGAATAGGTTATCCTGGAACCTAGATGTTACACACGCTGAGAGAATCCCGGAATAATTGAAGGTCGAAACCGCGACTGTACCGGCTCCAGTATTTAAATGTTGGATGTTTGAACATTTGAAAGTTTGCGTTGGCCGAATTGCAAACTGAGACCGCAGTTTTGCAACCGCCTGTAACGTGAGTTTGTGTGCACTCCTTGAACGTAGCATTTCGCCCCAGTGCCTGTAAGAAGCGCTCGTTCACTCCGTCGAGTGCACATTTTTGTGCAATAGAAGGCACCCCGTGAAATGGCATCCAGGCCATTACCAGAAATATTTTTGTGCAATAGAATGCACCCCATGAACTGGCATCCAGGCCATTGCCAGAGTTACCCGAATGAATGTGAATGATATCCTGAAGGACCTGTAGGTCGAAACCGCGACGCCGCCGTGTCCTGAAGAGTGCATGTGTATAGCATACGCATATTTCTCCGCCGACAGAATATAAGTTGAAACCGCAACCTCTGTATTCGACTAGGCCAGAATTTAGAGTACAAATTGTACTCATCCTGTATATAGTTTCGAAAGAAACACCCGTTAAAATTGTACTCATCTTGTATATAGTTTCTAAAGATTACAATTTTACTCAGCCTGTATATAGTTCCCGATTATCCCGAAAAAAACGCCTGTTAAAATCTAGCACCCTCGCGTTTCCCAGTTTGAATGTTTTCTGTGTTATCTCTGCATTGTTTTGAGAATCCCCTTGAAGGAGGTGCCCACCGAATTCCCGTTTCCTCCGAAGGGACCGGCATATGTAACGCTAGCTCCCGTTTGAATCCGATTAATTCAATATTAAATAATATTTGCTGATTTAAACGTCGCCGACCTTTAGCGTTATCAAGAACCCGGTGTGTTCCAGCGAGATAAGATAGCCAGACCGAAGTTCCGCCCGTGAAAACAGCGCAAACAAAGTGATGACGCGCGCCGTTTCTCCCCACCTAACAGCATTTCAAAGCATATAAAAGGGCTTGCAGCAGAGATTCCCCAGAGATTTCCAAGAGATACCTGATACTCCTCCAGCAAACACCTAGTTCCCAAATCCTTCATCCTGCCCCATCCAGAGAGTCCCTCCGTCAACTCTACCAGTACCTGGGGATCCGTTCCGAAGCTGAGTTCAAGTTAGTGGTTTCAAAGAAACGCCTGACACTCGGCAATATTTTCCCGAAAGCTCCTGATAAGCCGAGTTTAAGTTAGTGGTTTCAAAGAAACGCCTGACACTCAGCCATATTTTCCCGAACCTTCCGAAGCCGAGTTCAAGTTAGTGGTTTCCCAGAGAAACGCCTGACACTCAGCAATATTTTCCTTGTAAAAATCCTACACCGAAAACCGCTTGTAATTCAGTAATAATTAACTTGCATTTTAAATTCACCGCCGTGCTAATCAAGCAGAATTAAAAGTTGCAAGCTACCTAAGTAGAATTTACCTGAATTAATCCGTGAGAATTGTAGCGGCCGTTTTGCTTGAGAACTCTGTGGGCTGCACTTATAGCTTCGCCATGGAATTCACCTGGAGGTTTTGAGTTAGTTAACCTCAAAAACTCACGCCGACACGGAGTTTCGTTCTTCAAGCGAAGCCCCGTCGTGCGGCGAATTCCTCGAAGTATTTCACCACCGAACTGTAGTTACACGTTTAGGGTGAAAACCCGCATTAGCAGTTTTAATTGTTATTTGTTTACAGAAATCAGAAACCGCAAATCGGCGAAATTTGACAGGCTGCCCGGCGTTGCATTCAGCGCGCAGCTCGTCCCGAAGAGCTACGAAGTTGCGGGCCGGCCGATCAAGACGTCACCAAACGAATCGTGCACGAAGCCCCGCCCGCGAGATCCAGGAAGCCGCTACTGTCCGTGGAATCCGCAGCCGCTTGAACCAGGAAGCCGCGATTTTATACTATCGTTAATTTGAGCAATTTACATCTCGTTTAATTCAGTACACAACAATTTGCTTATGTATGATAGATATATAAAATAAATGTTAAACAGGATACTCCGTTAGTGTGTTTTGCTTATTTATGGTATATCTGAGCTAACGTTTGAACCTATCTCCGATCTAATGAGCTAACCCGTGGTAGATAAATAGTACAACCCCTATAAGCGGGGGTGGATGTTACAAAATTATGTTTTTTGGGTTCAGGGGACTCTAAAACGTGAAAATTTGTTGAAAATTCAATTTCGAATTTTTGGGGTGAATCCAATACTTCCTTTATTGTAAAAGGAAGTAAAAAATGCACTTAATTTGATACTACTTTACTTGAATTTGATGCTTGTTTAAGATAGAAATCGCTTAAAAACTGTTTTAGGGTGATATGTTATAGTGTTAGTTAGAAATTACACACACGAATTACTATAACACTCCTAATATTCTTTATTAAACGTAACAGATTACAGACATAAATTAAATGTGCGGATTAGCTACTATATTATTACAAGTGCGGAGCGAATAGGTCGAGTTAATCAAAATACATATGAGCGTTTGTGAATCTGACACTTGGCTCCTGAAACACTCAAAGTGAATGCTTCAGTAAGTATTGAGATTTGATAATGTTAAACACGTTGAGAATCTGACTCTTCGTGTGGCCGAACAACCAAAGGTGGTCGTCCAGCTTAGACCTAATACGCAATAAATTTAAGCTCCATTGCTTCCGTATATATACCCTGGTTCTACAATTTACAAAAGGATTGACTATTCTAGTCGTAACAATGGTATTGTATTCACAAGACGCAGAGTCGGCTCACTTTCACTTGAAAAAGAGTTCGACGTTTATGATATACGCACCCACTCGAAATTCACTCTCGATTTTTACAGCTGCAGTTTTATAGCCGTATTGTGCATCCACTTTCGCTTCTAATTTAGGAAAGTGTTTGTCATGATTTGAGAAACCCTTTTCACTTTTGTTTGAGAGACACTCGAAGACGTTGAAGAATTTCTCTTCTTTTGAATTCCGCGGCACAAATCACTTTTTGACATTAGGCGTTTTTAACTGCGTGTACCCTTTAGCTAGAAAGTTTTCAAATGGCACTTAAGCTAACTACTTGCACTTCGAGAATATTTATAACACGCACTGTTTATTTTATGGGCGAGTTTATTCTTTTTGGAATTTCTATGCTAACTATTGGCAATGATCTTTCTGATTTATTGCTCCGCTACACTGTAATAAACAGACCAGCCTTGTTCAAATTTGTTTATGCCAAAATAAATGTTATTTTCTGTCAGTTATCAATTCACCTATTTAACTAATTACTATAAATAATAATGTTGAATATTCTAATGAAGAAAGGCTATTTATTATCAAAAGTTTTACAGTGGCGTCGGTTTACGCACAGTTCGTGATTTATTCCATCTGTATCAAAAATTGACAAGTTTGTGAAAAAACTTGAAACTACAAGCAAATTTATACCAAGTACTCAAAAAGTTCTCCATTCTGCTGTAAACAATAACGCAATCTGTTATAAAATTAGTCAACTGTGTATCTGTGATTAGCCTACACTCCGCAACAATTGCTTCTCGCAATGAGTCAATATTTGAATGGCGGTTTTTGTCAATTTTGCTTTTCAGATAACCCCATAAAAGAAGTCGCAAGGTGCAAAATCAGGAGATCTTGGTGGCCAGTTGATAGTGCCACCGCAACCAATCCAGCAATAAGGAAAGTTATCACTTAGATATTCTCTCACATTCAAACCATAATGTGCTGGACAGCCATAGTGCTGAAATCAAATCTCCTGATTTTCACTTGCAACTTCTCCTAATGCAGGGTCAATCTGATTGATAAAAAGTTCTAAATAAGAATCCGAATTTAAATTTCCAACTATTTCAAAGGGTCCAAAAATATCATTGTTGAAAATACCTGCCCAAATATAAATTTTCTGCGGGAACTACGTTCTTGTTTCAAGAGTTATCCGAGGATTTTCTTGGGCCAAGTATCGCGTGTTTTGCGTATTCGGTTCATTATTAAGTGTGAACGTACATTAATCTGTAAAACAGATTGGCAGCAAAAAGTTCCTATCTTCGTTTGAGCGTTCCTGTATGACTTTACAGAACAAGCTCCTGCTTTCTTCATCGATTCAGAACATCTCTTGATGGCACTGAGGTTTGTATGGATGATAACCATGCTTCTTCAGAACCGTATGCACTGACTGTGTCGATACGTTGTACTCTAAACAATACATCTTATGCTGGTTGTTTGATCAACATTTATCAACCCCAAAACTCTTGCTTCCAGCTCATCGTTGGTTCTTCTATTCCGTTTGCCTGTAATGTTAATGTCTCGATTGAATATTTTTTTAAACTGCAATATTAAAACTACTGAATCACCTGCCCTACACTTAAATAAATAAATAAATAAATCATCTTTATTAAATAAGAACAACAGAGTTGCAACAACGTTATAACAAAAATCAAAATTCTTATTTAAAAGGTAAGGGTATCGGACAATCCGGTTTACAACCCTACCCTAACCCAATGAGGTATAATATATAAAATAAACATCAAAATTAAACAATTAATGTATTATACATAGTAAAGAAGTGTAAAAAGTTTATGAACACTGGATTGACAATAGATCATTTTTTAACTAATTTTTTAATGTGTTGACATTTGTTGAGTCTTGCTGTAGTTTCAATTTTTTTACAAACTTGTGAATTGTTGATACAGATGGAATAGGTCGATTATTAAATTTAAGCGAGAATAAATTACGAACTGTGCGTAAACTGATGCCACTGTAAAATGTTTTGATAATAAATACCCTCTCTTCATTAGAATATTCTACATTATTATTCATAGAAATTAGTTAAATACGTGAATCGATAACTGACAGGCAATAACATTTATTTTGGCATAAACAAATTTAATCATGGCTGGTCTGTTTTTTGTGAATAAAATGCAAAATATCTATTACAGTTTTTAAGATATTTCTATCTTAAACAAGCAAGAAATTCAAGTAAAGTAGTATCAAATTAAGCGCATTTTTTTTCTTTCGATTGATACCACTACCAATCCTATCAATTCAAGCGGCAAGCAGGAATCTCCATACATACGACTTCCCATGCTATGTCCCTATGTTCGCACTTTAAGTGGAACACTCGGTATGGACAAGGGCATGCAAAACGAAACCACCCATTCTCCAAGATTTAGAAAATTGTTTTTAAAATTAAGAATTTTCTGCGAAAATTATGAGTTTGTTAAATGTGTTGCCTACCTAGTTGTTACATGTTAAAATGGGCAGCCTGTATACTTAACCATTAATTGGTACTCATTGAACTTTTTAAAATAAAAATATATTCTTTTATTATTTTCTATTATTTGAAAACCATCTCCTTCGAGCCATTCGCGGCATTCGAAACCTCTAAAGCTTGATGGTATGCTATACTGTGGGTTGGGTTGCATAAGCGATGTTTTTTAATTAAAATTATATTTATAACCTATTACATGAGGCTAGACGTTAAGCCTTAAGGTGGCAGCCCCACCAAACGTCTTACCCTTGCATCATGCTAGTAACATGTCAGGGGGACATTAAAACCTACTAAAAAGTCTCACGATATTATTAACCGGACGGATTCAACAACGACGAACCAAGCGAGAAATAGGCAAAAGAGATTAGGAATAATCATAATCATAATCATTTATTATTTCCAAAAGATCTGATACAGATATAGAACACGTTCAAGAAATGTAAATGTAAATCTAATATCTAATATTAATATGTATACCTAAAATCATTCATAAACTCATTAACAGAATAGTAACATCCGTCCAATAATAAGTTATTTACATAATTCTTATAACTACTAGCGCTCATGTTTGTGCAGCTAGTAGGCAATTTGTTAAATAAAATGATTGCCATATATACTGGCGAATTCTTAAACAGGGTCAGTCTGTGCTGAGGAATGGCAAGCTTATGTTGTTGCCTAGTGTTATGCAGTTTATTGTACTCAGCATTCCTTGGCAATTTATACAAGTTAGCCTTAGCCCATATTAAAATTTGTTTTATATAAATACACGGTAAAGGTAATATTCTTAAACGTTTAAATGCTGACCTGCATGAGTCACGGTAGCGCAGGTTGGCCATTATTCTAACTGCTCTTTTTTGCAATTTGAAGGTTCGAGAGGCAGTGGTTGCCGTTCCCCAACACAGAGTGCCGTAAGAGATGGCGGCATGAATGTGACCATAGTAGTAATCACGAAGTATGGCCTCATTTACAATAAATTTTAACTGACTGATTATATAACAATGTTTTGACAATTTTTTACAAAGATTATCAATATGGTCGTACCATTTTAGATTCGCGTCTACCAGTAACCCTAAAAATTTTACAGTGCTAACCTGTTTAATGTCCTCGTTTTTGTACTTTAACACTACAGCATTCTTATTTACTGTACTTCTGCATGAGAACTTGATACACATCGTTTTCTCTATATTCAAGTATAAATTATTAGAGCAATAGTAATTATTAGTTACCTTAAGTTCCTCATTTATGTTATTTGCTAACGTATTTATGCAGGAGTTGCTATATAGGAGAGAGGTATCGTCGGCGAACATAGTAACTTTACCAGATTTTACATATTGCGGAAAGTCATTGGTGTATATTATAAAAAACAGTGGGCCCAATACTGACCCTTGCGGGACTCCAGCTGTAGAGTGAAGAGGGTCAGATTTACACGAATCAATTTGTACAAAATGATGCCTGCCATTCAGATAACTCTCGATCCATCTTAATGCAGCTCCCCGCACACCATAGCATTCAAGCTTTTGAAGTAAAACTTGAAAATTTACCAAGTCAAAAGCTTTACTAAGGTCTAAAAAAATACCTATAGTGTCGAGGCCCGCATCCAAGTCCTCGTACAATCGCCCCAAAAAAGAGACAATGGCGCCTATTGTAGAGCGGTGTTTCCTGAATCCAAACTGCTCCGTAGTGAATATATTACATTTAACAAAAAAGTTGGTTAATCTGATAGATACCAGTTTTTCAAATATCTTTGAAAAAGTGGATAACAATGATATTGGCCTGAAATTCTCCTTTTTAGTACGGGGACCAGTTTTATGAATAGGGGTTATTTTTGCTAGTTTGAGCTCTTCAGGAAACATACCCTGTACAAAAGAGGCATTTATAAGATGAGTGAAAACCTTAATTATACACGATATACATTTCTTTAATAGCATAGGACTAACACCATCGTCACCTGCAGATTTGGAATTTTTGAAGCTCATGACAGTGTTAAAGACCTCATCACACGTGACGGGTTCTAAGAACATTGATCGATGGTTTCGAGAAATCCAATCAGTAGCGTCAGTTGCGCAGTTTTGAGTTTTACTTTTTTGTTCAATTAATTTTGGTAGAATATTGAAATATTTATTGAATATTTCACACGTAACAATGGAGTCGCTGATGGTAGCATCACCTTCTTTAAGTACAATTTTTTCTGATTGAATTATAGCCGAGGTTTCGTTTTTTAGGATTTGCCAAGCTGCTTTGGATTTATTTGCAGCATTAGATAGTTTCATATCATTGTGCAATCTCTTAGCAGCTCGGATAACATTTCTATAAATATTTTTATATTTGCGATACTGATTAATAGAATTAACATCGCCGCTTCTAGTTTGAGCATACAAAACTCTCAGGGTATGAGCTGATACTCGAATACCATTTGTTATCCATCCACTTTTTTGAGTGTTTATTTTAGTACTTTTTACCTGACGCATAGGAAATGCAACATCAAAATAATACAGAAAAGTGGAGTAGAACAATGAAAACTTTTGATTTGCATCATTAGCTATGAAAATGTCTTTCCACGTTTCTTTACATAAAAGGGAATTGAAATAGCAAACATTTGCATCATTAAATATTCTGCGATTGATAACAGTTTTTGTATGATCAATCTTTAAACCTAAATTTATACGTAAAAATACTGATTGAGCGGTGTGGTCTGATAAGCAAGAGTTTATTACCTGGCTATTGAAATGCGACATCTGGCTAACAAAAATGTTGTCAAGGCAAGTACCGCTTACTAATCTAGTAGGAGAATTTATTGTTTGAATAAAACCATAACTCTGAAATAAATCTTGTAGGTTATCACGAAATGCAGAGCGAGTTAAAAAATTCACATTGAAGTCACCGCAAATTATGACATGCTTGCACTTGATTTTTTGCAGTATCCCCAGGCATTCATTTATTTTTTGTAGGAATTCGTCTTTATCTGATTTAGGGCTCCTATATATGCACAAAACACATACACGATCGTTAGTTTCTTTGGAAAGGCAGCTTATTGCAGTGCACTCAAAATTCATTTCCGATGATAACTTCGAAACTTCCGTGATTTCCTGACTATGTATGTTGGCCTTCGTTAAAATTACTACGCCTCCGTGATCGAAAGTTTTTCTGCAATAGTAACTGCTTATTTTAAAGTTTGGTAATATAACCGCGTTTATTTGATGGCACTTTAGCCAGTGTTCACTAATACACAGTATGTCACAATTACGTTGCTCCAAGAACACCTGGAGTTCATGAAGCTTGTTTGATAAGCATTGGATATTCTGATGTATAATTATTAATCCATCATTAGTTGCATTCTTACATGCAATTCTTGATTGTGCCGTTGGTTCGTACATATTAGTTTTATCGACAAAATAATTACCACTTGATAATAATGTTATTAGGCCAATTTCCTTATTCACACAGGTTTTTTCTTCCTCAGGAAAAACTCGAAAAAACGGTCCACACGAGCGCCTTTTGGCCACAGTGCTGGATCACTCATTTTTTCCAAATACTCAATAGGGAAAGAAACTTTATACGAAGAGTATTCGTTTGGATGCTTGGAATTTAGTTTTACACACTTTGCCTGTTGAATATCCTTAGTCTTCAAGTAGAACTCTAGATGTTCTTCTCTTATTTCAGGGTGCAATCTGTATACATGCAGATGACCAAACTGCGGTGCACCCTTTATAGCTGCTGTATCTAGCGCTGTCCCAACTATGGTATGCTTTTTTCGATTTTCCTTTTTTATCTTTTGATAAGTAACTTTTTTAAATTCTTCCTGGCTTGCCTCGACCTCCCCAAGGCTAATTATTTCATCCATTTTCAATTTCTGTGCAGTCTCCAGTTCCGAGGTTTTCTGACTACATACATCTGAGTATGATAGTGGCGGTGTTAGATTAAAGGCATTTGCATTGGCCTTTCTATTATGATTAGTTTTTAATACAGCAGTATCTGGCGGACCTACTAGCTGTGTATTATTTATGACTTGTGCGTCATGTTGATTGCCTCTTGGATAGATTTGTTTACATTTTGAATTTAACCTCTCTTCCAAGTGAGATATTTTCTCTTTTAACAAGGTGTTATTTTCTATCAGCAGAGTGTTTTTACTCTCTAACTCTCTGATAATTCTATGCAATAGATAGATTTCAGTACTTACACTTGCAGGTTCTTTCTGTTCATCTGTCGGATTCACAGTTATTTGTGGGCTGCAGTGCTTATGCCTGTTTTTACAACTGGGATGAAGAGAACCTCCACACTTTTCACATACCACTTTATCACACACTGTTTTATTACAGTAGCAACATTTCACTTCTTGGTTTGTTGATTTTTCTTGATTTTTAATGGTTTTATCAGGAGGTTGTTTAGAATTACCACTGCTGTCAGCCATCTTGGTCATCTTCAGCGAAAATAATGAAGATAGGTGTATGGAACGTTAGAGGTCTTACAAATAAAGAAGAAGAATTAGAAAAAGAATTAGAAGTCATGAACATTGATATAGCCGTAATAACAGAAACTAAAAAAAAAGTTACAAGGCTCTATGGAACTCGAACAGTATGTTCTATTGTACAGCGGGGTAGCGCTTGATAACCGTGCAGTGGCTGGTGTTGCAATACTTGTAAACAAGAAATGGAAACGCTACATTCATAGCTACCATTTTATAAATGAAAGAACGATAACCTTGAGATATAAAACACTAAGAGGATACACTACCCTCATAGGTGTCTACAGCCCCGAAGAAGGCAAACTAGAAAAGGCTCAAGAATTTTACGAAAATCTACAAAAAACTTTTAATAACGTAAATAAAAACGATAACATAATTGTCGCAGGGGATTTTAATGCCAGAATTGGAAAAACATCTATCGGAGGAATTATGGGCAGGCATGGAGAAGACACTTTAAACAACAATGGTCAATTGCTAATTGAATTCGCCACATTTAACGAGTTAAAAATAACAAATACATACTATCCACACAAAAATATTCACAAGTTCACTTGGAGCGCACGAGGTAGACAGTCTATTATAGATTACGTATTAGTTAATAAAAAACTCTCGGGACTAGTGCAAGACACAAGAGTCTATCGCGGCCCAGACGTAAACTCGGATCACTTCCTAATAATATCCAAGATAGCTATACCTTTCAAATGGAAGAAATGCCATACAATAAAAAAACATCGAGAAGAAACATTCCGAGTAAATCTTTTACAAGAAGAAAGTACACGGCAACTATATCAAAATCGACTAACATCACACTTACAACAAACACCAGTCAGTAGAAATATAAACCAAGAATGGGAAGATATCAAGGGGACTGTACTGCAAGCAGCTAAAGAAGCAATAGGGACGAGAACAAAAAGAATTGGTACTAAGAGATTGAAAATTTGGAACGAAGATATAGCCCAATACATAAAGGACAAGAAAACTGCGTACTTAAACTATCTCAATTCAAGAACTGAAGAAAACCGAACAGAATACCAATATAGAAACGCAATAGTGAGAAGAGAAGTACGGAAAATTAAACAAGATAGTTGGAGTAAATATATCAGCGATATTGAACATGACTTACACGGGCGACAGGACAGAGCTTATAAAGTCCTCAAACATCTAAATAGTACTAGAAAAGATAATCTACAACTTAATGTAATTGACGAAGAAACTTGGCTTGCCTATTATAAAAACTTATGGACACAACAACAAGCGGAATCAACAATATTAACATACACTAATGAACATGTAGATCCCATAACGATGGACGAATTCTTAATGGCCCTGCATCACTCCAAAAATAAAAAATCTCCTGGCACAGATAAATTAAATATCGAATTAATTAAATATGCACCAGCTGCCTTACACGCTCGACTTTTAGACTTTATAAATATCTGCTGGCGCTATGGACATATTCCTGAAGAATGGAAGATAGCAATCGTCACACCTATTTTCAAAACTGGAGATCGACACAAGTGTGATAATTATAGAGGCATCAGTTTGCTTAATACCTGTTATAAATTATATACTACCATCCTGACTAGACGACTAAACGCAATAACTGAAACTATTTTGTCCGAATCACAACACGGTTTTAGAAAGGGTAGATCTTGTTCAGACTGCATTTTCACAATAACACAGCTCATAGAGAAGAGAAGAGAATTTAATCTTCCCACCTACATAGCCTTAGTAGATTTTAAAAAGGCGTTTGACAACATAAATAGAAATAAATTATGGGAAATAATGTTAAAGAAAGGGATTCCACAACATTTAATTAAAATAATTCAAAATATATATGAAGACAATAAAGTAGTTATCAATTTAGAAAATGGAAACACAGGCACTAAAGAAGCAACCATAAATGGTGGCGTACGACAGGGTTGCCCTCTATCACCGTCGCTTTTTAATGTATATATAGACGAAGTCATTGAAGAATGGCAGAAAACAATAAAAATAGATTTCAGAATAAATGGCTCTAACATAAATACAATATTATTTGCGGACGATCAGGTAATTCTAGCAAACACTGAAGACAATTTACAATATGCAATGTACAAATTAAATACAATATCGAAAAAGTACAACTTAGAAATCTCGACTGCAAAGACAAAGGTATTAGCTTTTAAAGGCGATGACCCAATAAGAGCCAAAATTGTTTTAGAAAATGAGACACTACAACAAGTAAACTGCTTTAATTATCTAGGCTACAATGTAACATACACGGGAAACAAAGACCTCTATAATAAATTAAATAAATTTAGGTATATGTGTGGAACTATAAAGAGAAATCTGAAATCAACCACTAAAAGCACAAAATTAAAGTTTTACAAAGTTATGGCGGTTCCTGCACTATTATATGGATCAGAAAACTGGACTCTTACTCAAAAAGATAAGAAACTGATTGAAGCATCAGAAATGAAATTTTTAAGATATGTGGCGGGTTACACATTATTGGATTACAAAAGAAGTGAGGAGATACGTCAAGAACTAAACATTTTCAACTTAACTGAAAGAATAGACCAAGACAGAAATAACTGGATGGAACATATTACCAGAATGAACGATTGCCGTATCCCCAAGCATGTTTTAAAATACAAACCACGAGGAAAGAGAAGATTGGGAAGACCCAAGAAACGTTGGAGCGATCAATTTACGTGAGACCGGAACAATCCAATTAGGATTAATCCTGGATGATGATGATGATGATGAACCTATTACATGTAGTTAGTGATGGGAAGTTTCGATACTTTTGCGGACTCGTTCATTCCAATCCCATTCCGCAAGTGGATCGAGTCCATCGGATTCCATCCTCGGTCCAGGGGTCCTCGGTCATTCCGGACCCGGAATGAACAACGCGCGTATCTTTGTTTTGGTGAGTGGTCACGCAGTCGGTAATTCAGTATGTTTATATGTCTCAAACAGCAATTGGGCACATACAAAGCCGCCAAAAGCCATAAATCACTGATAACTGATAAAAAAGCGTGCAACTTCGGCCGTATCATGTGTCGCCTGTCGACGTCGAGCCTCTTAAACGAACACCATCATCATTTGCTGTTCCCCATCAACACATTGTATTGTATTATGTATTGAAATGGATTGAATGACGGAATGCCAAAGGAATGAATGTCCGCGAGAATTGACGTCTCGCGACCTTTTCGTTCCTCGGACCGAAACTTGGACTCGATCCAAATCGATCCTGTCCCGGATTCGATCCTTTGTATCGAATCCGACCGGATCGACACATCGCTACATGTAGTATATCGCCAGTGTAGCTCAGTGGTTAGAGCATTGCATTGCGGTGCGGAAGTCTGGAGTTCAAATCTCAGAATGGATGCTTGGCGGGAGGCCTAACCAGTCGCTTTAAATAATTGGGGACCTGCGTTCGAAAGAACAAGGGGTAATAATGCGGTTGTCTAATGCGTGATGCTCACCACATCACCACGTGTCATGACTTTGACATGCGACAGCCGGGTGTGAAAGCGAGAATACGGAAGCTCTGACCTTCCGCCTTGCAGGCCAAGCTCTTTCATGGGGTGTTAGTGCCTCACCATTATTACATGTAGTATAACCTATTTCAGTTTATTTTTTTTAATCATGTAGAATGTACTTAAATTGTAATAGTTATTATAAAATAAATCAACTGTCTCTAGCTCTTTAAAAAAAAATAAGGGTAGGCAAGGTTACCTTCTTGTCCCCCGTGGCTACGCCCTTGATACCATATCAGGCGAATCGCGTGACCATATGGTTTGAAGCACCACCGTACGGTACTGGCCGAATTCAAATTTTACATAAACATGCAATTCGTTGAATCGCAAATCGTGCTCTGGTTGAATACAACAGCCTTTATTGAACGCTGCAGCTAAAAGCCAAAAAGCTATATTGCAGTTATTGGAAGCTTATCTTTGCGTGATCTAATTAAAATTCCATTAATGAGATTCCTACTTGACCCATATTTTCGGGCAAAAAGACTGCAAAGTACTGTTTTAACAAAATATAGGATTCCAAAAATACAATTTTGCCAACAGGTTGGTTTTCTCACAACTGTATTGGAACATCCCTATGTTGTACTTTTTAGGAATATTTTTAATGTGCTTCAAGATTCCACCTAGTTTGGGCGATCCTAATGGGATTGAAGGGGGCACACTTTAAAATTATTTTAAAACATACAGGTTGTCCCAAAAAAGTTTGGCTTAAAAAGTTATTAATTTTTTTAATGGAACACTCTGCATTTATTTACGGCTATTCAAGCCCCTATAGCTTCTACGTTCAACTTTAAATTTTCTTTTAATTTGCCTGCAGCGGTTCCAACTTATAAACGTTTCTTTTGTCAATATCAAGCTTTCATTTAAAACATCATATTTTCCCCCCTTTTGAATATATCTTCTCTGAATTTGAGGGGGTCGTAATCTAGTAAACAAAAATACTAAAGTTTCATAAAATCGGGGTATTTCAATAAGTGCAGGGTATTCAAAATACCGGTTCAAATTTTTATTACATTACAGGAATAAATAGATCCCAAATTTCTTTTATTTTGACCCCAACATGTACATTAATCTAAAGAGTGTTTGAGAAATCATAATGAATGTGTACTATTTAGCGCATGATTTATAATAGTGCTGGTAAAAAACCGATTTGACGGTTAACCGCAGTTTTTTCATAAACCGGCTTCTATACAGTTTAAGGACCAGTTCGTAAACCTGTTTAAGAAGCGGGTTGAAAACCTGTTTATAAACAGGTCTACAAAACTGTTTATGAGTCGGCTATTCAGGTATTCGGTTAACCGGTTTACCGGTTTTCGATTTATGAAAAAACCGTGGTTAACCGTGATCTGGTTAAACATCAAATCGGTTTTTTACCAGCACTATTAAAAACCATGCGACAAATAGTACACATTTATCGTGGTTTTCTATAAAAGCTTAATTCTCAAACTCTCTTTACATTAAAGTACAACATATTCGGGTTGAAATAAAGAAAATTGATAAAAATAAAGGTTGAAGATATTGAAATTTAAACCAGGATTTTGAACACCCTGTATTGAAATACCACGCTTTTATGACTCTTTAGTATTTTTTGTATTCTAGATGACGACCCCCTCAAGTTTCAGAAAAAATATGTTCAAAAATGGAGAAAATATGATGTTTTAAATGAAAGCTGGATATTGACAAAAAAATCCTAAAAACGTTCATAAGTTGGAACCGGTGCATGCAAATTAAAAGAAAAGTTAGAATCCAACGTAGAATCTATAGGGGCTTGAATAGCCGTAAAGAAATACAGGGTGTTCCCCTAAAAAAATACTTTTTAAGCCAACTTTTTTGCGACACCCTGTATATGCCAAAATAATTTTAAAACGTGCTCCTTTCAATCCCAATTCCCATTAGGAAAACCCTATTCAAACTTTTTATTGGAAAATAACTGAAAGCGTAATCGAACCGGCGCACTAAATGGACACACTGTAATTCTATTTACAACATTTAGCCAGCTCATACACCCAAATAAATATTAAAATCAGTTTCTTCACTTGCATTTGTATCTAATAGCATCATTCTTGTAAGCTTATACAACCCTTTAACTGCATTATCTATATGTTTTAGAAGTTCATTTCGAAGGCTTTCACGGCCATTGTCATTAAGTAACAAACGACGAGATAAGACCGTGTCATTATTGAGGTCGAAGAACTCAATGTTTCGTCCATTTTCGTAAGGGGTTTCATCAGGAGGAAAAGCAAAAGAGCGCGGTAACTCAACGTGTAAACCACGCCAAAGGCGAAACTCTTCTAATGATCGGAAGAAGAAAGAAGAGAATTTATAGGCAAGTGCCTACGCGGTTCGGTTGAGTGACGGTGGGCAGGGCTTAGAAATTAGCACTTGCCACATAAGAGATTATTACGGTGTTTTTAAATCTCAATGGCTTCACGAACCTTTCTGCTAAAAAGAATGGGGATTGGCAGATAATGGAAGTTTCATGACAAATAATTTTATGACCGGTATCGCGTTGATGATCGGCGATGGCTGATTTTGAAACAAGACCCGACTTGAGACAGCGCTGGTGTTCAGAAATGCGAGTTTCTACTGGACGTTCAATAAAAACTCGCATCTCTGAACACCAGCGAATGTATTAAATCTTTATACACAAGCAGTAATCGACATACATCAAAAAGACTACCTCCATGCGAACTCTGTCGTTTTTCAAGTTCAATTTCCATGAACGTGCCAACCAACATAACCGTGTATTGCCTCGTTATTCAGGATCGGTTGTTTACGCAGAACGTGTTAAACAGTTAAACAACTGCAATTTCTCGAACCAGTTCAGTCGTGCTTTGGCTTTTAACTTAACTACAACGTGCTCCCCTAACACTCGACGATGAGGCTCATTGTCGACATTCAAGGATTCAAAACGTCCGCTAAGAACTTTAACTCGAAAGAGTTGGCTGCCTACGACGGTACCTCAGTATGTCACCACATCTGCAAATCACCGTTTCCTTTTACTGCATTGCCACCTCATTTACAACAACAAGCCAGCTGGTTAATGACTCATCATCACTGCACCGACTAGGGCAAAGTATTTACTCAAACATGCCCGTTTCCTGCAACCTTGCAATGTATTCTGCAGGGTGTCGACCAGGTATATGTGAAAGACCGAGAAAAGGCAAATTTTACACGTCACTATACCACTATCCCAATCATTAAACAGCTAGCCCTTAGCCCATCACAACCCTAATTCCAAACAAGTTTGTTACTGCTCTGTGTAATAATAACATTAATCACGATATAAGGGAATAATAACACAACATTTACATTTGTATTATCTTTTTATTTGCGTACAATATACAGTGCTACTTCTCGTTACTACATGGATTACAAATCTACTTACTTCTTCTACATTAAAGATCCTCCGCTGGAATCTCAACTTGTCCATAGTGTCGCGTTGCCATAGACCTCTCCGAGCTTCTTTATACACATATACCCATATATGCAGGTTGTAAAACTTATTCTTCGTGTCGTCCCACCATACGCTCTTCTTCATTTTCCATCTTTTCTATAAACTACTATTACTTCACGCATATGTTCGTCCGCACCATTTTTGTACCTTTTTCTTCTTTATACAGCTCCCCGTCGCTGAATCCACTACACCCCAAACCGCGAACGACTTCGTGTGCTGCGTCAAAAGCTAAATCCTCTAACGAACTCCCTAATCGTTCAACGGCACTCGTTATATCTATTGTTGTTGGCCGAAGAGTCTCTGCATAACACATCCACATGGCTACACTACCACCTGCCGACTAAGTTCTTCCACTTCTACGTCATACATTACAATATTACTCACAAACATTACCACTTCCAACATACACGCAGTTTTCTCGATTGTGTTCTCCAGCTGTTCCAGCACACACTGGATATTGGATACGCAGTCGCCAGGAACGTTTACTACCCCTGTCACTATTTCTTTATAGCAACTATCAAAGTTCAAAGATTTTAGTTATGCGAACCGCAGTTCCATTAGCTTTGTTAAAACCAGATTAAAATCCCGTATTTACAGTTCAAATATCCGCATATTTTACTTTAAATATTGGCAAACCCGCGCTCCCTTTTCAAAATCATATTTCGACGCTTCCCGCTCGTTCTAGTATAGTGTAGTTTGGATCGCTTACACATGTGAGACCTGGCACAGATGTTGTATGACTTCATGTCGTAAACAAGTCGCCACATGTTTATCACAGCGTATCGCTTTTTGGCACGAAAACCTATCATAACGTTGTGTAAAAATAGCCTTCTATATGAAGATGACAGAGAAAGCAAGTAACGCGTTCTCGCGTCCTCTTCTATTCCGACCGCCGTTCGAGGCATTAACCCAGCGGCAGCGTTACGAAGTGGTTCAGCAGTGTCAACCCCAAGGGCGCTTCGGCCGCAATGGGGTGTCTTTAAAATTAATATAAAGCCGTTGTTCGTATGCTTTACATGATGCTTTTCGGTGTAAGAGGTTCTTCGTCTGAGGCTTAAACCGTACGGTTGTGTGCAGAAAAACTTCCCTTAGCGGGTGTGTGTGTTTTGGCAGGAAAATCTTCTCCGTTGTGTTGTAGCTCGTTGCGTGCAATTAACGCCTTGGCGGATTTCTGCGTGAAAAGTTTTCGAAGTGCCGCTTGTAAGAAACTGGAACCTCTTCCCAATGCTTGTCGCTACAAGGACCTTCATGCAAAATCCGGCGGAGTTCGTTTGATAACCTCATTTCGACGGCCAGCAATCTGCGCTGTCCTTTAACCATCTGCAGAGACTTCGACGAGACGGTGAGACTTTTCGACTGCACCAATCCACAGCATCGCCGGACATCACTCAGGTATCGTGAACTAGTAGTTTTTCTCGTTTGTGTAATTCTAGAGCGTTTGTGAGACGCACTTGTGTTGACATTAAGTTTAAACGTGGCAACAGCAATATTTGGAGCCGAGGCGCGTTACCTACTTTTAGAGTAAATTGTCATCATTGTGTCATATAATTCAGAATTTTTGTGCGACTTGTTCACCACTGTTGTTTCAATGTAACCAATATACTTCTTCTGTCATAACTATCGTTGTTAAGTAAATTATAGAATTACCAACCCCTTTTACAACTATTCATGTCAAACATTTACCTACATACTTAAATTTTAATAAATTTGCATTCGTTTCAACTCCCTGGACTTTTATTTATGATACGTATGTATTTAGGTACATTTGATATCCTTTCTTGGATGTATTAATTGTAAGGTGACCGGCGAGGCTAGCAGGCCAACCAAGGTACGAGGACCGGCTGAAAAGTTTCTCCTATATTTTATCGCAGAAAAGTTTCTCCCCCATTTTATCAATGAAATTCGTGGCGCTCATTTCCCACCCTTATTTTGATTATTATCAACCCCTATTGTGACAGCATCTCGCTCTAAAATATGTCGTGTTTATCCGAACTCCCCCTTCTCGCTGAGCAATAGCCGGTCAACCGTCTGTTACAGCAAGTTGAAGCGTGATTAGAGTGAGGTTTGCCATTTTGAAGATTAACTTGACCTAACTACCCATTTAGACTATCCCCAAAATGCTTTAAGGTCGTAAACGTCGTTATGAGCTGTAACAGCTTCTGCAAGCGCCACAGTTTCTATCGCTAAGTACACTTCTGCCCCGTCGACTTTCTCTAATTTTATTACCTTCGTTATCCGGATTCCTTGGAATACAATCATTTTCTTTCCAAATTCCAGCGGGCCACTGAGCGTCGGAGCAATAGAAGTAGTTTATAATAATTCCTTAATTTGCAATTAGGGCTATCCACTCCGTCTTGTCAAACTGCACCCAGTCGTTTCTGTTACCCCTTATTTGAATAACTGGGGTAACTAATGAGTCCGCCATCGACTCCACACTTGCGTACTTCCAACTTGAATTGTTTAGTCTGTAAATCCTACTACTCAGAAGTACCGAGCAGAACACTAATTTCGGCTTTACATTAACCTTCCATTAGGCGCGCATAGGTCCAGTGGGCCTATGCCCTAGTATTTTGCTTTTATTTCAGAACCCGATTGAGTTATTGGGGTGGGCCTTCATGACATCTCAGAAGGATCTATTTATAACCATTTCCTGAAGCGGCATATCGATAACTGTCTTAGTTCCCGAGTAATTGATGAGTAGGCGGAACCGTACGTTGCTTATGTCCGCTGGACCTGACGCGCCCGCTCGCGTAACTGTTATTCTGCGTATTTTAGCGCCGAGCGTGACAGTGTTTTTCGTCGACTGTGGCTCGGTATCAACTGAAACGGATAAAATACCAGAAATAATACAATTTTACAATGAAACAAAATCAGGTGTGGATGTTGTTGATAAATTGTGTGCTACTTACAACACAGCACGATCAACAAGAAGATGGCCAATGGTAATTTTTTACCACATGTTGAATGTCGCTGGAATTAACTCCAGAGTAATTCATTTGGGAAACGGAAAGGAATATTTTCCTAGACGAAACTACTTGAAGAAAATGGCTCTGTGTTTAGCAACTCCCCAGTTACAAAGAAGATCCGTATTGAAAAATTTACCAAATGAATTGCAAATTCTTTTAAAAAAATATAAACCGTTGCAGCCAGTAAAGAAGATCAAGTAGCAGCAGCTGCAACGCCTCGAAACAAAAGAAAATATTGCGGACCTTGTTACAAAAACAGCAAAAAGCAATGTAAAACTCAGTACTCGTGTGAAAAGTGCAATACATTTTTGTGCCTGGGTCTACACACCAAAAAAACTGTGCCAGGAATGTTTTAACAAAATTTCAGAAGGAGAAGAAGAAATATACACAGATTCTGAATAGTCTTTTTATTGTTTAATTATTGTATATAATATGTATATGTGTGTTTATCCAAAATCAATCCAGCCATTTTGTGCCTTACAAGTGTTGTGTAATTTGAAAATACAATAAAAATACTTGGAGGTAAATATTTGAACTATAACAATTTCACAAAGAACTGACTTCATCATTACGTTTACAGATAAATATATTACAGGTATGTCAATAATATAGAAGTACTTTCGAACTAAATACCTGAACTACTCGAAATCTAATTATTAAACGTAAAGATTTGGGTTTATACTAATTTCCACTGAAAATGGCATTTGGTCGGTTTTTTCCCACTCAAATAGCTGGTTTCACATATATTTGTTTAAGAGAATTATGTGTATATAGGCATACTAACCTTCATAGTAATCACTATAAGCACATTCAATCATAACTCCATAGAAATAATCGACAAAACGTGTGATCTCTAGCTTTATGTCCACCGGGCCTAGCGCGACTAAGCGCGTTACGTTGCGGTGCGCGCCTAACTGAGGGTTAATATTGATACAGACATCCACTACCGTTCCTTTCTTACCCTGGACTATTTCGATGGATTTATACAAGGCTTCCAATTATGCACGACGTTCGAATGCCACTACCTTTGCAGATTCTTCTTTCCGAATTTATTTCCGCATTTCCAAGGTTACATATGATGGGAGGAGACATGAATTGGACGCCATGAAGTGGGAGGAAGTTCTGACTTTGACCTTGACGGTGGCTTTGACCTTGACGGTGCCTTTGACCTTGACGGTGTCTTTGACCTTGACGGTGGGCTTGATCTTAACAGTGGGCTTGATCTTGACGGTGGGCTTGATCTTGACGGTGGTCTTTGCCTTAATGGTGGCTTTGGCCTTGAACTCACGACCAAGTAGAGAGAGAGGTTCCAGAACGGTCCACTCTACTCTACTTGGAACTCAGACAATCCTATTATGTTATTAGGTTACCGATACATCCCCAGAAAACTGAAGACCCATTCTTTGAATTTAACAACCAACTAAATATTTGTTTTCATTCAGTGTGAAATATATTTAGCAAGGTCAGCAACAAAACACGATTTTGTACTTTTAGCAATAATAAATGCGGAAAGCTATCACTTCGAGATTTTGACTCCATTTGTAAATCAAATGGGGCAAGAACCCGCACTACAAGGGAAAATCTTAATTACATACTTCGACACGATTTGCCGAAGTATTAGTTTCGGGTCGAACCATTTTTACTAATTTGCAATTTTTGCCGAAACCGTTCAATTAGTCGCGACCAAACCAAAATTGTATGAAAGGTCTCATGAAATTGTATAACTTTTTATAAAGATAGCAACCGCTTTGGTGTTAAAGGAACGTCGGAAAATGCAGTTTAATGAAGGTGTTCCACCTAATGGATGTAACACGCTATCTCGAGAACACTGTAACCTATCAGGATTCTTTCTACGCCAGTTTGTGTGAAACTGAAAAGCTTTTGGACGAGATTGGTCGTTTTTGTTTGTATGTATTATTGGAATTGTATTTATGATATCCGTAGTAGCCGTCAAGCGGTCGCGTAATTACGGAGCACGTTGGTGTAATGGTACAGAGTTGGTCTGCAGAGCTTGAGGTCACGAGTTCGAAACTGGATACCAAATGTGTTTTTTCTATAATTGAAGGATTCGAATACAAATTTCTATCCATTGTCAGCTTTGAATGCGAAATGTCACATTATAGGTGTTTTTGCCCCCATACTGAAAGCACCGTTTTACTACAAGGCTAAATTAATGTGTCTTGAAGAGCGGGCATCCCGAAGAGCGGATGGCAAAAACCATTTCATCCCAACACTGTGGCCCCAGTATTGATCAAGCGCTTGCACCTTCTCATCTTGTTTTATAATGCAGAGACGAACACTCCATGGTGAATAAAACTTTTGACATTAGAGTATGTATACTGTTGTTTTCATAGCAATTTGATTTTTACAGGGGGAGCAAAATAAAGACAAAATATACTCCTTTTTCATGATTTTTTCGAACTCGAGATTTTTGCGGAAATATACGTTTATTTCATACTACCTGGAAAATACGAATTTACGTTATTAATTTGAGTCCGGAAAGTGGAACATTACATCACAAAGCTTGAAAGTGGAACATTACATCACAAGGCCGGAAAGTGTTGCTAGGCAACTGCTGAATAATATGTTGATGACACTGTAAGTCTATGTCAAATTCGAGGTTATCAGGTTAGGTTTTCCGTCAGTTTTGACACAGACTGACGCAAAACCTAACCTGCTAAGCTCGAATTTGACATAGACTTACAGTGCCACCAACATATTCATACGTTTGAATTTCCCTTATGGACTTTTTCAATGAACATGTTCTATAAAACAGTATGAAATAAAACGTACGATACACGGCCATAAAATATAGAAATAAAGAAGCCGCGTGGCGAGGTTGGGTAAGTGCCAGGCTTGTATTAAGCAAGTCCTCGGTTCGAATCCCGCGGGGGTCAAATTTTTTGCATAGCTTTGGCGATTGGAATCACCACATTAACTGTGCTCTACTCATAACCACAGACCTAAGAGATAGAGTAACAAGGTCAACACATCACCAAGACACACACCTCACACAATGGTTGCTGCGAATGCACAAAAGGAGCGCTCCAACTCTGTAACCCGAATCCGGGGCAAGTTGAGCATTGTACCGCCAGATGCCAGTGCATAAAGCACCAGCCTCTACACCGTAAGGTAAATGAAGTTACACATAATACATACATACCATATACGGCCGTAAACTATTTTCCGGTCTTATAATGTAAATTACTATTTCGTGCCTTCTGATTCAGAAAAAGTTTTTGAAGTTCTCCCGCAATGCTCTTTTAAATCACATGTACCTGTCGTTATTCTTAATATAGTTTTTGTGTTTTAACTTGTGTTTGGTTATTAAACTGACCCTTAAGGGACGTTTAGACACCGTCCTGGGTTACGATAAATAATTGCTCCCAGAACCAGCAGCTATTGAAGAGGGTTTTGTATTATGAAATGAAGCCCCTGGTCCTTCAAGAAATACAAGCGATCCAGCAACGTTTTTAATGTAAATTCGGAGATCCCACTGGCTTTTGGTTACAATCGGCCACCCGAAAGTAGTACTTCACTTGTTTTTACGTGTATTTGATAAAATTACTAATCTACTACTTAATCTACAGCTTTTGTTTAATAAGTTTGTTTGAAAGTTGAACATTTTATTTTTTAAAACAAATTTCACAAGTCCAAAACTTAATAATGGGAATAATGTTTTTAAACAGTGTTATATAATATTACGTAATTCTCTATAACATTTGTAAAAAGCTAAGTAGTTTTAAAAAAATGCTAAATTAGATTTTTACAAGCAATAAAAGAAAGTTCTATGGTGACCACAAGTCATTTTTTTTTAAATTTTAGTATAGTATTAGTAATCATAATTTTTTTTGGAACACGAGATTTTTGCTGAAATATCCTTTTCATGTCTTCCGATTCAGAAAAAGTAGTTTTTGAAGTGATGTTGATCTGTAAATCTGAATCTTCCCTACCGCTCAGGCGGATAATCGATCGGCTTCAAAATTTATATCTTCAGTTTTAATATAAATTCGGAGATCACAGTGATTTTTACGTTATTTTCGTGTTATGTGAAAATTTTATAATTGTCTGACAAAAATTAAATTTCATCGAAGAAAATCAAATATTGTGCAATATCTGCAATATGTACAATTTTGGCAGGAGTAACTGGCGTATAATGAAGCACACGATCTTTGAGTAAACATCTGAAGTATGACTTCAAAACTCCAATACACCTTTTGATGCAGTTTCTAATTGTTTTGTGTGTTCTTGTGCAACGACCTTCTGGGATTTGTGGGTTTGCTCCTTCAATTGGTGTTAGAAGAAACGGCTCTAATGGGTATCCCAAACCACCTAATTAATTGATTGGATAATCTGATTCACCGACTGCAGAAGAATGATTCTTAGATAAGTAGCAATGATATTTGTACCGCAAGTAATGTGAAAGAAACTGAAGCTGTTCTTAGTATGTAATTTTACATTTTACTGGTTTAATCTTAGATTGCATATTGATTTGTGCTAATCACTGCTATGTTGGCGTTATTTGGGGGTGCACCTTTCAAGTAAGTAATGTCCTCAAGAATTACTGCACTGACTACTTTATTCAGCGTTGTTTAATACATTTAATGTACTGTTCATTCATTGTCTGATTTTGTTACTGCTACCTTTGGTATTCCATATTTTGTGTTATAGCCTGCTGCGATTAAACGGAGTTTATAAGTTCTCAACCTATTAAGTATATTTGTTGTAACTAAAAGACTTGTCGGCGCTCATTATATTTGGTAATTACGTCATTTACGGAACTGCACACCCTCTCCACCGAGTCTAACTGGCGGGCCCTCAAATATACTCTCGTAGTGTTGCGATATTTGAAAATATTTAGGGAAAAATATAGGTAACTAACTCTATTCTATTATCATTAATACTAAGCAGAATATGAACCAGTAAGATCATGTAAAATATTTAGCCATTGATGTTAATATACCGAGTGTTTCACTTAAGGTGCGAACATAAGGAAATAGCATGGGAAATCGTATACGTATATGCAGATTCCTACTTGCTGCTTGAATTGATAGTGGTATCAATCGAAAGAGAAAAAAAATGTGCTTAATTTGATACTACTTTACTTGAATTTGTTGCTTGTGTAAGATAATAGCTTATAAATTGTGATACATATTTTGCATTTTATTCACAAAAAAACACCAGCCATGATCAAATTTGTATATGCCAAAATAAATGTTGCACTCTCGAGTAATACATCTTATGCCCCAAAACTCTTCCAGCTCATCGTTGGTTCTGCTATTCCGTTTGCCTGTAATGTTAATGTCTCGATTGAATATTTTTTAAACTGCAATATTAAAACTACCTTTTGAATCACCTGCTGCTTAACCTTGCTGTAGTTTCAATTTTTTTCACAAACTTCTGAATTGTTTATTAAATTATTACATTTAACCGAGAATAAATCACGTACTGTGCGTAAACTGACGCCACTGTAAAATGTTTTGATAATAAATACCCTCGCTTCATTAGAATGTTCAACATTATTATGCATAGTAATTAGTTAAATACTTGAATTGATAACTGACAGAAAATAACATTTATCCGCAAACGTCACAAAAGTGACAACTTATGTATCTTTATTGACAAAAAAAGTGTCACTTTATCTGCCTAAGCAGATAAAATAGCAACTTTTGCGTAGGTACTTTATCTGCCTAAGCACACAAAATCGTTGCTCTCTTTCTTTCTTTCTATGTTTGTTCGCTATCTCCTCCGAAGATACTGGACCGATTAAATTGTATGATGGCTTAAAATTTTGCTAATTTTTAGACTTAGATCGTAGGCCGGTTTTTATTTTCAAAAAGAGTACGAAAAAGTTTTAATTTAAATAAACCTTTAAGCAGCGGATCGGAGCATCTGTCGCCGTGGGTTATGGTTATGGTTATGACAGCTGCTGTGGCCGTGTGCTATTAGCTCGGGTGATTCAGTATGTTCATATATCATTACAGTAGCGCGTTATTTGAACAACAGAGGTTGGCGCAGGGGTATCGTGCTCGCCTGTCACGCGGGTTTTACCTGAATACGTTTGCGGATAAAATAGTATATGTTATTCGGAGTAAAAGTGACTTTATGTGGCTTAGCTGAATTATTTGCCTCACTAACGTTCGGCTAAATAAACTTCAGCTTCGCCACATAAAGTATCACTTTACTCCTAATAACATAATCTACTTACTAATTTTGCCTTAAATGGTGACAACCACCAATATAACACTCATAACGAAGATGATATCAGAGCCCCTGATTTCAACCATTTTTACTACAAAAAATCTATGTATTACGCCAGTCCAAAATACTTTATTCTTTCGTCGGGTGAATTACGACAAGCAAAAACTAACTATATTTAAGAGAAAACTGAGAGACTTCTTACTTCAAGTTGCTTGCTATTCTATTAATGAGTTTATTGACCACTGTGTTAAACGAGAACCAACCATTTATGTTGTGTATTGCTGAAGAAATGAGGACCGACGATAATTGTATTATTGATCATTCCACACCACACGTTGACTGCAAATCATCTTTGAAAATTAGTAGTCCTTACTAAATGGGAATTTTATTCAGCCCAGTAGTAGTGGCAATGTCAATTAAACGTGCCATATGATTTTCTGATAGAAATTAGGATCGTCTTCATAGTTGTTATTAGGGTTTTGAAGTCTTGGGAAGAAAAGTGTTTTCGGGACTTGTCGTAAAAATCCCGAAAATGATTCCTAAAGGGAAATAGTGTTCAGTTGGAAACTAAATTCCAAAGAAAAAGAAGTTGTTTTAAGTTAAATAATAGTTATTTATTGTATAAGTGTTTTAGATGGTGTTTTATCCACGCCAGAATGTTCGAGCGTTTAATTATCTTAAGTAGATAAAACGCAACTAAAACACGAATGCAAACAACGTTTTATGCAACAACTCAATAAATATTTAAAAAAACATGTTTTGTATTGACAGCCATGAAAAGTCATAGTGGCAATTTGGAAAGTACCGAAAGATCAAATGTTATACGTTTGGCAGTACTGAAGTGTATTGTCAGTCTATGCCAAATTCGAGAGGTTAATAGGTTAATTTTTGTTTATTTGATACAGATTGACGCAAAACTTAACCTACAAATTTTGAATTTGGCATAGCTTGACAGTGCTACCAACAATGCAGTAGTAAATAACATGGTTTTATCCCACTAGTGGAATAAAGTCATTTCATTATTCCACTAGTGGATAAAGTGGTACTTTAGACGGTTCATAAGTGTGGATAAAACTTCAATTATAAGGTGATTGTGGATAAAGTATTTTTTATTTAAATATTAGTATCATTTTATAACGGTATTTACCAATACTAATGTATATTTAAATACATATTGGTAGTATAGTATATAGTAAACAAGTGTAAATAACTAATAAATAAACGATTTTGATATAAAATAGGATCTTAGAGCTACAAGGGCATTTAAGGATTCATCCTCGAATTTCAAACGCATTTTCATAGAAAAAGATGTTTAGTACCGGACCCTTCATGTTACATACAACAAAACCATGTATAACATTCTGTATGTTGAGCTGGTCTGAAATATATATAAAAAAAAAGAAAAAGATCCTGCCACTAAAAATACTCTCTAGGATTCCACGCTGGTAGTTATACAATACCTCTCTTGTCTACGCAAAACGCAAACAATGCAGAATGTGCACGAGACATGAGTAATACGCCGGTGTTTGTGAATACCCATCCTAATTCTCTGATATCGTATACTCGTACACATGTTGACTGGTTCCGGGACTTCACCTGAGGTGGCTCTGGTCCCGGGACTCGGTTTTTTTTATAGAATTCCGGAAAGGTCCGGTTCCGGGTCCTGGTACTGGAAACCCTAGTTGTTATTAAACCAGTTACAGAACATGATTTGTCGTTCAGCATCATCTACATGCAAATTTTATACCAGTCTAACTTTGTCAGGTTTGATTTAATTTTTCTTCAAAATGTAATATACCTACTAAACTTGCCGAAGTACTATAAGGATTTTCTCTAACTTGCTATAAAATTGCAGGTTCTACATCTGCATTTCTTCATTGTTTTTGAACTTTTCTGAAGAATTGTAAAACCAGAACACTTTTTTAATTAGTCTTTATGTAAAATCTCCAGTAAAACAAGTTGACACAACATGCTTTAGTTTGCAACCAATTGGTTTGTGCCAAATTGTTGGCAACCAAGAAAATTAGAAACAAAACTAGGTACATTGCAAAGAGATAAAAAAAGAAAATAATAAAAATGTAACCAACTGATAGATTTTAATTCTGATTTCAAAAATATAAAGTTTGAGGAATTGAAATTCATAATAAAGTTTATACATGGGGTAAAATTTTAAAAAACAACTGTATACACAGATGTGGCTTGGAGGTATAACAACTGGCCTGGCAATTTAAACTTAGCATTTACAGAAGCTAGCTGTTAATGCCTAACAGAACAGACCAGTTATTAATATCTACTTTCTCAATGAATGTGCGATATAAATAAAAGCTGTTTTATTTAAGCATTTAATTGTTACACATAAAAATTGTTTGTAACACACAACTGGTATTCTAAAACAAAACTGAAATTTCGAGATTCATAAATATGTGTAGGTAATTCTTATATAATTAAATATTATGTTCGATGTTCATGTCTTGAATTTTCTTTGACAAAAATTCCACATTTCTACATATTTCCGATAAGCGGCGTTGAATTTCCATAGGATTTCCATACTGCTCAACACTTTCTGTCTGAATTATTTTAGTAACATCATTTACACCTGGTACATTAACAAATGGAAAGTCTTTGATGGAGTTCGTTAAACTTTCCATCTCTTCGTTAGCATTTAAACTTTGCTGTTCAAACAAATTCAGAAACTTAAGATGGCTTCTAATCTGGTTATTCATGTTTTCAGCATCCTGTAAACGAAGCAATATAATTATAAAAGTGAGTGGGGTTAAACTCTACAACACTTACAAATTTTTGGGGCAACTGTTGAAATGCTGAATATAATTCTTCCATGTTATTGAAGAAAAGTTCCCTATAATTTATTGATTTAAAAAAATACAAATAAAAAGTGATATCTTCTCGTCTTACCTTTCTTTTATTTGCTTTGCTTCCATTTTGTCATAAAGCTGCTTTATATTCTCAATTTTCTGATCAAGAAATAAGCGTTCACGATTGATATTACCTCTTTTTTTAATTTCGTCGAACATTGCATGGTAAGCTGCGCTGTTGCTAGCATCGGCATATTCACGCTTACTTTTTTTTTCGTAGTAATCATAAAGAACAGACCAGAAGTTCTTATCAAATATATTTTTCTTATCTTCTAATTTCTCTGCAGCAATACCCTTTTAAAAAATGTATTTATTGCTTCGTATAGAACGTGATTGATATTAATTCACCTGTTTTTCAAATCCCTTTATAATGGCTTCATAATCATATTCAGTTAAAGTTGCCATTATCTTTGAAAGAAAAAATTGCTGTATAAACTTGTTAAATCAGCAAATTAGTTTGATTAGATTAGATTAGATAATGTTGTACTTTAAGCAGCTAAAGTCTACGAAGCTGATTTTGTTCATACAATATTTATTTAACAGTTTCTTGCTATGTGTAATATCATATATCAAATTTTTTGGTCAAAAAATATTAGTAAATTTGCGTTTGTAATTACTACTGCTACGAAATAACAAGACTATGAGTGATTCTTTTCAAATAACTGCTGTGGGTGATGGATTTGTTGGAAAAACTTGCATGTTAATGAGATACACAACAAATGCAATACCAAGTGGTTACGAACCTACAGTGTTTGAAAACTATGCTGGCACAATCGAAATAGATGGAAAAGATTACAAGGTGCAACTGTGGGACACTGCAGGACAAGAAGACTATGATCGATTAAGACCATTATCATACAGAACGGTAAAATCTAAATACTTACATAAATTAACTTACTAATGGGTTTCTTTTAGACAAACTGTTTTTTGTTGTGCTTCACTGTTGATTCACGGAATTCTTACAAAAATGTAGCTGAAAAATGGGCTCCAGAAATAAAACACTTTAGACCAAAAGTTCCAATAATACTAGTAGGTAGGAATTTGTAGTTCTTACAGTTTTGACCTATCAAAATCACTGTGTTTTTAATAAACTTGCTCACAAAAGAACACTTGACACATACATTCAATTGTTTCAAAAGAATATCAGAGGACTTGATCTGAAAATGTTAATGTAATAATGTTTTACTGTTTTAGGAACTAAAAGAGACTTGAGAAATGATCCTCAAACATATTGTTTACCGGAAAAGGATGGAATTAAATTAAGGGATTCTATTAAAGCCAAAAAATATGTGGAATGTTCTTCAATTACCAGAGAAGGTATAGATGATGTGTTTCAAGAAGCTCTGCGGGCCATTTTGAATCATACAGAAAAAAGAAAAAGAATATGTAGCATTTTTTAATTAATTGTTAAATATAATATAAGTAACTAGCCTGCACATTGTTTCGTATTTAAATTAAGTTCAGTCAGTAACAGCTAATTTATTAAATAAAATTTCTGTAACTTTATGATTTTTGAATGTTGTATTAAACTAAAACTGACATTAAAAAGCTTTTTTTAAGATAAATAATTATTTAACAACCATTAATATTGCTCAAAGTTAAAATTTTAAAAATATAAATTCAATACAGGATGTCCCAAAACATACTGGCAATATTTCAAGAATGAATTCAGGAAGTTATTTAGAGTCGAAACGTCGATTCTAGACATACCGATGGGGCCACAATTATATATAACAGCAATGAGATAACATGAACAAGAAAATAACTCGTATTGCTTGAGTAGGAAAGAGATAAACATAGTAGCAAATATTCGAGAAGGCTTGACGCTTAATTTAATTGTGACATTCGTCAACTAAACATGCCTATATACTAAAATAATTTTTTCGTATGGCATCTCTTTCTTACTCAAGTATTCTATTTTGTTATTCATGTTATCTCATTGGTGTTATATAGTACATATAATTATGGCCCTATCCGTATATGTTCTAAATGTTACCTTTACAGAAGAGGTATAAGGGGTTTAGATTATGTATGTATGTAATTAATCTTATTTATCTAGAGTTAAACTTGGAAAAAAATATAATGTTTTTTAATTCACATGTAAAAGGATGCTGTTATTCTATAACAACTGCATAACTTACTCAGGGAGATTTTGAAAGACATGGCATAATTATTAGTAGAACAAATTAAAATAAGTCGATTGGGCATAATATATGTAATCATACCTACGACTTATGATAGGTTAGGTTCCAGAGTATGTCCGTAAGTGGAAAATCTCCATAAATTACAGCAATCTAATGCATATTTTATCAAACTGAATCATCAAATTTATCCACAACCGATGTAAATAAGGCATTTGTATAAGTAAAATAATAACTATAGGCATTATTTGCTAAATACGTAGAGTACCTAGTACTAATTTCTATCCACTGTCTATACAATAAATACTACCAATACGTGACGACAAGCCATGGGCCTTCTAGGCCTTTAGAATATATACAGGATAGGTGGATTTTCACTGCATACTAATTAATTTTGTCACTCTCAAGCTATTTGAAAAATTGAAAAACCATTTTTAAATGAAATTTTGTGCTTTTTCCAACTGTCTATAATAGAACCTGTACTGTTTTTTTATGATTCAAGTATTTTTGACTAGTTCTAAAATGTCAATATCAGAAATCAGAACGTAAACATTTCTATATAGGAACAGGAAGTGTGATAAAAATAATCATATTGAAAGCCTGCTCAGATTCGCAAATGGAGTGAAGTGAGTCTGTGTGAGTGTATGAAAATCTGGGATATAACTATACAACAAGTTGCTTAACTATGGAGATACAACCCCTTTAAAAGAGCGAATCCAAACTGATTCTCGTTGGGTTAACATACAAATTAAAATTTGATATATATAGTTCTTCTAAAGAAACTTCCGTGGCACATCATAAACTTTCATGACGTCATATATATGTGCAATGTTGTCAGTATGTTAGCAGAAATTTAACAATTCGCAAACCACTGTTTTCGTGAAACGATCTGTAGTGATTTTATAATCCATGTCTCATCAAAAACACAAATTGATACAATGCTTCTTGTTTTAGGTGCTGTTAAGACCCCTAAAAACTTATTAATTTTAAAAAAAAGTCGTTTAATTCTACGAGACTCCTTTGAGTATTATTCTGCCATTTAAATCCTATATTTTTTAAGACCGTGTGCAACGACGCTTGACTACCCATAAAAACTTCTTCCCTCAGCTTTTCTCATGAATGATAAAGGGTTACATGTTGCTCTAAAAACAATCTTATTTAAATATGGCAAAATATATCTATTAATACGTTTACATAAAAAGCCGCATGGCGCAGTTTGCATTAAGCAAGTCCTCGGTTTGAATTCCGCGGGGCTGGAATTCTTCGGCAGCCTTGACGATTGGAATCGGGCTCGGTGAAACCATTCACAGTTGCTCTACTCAAAGCCACAGACCTAAGAGATAGAGTAACAAGGTCAACACATCACCATTAGACACACCTCACACAATGGTTACAAAGGCGCGCTCCAACTCTGTATCCCAAATCTGAGGCAAGTTGAGCATTGTACCGCCAGATGCCAACGCATAAAGCACCAGCCTCTACACCGCAAGGTGTAAGGTAAATGAGGTTACAGATAACACATACATTCATACATTTACATAATTTATGTTAAAAGCAATTAGGCTTACTTTTTTCGTACATTTCAGAAATCGGATTTCAAATAGCAGCCTCGGTGAAGTTATCAACACAAGTAACAAGTTTAGAATGTGATAATCTTCGAGGCTTTCACGGCCATTGTCATTAAGTAAGAAACAACTTCCGGAATTGAACCGTGTCATGATTGAGGTCGAAGAACTCAACGTTTCGCCCACTTTCGTAAGGGGCTTCAACAGGAGGAAAAGCAAAAGAGCACGGTCCTGATAAAGCCCCTTACGAAAGTGGGCGAAACAACACGGCCCAACCCCGCAAGTCGTTTCTTACTTAGATTTAAAATGTGGCCGTTTTGAGTGGAGAAGCCAAATTTAATTTCATTTGGCTGAGAGGTAGAGCTTACTGTTGAAACCATCGTCATCATGATCAGCACTATATGGTCCAACTTTAGATATCCAGACATACATGTATTTCCTGCTACTTTGTTGATGTCTCCTCTCCATCTAGTTTTTGGTCTTCCACTACTTCGTCTTCCAACTCTCATATTTCTCTGACATCACTGAAGTTTTTCAATTGTTGTTTTCCTCAGCGTCCAGGTTTCAGAGGCGTATGTCAGTGTTGGAAGAACACATAGATTAAATACCCTTGATTTTAAATATTGTGGCAGTTTAGTCTGGAACACTTTGGAGCTCACTGAAAGCTGCTCAAGCTAGCTTGATTCTTCGGTTGGTCTCATTTTCTTGTGTATCTTCTTGTAGTGTGATTTTCTGACCTAAATATTTGTATTCTTCTATGAGCCCTAACAACTATATGTTCGGCCATTTCATAATTTCTATCTAAATATTGTTTTAACATATGCTGTTACCAGCAAAACATTTTTTTTTTTTAAATAGATTTTGGAATCACCAGCACTCTGGCTGCACTATAATGATAAAATGTAAAAAAAAATCACAATCTATATTTGTAAAAAAAAATTTATTGCGCTAAATAATAATAATAATAAACTTTATTTAGCAATTTGCTACATAATATCAAATTACATTATTGCACAACTATTATTATAGGTAGTCACAATATTGTACAAAGCTGACAATTTTGTTTGGCCAAAATAATATACATTTTAGATATATCACCAAATAAAAATGTACACAGCTTTAGATGCCTTTTTGATGTGTAGACAAAGAAGGGCGTCTTATTAACACATATCTTAGTAAGTTTGTCAACTTTGAGTGAATATTTTGCTTAAAAATGGCTTGAGGTGTAGCAACTCCCAAAAAAGTGAGAGATTTAATAATCAGCATGTTCGGGGGAGGAAAAAAATGAGACAAATTACCAAAGACTTGCAATTATCAAAATCCATGGTAACTTACATCATAAAATCATATTGTGAAAACGGTAACACCGATATTAAGGGAAAAAACTCAGGACGTCCGTGTTTAGTTTCGGATCGACAAAGAAGAAAGCTAGTTACAACCTGTAAAAATAAAGAAGAGGCACCTTCAAGAGAAATAACAGCTGAGTGGAATGCGGGTGCAGGATTATCTCTTTCCAGGGAAACTTGCAAAAAGTGGATACATGCGAGTGGCCTCGGTTTTTATAAGGTAATTTTATCAATGTCAAATTTTTCAATATGATAGAGATAAAAATATTTTAGGCCAAAGAAAATCCATTATTGACCCAACGTCAGAAAAAAAACCGTTTGGCTTGGTGTAAGGAACAGCGGTCATGGACATATTTTTAGTGATGAGTAGAAATATGATGTGTGTGTGGAGGATAATCGAAAAAGAGTAATTAGAAAAAAGAAAGGCGTTTCATAAGGATTGTTTAAAACATACTGTCAAGTTTTCTTTAGGGCTTATGATATAGAGTTGTATGTCCGCAAAGGGCGTACAGAAACATGCAGTTCATCAAAGGAACCGTTAACGCTGTAAAATACCAAGAGATACTAGAAAATATCTTAATTCCCAGTATTGAAAAATTGTACCCAGCAGTGCCATTTATCTTCCAACAAGATGGAGCATCAAGCTAAAACCACCCGAAAGTGGTTTGAAAACCGTAACATGGCAGTATTGAATTGGGCTTCCAGCAGTACAGACTTAAACGTCATCGAAACTCTTTGGCATAAAATGAAACAGAAACATAGAAACAATCCACAAAGAACTCAGGAAGATTTGAAAGCTAAACTTCAAGAAGTATGAGACTCAGTGACAGTAGAAGAGTGTCAATCTCTTGTATATTCCATGCCTAAAAGAATTTGAGTCTCTTCAAAAACAGAGCACCAAAATGTCAACTACATATCACTTCCCCACACACACCAATATTTTTTCATCCTTGTCTCGTGTCCGTGTTGAAAATTATTGAAAAGATTATCTACACTGAATTAAATGAGCGTTTAGAGAAATTGAAAGTGCTGCTGCTCATCCAATCAGGTTTCCGCAAATATCACAGTGCATGCGCCTCTCTTATAAAAATTACTAACAACCTAGGGAGAGCCATCGAGTCTTAAGTAGCACTACCTGTTCTTCTTTTACATGGATATCGAATTATCTTAATCAGCATAAGCAACTCGTTGAAATCCTAAAGTACCTAACTTCCAAAGAATTACCTGCAACTCTAGATGACCACAAGGGAGAATTCTTGGCCCTATACTGATTTCTATCTTCGTGACTGACTAGCCTGAATTATTATCAAATTTTTGTAGTACCTATACACCTATGTGCGGATGATTCGTAGAATTAATATTATTGCAAAATGCCTTAATAGAGATTTATCCATCATTTCTAAATGGTCAGAGGAATTACTGTGTATGTGTGTTGGTTCACCGATTCGACATAGCAAAGCTTTGTCTTATCTTTCCGTCAGTATTGTGATTGGTGATAGTAAAATTGAGTTCTATCTTGTTTTCTTTTTTAGTATATGCTTTTTGTCTAATGATAGGTTATTTTTTAGGATTTTTATATTGCTGTTTTCTTCAATACTTTTTTTCGCTAGATTTTCATTATATTTCTTTATGTCCTCTTTTATATTTCGTTTGGTAGATTTGTTCAGCTCGGAGTACTCGGTTGTGCCCCGTTTCTATTCTTATCTCAGTTTCCTTCTAATATTCGTCAGTCGTTTAATTTCATCTAATATTTTGTCTTTGGTTTCAAGTAAACTTACAACATAATAAATAGGAAAAAATTGTTTACAACAATGATTGACTTGGAAATACCAGATAAGCTAGTATGGCTGACCCATATGACACTGGAAAATTCAAAACGTAAACGTATGGTAGGTACATGGTACTGTATCTCGAGATTTTAAAGTGAACCAAGCTTTGAGAAAAGGTGGTCCATCGTCAACAATTTTGTTTAGTTTAGATATAAATAAGTCAGAATTCAAAATTTGTTATGTGACGCGAAACATGGTTTGACATCAGGAATAAGTAAATGGGGTTGCGCTACCGCTAAGAGGTGGCTAACTAGAGCACTATAGGTTTTATTTAGTCTCGCCGGAGCTCAAAAAACTATTTTGTCTCTCTCTAACACATTATGCCACAATTATATCGCACGCTATCCCACTCATTATATTTGAAATTTCAAAGCCTCGCATATCTTCACTTGCTTAGAAATGTGACCACAATGTGTTTTGAATATATGAATTTAGGTTAACTGCAATTTAAGGTTTATGTGCACTTAGAACAAACATGCTGGTGTAATGTAAAAAATGTGTGTATGACCATAAAAATTCTTCACACAACAAGTTAACTTCACGTAAGACTAAAACCTAGTCCTCTGTTCAACTGCACTTTACCGCTGGCTGCAGTATTTTCGCAAATCACAGATTAGAGTCCGGTTTTGCTGATTTGATTGTGCTGTGTTAAATTGAAAATGATTGCGTTTGTTCTTCAAACTGTGGAGCAGTTGCAAAATCACATACAATGCAAGATTTTGTTGTTTGCAGTAGATTCGGTAACACATACACGCTTGTTTACAGATATGTGACGTCACGGAACGTCCATCATACTTAGGCATTTTTTAAAAGAAGGAGCTGAAAGCCAACCTTCTTTGAAGAAGGCATAGAAAGACTCATGCCACAGTATGATAGCTGCCTTCATCGAATCGGCGATTACGTAGAAATGTAGTTGAAAGATGTACTTACATTTTCTATACAAAAAATGCTTCATATTCATTCTTGTTTGTTGTTCCTACTGAATCAGAGGTTAAAAAATAATATTTGTACTTTTAGTGAACAGCTTTTGTTGAAAGAACAACAGAACTAAATTAACGATTCATCAAACACTGAACGGATATTCCAGGAGGCAGGTTTATCTAATAAGCAGTGTAGTTTTATTTTATTCTATATATAACAGAAGCTTTTGTTAAATTATTTTATTATTGTTGGTAGTACCACTTGTATTATACATTACTGTTATTTATGTTTTGTACACTGTTTGCTAATGTTAGTGGAATTATATTTTTGCTGCAGCATAAATAAAATACAACAATGATTGTAAATTAATATAGGTATATCTCACCAATACAATGGATTAGGTTCCAGATCATCGCCTCAAAGCCAATCCCTGTTTATACTTACATTCACATTTATAAGGTAATAATAGTAACAGGCTTAAAAATCTGTTAAGGGCTTTACCCAAAACTTCCCTCACAAGTAGATGTTGTGACACTAAATATATTTTAGGAGTAAAACTAGCTTCACATTTCAAATAATACTCAAACAATAGAAGGAAACACTTGGTAATGCAAATTACATCAAATTAACGATGATAGGATTTGAACTTCAGCTTCTGCAAACGAGTCTGCACATTTGATTTCATTGTTCAGCGGTAGCCCATGGATAAAGCGATGCAGCTACATTTAACATAACACACTTATTTGTTGCTCCTTTTCATCTTGTACAACATTTATCCCTTATCTGTTTGATCCCATCTTTGGCAAAGATAAAGCCTGCATATATATAAATTATTACTTTTATCTATTTCTCGGTTAAAGAAAAAAAAACAATATTTTATTTTCTTAAGGTGTATATATTTGTCTGAAATTTTCTCGGTTTCTGTGTAAGCAATATATCGTCTTCCTCCAATAAATAGTTTTTGAGTTATACCGCCAACAGACAGACGGAATTGAGAAAACCTGTTTTTCGTCCTCTAGAGACCATGACGTGTGAAGATTTGAAGAAATCCTGGAAGATAATTTTTTCGCGCTCACAATACGTACTTCTTTCGTCGTTTAGACAAGGGAAGTAAAGGCAATACAAAAAAATCTGTAAAGGGCTTTACTCAGAACTTTCCTTGCAAGTGGACGATGTGACACTAAATTTTAAAAATCAAAGGAAACTAAGGGTAAAAATATCTTAACGTTCCTAATAACACTGAAGCAATAAATGGAAACACTTGCTAATGCGAATTACATCAATTTTCAAATAAAAAGATCCCTTCCCTTCCAAAAGAGTTTTTCCTCTGGCGTGGTTAACACATTAAGTTACCGTGCTCTTTTTGCTTTTTCCTCCTGATGAAAACCCTTACGAAAGTGGCGAAACGTTGAGTTCTTCAACCTCAATAATGACACGGTTCAATCCCGGAAGTCGTTTTTTACTTAATGGTAATGGCCGCGAAAGCCTCCGAAATCATCTCAATAATGAATAACATTTAACTAAAATGCCACTTAACCCTCGCTCGGCCGAAATAATTTTGCAATGTGAACAGCAGAAATGGGTCAATTTTGACGCGGTGAGATTTTCTAGTTTAAGAAACTTTTTCAGCCTTGTTACATGTTATTATTAAATAATAGTAACTTATTACATTTATTAATAAAAAATTTACAAATTAGCAACATTATTACATTCAACATAATTAACATTATCCAATGGGAACTCTCAATTTTATGAAAATCAAGAAATTCTGAACTGATTACCTGATAAGCACCCTATAGACCAGTGGTCGCCAACCTCTTCAATGTGTTGAGCTACTTGTTAATTTTGGAATAAACAGCGAGCTACCCACACGGAAGCCACGTAACGCAACGTAAATGAAATAATCCACAGTTAATTTATCATTATATGTATTTATTTTACTATTTATTTAACTGGTAATACATAATACATAGGTACTAATAATAACTACATTCCTACCTACCAAACGAAGTTGTTTGAAAAATAAACACAAACTTTTATCCAGCCACAACGGCATGTCACGTAAGATTTAAAAATAGTTAATAATAACAACAAAAAAGTAACGCACTATCATGAACATAAACATTGAAAAATAAAAAAGCACGTTCAATGAGAAGGCTGACACTCAGACTCATCGATAATTTTTTTAATGTTTGCAGTATAATTTGATACAGCCATTCGAATACAATTATCCAAATGTTCATCTGTAAGTCGATTGCAATATTTGTTCTTAATAAACTTCATATTGGAAAAAGAAGATTCACACAAATAGGTTGAACTGAATAATGCTTTCACTTTCAAGGCAACACGGCATAGAACTGAATATTTGTCTTTACTTACAATAGGCCAGATACATTTGGTACTTGAGACTAACGATTTTAAGGCTAAATCATTTTGAAAATCAATTACTTCCATTTCTGTTGCAGCGATGTCTTCGCCAAAGTTCTGCATAACACAAGTTGCAAACTGTTGGATATCAATTTCCATAAAGGGTGAAACAACAAACTGCGCTACTAAAGCCATTTCGTTGAAATCCTTAAAACGATTTTTGAAGTTATTCTTCAGGGTAGAAACTATTTCTACATGATATTTGCTGTCATAGGGTTCTAATGGATTTTGAGATATTTTTTCTGAAAGAATAGGAAAATGCTTGGCATCGCTGTTAATTAGGTTTTGTTCCCAAAACTCCAGCTTTTTGATAAATGCTTTTATATCAGAAATCATTTCTGCTAGTTCTTTGTCTCTCCCCTGAAGCTGCAAATTAAGTTCGTTTAATTTCTCGGTAATGTCCACGAGAAAACCAAAATCTCTAAGCCAGATTGAATTTTCTAGTTCCGGAGTCGGTTCATCGCGTTTTTTGAAAAATTGAACTATGCCAGATAGGACATCATTAAAACGTTTCAGCACCCGTCCTCTACTTAACCATCGGACTTCAGAGTGAAGGAGTAGGTCCCCGTATTGACAGTCAACTTCATCGGCCAAGGTTTTGAATAATCTTCTTTGTAACGCTTGAGCTCTAATCTTGTTCACAATTTTTACCACCAGTTTCATAACGTTGTTTAGTCTCAGGAAATTTCCACATAATGCTTCCTGATGGATAATGCAGTGGTAAGAGAGAAATTGCGGAAAAGTTTCATCTTTACGACATAACGCCACCAGACCCTTATCAAAACCCACCATAGCTGGAGCGCCATCGGTTGTCAAGCCTACCATTTTCGATATTGGAATTTTCTCGGAAGAAATAATATTTTTTAAATGAGAAAACAACTCCTGTCCAGTAGTGTGTCCTTTCAGTGGAATAAACTTCAAAAGATCTTCTTTAATCGTAAAATCACTAAAAACCATCCTGACGAACACGGCCATCTGGACAGTGTCAACGACATCTGTTGATTCATCCAGTTGAAGTGAAAAATAAACACAGTTATCTAAGTCAGTTCTTAACTGTAAAAAAATATCATTGCTCATTACTTCTACACGTCTCATCACTGTATTAGCAGAAAGTTGCATAGATTTTATAGCTGAAACTATCTCGTCTTTGTTTCTAAAGTTGGCAAATAATGAGTCAGCAGCTTCTAAAAACGCCTGTTTTATCATTTCCCCGTCTTCATAAGGTTTCTTTTTTTGTGCAATTATCTGGGACACACGGTACGATGCTTCAGTTGCAGCCTTATTTTTGTCGATTGTTCTTAAAAATATTGATTGTTGTCCAATTAACTGCTTTTTTAACTGTTTCAGTTTCTCCTTTCTGGCGGCAGAATGTAGTGGGAATGATTTTTCAAAATTAGAATGTACAGTTTTATGATGTCTCTCAATATTTCCTTTTTTAGCAACGGAGACCGAAGTATTACATAACAAACACACATTTTTATCTTTAACTTCTGTAAAAAAGTATTGTTCTTCCCATTCCGAATGAAAGTGGTATGTCTTTACCTTCTTACAACTGCTTGCCATAATATTATTTTTTGTTGTTCACTACTAACCCAACCGCTGGACGTTGGTTACGCGTTCAGTTTTAAACTAAGCGCAATGTCGCCGCGCCGTGCGTATTTATCCCGTTCAAAGCAATCCAGATCGTTCTCGAACACTAACGCACTGGTCCGGCTGGTCGGTTCTAGCCGATTCTAGCCGATTCTAGCTTGATGGCGTCAGCGGCAGATCGCTCGCCGCAACGTTGCCGCTGTTTATGTTTAATATTATGACAATTAGATTTTTTTGTGGAATTTTAGGAAGCTTCTCTGATTTTGTATTTTTTAAATTAAAATCGTTGTGAGAGCTACCAGAATTGCCCCCGCGAGCTACCGGTAGCTCGCGATCGACAGGTTGGCGACCACTGCTATAGACTTATCGATTAGTACCTTAGGGATGCTTATCAACCCCGTAGAATATGACATAATTAGAAATTTACAAATATCATAACGTAGTACTTGCAAGACACAGAAATGAAGGAGAAAAATAGATATTTGCGTTTTTAGAAAGCTTATTGTTAAAATTACATGATTAATTTCAGCCAATTAGACAAATACATAATTGAGGATAACCTAAATGCTCAGTAAAACAGATACACAGTTGAAAAAATTATTTAAAAAAAATCAAGGTTGGGTCAATTTTGTACCGGTTTCTGCCATCCGAGAGTTAAAGCAAGATGCCTATATAAGTCTAAAAAAATTTATTTGTAATTTTAGATTATAGAAATTAATGTTTGTAATGTACATTTTCTGTGAAGTTCCAAAATAAATTTATATTTATTTTATTATAAATATCATCAAATGGGATTTCCATATTCTTAATGATAACATGGGTACCTATTATTTAGATTAAATTATTAATTTAATTTAGATAAAAATTCAGAGCACACGGACACTGCAGTTGAAATAAGACCTATCAAGCAAATTAGGCCAGCGTGGAATGACCATTCATTAAATAAATACTATAATTGAAATGACTCACTAACTCATTCACAACTTGGGGAGAAACGGCAAATTTAGGAAACTGTTAAAACAAGAACTAGCTTATCCTGTGATATAATTTAGTATTCAGTTAAAATTCTAGTCAGAGCAAGTTACATTTACAACAACACCTATGAATTAAGTCTGATGCTGATGAGTTTGGAAACTAGTAAGTAAATTGGCCTAGCTGAGATTAGATAAGCTCTTGATAAGAGTTTCCTCTAAGTGATATAGCTTTACCTCTTCAAGTCACATATTTGTCACTAGTTATTTTGATGCATCTGCTTTTGAGCCATCTAAATCACACACATGTTTAGTTAACTTCCAACATGTAGCTTGATTCTTATCGATTCTGAAGTCTGTGCTGTATAGCTTTGTGGTATGTGTATTTGCGTTTTAAATTGCATTACAGCTGCTGATAACGTTGCTAGTGGCTAATGGGAAATTAGTTTCCTATGGAAACGCCCATAAATCTTTGCTTGTGTAAAAATAGTGCTGCTTTTAAAAAATGTAAGGTGTCAGATAAATCGTAAGCGTAGTAAGTTTTCTTGTAATTTAGATTATCAATACAATAAGAACATACATTATTTCATATTATTAAATATACAGTTAATTATTTCACTTGTTGCTAATTTTTCTTTTCTTAGAATTATGAAGGTAAAATCAATATTCGACAAGTTTTAAATTATAAACATACAATACTATTAATATCGATTTGCTTCCATTACTTGTAATTTGAACTTCCTTACAAAATATGCATTTAATTTAAACATTAAAAATATACAAGTATTACTGAATAATATTTAATAAACATTGCTTTTATGCACAATATAGATTTAATTTATAGAAACTTAAAATGGATTTTAGTTGCAGTTTGATATTTTAAATTTTGCTCTTTTTAATAACACCCATCTAAAACATATTTCTAGCACACAGTTTTTAATTTTACTGATTATTAAGTAGATAGTTTTGAAATATATTCTCACGGCTATTGTTGAAATGTACATACTACTTAAAATCATATGCTGCAATGGGAAGACCTATATATTTCAGAAAATTTCCTACATAAGTGAATCAAATTAAATTTTATTAATATCAAATAAAATCAATATCACAGCTTTTTCATTTAATTTACCTTGAAATTTCTAGTAAACTAACAATAATAAATTAAAAATACTGGATTTAGCCATAAAAAGCTTTCAGAGATTATGACATTATTCTGAAATAAAATTAATATGAATACACACTCAAGAAAAGTGCTGAGAGTAAATATCAAACAGGGTCAACACACTTCTGTTTCTGCACACCTTTGCATATAAACACCTCACACTATTTATTTAATAGAATATGAAATGAAGGTAATACCTAAAAAGCTTAAACAAACAGTAAAGGTTTAATTGCACTTGTTTATTATTAAAAATGTAATTTTTTATCATTATCAATTACAAGACCTGTTTAATGTTAAAATTTCTTATATTTTATTAAAGGTAAAATGGCATCACAAACAAAACATGCGAAAATAACTGTAGTAGGTGACGGGATGGTAGGTAAAACCTGCCTGCTAATTTCATATATTGCAAATGAATTTCCCAAAGAGTATGTCCCAACAGTGTAAGTACTTAATTTTTTTTTATTATGATACATCAAGATTCTCTTTTTAGATTTGAAAATTATGCTGGGAACATTACAGTGGATGGCCAGGAGTACACCATGGCACTATGGGACACCGCTGGCCAGGAAGATTACGAAAGATTGCGCCCGCTTTCCTATCCAAATGTAAGTATTTTCCTTCTTTCCATATACTATGTCAATAAAATATCTATTTACAACATTAGGTCGGTAGCTAAGCATTTATGGCTGAGCTAGTCGACACGGTCGAGCTTGTCACATGTGAACTAGAGAGGCCATACATACGAATACCAGTCATGTGTCATATAAATTTTTTTGGTATACTGAACAAGAACAAGAACCATTTTGAGAGCAACTAATTTGGGGTAACTACTTAATAATCAAAATGGTTTTAAACATCAGCTGTCAATACTCATTCTATTAATAATGGTACGTAATCTTTACGGTAATAAATAATAACGTATTCTTTATCTAAACTTAAGAAGTTGTGCAACAGTTAGAACTACCAGACATCGTTAATGGCATCATTAAGTGCTACAGGCCTAAGCCATAAAAACATACCTATCGGACTCTTTCTTAAGCTGGGAGATATAGTTGCTACTAGACCAGTATACAAAAAAATATTTGAATTAGTTGATTATAATGATTTACTAAACCTAAAAGAAAAATATATAAAAACCTAAATAGAATAAACTAATAAACTAATAGGTACTTACACACTTTATGGGTTAATTTGTTCATTGATTCATGCCTCACCCAATATAGCACACAGCAATACGATGACACGAAAATGTGATTTACTCAAATACAGAAATCTATATAGTCATAACACACAACACAAGCATTGCAAGGTAGAGCAAATGAACATATATGTATGTATGTATTGTCGGTAAGCTTATTTTATCTTGCGGTTTAGAATTTGCTACTTTATAGGCTTGTGGCTGGCGGTGCAAGGCAAAGTTGGGGCATGCCTTTTGTGCTTGCGCAGCAACCATTGTGTGAGGTATGTGTCTTGGTGATGTGTTGACCTTGTTACTCTATCTCTTAGATCTGAATAGAACACAGTTAATTTGGTGTACAACTATGAATAGTCTCACCAACCCCGATTCCAATCTGTCTACCCGGCTTCTTGCAAATCAACATATGGGCCAAAATTTGCTGGTATCCTTCTTCTTTCTCGTATTATCATGTCTGAGAAGTCCGATGCCATGATTACGTGCATTTGTTTATGGTGTTTCTCCATGAGTGCCGATCTTGAGTATCCTTGAGCGTATTTTGTAGTGGACATTCTGCTATGGCTTTTACTTGATCAAGTCATCTTGTCGCTGGTCTGCCCCTTGGTCTATTGCCCTGCACAATGAGTTGGTCTAGACTATCTGTTTGTCTTTTAATTTTATGGCCAAAGTATTGCAGAATTTGTCGGCGACAGATCGTCGAGAGCCTGTCTATCTCTCCTATTTCCTTCCTTCCTCCTATAGATACGTTTGTGCATCTTTCCATCCATGATACAAGCAGCATTCTATGCCAGCACCACATCTCGAATGCATCTTATAATTTGTAATTGTTATTCCATCTTTGTTTTTTACCTATGGTATTTCTTTTGGTTCTGTTTTATTATATTACTGTTTGACTACTTTCCAAAGATTTTTGTTATTGGTTAATTCTAGTATTAAATTAAATCAGATAAAAAAAAACTGAATAGAACAAAATCCTATATGTAATCAGGAGAGCTGTGTGTAGGTGTGCAGGTTGTTCACCGCACAAGGGCGGCTAATCAAAGGGGCAAAATTATATGTATAATAAAATTTATTTAAGAAATCTTAGAATTATAATATGCAGTGCCCGTATGATCTATATGATCTATCTAACTAGTGTTCATTTAGACATTTAGCTGTGGTTAAACACGTCTGGTATTGTCATTATGGTTTTTCTTTTGAGTGGAGGGTAAACCAGGTTCATGCGCTTTGTAGCCTCAATGCGCCTATTGCACTGCCTCCAAGTCATGTGTTTGTGTATGTTTTGTAAGTAGTCTTGTTACTCTACCTCATAGACCAGTCTTCATAAGAGATTGACGTTTGTATCTCTCTTCTTTATATGTCTTTGTATGTATGTATGTATGTATTATCGATAACCTCATTTTACCTTGCGGTGTAGAGGCTGGTGCTTTATGCGCTTGCATCTGGCAGTACAATGCTCAACTTGCCCCGAATTCGAGATACAAAGTTGGAGCAAGCCTTTTGTGCTTGCGCAGCAACCATTGTGTGTGGTGTATGTCTTCGTGATGTGTTGATCTTGTTACTCTATCTCTTAGGTCTGTGATTCTGAGTAGAGCACAGTTAATTTGGTGCCCAACTGTGAATAGTCCAATGGTCCGGGCCGGAGTCCAATCGCCAAGGCTGCAAAAAAATTCCGGCCCCCGCTGGATTCGAGCCTACGACTTGCTTAATGCAAGCCTAGTGCCCACCCAACGGCGCTACGTGGCTTCCTCTCTCGGTCTTTGTTTATTTTATTAACTATTCTGCAGATTTGTTTGATTGTGGCATAGTGGGGACAAAAAAGACTTGACAGAATCGGCAGCAAGCTGATGAGTCTGCATGAAACAGCTTTTTCTGCTGGTTTGTCGGATTTCAGTACAAGTACAATTTTTGCTACGTTCTCTCAAGAACATCTCTCAAACTTTTTATTAAAGAAAAATTACATAATACTTAGTAAAAACAATCCGAAAACAAATTAATGCGATTTCTTTGGATATTTCTACTAATTAGTTAATTGTTGAAAACCTGTGCATGTTCTAATCTTTTAATATTCTTCATTTTGTAGTGTGGCGAAATGCCCAAAGAAACAGCATGAATATTGAAGTGCCCTAAAAAGGTTTCAGAGGTTAAGTCCTGGTTTTATAAAAGTTCAGTTTAATATCTTCTCTTTTTTGACAAACCTTAAGAAAATTGTAAAAAAATACCTTAAATGACTTGTATCTCGTTCAACAAGCATTTCTCTCAGGAGACAAGTTTTCAAAAAACAGCAAAACAAGCAAGCTTTTTCAAAAAAGCATTTGTAAGAATTCTCGCTTTGTCTTTGTTGTTTTGCGCTACCTCCAAATCACGTGTGTGTATATATATTTTGAGCATAATCTTGTTACTCTATCTCATAGACCAGACTTCAGAGAAAATTGACGTTAATTGTATGCAGATGTTAAATAATCACTTGCCGTAATACCAATTTAGTGGACTTATTGCAAGCCTGGCACTCTACCCAATGCGCCACCAATCTGATTACATCCTGTGTATTCTTTTATCATAACAACTCTATAATAAAGGTATACAAGCCTCATGAATAATAGAAATACTTTTAAACACAAAATTTCATGAAATACTTTCTCTAATCGACAGTACTTTTCTAGAAGTATGTATCCATGATGATATAATAATGCTTAATGGATTTTCACAATGTTCTGGTAATGCAACTTCTATTTTAAATGATCACAATAAATAGTTGTCATTACGCTTGCATACTATACTTTACCACACATATTGAGTCATTTGAAAAACTATTTTTATTAATCACCAATCTTTGTTGTTTTCAGACAACCTGTTTTCTGATATGCTTCTCAGTCTCTGGCCGAGCATCTTACGAAAATGTAGCAACAAAATGGGCTCCTGAGGTGCGACACCACATGCCTCATACTCCAATAATTTTAGTAGGTAAATCTGCACCCAGCATTTGCAACATATATGATTTTACTAAAGCTTATTATTTCAGCAACCAAAATTGATTTACGATCAGATCCTAGTCAAGAAACAATAACTGAGAAGGAAGGTAAAAAGCTGAAGCGCCGCATCAAGGCAGAAGGCTACATTGAGTGCTCCGCCAAGGACCGTATCAATCTTGATGAAATATTTGAGACGGCTATACGATGTAGCGTTAAGAAAAAAACTAATAATTCAAGGGCTTGTGCATTTCTCTGACAAACCAATGTACCTTATCTTTAATGTGAACAATGAGGATATTTCAAATTTGCTAACGAGCAATAATTTTTCAATATTTGGTAAAAATACTCCAACGATTTTTAATACACCACAACGTATTTTACAATCTATATTTTTAAATATTTTAAATACAAATTTATTAACTTGAAATTGTTAGATATTCAAATATAGTATTTATATTTGCATAAATGTACAATATATGATTAAATAATTATTTGAATTATTTTACTTTTAAATTTTCATTGTGATGAAATCTTTTATTCTAGAGCTGTTATTTGGTATTTGTGTAGCAACTTTAATATAAAACTTAATAGATAGCATTACTCCATTATAGTATTTAATGGTATTACACCTATATTGAGCATATAACAGACGAGGATACATTTCGTGGCCGAGGCCGATTAGGCCGAGGCTAATAAATTATCCAAGTCAGTTATATGGAATATCGGCTGTATGTTGTTTAACAGTTTTCGCAATATCTACTAAAAGTGGCCTGTTTTACTATAAATAATATAAATAAAATTGAGTAGTTCCAAACATAATTTGTTAGTGTTGCAACGGATGTTTACAAATAAAAATAAGTTAAAACAATACATGTAACTTGGTAGTGTAGCAACGGTTATAACGGCTATGGCTGTTATATTTTAAAAGCCACGGCTGTTATGGATGATATATTTTTCGATCAAACAGACAGTACAGTTACAGTACAATAACATGTAAGTATTACGGAAACTATATAAATCAAATACACTTGTTTTTAAAACTTTATTTTCAAATATGGTATATTATACACATTTAGTTATTGAGAACTCGATCCGTACAATAATTCTTTAAAAGATTCTTCGTTAATCGTTTGTAAAGCATCTTCCCCTTCATTGGTGGTCCCTTCAGATTTCTTAAAATCATTTTGTGTATTTGTATAGTTGGAAAGACATAATGACTGAACGTCTGATAAGACCGGAGATAAAATTAAAGCAAAGAAATCTGGATTGCCACTGTCAGTTGATGTAAATTGTAGTGGTGAAGCAGTTTTTGGATTTTCTGCAAATTGAAAAATACACTTATAAGGTACAACTTAATAATTAAGTAGGTACTTACGAGGATTATCTGAATTATAACCAATAAATTCTTCATTTTGAAGCTTGCAAGTTTCAGTGGTAGAATTTTCATTTTGCAGTGCTTTATTTTCTATTTCATTTGGCTGCAAATAATTCTCAACTACATTTACATGCAAGTTTCTCTGAACGTCTAGCTTTATACTTGGTTCTAAAAATGCAAAACTTTCCAAAGGGGTGTTTTTGTTAATTTCCGTGTTCTGATTAATGCAGTTTGCATCTCTAGTGATACTGTCAAACTTCAGGTTATTTTGTTTCTGCGTTACAATAACACTTTGGTCCAGTATATTCGTTTGGACTTTTTGATTCTGTATCAACTTCTCAACTAAATCAGGTGTTCTAACAACACAACCTGGTGGATTAACTGGGCACTTATGAGATCGCTGGCTGATTTTATATCTGAAGCTTTTATTGCAGGCTGTACACTTGTAAGGCATAGCACCTGTGTGAATACGTCGGTGAACTAGATATGAAACCCGTTGTCGAAAACATTTTCCTGAAACAAATAACTGTTTTTTTTCTCTGTTGCAATAACTTATAATTAGTAATAATAAATAGTATCAACTATTTAGACTCATTCTGATGTTTTTATTAGGATTGCACAAGCTTTTGCAATTTCTTGCAATGCTAGCTGTCAAAAGTTATTATTTTTGGTTTACGAGCATTTGATGTTCATAAATTAAAAAAAACAAGTTTCAATTATTACAGAACAGATCCATTATACTTATAAACTGCGAAAATAAAGAACATTTAAACTATACAAGGCACTTCAGTTTTAAAGTCTCACTCATAAAGCATGTAGGAAGCTTTAAAATAACAATATAAAGCCCTAGGTATAAACATATGCCGGGAATTGTTTCATCGTCAAAGGCAAGTAATGAACAGGTTTTGTACAGCTTCTCTTGTAGCTAGCTGTGCACACTTTCACCATTTTTTAAATTGGCCCATCTATAAATTTTTTATAGAAAATACTTTGTTATTCATGAATAATTTTCTGTTTATTCTAAAATAAAAAAGAGAACTTATGCCACTTCACATATATTTATATGAATTTACATTCTTATTTTGAAGCTCTCTACGTGTTCCATAAATGAAGCCTCTTAAAACTTGAATACCCTGTATACCTATGATTTCTCAATGAGTTATTGTAAAATTTTTGGCAAGAACATATGCTAAAGGTACATTTACAAGTGATTGATTACTTAAACTAAAACTAACAACAATCCTATTTTCTATAGTCAAATTTCGATATTTGGAAAACCGCAAGTATCTTTAGGTTCTTCAGCGCACTGAAACTTTTTTGTAATAAATTTGTACGGTTTGTGCATCGTGGGGCATAATTTAAAAGAAATAGCTTGGTGGCTGAACAACATTGAAACTTTAATTTCGTATTTATACCATATTTCATGAAGAAACTTCAAAATTAAAGTGTACCTACACCATTTTTTTAAAGTAATATGTTAATTAATAAAAAACTAACCACAAGTCTCACAAGAAAAAGGTCGCTCGCCTGAATGTATCCTCTCATGATTATGAAGAGTAGATAGCTCTTTAAATGCTCGCCCACATTCTGTGCAGATATGTGGCTTGTCATCGGAATGATATAGCATATGTTTATGATACGATTGTTGAAATGTAAAATATTTGTTACACTGTGAGCAATAATATGGCATCTCTCCTGTAATAAAACTAAATGTGCATTAACACTATAACAATTTAATATTCACTTACCTGTATGCAATCGTTTATGCTTTTTTAAGAAATATTTGGTAGTGAATAACTTTAAACACACTTCACATTCCCATTGCTTGTTATCTTGTCCTTTAGAATTTATACTATTGTTTTTACGTTTTTCCACCTGTATCTGCTGAGATGGCATTACAAATACCTGTGCAACTTCACTAGTTTTGTCATTAACATTTGGTACATTATGCACCTCTTCATTAGTTACGTTGAGTTTTAAATCAGTAGGATCTATATTATCATTGCAATAGTAATCAGATTTGTCATCGTGATAATCTGAAGCACTTTTATGTGTAAACCCAAAATGAGCAACACGCAGATGTACCATTAGACTACCACGCATTCTAAACTGTTTACTGCACAAGTGACAATGATAATTGTACTTGCCAGTTTTCTTATCAGGAGATGTCTGGTGTAAGAGCTTTTGGTGCAAGTCCAATATGGCTTCATCAGAAAAATGGAAGTTACATATATCACAGTTTAAATTTTTGTCGATTTCCGTAGATACATCTTTATTGTCAATGGTTGCTACGTCAAGATCACTTTTGTCTGCCATTTCAATATCTTGTACAGCATTAAAATGATCTTCAATGGCTGTTTTTTTCTCAATTTCGCTAACTTGAGTAGTACATAACTGAGATATTCTGTTGTTAGAGATGTGAGAAAACAAATGAATTGTTAGCTTATCGAGTCCTAGAAGGAGCTCATTGCAGACGGGACATGAAATATGAGTGGTGGCGACGTTTATTAAGCTGGATCGGAGCGCATCGACGCCTTGGAAATGTGGTTTTAAACAAACTGGGCATGATAGTAGCGACGACATTTCAGTTGTGTAAGGCAAGCAACTTTTGAAGTACTTCTTGCTTAGGCAAGATGTATAAATATAAGAATATGAAAAGGCTTCTACTGAATGTGATTAAATTACCTCAACAGAGTTGCACTGGGGTTTATGTTGCAGTAACATAAAATACTTAAAATAGTAATGTCTATTTTTAAATCCAAACTGTTGATTTTACAGCACATGCTCATTCCAAATTTAGCAGAGGGAGCAAGGCGGGAACAAGTCTGTCTCCATGGCAACCGCTTGTAACCAAACAAACACACATTGATGGCCTAGCTGCCATCATATCACTGTCATTAAGACTTATTTTACAACATTATACATACAGGGCTATTAGTGGTGATCACATATTTTCAAAATGGATTTAAGTTTGGACGATTTACTGAAGAAAATGGGCTGGGCTACTGGTATGCATCTGCCTGTGGCTAACAAACAAAATAAGGCACTGCAACAAGAAGTGGAAGAGCTTATGCTAAAGAAAGCCAGAGCCACTCATTATTATGAAACTGAAGATTCACGGTACAATGCTTTCTCTAAGCACTTGAAGCATGTTAAACGACAAAAGAATGAAAATCAGGTATAGTTGTGTGTAAAATCTTATATCGCCATTAACTATTTACAAAATAGTACAGTTGTGTTCACATACTGAGAAATACTAAATGGGACAATTTGAGATACCTTATTCAGGGCCGTAACTAGGTGTAGGCTGAGTAGGTCCATTCTAGGAGTGGCGCAAGCGGCAAAGGACGCAAACATTTCAATGAGAAAGAATTTCTTTCGTATTAATAAAAAACGGGTCAAATTCAGTATACGGCCCGGTCTATTGCGCATGCGCTAAGGGCGGAGTATGTAAAAATGTGGTGGGTGCTGCTATCGTCTCGTAATGTTGTTGCGCTCTCGGCGGTTCAGGTTAGCGGTTTAGGTTAGTTGTTAGGTCTTGATTAATTTTTTTTAGAGAAAAAATACGACCAAACGGTATACTGAATTTTTACCAAAAAAATAACTAAATAAGCAGGCAATTTTACAAGATAATTAATTTGTAGTATTAACAATTTTTTCTCCATGCCCATCTAGTAAGTTACACTTATTTTGACATATCCATTGCAGGTTAGTTGATTTTACTGTTTGTTTACTGGTTGCCATGACATTAGGGAAGTAAGGTAAAACCTACTCCCCAAGGGAAGTAAGTGAATTACGTGTTATTACAGTGATTGTTTATATTGACAAACACAACTGAAAAACAATTGCTACTAAGCAACTCAACACTAGGTGACTATTAGCTTTGTTTGTAATAGATTAATTTACTATCAATTAACGTGGAATTATTAAGGGAAAATTATTCAAATTTTAGTTAGGCATGGTGAAAAATATTATAAGCAGGCTCGGGCTGGCAAACTCGTTCTCGACTGGTAAAAGCTAGTTAATTCCCTTGATGCTTATATAACTATTAAGGTAAGGTAATACGTAGGTAAATTTTCCTACGTTCTTATAAGTGGCATTAATAATATTTATTACGCATAATAATATGTAGGTACTTATTTGTTAGAATTGTATTTTATGTTTTTTATTCAAGTGCCTATTATTTTATTTATGTTCCTATTTTGATATCTTAACCTATTAACATGTGGTGATTTCTAATAGGTTCTGTTGGCTACATAATAATAATAATAACAACTTTATTATCATCACTTGAGCTTCTACATACAATTTTTACAATATTAAACTTAAACATTTTTATTAATCGTAAATAAAATGTAGTATCTTAGATAAACAGTAGATAGTGTGAATATTGATAACTTTTTTTTGTACATTTATTTGACAAGAGCTAATAAAGTTATATATTCCCCACTGAATTAAGAAAATGGGGCATTGAAAATGACTGGGGACTATTCCCCTCAGATAATATAACCCAATCCCATCACTCAATTTTCAAATTTGAACGAATCAGAGTCGAATACAGCGAATATTTTGCACTAGTGCAATACAATTTGCATAAGTGCAATATCGAGTATTTGCGGGAAGAAAAGCAAACCAGCTAAGTACACAAGAAATTTCAGAAAGAAAACAAAAAATTCTTTAAAAATGAATAGTGTGGTATACAAAGGATGACATTTCTTCGAGGAATAGTCTTGCTTTGCGTTCTCGAGAAATACTTGAATATACAGAATGAACTAGAGATATAACTACTGAATATTAACCACTAAAACTGAAAAACAGTTTGTGTGTGGTTTTTGCAATAATATTGTCGTGGGGCTAGATAATGAATGGAATTTAATTCAGGTTATTTAAATATCGCAATGATGAATTATTATTGCTACTGTCATCAGGTTTGCACAAAATAAAATTTAAATTTTATTTATCAAATTTGTAAGCCAAATTTTAGCATGTTTTTTGAAGTGATTACTTGTAATTATAATTTTATTAATTAATAGATATTGACTGAATTTGTTATATATTTTGGGAGCATAGTAAAGGAATAATCGCTAACCAAATGTCTTATTCATTCTAGTTAGTTGGGTCACTACTTGTTTATTACAATGTGATTGACAAAAGAAATACATTCTTGATTTTTATGTGCATATTTAATAACAGTTAACAAATAAAGCTTAGACATATTATAGAAACCACCAAAGATGAGCCCTGCGTCATCACACGCTGAATTTAGTAACGATAAACATGCGTGTACAATTGTTCACAAACTCCATGCGCACAACAGTGATAGCATTACAATAAGCGTGTGTTATGATTAAAGGGCTTATTTGATTAAAGTAGTTTAAGTCACATACTCGCGTCGTCACTAAAACGTCAACTGTCAAATAATACTTGTGAAGCCTTTTTCGTTTTTTCGGTGTTTTATAACTACGTTTTCAGGTTATTATTTACGATTTGATACAAATTATGTCTATGAAAGGTAAAACGTTACATTTGCAATCTCAGCAGCTCTTATTAAATTTATTGGATTACTTCGAACGAGAGAAAAAAAATGGTCTAATTCCATTGTCATATGTAAGTACAAGAGGTAAATAAAACATAATTCACCTAATTATATTTCACATTCATCGTTTATTTGTAGAGGGCAGCGGAAACTCTAGGCATTAGTGTTTCTATTGTGAAAAGAGTTAAGAGTTGTTCTAGTATGAATCCAGTTTTATGTAGCCCTGGCAAGAAAAGACCACGTAAAAAGTTAAAATCTACTGATTTACCAGATTCCTCAAAAATGGTTATAAGGGACATTATACACGATGTATTCGGAAAAAAAGTACGTTACCATCAATTTCCTCAATACTGAAGTGAAAGAAAGTCATATTTTACTCAGTAACACCAGCTTAAATCGAGTTCTACATCATATCGGTTTTAAATTCAAGAAAGATGATAACCGTAGAGCACTAACTGAAAAAGAAAATGTTGCTATTATGCTGCTCCAGTTTTTAAAATGTTTCATGGAGAATCTAATTCACCTCATCCACTGCAAGTAGTCTTTATGGACGAAACGTGGATTTATTCTAAAGAAAATCCTGGAAAGTCCTGGCAAGATTCAAATATTCGCAGTGTTAAAAAAACCGAAGGTTATGAAGAAAAACGTTTTATTGTGGGTAATGCTGGGTCTAAATTAGGGTTTGTCGAAAACGCATCCCTATTATTTGCAACAAAATCTTTCAAAGAAGACTATCATGGGGAGATGAATTCAGAAACCTTTAAAAATTGGCTCATCAACCATTTAATTAATAATTTGAATGAGCCTTCATTGATAATATTGGACAATGCTCCTTACCATTTTGTTTTAATAGAAAGAAATCCCTCAACTTCCTGGAAGAAAGCCGATATCATAGAATGGTTAAATACAAATTCCATTAATCACGATCCAACTTCATTAAAACTGAATTACTCATACTAGCCAAATCTCACAGAAAAAAAAAGCGCTATGAAGTAGATAAATGTTTTACGTCTACCACCATATCATTGTGAATTCAATGCCATTGAATTAATATGGACACATGCAAAACAATATTACAATAATCACATCGGCAGGAATGGTTATGGTGATGATCGAGTTCTTGCAATGTGGAAGGAAGCATTAGAACAATGTACCAAAGAAGTGTAGAGTAATTGTCACACTGAAGAAAAAATTAGGACTTGGTATGAGCGTGAAAGGATTTTAGATGTAACTGTTGATGAACTAATCATTCATGTTGGCAACGACTCAAGTGACTCTAGTTTAAGTGGTGATAGTGATTAAGAATTGTAATTATTAATATGTTTACAATATTTTATTTTAGTCGTTATCTAAATTCCTATGTTCAATGGAATTATTTTTGTGGAATGGCGTTGCGGAAGAAATACAGTTGTATATTTATTGGTTAGATTATTATATCATTTAAAATTGTGTATTGGTAAATGATTTAAGTTGTATATAACCTTAGTCATCCTAACGGCAAATAAACGCAAATAACTAAAACAGTATAATAAAATATGGATTTTTACATTTCTTAGTCAAAACGAAAATAATGACCCTGACAGCTGTTTGTTTCCCGGATAAAGCGCCACCTATTGGCTCCTGATTGCTTCAGAATACAACGAATACAACTGACGCTAATTTGACTAGCAAGTAAAATCTTACATCATACGGATAGCTTTGATGACGCAGGGCTCATCTTTCGTGATTTCTATAATAGGCATTAATTTTAAGTTCAGTCATTATTAAATTTGTCGGGTATCTCATAGGTTTCTTCACCATTATTTTAAACATTTTTTTAAAATTGTATGAAGGCTTTTTGTATATGCATTCTGGAAGTATCTCTCTACCCGATTATACCATAATTAAGAGGAGATTCTAGCAAAGTATAGTAAAAAATATATAGAGTTTTAGAGATACAATTTCACACAGTTTTTTATATATGCAAAAAAACATTCGTAATCTGCTTCCTAGGTTGTTAAGGTGAACATCCCTTAAAAACTCATCTATTGTTATTCCTAAATAGTTGACAGTGCTAGAAGACTGGACGCTTGCACAGTTATGGTTTACATGTTGACACTTACTTTGGTGAATTTTTAACTTTGTGATATTACTCTGTTTGGTTTTATGTATGCTAAATGTTAAGAAGGTAGTTTTTTCATAGTTTAGTGTTAAAATATTAGCATCCAGCCAGGTTTTAATACTTATCAAATCCTGTTCAGCCACTTCCTTTACTTGGGACCAGTAAGATCCCTCAAGGAAGAATACCGTGTCATCAGCGTATGATATAAGTTTACCATTTAACTTTAAATTTAATAGGTCATTGATGTAAATTAAAAAAGTAAAGGACCAAGTACTGTTCCCTGAGGTACACCACATTTAACCACTGTTTCGTTACTTTTTAAGTTTCTTTAGTAATAAATTATGGTTTAACAGGGTATTAAATTATCAAGAGCCAAATAAGTATAATCAGTTAAAAGTGCTATATCGTCATTAGTGCTTTTGTTCTCAGTAAAGCCAAACTGTTTCATAGATAAAATATTATTAACTTGAAGAAAAGATAAAAGTCTATCTTTAATTAATCTTTCAAATATTTTTGCAAAGTTAGACATGAATGAAATAGGACAATAATTATTACGTCATTAAATGGATTTTTCTAAACAATTTGGAAAATAACGTTGTGAAAAGCACTCATTGAATAGTTGGCAAAGGGGAAGGGAGACACTATCCGCAATATTTTTTAACAAGTCTTCTATCACAGCCAGGCGCTTTGCTATCCTTAATTTTTTAAATATTTTTAATTACCTCATCAGGGGTGATAGGTGTAAGAAAAGAAGTATTATTAGTAGGGGTTATATTTTTCAACATTTTATTCTGTTCATTTTCATTGATATTAATTTTATTGGCAAGGTTTTGCCCGATATCTGTAAAGAACTCGTTAAATTTATCTGGTGTGGTATCACATGGAGGTTTCGCGTTGTTTTGGTCATAATTGAGAGACATTTTCGCAAGTTGCCAAATACTCTTAGCATTTCTATTAACATTTCTAATTTTATTCCCATAGTAAGTTATTTTCAGCTGTTTTATTAAGGTTGGTATAAGGTTTTTGTAAGTTTGATATGTTTGTTTTATTACGTTGTTTTCTGGATTTAAGATTGTTTGCTTATACAGACGGTCACGCGCGCTGATTGCGTTGATAACACCTTGCGTTATCCAAGGATGTCTTTTGAACTCTTTAGAATTTAACTTTTTTTCGGTGGTAGCCATTTTTTTTCAACTATTATTGTGTTAACAAGTTTATCAAATGACTGTTCAATATCGTTATTTAAAAGAGAATTCCATTTAATTACTTTTATATTTTTATTTATCATGTTGTAATTAACTTTTCTATGTACAGGCTTAATAGATGTATCACCATTATCCAGTGTGTTTTATCAAAATTTATCTGACAAAAAACTGGACAATAATCAGTTACTTTTGAAAGAAAAACCGCTGAAAGCAACAGACATTTTTAAATTTTTGTTTGTAGTTCTTGTTGGTTTATTTATGTTCGAACATTTTGCAAAATCCACGTTTTCAATGTTATCTGAACACTTGCTGCAGCTGCCTGCCATTATGGTTCAAGGTTGTTTTCAGAACACACAATAATTTATAAATAAGTCTGTATTAAAACAGTAAAACCATGCACCAGATCCACACACTTCCACTCCGCAAGGCAGTCGAAGTAATATGTACTGTTTACTTTCCTCGCCTCAGGTGAAAGAAGTATTGTAATCGTGAAAAAACACCTTCCAAGATCTCTTCAGCTCTCCTAATTATGCACATAGCGCAGGTTTTTACCCTTGGTGAAAATAGGCCATGTTGCCTTTTTTAACACAATTGTTTCGTTCTCTATCTTTTTTTAAATAACTCAGGATTTTTTTTAATTTCGCCAACTTTTAATTAGTTTAAATTTTAAACAAACACTCAAGGTACATATAAAAGCTTGTAAATATAATGGTATTTGTAGAAAAACATCTCAATATAGAAAATTTAAAAAAATAATTTTCTGTCTCAAATGGATAGCTTCCACTTATGAGGGAAATTCCATGTAAAGCCCTTTCTTCTTATTTTATTTGTGTTCTCTTTAGTTATTTATTTTTGAAACTTTTGAATTAAAAATGTTGGCTTAATTTTTTAATACCTACATTTTTGTTTTGAATAGGTACATTACATCATATATTTACGAAAATAAATGCATAATTCATACAGTAAAATTAGTATTTTTTATCACCGCTATCGTTATTGTACTGGGTAGGTTTTCCATCTTTTTGGGAAACCAAAAAAGAATATTTGATACATTTGTGAGTGATCTAACATGTAAATAGTGCCACAAGTAGTGTTGCCAGATCCATTTTTCTAAATATCGGGACCTAAATGAAAAAAAAAGCGGGACAGGGATGAAAAAATTGGGACGCAGAAAAAATGCATAAATATGGTTGGTTACACAATCTTTTATTTCAAAATTATAGACTTCATTGAGATCAATCAAACCTTAAGATTTAAATAAAAATATATTATTATTTTCAAAAGGAAGTTGCCATGTAAGGAATCAACGATATTATTTTTATTTCTTCTTCTTCATAATTTAGGACTTAGGGGTCTCTTTGTATTCGGCTTTCTCTCTTGCGATTTTTGCCAGTTTGTTGTCGTGCATCCTATTTACATGGCTATTCCAATTCCGCCGTCGTGTTCTCACCCATCTCACATCTTGGACTTTAATGCTTCTCTGATGTTTTCACTCCTTACTCTGTCTCGTAGGGTAACGCCTGCTATCTGCCTTAGGATTTTCATGTCTGTTGTTCGCACAATGCGTTTAGTCTTGACTGTTTCAGCTCTGGTTTCGGCGGCATAAGTTAAGATGGGTCTAACGCAGGTTTTATAAATCTGTACTTTGCTTTCAACCATCATGTGCTTATTTGTCCATATCACATCTCGTAGGTAGCCTGATGTCGCAGCCGCTTTCATTGCTTGATTGCAAACTTCCTCGTTTAGGTTTCTCATGCTAGATGTGTGTGCACCTATGTAGTTAAAGGCCATAACTTGTTCAATTCTATTATTATCAACGGCTAATTTACATTGAAGAGGTTCTTTCGAGATAGTCAATGATTTTGTTTTTTCTGTTGATACTCTCATGTTAAATTCTTCTTAATATAAATATAAATTATTTTTTATAGAACACATATTTTGCTTGATTTTGCCGCTTGTAATATTTTCTTTTCTTTTAAGACAAATCTATAAAACTCTTCACAAGACATCTGAAAATTTACTTTTATTTGAATCTCCGCCGTCACATGTTCTATCGATAATTTATTGCGTCTGTCAGTCCATGTTACATTTGCTTGCGAGAAAACCCTTTCAGTTGATGCATTCGACACAAGTATTGATGCCATAAACTGGTATAACTTTAGGACATTAGGCAAGTTTTGAGTTTTAAAAATGTCATGCCATTTTTCGATAGGTTTTTTATTGTTATCCTCAATAGCAGCTTTTAAAACGTCTTTGATTTTGTAAATTTCTTCATATAAAGTATCCATATCGAAATCAGTCGTAATATTTAGTTTTTCTATAATTTCAACGACCATCTTATAATCAAAATCAACATTCAGAGCAAATGGTACGCCCAAATAATTGATGGGCACTCGTCTTCTCCCAATGTGATGAACACATTTTTTAATATCTCATACGATTTCACTAAACGCTCTATGGCTGGAAGAAGTGGTAGCATGTCGTAAAACTGGTGCAAATTTGAAATCGTAAAATTTGAAAAAATCTTTCAAAGCCTGTACTCTCTTTGCGTGGTAGGAAAAGTAATTATAAACCTTGAGCACCATATTTTCCAAATCAAATTTGCATTTGCCTATAGCATGTCTTACGCTGTTATGTAAAATATGAGCTGGACATCCCACAGCAATAATTTTGTTGTTGTTGCTTTGTAACAGTATGAAAACAGAGTGGTTGCCCCCAAAGTTAACATTTGTGTTGTCAGCAGAATAACTTGTAGAATATTTTACGTCAATGTTGAAATTTTGCAGTCTTGTCACTATATTATTATGTATAGCAATCGCGGTTTTGTTTGCATCATCATAGGTCGGTTTCTGGTGTGTAAAATCTAACAACCAATGGAAACATTTTGATTGGCCCATGATTGGAGGCATCTGTAGAAACACTAAAATAGACTCCACTTTGTAGATATTTAACCGTACCTTGAATCGACGCTGGTCCTAATACATTATGTGCGATTGCACTCGATTTTGTACGGCCAAGGGTCAATTTTTCAGCTACATTTGAGTCTGCGTACAAAACACGATCAAGTTTTGCTTTACAATATAATGAATTCAACAATAAATTGTGTTTTTTGTATTCGCTCCCCAAACTGGTTACTTTGGAAACTGTCTAGGATCCTCAAAATGGCCATTTAGAGGCCTTGTACTTAAAGTCGTCGTGGCAACATTTTAGCGGACTCAAACATTAGTTGCCATGACGACTTTAAGTACAAGGCCTCTAAATGGCCATTTTGAGGATCCTAGACAGTTTCCAAAGTAACCAGTTTGGGGAGCGAAAAATACATTTTCGCCCGGCCTCCTAATATAATGCCGAGTTAATGGTAATTGAAACTTCATATTATAATGTTTGGAGAGCTACCTACAAAAAAACGTTGTATGCAACACGTCCTCAAATGACTTTAGAGGACTCATCTTCATATTACGGACTCGGCTGCGCTTCGCTCCGCCTCGTCCGGAAACATTACGACTCGTCCCCTAAAGCCTTGCTTTGAGGACTAGTTACATAAAGTACTATTAACATTGTGGTATGTTTTAGTGATCTCAGCTGCCATCACTTTTTCTTCATTGCTTGTTAATTGGACACAGTTTTAAAGAAGTCGTTCCCCGAGCACTTTCTTCCCTTTTCTTATACTCAGCTCTATCTTGGTGTTGGTTAACATCATTTTTCCCACCATGACTTATATTAAATTCATTCTGACACAAAGCACAATGAGCTTTAACGTTTTCTTTGGCAGGTTTTAACCATGAATAACTTTTTAACCAAATCTCTTGAAAACTCAGACTCCTGTGTTGTTGGGCTCGGCGTTCGCCTCGCCCGATAATATTCACAGTAGTCCGGGAATGTTACGCTTTTCGTCCTAGATACACAATGTACTATTTTCGCATTTTGTATAATAATGTGTTATTTTACTAAATTCAAAATCGTTTAATAATGTGGCCCTTTAGTGTATAAAAATGTCACTTTACTATAATGTCACTGTCAAATTCAAGGTTAGCAGGTTAGGTCTGTGTCAAAACTGACGGAAAACCTAACCTGATAACCTCTAATTTGACTTACTTACCAACATATTTGAATTTCCATAGCCATCTTTTTTAATGGACATGTGGTATAATGCTTTTATATAAATGTTTGTTTATAAATACTAATACAAAATGCGAAAAAATAGTATACACACTTTGTAATAAAAGTAGTTTTACTAAACTTATATAGCTTCTTAAGTTACTCGTCGCTTCGCTCACTCGTACTCAATCAAGCTATATTCGCTTAGTAAAACTTTACTTTTCTAAACTTGTTGTGTAATATACTATCACATTATTTTTGAAGAGTTTACAAACAGCTTGCCATTTAGTACTTACATTTTAAGATTTATTTTTACGTTCACGCTCTGGGTAGTTTTTAGATACCTCTACTACGTCAGTGAACAGCTGCTTTATATTAATTTATTTAATAAATTGACAGGATAACCCCATTTTTACAAAAAAGTAAACATTTACAGTAAGTTAATAGATTATATAAAAGAAGACAAAGCAAATATATAATATAATATAAACATTTAAACATTAAAATATCAAAATATATATTAAAAAAATAATAATAAAGTAGATATACATATCAGTCTTAGGTTATACATTTGAATGTTTGACTTGTATTTTAAAACCAGATGGTGGGCATCCAAATATGTCAATGTCTGTTGTGTATAGTAATTTAAGGGTCCTATCAATGGGAGAATCGTAATGATGGAAAATTGGCTTTCAAATTTAATCTTCCAACAATATTATGCTACCTACCTTCCCAAAGGTCGTGCCACGTTTCTATACAGTGTACGGCTCTTTGATAAAATGGATTAAACTCGATTTCTATTCTATTCCTTTTTTCTCAATCTTATTTTGGTTTCAAAATTATAAAAAAATCTGTCTGAACTCAATCATAATATTGCATAACTAAAGTGCAGTTGTTTCATGCAATCCTATTTTTTTAATAAGTTATGAACAACCAAGAATATTATTACAAAATAGCATCAGGAGAAACTGTACCAACATTTGCATTTATTTTTAATAGTTTTTTAATCTGACTTGAACATTTTTCTATACTTAAAAAGTAACTACATACAGCCGTACAATTTATCGATATTCTTTCCATACAGCGATTTCAAAATAGCCAAGGTGTACGTACCTGCCTTATCAACTACGGGAAGTTTTTAGTTTTTCCCTGCGTTTAGCAGATAGAAAAAATTGAGTATACAGGGTGGGCCATTTTAATCGACGCATCCGAATATCTTCGTTGGTAAGCCGAATAAAAAAAATTGTGCAGACAAAAGTTATTCAAGGTCATTTAAAGGTCAATTTTTTTATGGGAACTCCTATTTTTGACGCCGAATTCGGAAAGATTGAAAAATTTTATGTCCAAAATGATAGTTTATAACTCGTTGGAGTGACCTTTAAAAGGTCAAATCAAGGTTAAATGTTGAAAATTCGAATTTGGATGATTTAAGGGCGAAAAAATATTTGAGTAGACTTAGGAGACAATAACCTTGACCATCTTGTCCTTTAGGTCAACTGTGAAGGTCGTTCGAAGGTCAGAGTGATTTTTTTAAATAAAAAATCTGACTATTGTCCTTAAATCTTACTTTTAGCATTACCTACCCAGAAACAACGACGTGGACGTAGTAAGCTCTGTTTCTTTTGGGGTGCTGGTTTACAGTGAGTCCCCTTGCCTCTCACTACTATTACTAGCATTATAATTATTAAAGCAAATGTTCAAAGTTGCCACCATTTGCTTCAAGACACAATCTATCATGTCTGCTGCAGTTGTTGGTCGTTGTGTGAAAATAGCTTTTTTTAAGAAGCCCCATAAATAAATATCTGGAGATGTCAAGTCTGGTGAATTAGGAGGCCAGTTAACTCGACTTCCCCAAAAAGTTACGTACTATTCGTGCAAAGTGTGGTGATGCACCATCTTGCTGAAGCCACATTCTTCGTCTTGTCATTAAATCAACATTTTCTAACAGTTCTGGCAACCGATCTCTTAGTAACTCTAAATAGCTGTGTCTATCAATATTTCTTTCAAAAAAATAGGGACCAATCATTTATTATGCCACATCACACCATAAGGCTCCATCGGTGTTGATGATCTACAGGTCTGTGCCAGTGGGGGTTTTCATTTGACCAATAGTGACAATTATGCCTGTTGATCTGTCCATCACTATAAAATTTAACCTCATCAGAAAACATTACGTATGTAAAAAAGTCAGGATCTTGTTCTATCATTCTTAAAGCCCACTGGCAGAATTCAATTCGCATTTGAATGTAATTTGGTCTTAATTCTTGTACTAAAGTGATGTGGTAGGCATGATGTTTGAAAGTTCTTAGAATTCTTAGAGCCGTTTTTCTTGATATACCAATTTCTCGTTCAATCTGACAGCTGCTAATGTGAAGATTAACATAAACAGCTGCTAAGACAGTCGCAACACAAGCATCGTTTTCATCGTAATCGTGATGCCTGCATTGGCGAGCAAGGCGTCCATCACGAGCTCTTTCAGTCAATCTTTGTATTGTCCTATCATTAGGGTATCTCCTATTTGGAAATTGTTCAGCGTATCAGCTTGCCGCTAAAAGATAATTATTATTACATTTCCCTAAAACCATTATTAAGTCAACACTTTCATTAGCAAGATAGTCAGCCATTATAAAAATTTAAATTTAAAATAAAACTGTTAAAATACCGTGAGAATGCCGGAAATACCGTGAATGCCCAGAATACCGTGAATGCCGGGAAAGCCCAAAATACCGCTACAAGGCGTAACGTGGCGTGAGCGAAAGAGCGTGTTGGGGCGCAAGGGCACGTTAGGCGCAAGAACGCGAGCAGCTACCAGTAAGTGTACATTGAACAGGAAGGAAGGGTCTCTAATGTTATCAGAAGGAAGATGATGCTGCATGTGCAGATCACGTCGGGGTCACCAATTATGGGGAACTGATAAGTAAGTAAGGAAGGAATCTGACTCTACCGAGTTCCACACCACAGAAAAAGAGAGACAACGTTTCGTGCCGGATCTGCCAGCCGGACTCGTCGGTAAGGCTGCGTGCTGGCAGATCCTGCCTTAGACATTGTGGGACCGAGAAGGTGGAGGCCAGGTATTTATACTAGCCCGAGCGCTATTTACCCGCTTGTGGGTTCGGTTGCCACACTTTCTGCACGAAACTTACAGGGCAGAAAGGTTGATACGAATGAGTAATAATGCCGGACTGATAGGATCCACAACCTTGGTTATTTCGAGCAATTGAATATTGAAAATTGAAATTTTCGTGCGCACCGAGTTAGTGCCGGCCGGTGAGTTATTCAAAACAGTGAAGCGGTGGCGCAGTGGTAATTGCTATCGGTTGGTGTACTCGCGGCTCGGGTTCGATTTTTCTTGCCAGTAATTTTTTTATTACATTGTTAATTATTACTTCCTTTTACGATAAAGGAAGTATTGGATTCACCCCAAAAATTCGAAATTGAGTTTTCAGCGGATCTTCACGTTTTAGAGTCCCAAAAAACATATTTTTTTTTTCATTGTTCTGTGTGTCTGTGTGTCTGTCTGTCTGTGAACAGAATATCTCAAAAACGAAAAGAGGTATAGGGTTGAAACTTCATATATAAGTTTTGTGTACTATGCAGATGCGACAGCAAGCTTTTGAAGAAAATCGCATAACCGGAAGTAGGTGTTTACTCTTGTGATTTTTCAGTTTTTTTCGATTTTTTCAAAAACGGCTCTAACGATTTTTTTCAAGCTTTACATTTTTATTAAATTTTTAACGTGCATTGATGTGAGATAGGCGATTTTCCAGTTGAATACTTCTAAAGTGGGTTTCTTTTGTTTTTTTTCTATTTTTTTTATTAACTCCTATTTGAAATACAACACCCGGTATATCATTACATTTTTTAATTCAGCTTAAAATTCTAGAGAAAATTTGTCTCTTCAACTAACGCTCTATTTTGTACCGTTTTCGTAGAATTTGTAAGTTTTTGAAAATTTTTAACAAATGCTTAAAAATAAAAAATCAAATGTTTGGCTGATTATAAGATCACTGTAAAAGGAAGTTGTGTGAGTGTATCACACCAAATTTTTACAATGTAATTAGTGTTTTAATTGTTTGTAATAATAGTTATTTAACCAACATGTGTGTTAATGAAGGCGATTAATAATCGATACTGTTTAAAGCACAAACGAGCGATAGTGAGTGAGTGCCTTTAATAGTTGAGATTATTAATCACCCATTAACAAACGAGTTGATTACAAAATTTTTTCGTTGACCACAAAATCTTTTTTTGTGGTGAAAAAATTTGTAAAATTGCAGCCCCATAAGCGAACACGCACGGTGCCAAAGTTTTGTCCGGTTATTAGAGGCGTCCGCTTAAGGGAAAAATTCATTTTTATGTTTAAGAAAGTTGTACCTATTCTGCAAAGGTATACACGCTAACAATACAGATAAGAATAAAAAAATAATTGAAACAAAGTTATGTAATAGTTACAAAAACGAAAAAAATCCTTTGACGTAAGGGTTTTTTCTGACTGCTTGTTGCACTTTCCACCTGGATTTCGAAATACACTTGCGTGCATAGAAATCGGCCCACTGTAAACTTTTGACTTTAACCATAATTTTTTATTAAAATCTATTCATCAGATTAAAAAATAATATGCTGTTTGAAAAACAAATTAATATGCTTCAATATGCGTTAAAATTTATCAAGAGTGCTTATCGTTTATATGCGTAGCAACCGGTAAACAAATTAAACCTATTTATGTGGTGGTTATAAGGAGAAATACAAACTTGTGAAAGATTGAAATTTGCACATTATTTGTTTTTCGTAATTTTATTAGTTTTCAAGTGTGTTAGTGTAATGCATACTACACCGGAAAAGGCCGGCCAAGTAATTGTCTTAATCGACAACGGACATAGCCAGCGAGCTGTTGCTCGACAACTGGATATGACACGCGCAGCGGTTCCAAGAGTGTGCCAATGTTATGAAGAGACTGGATCCTTTCATAGGCGACCGGGAACAGGCAGAAAGCGATTTTCCACGGCTCGTGATGACCGCTTTATTGTGTCAACAACATTAAGAAATCGTCGCCTTAATGCAGTTCAAGTGCAACAACAGCTCCGTGAAATACGAGTAGTAGCTACTAGACAGTGGACCGTAAGAAGAAGACTGCAAGAAAGTAACGTGACCCTACAACGCCTGTTATTGGTCCAAAACTTACCCCAGCTCATCGTCAAACACGCCTGCGTTTTGCACGGGATCATCTGAATTGGACAGTACAACAGTGGGGGTATGTTCTGTTCTCAGATGAGACCAGGATATGCCTCTAAGGTAGCGACGTAAGAAGAAAAGTGTACCGGGGACCAAGAGAGCGATTTGCAGAATGCTGCATTGAAGAGCGGATTGCTTATGGAGGTGGTTCCTGCATGATCTGGGGTGCAATTTCTATGGGAGCACGAACCGACCCTGCTTTTATCCGTAGAGGCGACCGTGGTCACAGGAGAGGAGGTTTAACGGGTGCTAGGTACATCGAGGAGATTTTAGCAGTTCATGTGGAACCTTACGTCGACTACATTGGAGACGAATTTCTTTTTATGCATGATAAAGCGAGGCCGCACACTGCAAGAATCGTACAAGATTATATTACAGAAGTCGGTTTTCAAGTTATGGAGTGGCCAGCACGCAGTCCCGACCTAAACTCGATCGAACATTTATGGGATGAGCTAAAACGAAGAATTCGAGCTAGACTTCGTGCCCCAACTTTGATCCCAGAGCTTATGGTTGCAATAGAAGAGGAGTTGCTTAACATCCCGCAAGAAACAATAGCCAACTTGATTCGATCTATGCCTAATCGCATGAGAGATGTTATTAGGGCAAGAGGGGGTCATACCCATTATTAAAAATTAAGTGTTAAGTTAGATAATTGTCAATAACCATACTTATTTTCGTAATAAAAAAAAGTTAATTTGTTTCATGTATTAATTTCACTATGTTAAGCCTAAGAAGCCGACATAGATTTTAATAAATTGTAACTCATATTAAAGCATATTAAATTGTCTTTCAAAGAGCATATATATTTTTTTTGATCTGATGAATACTTTCTAAAAAAAATATAGTTAAAGTCAAAAGTTTACAGTGGGCCGATTTCTATGCACGCAAGTGTATTTTGACAGTTTGAATACTTTAAAGTCATTACTTTCTTTAGCAAAAAATTAAAAAAATTTTCACTGTTAATGCTTCCGTGTAGGGCTTGATTACATTCTCACAAATTTCTAAGTCGCCATCATTTTCTAATTCTGCCAACTGCATATCAGCTGATTCACCTGAAATTTTGGTTACATCATCTTCCACGATTATTTCTTTGTCAATGTTTATAAATTCGTCAGGGTCGACGTCTTCGTTTTCTGGGATATTTCTATACAGTTCAGACACTACTGATAAGGGTAAATGGTCCTCTGGTTCAAATTGATTACAGTGGCGTAATTTGATACTCGCAGACACCGCGGCTCGGGGGCCCTGAGCATAGTTTTCTTATTCTTTCCTTCAATAAAAGCAAGCAGGAACAATTCTTCCTATTTTTATTTTTATCATAATGCGATGGCCACGCCAAAGGCAAAGTAGTTTTGAATTGCAGGCCTCTAAAGTCAAGCAACATGGATTGTTTTGTAATAATATCTTGCATAAGGTAATGAAAGTGTCGAATTTCCTGCAGTCATAACGCTGAATTGAGTTGACTTAATACCACCGGTATTGCAAAAGAATTCTATAATTTAACAACATGATCATTAAATGTTGGATTTATGGATTGTTTTGAAGCCTCACAACATTATCTGGGCCTGCATTTTGAAGTGTCCGTACAAGAGAAATTTACAGTCTAAAAATTGTCGAAAAATGGTGTCCGTGTCCGTTTAAGAGAGTGTCCATTTAATAGAGAAAATTCTAATAGTAAAGTTAATGCAAGTAAGTTGGTTCCCAACAAAATGTCCGTGTAAGAGAGGTGTCCGCTTATTAGAGGTGTCCGGTAAGAGAGATTTCACTGTATTACTAATTTTGTTGTGAATATTAATATAAAATAATTATATCAAGTACTCTAATTTGATTAATACAACTAACCTCCATGCAAAATATCGTCAAAATCACAAAAACAGTTAATTAATGAAAAAGAGTGTATTAATCAAAAACAGTGTATTAATGACGTCTACTAATCCATCCTTTTTTAGGAAAAATAATTCATTAATATTGAAATTAACAAGCGGTCAACGAAAAATGTAATTTAAATAAGATTTCTTGCATAATTTATATTAATATTAATTATTTAAAATGTACATTTATTTTACACTTTATTTATGTAATAATTGTATTTTGATAAACATGAAGCCTCAAATTCTCTTTTATGCCCGAATTTTAATTTTGAGTTAAAATACAATTATAGCAAATAGTGAGATTTTTTCATTTAAAAAAATCACTTTGACCTTCGAATGACCTTCACAGTTGACCTAAAGGACAAGATGGTCAAGGTTATTGTCCCCTAAGTCTACTCAAATATTTTTTCGCCCTTAAATCATCCAAATTCGAAAAAACAGCTTCTGGACGAATTTTCAATGTTAAACCTTAATTTGACCTTTTCAAGGTCACTCCAACGAGTTATAAACTAGCATTTTGAACATAAAATTTTCCGTCCTTCCGAATCTGGTGTCAAAAATAGGGGTTCCCATTAAAAAAAAGATTTTGATCTTCAAATGACCTTGAAAGTTGACGCCAAGGTCAAAGATATTAGTACAGTCAAATGACCCCAGTCGTCTTGAATAACTTTTGTCTGCACAATTTTTTTTTATTCGGCCTACCAACGGAGATATTCGGATGCGTCGATTAAAATGGCCCACCCTGTATTTTAAGAAATGGATAAGAGTTTGAACTTTAGACCAATAATTTAAATTTTAGGACATTTCACATTTTAAAAAAGGCACAAGAACATTTCCATTCTAGAAAAGAACAGTTCTTCAAAAAGCACAAAAAGATGGCAACCCTAGTACTGAGGGGTGCAATATGTTGGCTTGTCTACATTGAAATTTTGCCTAGGCGGTCCTGACCTTGAAAATTGACCATGAAAATCGTACGACACTCATTACTGACCAATAGAAGAATTAGTTCACGAGCCATAACCAAGACAACAACAAAATTTCTTGGAAATTTTTTGTAGGTACACATTACAACTTTTTAGGGTTTGTGTCGTTACGATTTTCTTACTGAATCTGCATTCGAGCATTAATTCATATCCGGAAATTATTTTTCGTGCATACCAACAACGTCCTAATTTGCCCTCGCTTCCCGCTCGGGCAAATTAATACGACGTTGTTGGAACGCACTCAAAAAATTTCCGGAAAGAATTAATGCTCTTATGAGATTATATGTGAAAATCGTACGACACTCCTTAATGACCAATAGAAAAATTAGTTCACGAGCCGTAACCAAGACAACAACAAAATTTCTTGGAAATTTTTTGTAGGTAGACTAACCTAACTGTGATTAATAAGTGGAAATTTTTTTACATTCACTATTGTTAATATGTTGGTGACACTGTAAGTCTATGTCAAATTCGAGGTTAGTCTATGTCAAACTCGATGTTAGCAGATTAGGTTTCGCGTCAGTTTTGACACAGACTGACGCAAAACCTAACCTGCTAACCTCAAATTTGATATATACTTACAGTGTCACCAACACTATTAACAACTTACTATGGATACATTTTTGATATCACTTGATATTTTATTTTCGAGTAAAATTCAAATTTTACTTTTTATGGCTGTGTCGCTACGATTTTCTTGCCGAATCTGCATTCTAGCATTAATTCATGTCCGGTAATTTTCTTATCATGCACAGAACAACGTAATCGGCCCTCGCGTACCGCTCGTGCCGATTAATACGTTGTTACTGTGCACTCTAAAAAATTACCGGAAAGAATTAATGCTCTTATGAGATTATAAGTGAAAATTCCAGTAACACATCACGGAAACCTAATTGTGTACTGTCATTTGTCAAGTAAAAGGTTAAGTCACATTTTTATCTTTTTTCTTAAAAGTGTAAAATACAGAAACAGAAATGTTTCCCACAGCTAAGCTTCGGAAGCTTTTGCAAAACATTTCTTATTCATACATTCAGATTATCCAGCACACTATCAAACCTGCGGTAAATGACATAATCAATTCCTGCGACTCACTTATAATAAATTGGTAGTATCAATCAAACTGATTTCAATGAAGCAATGAAAAACTAAGACCAAGACATCAGCTGGACCAGACAAAATTTCTCCTTACATAATCAAGGCTTATGCCTCTATATTTGCTAAACTTCTGTTGTATATTTTTAAATTTATAATTAAAACCAATATTTTTTCTGATAAATGGAAAACAGTGAGATTATGTAACTTCTGTGCAACATAGATTCCTTCCAAAAAGGCCAACCTGTACAAATTTAACCACATTACAAATGATATCTATAATGCTTTTGAAAAGTGAGCCCAAATTGATGTTATATATATCGCTGAACTCTTAATAATACAGTTCAGTTATATACCGGGTGTCCGTTCTCAAAGTCGAACATAGGCGATTAACATTGTATTGAACGTTTTTGCCAATTCCTGCTCACCAATTCAACTTACAGGGAAGGTAATGGTATCAATGGAAAGATAAAATTATTACGCATCAAATCATATCAATAATAATATTCAAGATGCGATTTTTATTTTAAAATACTAATTTAAAACTTGGGAATTTTTAAATATGCCATGCTTTGCTTTTCAAGTTTGATAGCATTTGTCAAAACAATTGGTAATTAGTTGGCGTAAATCGGTGTTTTCTGTCAACGTCTGTTAAAATTATCTACAGAAAAAATAATTATTTCAATGAAGAACTACCGAATGCACTAATGTCAATTGCCTATGTTTGACTTTGAGACTGGGCACCCGGTATTAGATACTAATTTCGTTAAAGCTTTCGATAAAGTGGACCATGATAATTTACTTAAAAAGTTGTCTTTTGGAATTCAAGGAGCAACTCATACCTTACTTTCAAATTATTTACAAAACAGAACTTTCTTTGTAAGCCATAACATATCCTCAGCCACTTATACTGCTTGTTCTGGGATGCCGCATGGATCAAATCCGGGCCTGCTATTTTTCCTTTTATTTATAAACTAGTATATAAGCCTCTTTCGCCAAGCTGTATGTGTGTAAATTGCATTTGACAACTTGGCCACAAATGTCGTTTATCTAACTGATACATATATTGATTTTAAAAGTCTCTTTGTGAAATCCATATCTACCAAACTTTCCCCATGACTTTTTCCAGGTTTGATTTTAAAAGTTAATTTCGACAAGGAGATCATTGGGTCACTGAAAACCACAGGTTACGCCGATGACAAAAAATTCCCTACTGAGTGAAAAACTGTTTACACAACGACTCCTATTCCATTTCATCCCCTATAGTTCAATCCCGTGTATTATTTTGATAATTTTTGATTCTAATAAACATTTCAAGTTTGTACCCCTTTTGGAAGGGGTTGAATCGTAAAAAGCTGACTTTTCTTAAGGCCGCCATTTTGAATTTTCCAAATTTGAGATTCTTCCCATCAACCTTAGGTCCCCTGAAATGTGTGTTCCAAATTTCAGGTTTGCAGGTTATTGGGAAGTGGAAAAATAAGTGGGGCACCTTTTTTTGCAACAGACATTTCATCCCCTATAGATCAACACTCATGCATTATTTGAATACTTTTTGACTTTAAAGACTGTTCCTATGGTGTGGATTATCTCCTATAAACATTTCAAGTTTCTACGTCTTTTGGAAGGGGTCGAAACATAAAAAGCTGATTTTTCTTAAAGCCACCATTTTCGATCCGCCAAAATGTCTGCTCTTTGCAGATGATATGAAAATTTATTCTTGTATAAACTCTTATAAAAAACACATCAATTGCAATATGACTTACACAACACATATAAATTGAGTGTAGCAAACAAATTATATTTCAAAGTTAACAAATGTTACGCAATAACCTTTACCAAAAAACTATTGGTATTTTGAATATAGATATTTTTTGCATCAGTTACAAAATGTTTAGAAGTTTAATTTTGCAATATTTGTGTAATTATAAGTAAAAATTTATATAGGTAATGATATCACTAATATTCTGATAGCACTTTGCCAATATTGTGTAGATTCCACGTATTTATATTCAAAGACTAGAATTTAGTGAAAACTACAAAGATTTTTTTAAGGTGCTCACCCTGTATATATTTGCCTGAAATGTTCTCAGTTTCATGCCAGGTAGACATATAATCTGCATGAAAAATGCCGTCTTCCTCCAACAAATAGTTTTTGAGTTATACTGCCAACAGACAGACAGGCGGAATTGAGAAAACCGATTTTTCGTCGTTTAGGGACCCTAAAACGTGAAGATCTAAAGAAATCTCAGAAGGTGATTTTTCTTGATTACAGTATTTCCTTTGTTTTTTAGAAGAAGAAAGTAAAAATGGTTGTAATTCCTTTAATAGTTAAATTAGATAAAATGTTCACTCTTTACTTTCGACTTGTAATTATTTTTCCTATACCTATGTATAGTGATGTTCCACGTCACCCGACACCCTGTATGGTAAAAGAAATTAAATTCGTAAAAGAAAATATCTAAAAGTTAGAACAACTGAGTAAAGAAGAATTGTTTTAAAATAACCATAAAAAAACTGTTTCAAATGGAAGCTTTGCTGTTAAAACAACCTAAATATTCTTAACTATAATTTACATATTTTTTATTATTATGAGTTTCAAAACAAAATTAATACCACACATCTTGTTGATGAAACAATGAAGTTGCGATGGATGCAAATGACTAACTAGTATAGTAATTTCGAAAGGAAAATATCAGAAAATTCGAATAACTGAGTAAGGAATAACTATTTTAAAATAAATATACAAAAAAAAACAGTTTAAAATGGGAGCTTTACTGTTGAAACAAATAAAATATTGTTAGCTATAATTTACGTATTTTTATGATAATGAGGTTGATGAGTAAATTAATGCCTGGCATTTTGTAGTCAAGTTTTACATCAAAGTATTTTCTAATCATTCAAAAACTAATGTTATTTATCACAAAATAAATAAAAAACTCAGGTTTGATATTTTTTAGCATCTCCTAACAACATACCATCGACATCTGGACGCACAACATCATAAATTCCTATTGACTCAATCAGAAAAAGACCGTGTTGATCAGGAGGTTCGACAAATGGAGAAACAAACAGAAGATATTGATAGACGAGTCGAGAGTAAAAAGGGAGACTTAAACAGAGGCTTGGTCAAAATTGAAAAACTAAAAATAGAAACCAAGTGGGACAATGAGGCGTTGAATGCCTGGGAAGAATCTTTAAAGAAAAGAGATGAGGATAATGAACTTCTGAAGAAGTTTTCTATGGAAGATGAGAAAAAAGCTAAAGAACTGGAAGCCAGAAGACAAAATCTGCAAATGGAAGTCATTAGTCGGAAGCAAACGCTTCAAAAAGCAGTCGGAGATGTAACCACTTATGAGCAAATTATGGAAAGAACAGGTTGACATTCTATTTTCTAATTTCCAAAAGTTAGAAGATTGTAAGTAATGAACATGAATAATATATATATTTTTATTTTTCCAGCGAAAGTTTTCAAGCAAAAAAAAGAAGAAGAAGCTGCTCTTATTACGCAGTGGAAGGAAGCGGTAAATGCAATGAAGAGGCGTGATGATGACATAGAACGTGCAGTGAAGGAAATATCGATGCTCCAGGACTTGGTACAAGAACAACAAGAAAAACTTGATGAACAAAATGATTTCTATAACAATGAAATCAATAATAATAAAGAAATGGAACAACAAATTGAAGAAGCTAACCTCACAGGCTGTAAATTACGCCGAGAACTAAATGACGCAATTCAGTATGTCCTAACATTAACCAGTGAGGTAATTATTTCCCAAGTTACTTTCTTAACAGAATTATAATACATATGTTCTTTTAGTTGAACACATTGAAGCGGTCGTTGATTTCGTCTGCAAATTTTCTGGAGAAAGAACGATTAAATGGTCGAAACTTGACCAAGGATATCGAGCTTCGGGAAAATAAGATAACACAGACAGAACTGGACGTGGATAACTTGAACAGGAAATTGAACGACATAAAAAACAGCTCGATGTCTGCAGCAGATCGTGCTAAGCAACTGGAGCAGATAATCGAAGTGGAACAGCGCCAGACAAGGGTCTTGGAACAGGACATTGAGAGAATGCAGGGATTGCTGTTTCGAACTCAACAGACTATGAATGGCTTAAAAGATGCTGCCAAACTTAAGGATATGGAAATATCTAGCTGTGAGATTTCCATGAACGCGTTAAAGAAAAATTCTGTGCTGTTAAGTGGCCAGCTGCAGAAGCAAAAGGAAATTAATTATGACTTGGTAAGCTGCATCACAAAATTTTAATTTAATTTTGACATTCCTGATGGTATCATAATAAGTTTAAGATGTTCTCTAAATTATGTCATTTTTGACAGTGGTCTATTATGAGATGTTTTATCAGACTTTTTCCACTGGCTCGGGTGTTTACCACACGAAGTTTCGGGAGTTTTTGGTCTACTACCATCCTCAGGTGAATGAACTCCTGGTTAGTCCTGGGAAGGACTGATTTTTGTACGTCTTATTCACATACACTCGGTGCCTACCCCGGGGTTTGAACCCGGGACCACTGATCGCTGTGATTACGAGTTCGTTACTCTTACCACTCGACCACCAGCGGTGGAAATACAATCGGAAGACAAACTCTCATTCCTAGACGTACTAGCCCAGAACAATGGTGACACGGTAAAAACAAAGGTATATCAAAAACCCCAACCCATACAGGGGAGATACCTACACTACGATTCTAACCACCACAACAGTGTGAAACGTGGCGTCGCGAGATGCCTATATAGCCGAGCCAAGACCATATGCTCGGAGGAAGAAGACCTTAAGCAAGAAATTAAGATAATTACAGAAATGCTGCAAGCTAATGGCTACCCAAAAAGAAATCCAAACCAAATGCTAAAAGAGATGGACAGAAATACAACACCGGCAGAGGATGAGAAAACGGAACCGACAACCACAACCGTAATACCATACAGGTCGAGGAGTTTCCAACAAACTGAGAAGATTCAGAAACAGATTCAACATAAGAACTGCCTTTAAGTCCACAACAACTCTGAGAGGCATTATGACGCATACCAAGCCTCAGAACGAAGATCAGAGTTTAGAGAACTGTTCTACAGCGTATCGTGCGAGTGTGGAAGACAATACATAGGGGAAACACAACAACCCCTACGAGTGAGATTATCAGAACACAACAAAAATATTAGAAAGGGCAAAACCATCAAATCCAAGATCACAGAACACGTCTGGAACGAAGACCACCACATACAATGGGATAACGCATCAATTGTAGCTAATGAGGAAAACAGGTTCCGTAGAAAGCTGTAACAAGCCTACGTCTATGCTCAGCGGTAGGGTTACTGCAATGGCGTCGGCGTAAGAAGGGGTGGTTGGGCGTTACCCTCAGCTAGACACTGGATTTGATTGGAACAAAGTTTATTATATTTACACATACAAATAAGCTTATAACTAGGTAACATTTATATACAGAAAAAGAAAAGAAAATGGCGGATTGGCATCCGCGATTGGAAGCGGGTGTGGTCCTTTGGAGGCGGGGCCGGCGGCTTCCTCCAGCGGTTGCAGCGGCGGCGGTGGCGACTGGCGACGGGGCGGCGGCTGAGAGCAGCGGCGGCAGCAACGTCGGCGGCAGTGCGGATCTCCTTTGGCGGAGGCGGCGGCTGGCGGCTTCCTTCTGCGGTTGCAGCGGCGGCGGAGGCGACTGGCGACGGGGCGGCGGGCTGTGAGCAGCGGCGGCGGCAACGTCGGCGGCAGTGCTGATCTCCTGGGCGGAGGCGGCGGTTGGCGGCTTCCTTCTGCGGTTGCAGCGGCGGCGGAGGCGACTGGCGACGGGGCGGCGGGCTGTGAGCAGCGGCGGCGGCAACGTCGGCGGCAGTGCGGATCTCCTGGGCGGAGGCGGCGGTTGGCGAAAGTGGCTTTCCAAAAACGGCAGGCAGCAGAGTCCAATGCGTAGGATTGGCTTCTAAGTCCCCGAGGGTGATAGGCTCTGGAGAGGCGGGAGCTGCTAGCTGGTCCTGGAAGCTAAAGTGGCTCGAACTCCAAGTCCCACGAAGGCGGCAGACAGCTAAGTCCAGTGAAACGGCTGTTGGTCCTGGAGCTGAAGTGGCTGCTGGTAGTCCTGGAAGCTGGAGTGGCTGCTGGTAGTCCTGGAAGCTGAAGTGGCGGCTGGTGGACTCTCCGTGGCTGAGTCATTTCTTACTGCCAGCGTCTGACTATTTAAAGGAGCCAGTCCTTTGTCCAACGCGATCTCGACGCTCATTGGTCGAAGTAGAAGGGATGTTTTGCCCGATTTCGATATATTTTGAAATTATAGCATTTAATTGAGCGGCGTGATCAATTATCGACTTGGTTTGAGTCGCAATCAATAGTTGATGAAATGCCGATTCTAACGACACCCAATTTGCTATGTTTTGAGTAAAAATTAGCTCAACTTGGAATTTTTAATGCAATGTTCCGCGTAAAGCTTAATTAAGTATTATTCTTATGGCGTGTGTTAAAAAGTTTATTATGCTTTGATCGGTTGCGCGCTATTTTTATAAGATTTTTGAGACCAATTTCGCTTTTCTGGGACGCTTCCTTCCGTTAATTAAAATTTAATTTGTAATCTGCATCTTTGCCCGCTGTACTCGGTCGTGGCCCCTGATTTCTTCGTTACAATATGCCTTTCCTCGGGCCGCTGAACTCTCGGCCGCTCTCCCGGGCGCGTGTTTGGCTGCCTGATGGAAAAATTGCTTTTTCTCCACCTGTATATGTGCTAGCGCTCTGTGGTTTGTTTTAATAGGTAGCGGTTAATTTTTCCTATCTTCTGGTATCCTTTATGTGTGATTAAAACAGAGCGCACTCTGTTTTAAGGGCGTTTTAGTGAAAAATTCTTAATTTAATCTGCAAACATTCGTGAGGCGTATTTCGCTGGCTGTCACCTTTCTTGGCCGGCCGGCTCCAATAAAGTTTATGGTTGCAACCTTGCTGCACTTTAGAAATTCGTTGTAAGGACACTTATTTTTATGATTTTAGGGTTTTGAAAGATACTTCTGCGTAGGATCGCGGCGGTTTGTTAAACAGATGTAATATTCTTTGTTCTTCGGGCGCCTTTCGGGCGGCGTACGTTTCCTTTGTTTTTATTCGATCTGTTTAACGGTTCATATCAATTCCCCCCTCCTTTGGCGTCCGCGATCCCGGCAAAAAAGATTAGGGAGAGAAGGGGCGGAGTTGGTCTGCGTGAATTTTGAGGGCCTGTTGTCCTCTTTGGACCCTATAGATGCTTGGGCCAAGTTGGTCCAAGATTTGGTGGGGTCCACTCCATTTTGGTTGGAACCCTGCATGGATCCCGGCGATGGCGTCTGAGAGAGGGTGATTTTTCACCATGACCCACTGCTGGGGTTGAAACGTGGGGTTGTCGGCGTCCGGTGCTTCTTGGCGCTGGTCGATGGCTCGGTTTCGGATGCCTGTGTCCCGTGCTCCGCGGTTGTGGGTCCGTGGTTCGTGGGGCGTTTCGGGCAGCAGCGTGGGGTGTCGGAACCTCCATTCCCCGGGGCGGTCTAATTCCTTTCCGAACATGGCGTATGCTGGGGAACACCCTAGGGCGGTGTTATGGCGATTCCGTAAGTTAAATAGGGTCGCGGGAAGATGCTTGTCCCACTCGCGATGGTTTCCTCCTTGTAGGTGCAGGCGGAGCCCCTTTTTTATTTCTTGATTCCTTCGCTCCGTTGGGTTGGCTCGGGGGTGATAGATGGCGGTCGTCCATGGCTGGATATCCCACTCCTGGCAGGCTCTCATCCATTGTTCACTGATGAACTGACGCCCGTTATCGGTCAGCATGGCGCTCGGGTACCCAAAGCGGGGAAAGACTTCATTTCGCAAGGTGCGGATGATGATGGGGGCGGTGGCTTTGGCTAAAGCGAAGGCTTCAGTCCACCGGGTGAAGAGGTCGGTTATTACCAGGATGAACTTCTTCCCGGTGGCTGACGAGGGGTAGGGCCCCATGAGGTCGAGCGCAATCGTGTCCCACGCTCGGTTGGGTTGGTGAGGCCTCAGGGTGGCTTTGGCTTGGTGGCGGCCCTTCTTGCATCTCAAGCAGAGCAGGCATTGGCGGACGTAGTTCCGGACATCTTCTCGTAAACGCGTCCAATGAAAATGTGAGCGGATGGCTCGTGTTGTTTCGGCGATGCCGGGATGTCCAGCTAAGTCTTGATCATGGTATTGGTAAATGACCCTGGGTCGGCTTCTCTCCGGGACAAACAGTCTTGGGCCTTGATCCGTCTGGTGGTAAAGCAACCCATCCTCTATTCGATAATTCTCCTGGACGGCTACGAGATCCGGGGTTGGGTCCTCGACGAAGTAGCTTTGGTGCCATGAGTTGACTAAATCTTGACAGTAATTATCCTGCCTTTGGTCCTGTGCAATGGTCTCCCATAACGTTTCTTCGACTGCGTCCAGCAGGCTTAGGGATGGCTTGCCTGGTGGCTCCGTGACGGTAGCACGGCTGCTTGCCCGTTGATACCTCGGTGAGTCCTCACCGTGTGGTGTTTGGCTGCTGGCCGCCTGATTTCCTGTAGCGGGTTCCTGGAACCTGGGAAATCCTTTCTTAGCGGGTTGGCTGGCCGTTACACGTTTTTGGGCGAAGCGCTTGTTGTGAATGGGAGGTAGCAGTACTGTCGGGTCATCCCACACTGCTTCGGCCGGCTGTCCAGTCGGCTGTCGAGATAGCGCGTCCGGCAACTCGTTGTGCTTTCCGGGGCAATGCTCGATTGTGAAGTGGAACTCCTGTAGCAGGAGAGCCCAACGCGTGAGTTTAGCTCGCTGGTCCTTCAAGGTGTTGAGCCAGGTGAGGGCGCGGTTATCGGTCCGGAGGGTGAACTGCCTGCCTTCTAAGTAGGGCCGATATTTTTTTATCGCCCATACGGCGGCTAGGCACTCTTGTTCGTTGGAGTGATAACGTTGTTCGGCTGGCAGGAACCGGGTGCTGGCGTAGGAGATGACGTCTCGACCTCCATCGGGACGTTCCTGGTAGAGCACGGCGGCGATGCCAAATTTGCTGGCGTCTGTTTGTAAAATGAAGGGGCGAGAAGCATCGGGTCGGGCTAACTTCAGCGGTGTCTGAAACAATTGTTTCACTTGGTGAAATGCTTGCTGAACGTCTGGGGTCCAAGTCCAGCGCTTTTTAGTGCTTAGTAGGTCGGTGAGAGGGGCCGCAACGTCGGCGAATCGGGGAATGTACTCGCGTAGCCAATTGCATATGCCTAGGAACTGTCGTAACCCCTTTCGGTTAGTAGGGGGCGGGGCGTTGATGACCTGCTGCACGTGACCTGGTTGAGGTTCGTTTCCCTCTGGGCCAACGATATGCCCTAGGTAGTGCAGTGTGGATTTCCCGAAGTGGCATTTTTCTGGCGAGCATATGAGCCCATGTTCCTGTAGTCGTTCGAATACCTTTCGGAGGTGTTGAAGGTGCTGCTCCCATGATTCCGAGTAAATGATGATGTCATCTAAATACACGAGACAGAATTTGTGGAGGTACCCTACCAGTACTTCCCGGGCCATCAGCCTCTGAAAGGTCATTGGTGCCGTCTTGAGCCCGAATGGCATGACTCGAAACTGATAGGCTGCGCCATCCGGAGTCGTGAACGCGGTGTAGGGTTTGGCTTGGGGGTGTAAACTTATCTGCCAGTACCCCGACTTTAAGTCAAGTGAGGAGAAGATGCTCGCTGAACCTAGATCTTTGATGGTTTCGTGGATCAAGGGTAGTACCGCCGGCTCATTGATGGTGGCTTCGTTTAGCCTACGAAAGTCCAAGCAGAACCGGGGTGTAGAATCCTTTTTCTCCACGATGACGATTGGCGAGTTATGTGGTGACTGGCTAGGCTCGATGAAACCGCGTGCCAGCATCTCTTCTACTTGCTCGGCGATGATCTTCTTTTTTGTTTCGGAATATCGGTAATTTGGGCTGCGTATAGGGGCATCGGTTTTCACATGAATCTCGTGCTGCAGGGTGCGCGTAGGTGGCGCCGAGGGCCTCCAAATTTCGGGGAAGTCTTCTAGTAGCTGATAGAGGTGGTGTTCCTGCTCGCGAGGGAAGTCATGCTTCAACTGGGGAAGTTCCATCGGGTCATTCGCTGGACGCGGGTCGTGTTGCTCGACCAGGCAATGAGTGGTTTCTCGGGTCCTCATGCCGTGGTGTATGCAACGCCGTGCGAAATTAAAGGTAGCCTCGTGTTCCGTAAGGCACGGTAGTCCGAGAATGATGTCCTCCCTTAATTCCTCTGCTATGATGCACTGTATGACGTAGTTATTTCTACCGATCTGCATTTCCAAGCTTGTTTCTCCTCGTAGGGTCAGGGTTGCCTGTTCTTTGGCCATTTTGGCCGTTCTTTGTGCGTAGCTACCCGTCTCAGGATGCTGCACTAGCTTGGCGCTAATGAAATTATGCGTGGCTGCTGAATCTATCAGGGCACGCATCTCCCGCTGTGGTGATCCGAGGTTCACCATGATATACGGGAGGTTGTGGCAGTTGGCCGTACTTATCGTGGAGCATTGGGTTGGGCCCTGGGCGGTGCTTCGGCCTCGATGTGCCCGGGCCTCCGCCAGTTTTCCGGCGGTGGTAGTTGTCTTGCTTCGGGGGCGTTCACGGGAGCTTCTCCTGTTGCCTGTGGTGCTGGCCGGTGGCGTCGTGGGCATTCCTTATTGAAGTGGCGTCCTGGGCAAAAATAGCAGCGGGGTAGATTTGGCTCGGCTGGCTCTCGTGGGCGTGTCTCGCGGTTTGGCGTTGGTGCGCGGTCGTCCATGTCTTTCTCAATTGCAGCCACCTTGTCCAATAGTTCCTCAATTGTTTCCGGCACTGCGACACGTAGGTAAGGCCGAAGGGCCGGTTTTAACAGTTCTATCATTACGGGAATGCTGGCTCCCACTGACTGTTCGTTGTCCAATCGGCGTATCAGTTGTATCTTCCGAAGAAGAAAGAGTTCGCCATTTTCTTTCAGTCCCTGTTTTTGCCCGTAGAGCTGTGTTTTCAAGGAGGCTCGTACATCTGCGCTATCGAATTTCTTTAACAGCCTTTCTTCAAATTCATTCCAGGAGAGCGGGAGTGAAGCGTATGGTTTCCACCATTGGCTAGCCTTCCCCTGGAGACAGTTTGTGGCTACTTTCATTAGTTCTGTTGTAGTACATCCGCTTTGCGCATGGTAGCGGGCGAACTCTTGGGGGTGGTCTAACTCCTCGCCCTTAAATGTTGGTGGGAGATCGACTTTTTTGGGCACAGCCATTCGTCCCAAAAGTGCCTGGAATTGTTCGTCCGTTAATGTGATCGTTGGTGCTGCTGGAGCTTGTTCTGGGCGCCACTGGGTGTTTTCTACCACTCCCAGAAGTGGTGCTGGTTGATTGGTTCCTGCTGCTGTAGCTGCTAGGTTCGCAAGGTGGTGTGCCATTTGCTGTTGGTTGTCTTCGTTGACTTCCTGTCGCACTGGGCTGGGACTTGGAGGCGGTGTCCTTTGTCCACACGGAAATGAGGGTGCGCTGTCTTCTATTATTTCCGAACTGTTCAGACTTCCTCCTTGTCGCGGTGTCCGCTGAGGTTCTTCGTTGATCCTTGGCGGAGTTGTCTCCATGTTTCCCTTCCTTCTTGACTTCACCATTGTAGTGGGCGTGACTTCCCTCTGGTGTCCACCACAGGTTTGCCCCACGTTCCGGGCGACAATTAACAAGCCTACGTCTATGCTCAGCGGTAGGGTTACTGCAATGGCGTCGGCGTAAGAAGGGGTGGTTGGGCGTTACCCTCAGCTAGACACTGGATTTGATTGGAACAAAGTTTATTATATTTACACATACAAATAAGCTTATAACTAGGTAACATTTATATACAGAAAAAGAAAAGAAAATGGCGGATTGGCATCCGCGATTGGAAGCGGGTGTGGTCCTTCGGAGGCGGGGCCGGCGGCTTCCTCCTGCGGTTGCAGCGGCGGCGGTGGCGACTGGCGACGGGGCGGCGAGCTGAGAGCAGCGGCGGCGGCAACGTCGGCGGCAGTGCGGATCTCCTTGGCGGAGGTGGCGGCTGGCGGCTTCCTTCTGCGGTGGCAGCGGCGGCGGTGGCGACTGGCGACGGGGCGGCGGGCTGTGAGCAGCGGCGGCGGCAACGTCGGCGGCAGTGCGGATCTCCTGGGCGGAGGTGGCGGCTGGCGGCTTCCTTCTGCGGTGGCAGCGGCGGCGGTGGCGACTGGCGACGGGGCGGCGGGCTGTGAGCAGCGGCGGCGGCAACGTCGGCGGCAGTGCTGATCTCCTGGGCGGAGGCGGCGGCTGGCGGCTTCCTTCTGCGGTTGCAGCAGCGGCGGCGGCAACGTCGGCGGCAGTGCGGATCTCCTGGGCGGAGGCGGCGGCTGGCGAAAGTGGCTTTCCAAAGACGGCAGGCAGCAGAGTCCAATGCGTAGGATTGGCTCTAAGTCCACGAGGGTGATAGGCTCTGGAGAGGCTGGAGCTGCTAGCTGGTCCTGGAAGCTGAAGTGGCTCGAATCCCAAGTCCCACGAAGACGGCAGACAGCAGAGTCCAATGCGTAGGATGGGTTCTAAGTCCACGAGGGTGATAGGCTCTGGAGAGGCGGGAGCTGCTAGCTGGTCCTGGAAGCTAAAGTGGCTCGAACTCCAAGTCCCACGAAGACGGCAGACAGCTAAGTCCAGTGGAACGGCTGTTGGTCCTGGAGCTGAAGTGGCTGCTGGTGGTCCGGGAAGCTGAAGTGGCTGCTGGTAGTCCTGGAAGCTGAAGTGGTGGCTGGTGGACTCTCCTTGGCTGAGTCGGCGATGGAAGGCTGAATGGTTCCTGGTAGCGAAAGTGGCTCGAACTCCAAGTCCCACGAAGGCGGCAGACAGCTAAGTCCAGTGAAACGGCTGTTGGTCCTGGAGCTGAAGTGGCTGCTGGTAGTCCTGGAAGCTGGAGTGGCTGCTGGTAGTCCTGGAAGCTGAAGTGGCGGCTGGTGGACTCTCCTTGGCTGAGTCGGCGATGGAAGGCTGAATGGTTCCTGGTAGCGAAAGTGGCTCGAACTCCAAGTCCCACGAAGGCGGCAGACAGCTAAGTCCAGTGAAACGGCTGTTGGTCCTGGAGCTGAAGTGGCTGCTGGTGGTCCTGGAAGCTGAAGTGGCGGCTGGTGGACTCTCCTTGGCTGAGTGTGCTGGTTCGACTCTCCTGGATTGAGTTGGCGATGGAAGGCTGAATGGTTCCTGGTAGCGAAAGTGGCTCGAACTCCAAGTCCCACGAAGGCGGCAGACAGCTAAGTCCAGTGAAACGGCTGTTGGTCCTGGAGCTGAAGTGGCTGCTGGTGGTCCTGGAAGCTGAAGTGGCGGCTGGTGGACTCTCCTTGGCTGAGTAATTTCTTACTGCCAGCGTCTGACTATTTAAAGGAGCCAGTCCTTTGTCCAACGCGATCTCGACGCTCATTGGTCGAAGTAGAAGGGATGTTTTGCCCGATTTCGATATATTTTGAAATTATAGCATTTAATTGAGCGGCGTGATCAATTATCGACTTGGTTTGAGTCGCAATCAATAGTTGATGAAATGCCGATTCTAACGACACCCAATTTGCTATGTTTTGAGTAAAAATTAGCTCAACTTGGAATTTTTAATGCAATGTTCCGCGTAAAGCTTAATTAAGTATTATTCTTATGGCGTGTGTTAAAAAGTTTATTATGCTTTGATCGGTTGCGCGCTATTTTTATAAGATTTTTGAGACCAATTTCGCTTTTCTGGGACGCTTCCTTCCGTTAATTAAAATTTAATTTGTAATCTGCATCTTTGCCCGCTGTACTCGGTCGTGGCCCCTGATTTCTTCGTTACAATATGCCTTTCCTCGGGCCGCTGAACTCTCGGCCGCTCTCCCGGGCGCGTGTTTGGCTGCCTGATGGAAAAATTGCTTTTTCTCCACCTGTATATGTGCTAGCGCTCTGTGGTTTGTTTTAATAGGTAGCGGTTAATTTTTCCTATCTTCTGGTATCCTTTATGTGTGATTAAAACAGAGCGCACTCTGTTTTAAGGGCGTTTTAGTGAAAAATTCTTAATTTAATCTGCAAACATTCGTGAGGCGTATTTCGCTGGCTGTCACCTTTCTTGGCCGGCCGGCTCCAATAAAGTTTATGGTTGCAATCTTGCTGCACTTTAGAAATTCGTTGTAAGGACACTTATTTTTATGATTTTAGGGTTTTGAAAGATACTTCTGCGTAGGATCGCGGCGGTTTGTTAAACAGATGTAATATTCTTTGTTCTTCGGGCGCCTTTCGGGCGGCGTACGTTTCCTTTGTTTTTATTCGATCTGTTTAACGGTTCATATCAAATTGTTTCCCAACTGCTAAATTTACTACAAACATTTGTTGGGATATATCCTTCCCAAATATGTACAGAGGTGTGTAGAAAATGATATCGACGTGTTTGCTCGTTTATTTTGAGTCGTTCGTTTACGCTAGCAATTCAAGCGGCTATACTTTACTCGACACTGTAACGCTGTAACATTAACTTTTTTGTACAATAATTAAAAATTTACCAAATTGTGACATTAGCAAAATTAGCAGATTGTTTTTGAAGCTGCACTTTGTCCTTTATTTTTTGGTGTGTAATTAGATACTGCTATTATTGTAAAATGTGTCTATGGAGTATCGGACTTCGTTTCTGTTCAAGAGAACAACTGAATATCGCGTTCAAATTCCTTCTAATAAAAAAACTAGCAACTGCAGCTACATCAAGGTAGTCATTATTGTATGATCATGTAGGTAATGCAGCATGAGTAGACGTTACAGCATGTTACCACATTCTCCTTTCCTGCAGTAGTCTCTACCCCCCCCCCCCCCCCCGCCCTTCTATCCCAAGATATCTGAAGTGTTGCAATTTTATTAGATGAATATTCGCTGTGTATCTAGGACGAAAAGCGTAACATTTCCGGACAACTGTGAATAATTAAAAAAATTAGGAAAATTCGAAAATATTCCCGGCCTAGGTAAATTACCTAGCAACGGCTGATGTAATGGAATGTTTGACTTTGCTCAACAACATTTTATCAATAATGTGTCAATTCTAGTACGATTGGCTGAAAAGGGATATTGTCGTCGGTATAGCGATATTGCCTTATTTACTCCGACAAAGGAAAATTAAAAGGAATGTTATATGGGGAACTACAAAAGTTGGGATTTAATATTAACTTCCACCAAAGTACATGATTGGCGAATAGATAAAGCAGGTAAAGCAAAATTAAATGTAGCGAAATCAATAATTAGATATAAATCCACTCACTGATAAATTATCATATACAAAAGGTTCCTCTATTTGGAAGTTTTGGTAATAAATACTCTGGACACAGGAAGTGACCATAAAATGATGCGAGTCAAGCTGATACGTAATATCGGAATAAAAAGAAAGAACATAAGGGCATACAGAACTAACACAATTAAAGTTTAAACTAAGATAATAAAAATACGAATATGGTATTCTCGCAAGAGATAAGAATGATATCATCCTGAAAGTTATAAACCGGTGAAAAGAACAGAGGATTATTCTAAATGTTAGATATGGAGAACTATTGACTAATAAGCCTGTTGTTACATCTTTACAAACTGCCAACCAAGATACCAACCAATCGCGTAAGCAGTAAATTAGACTGATAACAACCGTTCGAACGGGCAGGTTTTTGAAAGGGTTGTTGACCACCTAGAATCGATTTTTTGGAGTGTAACATTGAGCGAATTAACAAAGAACTGTCGACCAACACACACCAAAATTCTTTACTTTGGCTATGGATGATCTATTCAAGAATCTATATTGGAATACGGAAGGGGTACATATAAATGGAGTCTAACCTGATTCATTGCGCTTTGGCGTTGATGTAGTACTTATCAGCTTCTGTTTAGTAGAACTCTTTATCATGATTGAACAGCTGGATGAAGCCTCTGAGCTGGCAGATCTTCAAACGAACTTGAAAAATACTAAAGTTGTGAACCCCTAAGAGGTATGCCAGTGGATGTTGTAGATGATCTTAAACACTTAACGTCCAAAATCTCTAGACGTATAGGTGTCACTTAGGCTGCTTTCGAAGATCGTAACTACATTCTGAGAAACGCAAGCATTCTGATAAGTTAAAATGAAAAATAGCCTGGGATTTACATGGTGACAACGTATAGTTTAGA